>CM065686.1:28723090-28798090 GCA_017654935.2 Phymorhynchus buccinoides
AGATCCTTATACACGAATCTGACAAATATCTGATACAGAAAATACAGATACTTCATCAGATTCGTAGGGGGGGGGGCATGGGGGATGAAATTCTATGTCTGTATGATCGATCGTAGGCTGCACTGTATGATTCGACTGTAGGCTGCATGGTATATTCGAACTGTAGCTACTGTATGCATCTGATGACATTCGACTGTAGGCTGCATGGTATATTCGACTGTAGGCTGCATGTATGATTCGACTGTAGGCTACATTGTAGATTCGACTGTAGGTTCATGGTACAGTATATTCGGTTGTAGGCTGCACTGTACAATCGACTTTAGGTTGCATGGTATATTCAACTGTAGGCTGCAATGTTGCTGGGGGGGGGGGGGGGGGTCGACTGTGGTGGTGTACAGATACTTCATCAAGATTCGTAGGGGGGGGGGGGGACTTTAGTTCGACTGTAGGCTGCATGGTATATTCGACTGTAGGCTGCATGGTATATTCGACTGTAGGCTGCATGGTATATTCGACTGTAGGCTGCATGGTATATTCGACTGTAGGCTGCATGGTATATTCGACTGTAGGCTGCATGGTATATTCGACTGTAGGCTGCATGGTATATTCGACTGTAGGCTGCATGGTATATTCGACTGTAGGCTGCATGGTATATTCGACTGTAGGCTGCAATGTCATTTTTCGACTGTAGGCTGCACTTTACATTCGACTGTAGGCTGCATGGTATATTCGACTGTAGGCTGCATGGTATATTCGACTGTAGGCTGCATGGTATATTCGACTGTAGGCTGCATGGTATATTCGACTGTAGGCTGCATGGTATATTCGACTGTAGGCTGCATGGTATATTCGACTGTAGGCTGCATGGTATATTCGACTGTAGGCTGCATGGTATATTCGACTGTAGGCTGCATGGTATATTCGACAGTAGGCTGCATGGTATATTCGACTATAGGCTGCACTTTACATTCAACTGTAGGCTGCATGGTATATTCGACTGTAGGCTGCATGGTATATTCGACTGTAGGCTGCATGGTATATTCGACTGTAGGCTGCACTGTACATTCAACTGTAGGCTGCATGGTATATTCGACTGTAGGCTGCATGGTATATTCGACTGTAGGCTGCATGGTATATTCGACTGTAGGCTGCATGGTATATTCGACTGTAGGCTGCATGGTATATTCGACTGTAGGCTGCATGGTATATTCGACTGTAGGCTGCATGGTATATTCGACTGTAGGCTGCATGGTATATTCGACTGTAGGCTGCATGGTATATTCGACTGTAGGCTGCAATGTCATTTTTCGACTGTAGGCTGCACTTTACATTCGACTGTAGGCTGCATGGTATATTCGACTGTGGGCTGCATGGTATATTCGACGACGACGACTGTAGGCTGCATGGCATATATTCGACGACGACTGTGGGCTGCATGGTAGGCTTCGACGACGACTGTGGGCTGCATGGTATATTCGACGACGACTGTAGGCTGCATGGTATATTCGACGACGACTGTGGGCTGCATGGTATATTCGACGACGACTGTAGGCTGCATGGTATATTCGACTGTAGACTGTAGGCTGCATGGTATATTCGACGACGACTGTGGGCTGCATGGTATATTCGACGATGACTGTAGGCTGCATGGTATATTCGACGACGACTGTAGGCTGCATGGTATATTCGACGACGACTGTAGGCTGCATGGTATATTCGACGACGACTGTAGGCTGCATGGTATATTCGACGACGACTGTGGGCTGCATGGTATATTCGACGACGACTGTAGGCTGCATGGTATATTCGACGACGACTGTGGGCTGCATGGTATATTCGACGACGACTGTGGGCTGCATGGTATATTCGACGACGACTGTGGGCTGCATGGTATATTCGACGACGACTGTGGGCTGCATGGTATATTCGACGACGACTGTGGGCTGCATGGTATATTCGACGACGACTGTAGGCTGCATGGTATATTCGACTGTAGGCTGCATGGTATATTCGACTGTAGGCTGCATGGTATATTCGACTGTAGGCTGCATGGTATATTCGACTGTAGGCTGCATGGTGTATTCGACTGTAGGCTGCATGGTGTATTCGACTGTAGGCTGCATGGTATATTCGACTGTAGGCTGCATGGTGTATTCGACTGTAGGCTGCATGGTGTGTTCGACTGTAGGCTGCATGGTGTATTCGACGACGACTGTAGGCTGCATGGCATATTCGACTGTAGGCTGCATGGTGTATTCGACTGTAGGCTGCATGGTATATTCGACTGTAGGCTGCATGGTATATTCGACTGTAGGCTGCATGGTATATTCGACTGTAGGCTGCATGGTATATTCGACTGTAGGCTGCATGGTATATTCGACTGTAGGCTGCATGGTATATTCGACTGTAGGCTGCAGGCTGCATGGTATATTCGACTGTAGGCTGCATGGTATATTCGACTGTAGGCTGCATGGTGTATTCGACTGTAGGCTGCATGGTGTATTCGACTGTAGGCTGCATGGCGTATTCGACTGTAGGCTGCATGGCGTATTCGACTGTAGGCTGCATGGTGTATTCGACTGTAGGCTGCATGGTGTATTCGACTGTAGGCTGCATGGCGTATTCGACTGTAAGCTGCATGGTGTATTTGACTGTAGGCTGCATGGTATATTCCGGGCGACTGTAGGCTGCATGGCGTATTCGACTGTAGGCTGCATGGCGTATTCGACTGTAAGCTGCATGGTGTATTTGACTGTAGGCTGCATGGTGTATTCCGGGCGATTGTAGGCTGCATGGCGTATTCGACTGTAGGCTGCATGGTGTATTCGACTGAATTCAGTTCCCCGCCACAGTTTGATAGCCGTACGACTGCTGTCGGATGTGTGGAGACAGCAGGGCCTTAACAGTCACAACATTGATGCAGGTTCCGCCCAAGGATCGTGACTCACGAAGAACGGATTGAGTGACTCCTGCATGTGATCAAGTGACAAACAATGACATCAAAATTGTCAATCACTGTCACATTGAGACAGGGAGGTTATTTTTGGCTACTGTATCCTAATTGTTTTGCTTTCCAATCCTGAAGTTTCATGATTTTTTCTTTTTTTTAAATAACGAGCCTTTCTTTGAAAATGTCACGGGGTAAACTGTCTTATATAATTATTTCATAAGGCAGCGTTTATATCGCCTCAGAAAGGTTAATTGTGTCGTCATTGGGCATTGCTTAATGGCATAGGTTTCGGTTTTACAGGCAGACTGGCTGGGATCTTATTGATGTAGTTTACCTTTTTCTAGTCAACAAGAAACTAAGAAGTTGAAGGACGACTATAAAGAGAAAGTGGTGTATGAAGCTACAAAATATAGATTATTGACAAAGGTCAGTTCCTACCCGACAAATTTGGATAATTCTACTTAACTTTTTCGTGTGTATGTGTGTGTGTGTGTGTGTGTGTGTGTGTGTGTGTGTGTGTGTGTGTGTGTGTGTGTGTGTGTGTGTGTGTGTGCGTGCGTGCGTGCGTGCGTGTGCGTGCGTGTGTGCGTGTGTTCAAGAATATGAATGTCTTTAAATCCAAAACCATCTAACACAAACGCGCGCACCCACATACAGAGAGAGAAAGAGAGACAAACAGACAGGCAGACAGACAGACAGACAGACAGAGACACAGAGTGAGAGAGAGCCCATTAAACCACAAACCAACTCCAACGCCATGCATAAAGTTCGGTCTTGTATGGATCAGGGCAAGGCAGACTCAACGAATTCAATCAAACATGCCCTGTGCTTTTATTTCCTTTTTAACATTCGATCAGATCTTCAGGTTACTAGCCTATCTGCCTACCCTACCCTACCATACCTGCTCCGATGTCCGATCGTCACCCACCCCTACAGAATTGTACTGAATCGCTTCATCCATAGTGGATGACCAAGCAGCTACCGTTTCCCTTGTATTGCCGTTTCCCCTTGCCGCCCCATCAAAGTTGCATGGGGGCCACAGCCCCCAACTAGGAAAGGTCACACACATAGACTGGTTAGTGCTATAGGCTGATGTCTGCCTGCAGAGGTGTCTGCACGGTGAATAAGGAAGGTGCAGGTTGATGGCTTGCTTGGATAGGGATCATATTTGATGGGCCCCCCTCTCTATGTGTCATCCACATTGTGCACCCTCTCTCTATGTGTCATCCTCATTGTGCACCCCTCTATATGTGTCATCCTCATTGTGCACCCCTCTCTATGTGTCACCCTCATTGTGCACCCCTCTCTATGTGTCATCCTCATTGTGCACCCCTCTCTATGTGTCATCCTCATTGTGCACCCCTCTCTATGTGTCATCCTCATTGTGCACCCCTCTCTATGTGTCACCCTCATTGTGCACCCCTCTCTATGTGTCATCCTCATTGTGCACCCCTCTCTATGTGTCATCCTCATTGTGCACCCCTCTCTATGTGTCATCCTCATTGTGCACCCCTCTCTATGTGTCACCCTCATTGTGCACCCCTCTCCATGTGTCATCCTCATTGTGCACCCCTCTCTATGTGTCATCCTCATTGTGCACCCCTCTCTATGTGTCACCCTCATTGTGCACCCCTCTCTATGTGTCATCCTCATTGTGCACCCCTCTCTATGTGTCACCCTCATTGTGCACCCCTCTCCATGTGTCATCCTCATTGTGCCCCCCTCTCTATGTGTCACCCTCATTGTGCACCCCTCTCCATGTGTCCCCGTCTCCATTGTGCCCCCGTCTCCAAGTGTCACCCTCATTGTACCCCCGTCTCTATGTGTCACCCTCATTGTGTCCCCGCCTCTATGTGTCACCCTCATTGTGCCCCCGTCTCTATGTGTCACTCATTCTTTAGGCCTTAGAATCATCGTTGTCTGATACCCTTAAACCGTATGGAATCTCCACATCATTCAGTCTTTCGCTGAAGTTTTGGGCAAATTTCCGTCCGGTGCTCCCGAGGATTTTGGTCTCTACGAATTGATTAATGAACCGATTTTCGGTATCATTCTCTCCCCTTTTTGTGACACTCTACAAGGGTTATTATTATAGTGTTCATTAATGTTATTACGTTTAAAAGACAGTTGAGTTGCTGTTGTCATCTTCAATATTAAAATTATTATCGTCATCATCGTTGTTATCATTACTGTTTATTGTAGTGTTCGTTGTTGTTGCATTGAACCACCAGGGCACGTGTTCCTTGTTGATTTCGCATGTTGTATGTGTGTGTGTGTGTGTGTGTGTGTGTGTGTGTGTGTGTGTGTGTGTGTGTGTGTGTGTGTGTGTGTGTGTGTGTGTGTGTGTGTGTGTGTGTCTGTTAGTATTACCGGTACATAGTTGTTGGGTTGGTGTGTTTTTAAACAAGTGTTCAGATTTGTGACCCAGCACCACGAAAGGGACATTAAGTCGCTGGGCTAGTTTCTCACAACAGGCTTGCAAAGTCAAAAATATAATTTTTTGTCAATTTTGAGTTATGGGTATTTTTATGTTCTTTAACATCTTAATTTTCATGTTTATAAAGGATGATCTTTGATGTGGTCTCAAAGTGGTCTTATAAGTGGTTTAAAACGAGTAGGTCAATTTTCAGGATAACTGTAGATGGGATGAGCATATTCGAACTTTAGCTAATAAAGTAAACATGTTGATTGCTTGTCTCAGAAACTACAAATATAGACTAAGCCGTAAAGCTCTAGAAACTATGTATAAATCTTTTGTTCTACCAAATTTTGACTATGCAGATATTTTATGGGACAACTGTACAGACACACAAGTAAATTCACTAGAAACTTTACATTTGGAAGCGCTCCTTACCATTACAGGAGGAGTAAGGGGAACTAGTCATGCGAAACTGTATAAAGAATCAGGCTTTTGCTCACTAAAAGAAAGACGAAGAAGACACAAATTAATTCAGTTTCACAAATGTAATAGTCAATGGCAAATGCCCTCAATATTTACAAGATCTTCTCCCTTCCTTAGTATCCGAGGAAAACCCCTACCATAGACGCCGACCATTAGATAGAAGAGTACCACGATCCAAAACCGAACTACATAAAAATTCCTTTCTCCCTAGCACTACAAACTTATGGAATAATCTTCCAGATACTATTAAAACACTCGATTCTATTAGTCAGTTCAAACGTTATTTATCTCTTACAGATGTCACAGTCCCCCCTTACTATCATGTAGGATCCAGACAGAATCAAGTTAACCATTGTAGACTACGTTTAGGAATGAGCAATATTAACGGTGACTTGTACAACAGACACTTATTAAATAACCCCAAATGTGCATGTGACCACAATACGGAAGATGCTGAACATTATCTGATGCAGTGTAGACATTATGCTGCTGAAAGAATAAACACGATCTCAACACTTAACCCATGCATCACTAACACCTACACCCTACTCTTTGGCGATCAAAGTTTATCAGTGTCAGAAAACGAACAAATATTCAAAACCGTGCAGCAGTTTATAGAGCTAAGTAAAAGGCTATAAAATTCAAACCCCTGCTTCCTTTCCAGCTCTTGCATCCTTACCAGTTCATGTTCTCACCTAATATTTTAACTCAGTTAGTTTTGGTGTATCTCTGTTTTCATCTTGGCGTCATTTCATGTAATCCTAATGTCATCATCGTGTCCTATTTCGTTTTATTGCGACGTGGGGTTGGAGTTCTGGTCTGCAGAGTGGTGTGAGGTGGAACTCTCTCTCTCTCTCTCTCTCTCTCTCTCTCTCTCTCTCTCTCTCTCTCTCTCGCTCTCGCTCTCTCTCCCTCTCTCTCTCTCTCTCGCTCTCTCCCTCTCTCTCTCTCTCTCTCCCCCTCTCTCTCTTATCATTTTTTTGTCGATTTTGCTTCTTTTGTCTATTGCTATGTCCATTGTCGTTTGGTTTGTTGTGACTTTCTTTTCAAAAATGTATTGCTTGTATTTCCTGGTAAAATTCCGCCAATGTTTATACTGTGTAATTCGTTTTGAACTGAGCACGCCATAAGCTCTGCTTGTTGTTGCTTCAGTTATGTCATAGTTGTTGTTCATGTTGATTTGGAAAATAAAACATTTAAACCAGTAGGTCAATGCATTGTATTCAGCTAGGCCAGACTTTAGACAGTGTTTTCTCAAAATGGCCGACGCTCACCCTACTAACGTTAATTGCTCATAACTTGGGAACGGAAAAAGATACAAGAATGTATGTTTTTTGTATCATTAGAAAGAGCAAAGTCTGAAGTTTTCAAATGTATGATTCTCTCAGAATGGTCAGTTTGACACTTAGTTTTTTTTCGTGGTGCTTGGTCACATTTTTATTCTCGATTTATTATTATGGTTTTGTTATTTACATAAGTTGGGTGCTTATGATCAAGAGAACCATGCACAGATTTTCGGGTGTTCTTTTTTTTCCGCGACTCATGACCGATTTATTTTCAAGTGTTCATATTTTTTTATTTACGACCTTCGACCGATTTATTTTCAAGCAGTAATATTTTTTATTCCCAATTCATAAATGTCTTTCGGATGAAACGATAAACTGAGGTCCCGTGTGCCCATGCACTTAGCACACGTTAAACCCAGTGGCAACGAAAAAGTTGTCATTTGGTCAAAATTTACCCCCCCCCCCCCTTCCTCATCAGTCACACAAAACTCGCATGCAAAACAAAACAAAATTGGGTGGCGCGCCTCTGGCTGCGACGCGCTCTCCAGGTGGGAGCAACCCCAATTTTACAGAGACGCCTCTGTTACTATAAAGTACCTTATACCTAATAATACCTCTCATTGTGTACCCGTCTCTATGTGTTCCCTCGAATCAGGGTTAGGGTTATAATTAGGGATAGGCTTAGGAGTTAAGGTCAGTGTTTGTGTTAGGATTAGGGTAAGGGACAGTGTTAGGATTAGAAAAAAATAGAGGCGGGAACACAGTCATACAGAGACGGAGACTCATAGTCGAAACTGGTGACACATAGAGACGCGGACACATAGAGACGTGGACACATAGAGACGGGGCACATCGCATCGTTACCGCTGGGGGACACTTTCCAACTTGTTCGGGCTGAGTGAGGTCTCTTTGTGACGGGCGATGTATCGGAGGAGAATGTCACAGTTCCTCAATGGTGTGGGGATTTTGTTTTCGTTCCTTTGTTTCCTTTCTTTCCTTTCTTTCCTTCCTTCCTTCCTTCCGCCCTTCTTTCTTTGCTTCTTTGCTTCCCTCCTTTCTTTGCTTATTCCCTGTAGTTTCTTCCTTCTAGTTTTGCCCTTCCTTTCCTTTCTCCATATCTCCTTCCCTACCTTGATTTTATATGTGTTCTCTTTTTCTTTTTGTCTCTTTCTCTCTTTTTTTCCTCCCAGTTTCTTTCTTTCTAAATGATTCCTTCCTTCCCTCCCCTTCTCCTTTCCCCCTTTCCTTCCTTTATCCTTCGAATCCCTCCTTCTGTTCTTCCTCTTTTCTCCTTTCTTCACGATGTGATCACATGGGACGTTATTGAATGAAGCGATATGTTTTAATTGTTAAGCAGTTTTCAAGAGCAGCCTCTCTTGCCTATTCATTTTTCTTGCATGTAAATAGAAACAGATCTCTATGTTGGCTTGGCATAACATTTTGGTTTTCACATATTATTATTATTACACTTCTATATTTCAAGAACGCGTCTCTTTCATTGCTTAGAGTCTTTTTTCAGACACCATGGATGTGAAATGGAAGACATGGCTAATACAATGAGTTTGAGATTATATTTTGAAAGACGTTCGACAGTTTCTTTGTCTGTCAGATATATCGTTATTATCAACACTGTTAGTACTCAATCGGTTTTAACAATGTTACTACTTTTAGCAATAATCTGAATTTTTTACTTAGTGTATTATTCTACCCAGAGTTGCTTAACAACAATTTTAAAAAATAATAATAGAAGGGAGCTGTCCTCAAATCCCTCTGGCCGATAGAGTGGGGATGTACCCTGGGCAAGGTATCTCCATTATGAACAAATTCTAGCCCAGCCCTCCCGAATAGCATCTGCCCCCTCTGCTATCTGGTAGTCATAGTCGGAAGCGACTGACTAGCATACAATGCAATAGAAGGGAGAGGTGAGAATAATAATAATTTAATAATAATAATAATGTTATTTATATAGCGTATTACCCCATTGAACATTCTCTATGCGCGAATAAGCCGAGAGTGGGGGGGGGGGGGGGGGGGAAGCATGATGGGGGAGGGGGGAGTCAAGGAAGGAAAAAGCTTAATTCATTTCCAATGCACTTTTACTTTCTGGCAGCCCCAGAGTTCTAATGCTTCAGTTGGTGGGCTCTGTAACTGCCGGCCAAGAGAGATATTAAAGAGAGATGAAAGAGAGAGAGAGAGAGAGAGAGAGAGAGAGAGAGAGAGAGAGAGAGAGAGAGAGAGAGAGAGAGAGAGAGAGAGAGAGAGAGAGAGAGAGAGAGAGAGAGAGAGGAGAGAGAGAGAGAGAGAGAGAGAGAGAGAGAGAGAGAGAGAGAGAGAGAGAGAGAGAGAGAGAGACACACACACACACAGAGAGAGGCAGGCAGACAGACAGTGACAGACGGACAGAGGGAGTGAGAGACAGAACTGCAGAAAGACAGAATACACATGGAGGGAGGGGTATACTTAATTCAATAGAGATGGTTGCAGAATGGCTGAGAGAAGGTCTACTTGCATTCGGTGTACATGTGCGCGCGCGCGCGCGCGCGCGCGCGTGTGTGTGTGTGTGTGTGTGAGAGAGAGAGAGAGAGAGAGAGAGAGAGAGAGAGAGAGAGAGAGAGAGAGAGAGAGAGAGAGTGTATATGTGTGTGTGCGTGCGCATGCATACATAGAGAGAGAGAGAGAGAGACGCGCGCGCGCGCGCGTGTGTGTGTGTGTGGTTTGGGGGTGAGCTTATTGGTGTGGTTAGGTGTATCGACTGTAGCTAGCATGGTCTCATAACAATCTGTAAACGTTGTGCTGGGTGTGGGCTGTAGGGGATGGGGACGTGATGGGGCAATCTTGAACTTTAGTCCCCCCCCCCCCCCCCCCCCCCCCCCTCCTCTCAAAATTTCGGATTGAAAATGTTCACTGAGAAGCGACATTCTGCCAGTTGGGGGAAAGGGTGTGGAGAAACTCTGCGGAGAGCTGGACAAACAGAGGATCTTCAGAGAAGAAGAATTTGACACACATACGTAAGCATGAGGGTGTGGCTATAGTACAAGATTGTCGGCTAGAAGAAGAAGAAGAAGAAGGAGAGGAAGAAGAAGAAACAATAACTCTGACATTTCGGCTAGTAATGCACAACACCGATTTTCAATTTCTGAGAAAGTCACGCAGAGTTTACGACTTGACCTTCAGTCCTTCAGTTAACAGGCTTGTATAACTCTCTCTCTCTCTCTCTCTCTCTCTCTCTCTCTCTCTCTCTCTCTCTCTCTCTCTCTCTCTCTCTCTCTCTCTCTCTCTCTCTCTCTCTCTCTCTCTCTCTCTCTCTCTCTCTCTCTCTCTCTCTCTCTCTCTCTCTCTCTCTCTCTCTCTCTCTCTCTCTCTCTCTCTAACATCCTTTCCTTCTACAAAATAAACTTCTGTGCTGAGATGTAAACTAGCTTAAAGACCGGAAAGAAATAGCTTGGTTACCACAGACTTTAGAAAGCACGGACACAGTGCACATCTCTGCCAGGGGGTCCTTCAGCTTCTACTTGGACATTTCAACACAGTATAGTCTACGTAGTTGTGCAAGTCTCTAAGAAAAACTCTATCATCCATAGAGACTGTAGAAATGGTCACTCTTGCTGTACAGATTCTTTACGTAATTAACATGGTCAACAACAGGCTACAAAGCGGAATAAAATATAGAACAAAAAAGTTATGACAGAATATATATACAGTATAAACAAACGTACACATACTGTACACACACAAAGACACAGACACGGACACACACACACACACACACACACACACACACACACACACACACACACACACACTCACACACACACGCGCGCGCGCGCGCACACACAGAGAGATACAGAGACACTGAGAGAGACAGAGAAGCAGAGCGAGACAGAGAAAGAGACAAAGACAGAGACAGACAGAGACAAAGGGAACTAAGAGGGCCCACAGAAACCAAAAAACGAGTGAAATAGTCAGATACAGAGGCAAAGAAGGAGAGAGGGGGTTTAATTCATTTCCAATGCATATTTATTTCTCTTATCTTCTGCTGACCCGTCAAGCAGCCCCAGATTTCCAATGCTTCATTGGTGACAGTGTAGCTAGCCAACTGAACAGAGAGAGAATACGAATACGAATGTTTTATTGAGGGTAAAATGGAAAGCTTCAAGAGCTTCTTTGCATATCGCTCTCTCTCTCTCTCTCTCTCTCTCTCTCTCTCTCTCTCTCTCTCTCTCTCTCTCTCTCTCTCTCTCTCTCTCTCTCTCTCTCTCTCTCTCTCTCTCTCTCTCTCTCTCTCTCTCTCTCTCTCTCTCTCTCTCTCTCTCTCTCTCTCTCTCTCTCTCTCTCTCTCTCTCTCACGCACGCACGCACACACACGCACACACAAACAGAGAGAGACTTGACACGTTGACACATAGATGGTTTGAAGATATAGGGGAAGACGGGGTAAAAAGCGCATGGGCGGGTAAGAAGCCCACCCCAATTATCTCATGAAATGAAGCAAATTTCAGTCTCATTTTGCCCATGGGACGAGCGTTAATGTATAGCATTCGTCTCATGGGCAAATTTGACTGAAATTTTCTTTATTTCATGAGATAATTGGGGTGGGCTTCTTACCCGCCCATGCGCTTTTTACCCCGTCTTCCCCTAGCCAGATACAGCTTTGGTGTCATGGGGGGTAATATAACAACACCCAATTTGTGCCACAAAATATATAATTTTAAAGAAAACATGTTACACACACACACACACACACACACACACACACACACACACACACACACACACACACACACACACACACACACACACACACACACACACACACACACACACACACACACACACACTTACTCTTACTCCACTATTGACCGGCTTAGTCGTCGGGATTGGGTGGTCAGCCTCCGCCACTGGTCACGATCCTCTGCCAGGCGGTATGAGGGTGGTGGTGTTGCAGTTGGTCCAGCTTTTGATGTTGTCCAGCAGGACTTTCTTTGTCTGCCTTGCCGGCGTTTTCCTTGGATGGTGCCCTGGAGAATCGTTTTGATCAGAGTGTTGTGACGTGTCACATGACCGTACCAGGTAAGTTTGCAGCGCCTGACAAATGCCAGGAGTGGCTCTTGTCTGTCTGCAAGGGTGTTCACTTTTTGCCTTTCATACTTATTTGTTTTGTGCTCTGTGTACGAGATGTGAAGAAGTCTCTGGAAGCACTTATGCTCAAACGCTTCTAGTCTGCATTCGCAATCTGCCGTCAGAGTCCAGCTCTCGCAACCGTACAGGAGGATGGAAACCACAAGAGATTTGAACAGTTTGATCTTTGTTGGGAAGCTGATGGTGGTGCTCTTCCAGAACGTGTTCAGCTTTGTCATGGCAGCGGCAGCAAGGCTTAATCTGGTTCTGAGTTCTTTGATGGAGTTGCCATCAGTTGTAAATGTGGAGCCAAGGTATTTGAAATTGTCCACTTGTTCTATTTTTTGGTTGTTGAGCATGACGTTTGTTGTTGTTGTTTTTATTTTGGAGCTGTTCACCAGACTTTTGCTTTTTTCAGAGCTGATATCCATGCCATAGTCTTTTGAAACTTTTTCCAGTTTCGTAGTTAACTCCTGGTTAGCCTGCTCCCATGAGGTCAATATCGTCAGCAATATCGTCATGATGGTCATGGAGAGGTGAAAGTCTAACAAAGTTTCCTGCATAATATTTTCCAGGTAGATGTTGTGAAAGTATTGGGGAAAGAAGGCATCCTTGGCGCACCCCTACTGTTGCTTCAAATATATCACCAATCCTATTGTTCAGGAGAACTGTACTACTAGAGTCTTTGTAGAATGCCTTGATCACTTCGATGATGTTGTTGTCAATATTGAAGTTTTCCAACACCTTCCAGAGGCCTTTGTGCCAAACCCGATCAAATGCTTTATTGAAGTCAATGCAGTTGTGGCATAGATCACGCTGATGTTGAAGATGTTTTTCAATGAGCAGTCTGATGTTGAAAATCTGCTCCATAGTGCTACGCTTGGGTCGGAATCCTGCTTGTTCTTCAGCCAATATTTCCTCTGACTTGGTTTTCAGTCTGTTTAATATGATTCTTAGCATTGTTTTGCTTGGGTGGCTTATCAAGCTGATGGTTCTGTAGTTTTGGCATTGCTTCAGATTTCCTTTCTTTGGTAGCGGAATCATCAAGGATTGGGTCCACTCTTTTGGCCATTGTTTACTGTCCCAAATCCGTTGGCAGATGGTTGTTATTACTTTGACGACTTCAGGGCCCCCGTGTTTAAGCATATCAGCTGGAATGCTGTCCACTCCTGGTGACTTTCCTTCTTTGATCGAGTGAGCGAATGGCTTCTTCCACTTCTTCTTGAAGAATCGGTGAATCACTTGCTGAATCGTTTGTATTGGTGGTGTCTTTTAGTATGTTGGCGTTTGGCTTGATCTCATAATTGTATGGTTCTTTACAATACACAGTGCACCTTTTTAGTACAGTGGAACCTCCCTTATAAGATCTCCCATTTTAAGACTCCCTCCCATATAAGACCTACTTTTCTGAGACATTGCCCTTCTTTGTGAGTATTAAAATTACCTCCCTTATAAGACCTAACTTTGGATAATTTTTGAAGGTCTTATAAGGGAGGTTTCACTGTACTGCTGTTTCATCGGTGAGAAGTGAGCCATCTTTGTTTTCTACCCCCACTAGAGGTACTAGAACGAGCAGAGGGAGCGAGAGAGAGGTGGTGAATAAGAGAAATGGACGAGTTTTCAATAACACTGCGTATGTCTGCATTTAGGCCTAATGCGTTTAATTTGTACGTTGGCATCGTTTCAATTTTCAATGCACTAAGATTCAACTTTTTTTCTTAAAAGGGGGGGGGGGGGCATGCACGCTTAACAAAGGCAAAATGGGGATAAAAAAAAGGATCACTGGCCATTCTCCTCCCAGCCCACCATCTTCTCTTTCCGTTCTACCCGCAGGCTCTAGCTGCTTCCAGGGACTTGTTGCCCCTCCCCCTCCTGTCTTTAATCGTCTTTAATTTGCAGGGTAGTGCAGGGATTCAAGAACCTCTTTCGTGATCTAGTGGGCGAATCTGTCAACTTTCCCTTCCTAACTGTTGGAGTTGTGACGAAAGAAAGAAAGAGTGAACAAATGAAAACAGTTCTATTGTGCAGAGAATCACATCTCTCTCTCTCTCTCTCTCTCTCTCTCTCTCTCTCTCTCTCTCTCTCTCTCTCTCTCTCTCTCTCTCTCTCTCTCTCTCTCTCTCTCTCTCTCTCTCTCTCTCTCTCTCTCTCTCTCTCTCTCTCTCATATTCCCATCTGATCTTATAATGCTTTTTTTGGTTCTTCCTTAAAAGTGGTTTTATTTTGAAAAATTGTCATTGTCTCGAAATTGTTTCCATTTTTTCGTACTCAATTTAAACTACCAATTCAAGTTCACCACTGTTAAGTATTGTCCATGTTTGCTTTAATTCCCATTTTTGATATCTTTTTCAATTATTTCATGTGACAATTTTTGTTCCATTTTCTTGACTTGATTGTTTTATGTCAAAGTTTCTTTATTTGATGCATGGTATGAATGTGTGAGTGAGAGGGCAAGGTGTAAAGAAGCTATTGTAGCTTATCCTTTTTACCCTCAATAAAACATTCGTATTTCGAAACATTCGTCTCTCTCTCTCTCTCTCTCTCTCTCTCTCTCTCTCTCTTAAACGCCCAATCTTTTAGTATTCTTTAGAGGGTTGGTGCAGAAATTGTGTTATAAAATGTACACCAGAAACTTGCGGATAACACGAAATTACTGACAAGTGTGGAGCCAACCACTCGTGTCTTAGTAAACTCTTAGTCTACCAACCTTTTTTGTCAACCCTAGACCACTTTTGCCGGAAAAGAGGCTCAAGGCCTGAGAAGAGATAGGACAGAAGAGAGTACAGCTAAAAGAACAACAACTGACTCTAAGACTACAAGATCTGTGACTGACTGCTGATCTGCTGGGTTGTTGGGGGGGGGGGGGGGAGGGAGAGGGATGAGGGGGGAGGAAAAAAGGGGGGGGGGGAGTAGTTGGGGGCGGGCTGTTGTTGCTTTAGTCCGATGACCCCAGAGTGGTGATCAGACAGTAAGAGGTTGTCCGTTGAGCTGCTGCCAGACTCTGGTTGCGAAACCCTCAGGTGTTCTGGCCTCAACTGCTGTTGGTGGCAGAACGTTCCGTTCCCTGATGCATGGTACGTGGGAAGAAGGAACTTTGTCGATATTGTGTTCGACACTGAGGAACTAGAAATTGCTGTGAGTGCCCTCTGCGTCGCCGCTCTGGTTAGGGTTCTAGCTTGTCCTCGTTGACGCTACAGTAAGCTATCTGCAGTCTGGACTCCAGCTACTTTAAGCAATTTCATTGGATAACGGCAACGTCAAGCGGCCATTTTGTTTTGACTTTTTGTTTTCATTTCTAACCCTAACCCCAACCCTATCCCTTTCCCGGGCGTTATATCCTAACCCTATCCCTGTCTAACCCTATCCCGACCTGCAGAAAGGGATAGGAGTAGCAGTGAGTTCAAAACTTGAAAAACAAAAATCTTTGGCGTCCAGACTGCAGATAGCTTTCTGTGTTGACGCTCACCATGTCGTGGTCTGAAAACGATTTCATTGCCATTTAGAAAAAATCTCAATCCTTTTTTCTCTTTTTTGGTCAGGTATTTGGACGACCAGGCCTTGCAGCCTCTCAATGCGTCCTTCCTTTTGGTTTTGGTTAGTGTTTGGCAATTGCTGTGGCGGTTTTTAGCATCCATATTGATGGACGTACTTTAACAGGGCAATTTTTGGATCACTGTCTAGGAGGTTTTTGAATTTGCTAGTATCTGAGGTCAGTTTAGTATGTGCAGGGAGGTTGTTCCAATATTGGGTGACTGTTAGAAAAAAAGGTTTTTTTCTAATGTTAGTTCTGCTGTACCTGGTTAGGATTTTAAGTTCGCTATTACGGGTTCTTATTTCGTTAGACAAGTGAAACAAGCCTTTATTAGGGGAAGACGGGGTAAAAAGCGCATGGGCGGGTAAGAAGCCCACCCCAATTATCTCATGAAATAAAGAAAATTTTAGTCAAATTTGCCCATGAAACGAATGCTAGACATTAACGCTCGTCTCAGGGGCAAAATGAGACTGAAATTTGCTTCATTTCATGAGATAATTGGGGTGGGCTTCTTACCCGCCCATGCGCTTTTTACCCCGTCTTCCCCTAGTATTGTCAGTGCCTTGAAAAATCTTGTAAACATTTATCAAATCTCCCCTTAGTCTTCTGTATTTCAAAGATGGCAAATCTAATTTACGTAGCCTGTCCTCATATTCCAACTTTTGTATGGATTTTATCAGTTTGGTTGCTCTCCTCTGTACCCTCTCAATTGCATTGGACTGTCGTTTAAGAAAGTGATTCCAAATTATGTTTCCATACTCAAGATGAGGCCGTATTAAACATTTGTAAAGATTTATGAACACCTCTTTATTTAAGTTTTTAAAACTCCTTCTGATCAAGCCCAGTATCTTACTGGCTTTATTTATCGCTATTGTAATGTGCTTATCAAATTTGAGCTTTGGATCAAATATAACCCCTAGATCCTTCTCCTCTGTACAAGTATCTATAACATGCTTAGATGAGCCGTGAGTAATTTCATATCCTTTATTTGGATTATTGTACCCCGCGTGCAAAACCTTGCATTTGTTGTTATTTTGAATTTTTTAAATTATATAATAAAGAGAACGAGAGAAAAAGAAGGCCCAAGTTATCTAGTAAGTTACTGAGTAAGAGTTGACCACATAAAGGGAGAGTAATCCAGACAACACAATGCGAGCCAAGTTGTTAAAAGTCACCTCCCATGACAAGGAAACCCACTTTTTTCCAAGGGAACTCACTCTCTGTCATTCTCGACGCCTCAGCAGACAGCGATTTTCAGAATGATATTTTGTTTTGAAAGCGGTCTTTAGGTTCTTAGTCAATGCGTAAGACGTAGAAACGTGCCTACTGTTATGCAATATGCCTTGACCTCTGTCCAACTTGAAATTCAGAAGCCCGATAGTGACCAATTGAATTGACAATTATTATGTACTGCTTCAGTGCAGTGTTGACTGTGCACTGGAGTGTGGAATGCTTTAATCCTTACTACATTGGATGACAGACTCTCCTTGATTGTTTTAAAATAATCCCCACGTTTTCAAGCGCCCACGGCTTTGTTTTGCTTTAAACCACTATGGGCTGGGATGGCTTCAGTATGACTATGAGTATACTTTACCTCGTCGTAACGTTTTGCGTCAGCCAAGTCTACTCTTCTTTTGGAGACAGGTCGTATGTTTTTCAAAGATGCTTGAGACACTGCAACCAAACCGATTGCATTGATATTAAGGCATACCAAGCCCAGCAGCCTTCGCATTTATCCTGGTTGGGGTGGACCTGTTACGCTGAATGTCAGCACACGTGCATGTGGCACACCGTGGATGCTTTCGTCAAGGATGGGTCGCAGGTTCCGCAGTTTTATGGCAAGGTGAAAATAATGTGGCCACGCTTATAGAAAAGGTTGCTAATAAGATGCAGATTATATTATTGCACACTCGTGCAGTGTTGCATGTCATTGTATGCACACATAGTAACACTATGCAAACATGCATGCACTCACACACTCACGCAAACAGTAAGTTACTGAGTAAGAGTTGACTGGTCAGATAAAGGGAGAGTAATCCAGACAACACAATGCGTTTTAAATTTCCGTTTTAAATCGTTATCACACGACAGCCAGCGTCACTGACATGCTACAGAGGATCAGATGGAACTCGCTGCAGCAACACCGACAGACCACCAGACTCATGCTCCACAAAATACTAGATGGCATGGTGAGGGTCAACAGGAGCAAGCTCATACCTAAGCCAGAACGGCAACACAGAAGTCACTCGCAACAACTCATTCCACAGCACTTGTCGGACACAGTACCGCCAGAGTTCGTTCTTCCCTCGAACAGTTAGGGAATGACCTGCCAACAATCTTGAACAGTGGAAGCCAGTCTAACCCCAGAGAGCCTCACAGCTGGAGGCACCTGAAAGGACACCTGCCTGCTGCACCCATCATGACTCAGGGGTCACTGGACTAACAACCCAAACCAAACTCTCCCCCTTTTGTCCCCCTCTCCTCTGCTTTTTGCTTGTGGCTGGAAGTGGGGCCTGTTTCTTTGTGGCTGAACTGGGGGGGGGGGGGGGGTATATGTTTTATAATGGTCTTAACCCAGTGCAAGCATTTAGCCTTTTCTCTTTTATCTGTCCTCTCTTCTGTCTTAGGTCTAATGTTTCTTCTCAGGCCTTGAGCCTTTTCTTCCGGCAGAAGTGGTAGAACCTCCCCGGTTCAGGGGCAAAATAATCTGTTGATTGTGGCCATGCACAGCGAAGAAGAAGAAGACACATACAGACATGCACACACACTGACACACACACACACAGAAACACTGTCAGTGACTGTCACACACACATGTAATGTATACACGTATGCACATGAATGTGTACACACACACGTATGCATGCATGCACACTTTTATGCTTACACATATAACATGCTATACATTTATGTAAACATGTCAAGTTCTAAACTTTCACTATCATTAGATTTAAGCATTTTCAGATTTTGTGAATTGTTTTTTCCCTGTTAGTGTTATCATCAGTCTTCAGTATGATAAGTTAGAAAGGGGATGAGGAAATAAATCAGGAAGGATTGACAGGATGTTTAATCTGAACACATTCATTATATAAAATGACAGAAACTACAAGACTGCCCTAGATAACACAAAATTTAACTGCTTAGTAATTTTGCAAGAGGCAGATTAACCAAGCACTTAGTACTAGTAGTACCTGAACAGGATTGATAGAGTTTATGCCGATTGACAGAGCAGAAGGAATTGCCGAAAATATGTTGTTAGTAAAATGAGAAGGCATATTTTTGTTTGTTTTGCGGTCACTTTTAGCAAAGATTTATATTGTTATAATTTAACGCTTTTTTTGGCTTCGCTTGCAGTAAGCACATTGTAAGCACAACGTGTTTTGAAAATCTCTTCCCTGTCAGAATCAGTCAGGGCCAGAAGAAAAGTGATGCTCTTGCTTTTACTGTAGTAACGTCCAAGGGGGAAAAAATGAATTCATAAAATAAATTGTTAATTTCTGTAAAACATAAAACATTCCAGGTATTTGATTTATTTAAATTATTAGTTGTTTATTTATTGGCATCATCATTATGTTTTTAGACAGCCTCAAAGGAGCCGGATTGGTCAATACATTGACCGAGGGCCCTCAAGAGAAGAAGAAGAGCATATGTTATTTATTATGTGTGGATAATGGTCTGTTTTACGTTACTTTCCCACACAGTGGCCATTTGTCCGTTTCTTCGGAATGCAGGAGCCGGCATCAGTGTTGTTCTCCATTCTAAATGCGGCTGGTCACCTAATGGTGCTGGTGTACAGGCGAAAGGTGCTCCCCTCCACACCCATGTACTACGTCTGGCATGGACTGGTTCTGGTCAGTAAGATCATTGTGCCTTTGCTACAAGTACAACTAGTACAAGTACAACTAAAAAAAAAAGAACTACTATACCAGTAATTTACAATTTTACGGCATGATGTTGTCTTTGTATTACTAAATTGCCTTTGATTTACTGCTTCCTGGAAGATGTTTCAAATGTGGTGTGTTATAGAAAATGTCAACTGCCATATTTCATATGAATTTTTATTTATTTATCTCTGTCTTTCTAGTAT
This sequence comes from Phymorhynchus buccinoides, assembly GCA_017654935.2. Lineage (NCBI taxonomy): Eukaryota > Metazoa > Mollusca > Gastropoda > Neogastropoda > Raphitomidae > Phymorhynchus > Phymorhynchus buccinoides. The sequence continues at coordinate 28,742,966 of CM065686.1, forward strand.
AGTATAGTATCATTCTATCACATGTCTTTCATCTTTCCTGCCCTCCACCTTCCAAGACCTACGTTCTGGCCAGAAACCTCTCTGCTGTTGACTTGACTCTTCGACGCTGACCTTCAATCTCATCTTTCTAATCTTTCATTCCTTTCTAAGCTTACGGAAAAGGTGGTTCTTAAACAGCTGTCTGACCATCTTCAGGTAAATGATCTCTACTATCCAAACCAGTCTGCTTATCGAGCAGGTCACAGTACTGAGACAGCCCTCTTAAAGATAACGAACGACCTGCTCACTGCCTTGGATGAAAACAAGGTTTCTCTTCTCTCTCTCCTTGATCTTTCTGCAGCGTTTGACACTATTGACCACTCCATCCTCATTTCTAGACTGCACACCTCCTTTGGTCTATCTGGGGCTGTTCTTTCCTGGTTTTCTTCCTACCTCTCTGATCGCACACAGAAAGTTGTTGTCAATGGTTCTCCATCTCTTCCAAAAGGTCTTCAGTTCGGTGTGCCCCAAGGTTCAGTCTTAGGCCCTATCCTTTTTGTTCTTTATACCCAACCTCTCTCCGCCATCATCAACCAGCATTCTATTCTACATCATAGCTTTTCTGATGACAATCAACTGTACATTTCTGCCCACCTGAGTCAATTAGATCAAATGATTTCTTCTTCTAAGTTGTGCATCTCTGCTGTTAAAACATGGATGTTTTACAACAAACTGCAACTGAATGCTGATAAGACAGAGATGATTCTTGTAGCCTCTAACCACACAATTAAAACTCAGGTTCTCCCAGGTTCTGTAGACATTGATGGCACTGAGATCAAGCTATCGGCATCCGTCCGCAATCTAGGTGTTACTTTGGACCAAACCCTTTCTTTCAAACAGCATGTTTCCAATGTTTGCAAGGCTTGCTATCTAGAACTTCGAAGAATTAGTTCCATCCGTCGTTTCCTCTCTCAGGATGCCCTGAAGACTCTAGTATGTGCTTTTGTCCTGTCTCGCCTTGACTACTGTAACTCACTTCTTGCTGGCTGTCCATCAATTCTCATCTCTAAGCTCCAACGGGTCCAGAATAATGCTGCTCGTCTCATTTCTCGCTCCCCTAGGTACGATCACATCACTCCGGTTCTTCGTTCCCTACATTGGCTCCCAGTTCAATCACGTATTGACTACAAAATTCTCCTCCTTGCCTTCAAGTCACTGAATGATCAAGCTCCCCAGTATCTCTCTGATCTTCTTCATCTCTATGTCCCAGCTCGCCAACTACGTTCGTCTTCTGATTCTCGTCTCCTTTCCATTCCCTCCATCCGTCTCAAATCTGCTGGCCAACGTTCTTTTTCTTGTCAAGCACCATCTCTGTGGAATTCTCTGCCTTCTCCTCTCCGACACTCCAACTCAGTCTCCTCATTCAAAACCTCTCTTAAAACCCATCTTTTTCCTGCTGCGCCCTAAATATTTGATCAGTTGTCTATCGTTGTGTGCACGTGAGGGAAGATTGATTTAAGAGGTTTGTGCTGTGTTTTGTGGTGCGTGTGTGCGTGTGTGTGTGTGTGTGTGTGTGTGTGTGTGTGTGTGTGTGTGTGTGTGTGTGTGTGTGTGTTGTGTGTGTGTGTGTGTGAGCATGAATGTGTGCTTGTGTGTATTTTGGTTTTTGTGGGTTGTGTGTGCACGCATGTGTGTGTGTTTGTGTGCGTGTCTGTGTGTCTGTCTGCGTGCGTACGTTGTGTGTGAGGGTGTTTGTGTCTGCGTGTTGGTGTATGTGGTCAGTCCATGCGGCTCAGTTGCTGTGACTTACCGAATGGGGTATGAACGAGTTGGCGTCAATAAATGTGTGTGTTTGTGTGTGTGTGTGTGTGCGTGTGTGTGTGTGTGTGTGTTGTGTGTGTGTGTGTGTGTGTGTGTGTGTGTGTGTGTGTGTGTGTGTGTGTGCGTGTGTGTGTGTGTGTGCGTGTGTGTGTGCGTGTGTGTTAGAGAGAGAGAGAGTTGCTTTGCATATGCACTGTTGGTGGTTGGTGTCACTCTTGAATGTTGTTTTTTGTTATCTGTTGATGAATAATTGATTGTAAAGCGCTTTGGGCTCATCTGAGGTAAAGCGCTATATAAATGTACTGTTATTATTATTATTATTTCTGCTTCGCTGCCAACCTCTCCTGGTGACCTGAACTCCCTCCTCCTTCAGCTCCTGGATCTCTATGCTCCCGCTCGTGGTCGCCTTGTCTCCAAGAGGCCACCCTCACCTTGGTTTTCTTCCGCTGGGCCACAGTTGCAAAATGCCAAGTGTGAGAGGCGCAGAGCCGAGAGACAGTGGCTTAAGTTAAATCCAGTCTGACTGTCCATTTATAAAGACATTTTTCAAACTGCGAACAAAATTGTTAATAGCCTTGTTGACGCTGTCAAATCTACTTACTACAATGCCAAAATCCTTGCATGTTCCACATCCAAGCAGCTCTACAACATTGTTAACACTCTTCTTGGTAAAGCTGACTCTTCTCCTCTTCCTTCTAACCTGCCACCTTCTGAACTCCCACAGGCTTTCTCTGACTTCTTTGTTAACAAGATCACTAACCTGAGATTATCACTGGACTCCCTGACTAACAACCATGTATCCTATCCTGACCCCCCTATCTCTGGAACTCCCTTTGCTTCTTTCCATTCTGTGTCTGAGGCATTTGTTAAGAAAATCATCATCAAATCTGGCATTAAGACCTGTGAACTTGACCCACTACCAGCTTCTTTCCTCACCCATTGTCTTGACACTCTTCTCCCTCACATCACCACCATCATCAATCATTCACTGTCTGCTGGTTCTTTTCCATCTTCTTTCAAATCTGCAGTTGTAAGACCTCTCTTGAAAAAACCCACACTTGATTCTGATAACTTGAAGAACTACAGGCCTGTATCAAACCTTCCCTTTCTTGCCAAAGTCCTAGAGAGAGTTGTTCTTGCTCAGCTGTTAGACCACCTACACTCCAACAACCTTGTCTATCCAATTCAATCTGCTTACCGCTCTGGCCATAGTACTGAGACTGCTCTTCTCAAAATCTGTAGCGACATACTGACTGCCCTTGACTCTAACAATATCTCACTCCTGACCTTCTTAGACCTCTCTGCTGCCTTTGACACTATTGGCCATTCTATCCTTCTTTCCCGTCTGCATCACTCGTTTGGGCTTTCTGACACTTCACAGCTGGTTACATCACTGATCGTCAACAGTTAGTCTCTGTTAATGGTCTTTCTTCTAAACCTTCCTTGGTCTATGGGGTACCACAAGGTTCTGTCCTGGGCCCTCTACTTTTCATTCTCTACACCTATCCTGTCTCCTCTATTGTTCAACAATACCTGCTTCAGCATCATTCTTTCTCTGATGATAATCAGCTGTACATATCTGGACCAAACTCGAACCTTCCCACGATGATCCAAAGCACCCAATCCTGTGTAGCCAACCTGAAGGACTGGATGACAGAAAACAAACTGAAGCTTAATGAAGACAAATCTGAACTGATCTTGATCCCCCCACCAAAACTTCAAAATCACCCCTCTCTTCCATCCTCCATCAAACTAATTGACTCGTCTATCAGTATCACTCTCTCTCCTTCTGCCCGCAACTTTGGTGTAATTCTTGATCAAACCCCGTCCTTTCAACAGCATGTCAGCAATATCTGTCGTACTTGCTTTCTTGAACTCCACCGAATTGCTTCTCCGCCATCTCCTTTCAGAAGATACCACAAAAGCTCTTGTCTGCGCATTTGTACTATCCCGCCTTGACTACTGCAATGCTCTCTTGTCTGGCTTCCCCTCTCATCTCATCAACAAACTTCAAAAAGTTCAAAATCATGCTGCCCGTCTCATTTTCCGCTCTTCTAAATATGACCATATAACTCGATTGCTCTGTTCTCTCCACTGGCTCCCTGTTCAGCAAAGGATATCCTACAAGATTGCCTCTCTCTGCTACAAATCTATCGAGTCTTCCTGTCCTGAATATCTCACTGATCTGTTATAGTGTTACATCTCTACACACCGTCTTGAGCTCTGCGTTCCTCATCTAACACCCGTCTCTATTGTATCCACACTGTCCGCACTAAAACCTATGGTCAACGCTCTTTCTCCTATCAAGCTCCTGTTACTTGGAATCACTTGCCTTGCTCTCTCAGATACTCATCCTCTCTGCCCACATTGAAATGCCATCTCAAAACTCATCTGTTTCCTAAATAACTACTAATCCCTTCCTTCATGACTTGGTGTGTGCATGTCTGAGAGTGAACGTCTGCACTTGGTGACTGCATATAATTATATGTGAGTGTGTGTCCGCGTGTGTATGTACGTGAGTGTGCGTGCGCTCGCGCACGCGTGTATGTGTGTGATTCTGTGTCTGTTTGTCTGACCGTCTTTGGGTGTTTGTGTAATTTTCATTTCCCATTCTTTATGCTATATGTTAAATATTATTATATGTGGTGTTATATGTGTATATCATATTTTTATATTGTAAACGCCTAGGGCATTAAATTGATTAGGCGTGCTAAATGTTCTAATGATAATAATAATGTCTATCTTTCGGTCTATGTACCTCAGGTCTGTCACTGTCTGTCTAGAGCTCTCTCTCAGTCTCTGTCTATCTCAGTGTCTGTCTCTCTTTTTCTTTCTCTCCCCCTCTCTTTTCTCATTTCTTCTCTCCTTTCTCTTTTCTCTTCTAGTTCTACCAACTTTAGTTCGAGAAATGCTGATATAATCGTCATTTTAACTTAATTTAAGACATCTTTTTATTATAAAAATGTTCCTCAGAGTCAATTGTCTCAAGATTACAAGTTACATAGGCATTCCTTAAACATTTTGTTTGTTTTAGTTACCCCTATTCTAACCTGTTTGTTTTGTGGTGTTTTTTTGGTTCTGTGATGCCAAGGTATCTGTGAATGCCTGGACTTGGTCAACCATCTATCATTCCAGAGACACTGATTTCACTGAGGTTTGTTTTAATATTTCAGTTAAAAATGTTTGAGGGGTGTATATTATTTTTAAATTTGTGAAAGTATATTTTTTAAATTGAAATATTTCTTGAATATAGTTATTTGCTATAAAGCGTTTCAAAATTTTGCTCTGTTACATGGGATGATCCAAAAGTCTGGACACTTGGTCTCTAACCGTGTTTATTGCTCGAAACTTACCATTTATTTACAGTCCCTTGAAGTACTCTCCTCATCTTTCCACACAAAGTTGCAGTCGGGTCAGCCAAGAAACAAAGGCATTTGATACTCCAGCAGAGGTATGGTGTCCAGCTGTGATTTCACCGCTTTTCCCAAGTCCTGTATCCTTGAAAACTTCTTGCCAGAGAGGTTTTCCTTCAGAAGTGGAAATAACCAAAAGTCACATGGTGACAAGTCTGGACTGTAAGGTGGATGTGGAAGAACTTGGACAGATTGCTCTTCTAGATAGGTCATGGTGACCTTGGCTTTGTGAGCACTGGCATTGTCATGCAGGAGCATTGTTTTGCTGGTACCAACGGTTGGGCGCTGCTCACAGACAGACCCAGTCACTTTTGGCAAAACTGTTCCAACATAATAGCTGGCAGTGAGTGCATTTCTCTGGAAGTATGTCGACTGCTACTGAGCCTTGGGTGCTGAAAAAAATGGAGAAAAGCCTCTTCCGACTCTGAAAAGATGGACGAAGAACAACTGGTCTCTCCTGGTCAGCACTCACCCACGCCATATTGGACCGCTTGCTTGGGATGCCATAAAATGAGATCCAAGTTTCATCTCCGGTGACTACGTCACATAGCCGTTTTGGGCCATTTGGCTCAAACATCTCCAGCAATTTCTTGGCACACAAAACCCTCTGCTTCTTTTGTTGATCTGTCAACAAGTGTGGTACCCATTTTGCAGCGATTGTTTTAGCTGAAGATCTTGACGCAGGGTCCGTTCAACTGTACCATATGTGTTTCACTTATCCCCCTGAATTGTAATATGTTGGTTCTCTTCAATGGCTTTCTTTACAAGCTGGATATTGTGCTCGTTCCTGGCATCACAAGCACGCCCAGAGCGGTATTCCTCTTTAATGTCAGCTTTTCCATCTTTGAAATTTTGAATCCATCTGCAAACTGTCCTGTACACTGGTCCCCGTACACAGAAATCAAACCAGCAAGAATTTTGATTGGAGTCTGTCCAAGTTTGAACCTTGTAAAAACATAAAACCTCAGCTGTTCAGGATTTGGATCCATGATTTTCAACCACAGTTGATGACATCATATTTTCAATGACGTCATAGGTGATGAAATATTATGACATAATTCATAGGCGTATGCAAGCAAATAGGGAAAAGGCCAAGCTTTTATTTGACATCTTACTTTTTTATGTACACTTGTCAGATGCAATATGGCAGGCCAACTGTCAAGACTTTTGGATCACCCCACATATTTTGCACTTCAAACGTCTTTATTATGTTCTGTTTTCCTTTTTCTTAATTTCTTGTTGGTTTTGAAGTCAGTAAATTCTAAATTTCATTCTCCAAGAAATGTGAGAAAGATTGACTTGAATTTGAAATATGTTGTGAAGTTTACATACACAAGCACACACATATACATAGACACAGAGACACACACACACATACGCACACAGACACCCACACACACACTGTGTCATCATTTGTCTTATATTAACAGTACTGAAAATGTCTAACAACACTATAATACTCTAGTCTTAAGTTGAAATCATTTGTGTGAAAAGGAAATTAAAATCAAAACGTGTGTGTGTGTGCGCATGTGTGTCTGTGTTTTGTGTGTGTGTGTGTGTGACCGGCTGTTACCTTTTTTTCACCCATCATAAAATGGGCTGACTCCTAGTTCTACACATTACAGTGTATATAAAACAATTATCATTTATCAATAGGGGATTAGTCTATCGGCTTATATTACTTCCCTTTGTCAAATAAGACACAAAATCTATTTTTGGTGCACAGTGCCTAGAGAGAGTGTGACAGAAAGAAAGAGAGAGTGAGTTTTGTGTTGCTTAGAAACTGGCTATAATGGAATGACTCCTGGTTCAAGAGCTAAGGATAATAACTCCACCTAAACAACCCATTGTTTAAGGTCAAATTGTGGTTTGGCTTTGACCCGTAATACTAATGCCGTAATGATGCCTAGATATTGTTTGTTTTCGTTAATACTATTTCTGTTATTTCGTTGCAGATGATGGACTATTTCTTTGCTCTGTCCATTGTCATGTACAACGTATTTGCACTTTTCTGTAGGTGGGTTTGTCTTAAAATTACTTTATTCACCATATGGCAGGTTTCACTGTTTTCCTGACCTGAATATGGTTGTAACTTTGATGTGAAATAAAATTTAAAATAATTCTTGTAAGTTTTTTGCTATGTGTTGCATTGGGGTATTGAATATTATTGAAGTAAAAATATGAGAAAATGTGCATTGGCTGAATTGTGTGTTTTTGTTGATTTTGAGTGAATGAAAACGGTTTGGGTCGTCCTAAATGTAGACAGACGCGGTTTCCCGTTTTTCACCATCAGTTACAGAAGCTAAAGTTTAAAAGCACAAGCAACAAAAAATCTTACTAAGTAATGATAACTAGAGTCTGCTCAAATGCCTGGAAGTAAAGGTATAAAAAAAATCAATATTGACAAAAATATGACAACTTGTAAAGCTCGGTGAGTCTAAGGTCATGTCTGACTGGAAATCTGTTCTGAAGTCAGCATGTAAACTGTAACGGTTCCAGTGTTTAAGACAATAAAACAACTCCAAATATCTACAAATTACAGCAGAAACAACTATTTGTGGCCTTTAAAAAGTGATAAAATGAATAAAGTTGGTTACAATTGGAACATTTACGGTTCAGAAAGATAGTTGAGTGGTGTCTGACTACCAAAGCAAAACTTACACTCTTAAAAGTACGCAAACTAGATGTGACGTGTCACAAGTTGTGTTAGCCCCATAGCACAGTGTTTTCGGCGATTTAGCGCTGATTTGAAAGCGATATCTTTTCAAGTTCTCTTTATCTTATGACAATTTAACCATCTTGATTTTTTTTTTAAATCAGGACTTTCATGGTATTGCAGTGCCTCCAGGATCGTCTCACCATCTTTATAGTTATTAATGTCCCATATGTGCCTGTTCCAGGCCGGACGAACTTTCATCAAGTTCTCTTTTTAAAAAACGAAATAAATTTGTCTGACTACGATCGACCGTGCTATGAACGACTGTGCTTTCTGTTCCAATTAAGTTCAGGTTCAATTTTTCATCCCTATCTATGATTATTAGTGGAAATTTATCAGATAAAGTGACTGTTAGAGACTGCTAGAACCGTAGTAGGTTAATTTTGGAGTTAAGATAGAAGATAGACAACGGCAGACGATGAGGTTGTCATATTGCTACCAAATTAATAAAAATAAAAATTTGCAAAAGATACTTGAACCTGACTTTCCAGCATGCGGGAGCTGTGCCAGTCAGGGTTTGTCCCTATCCAACACTTTTTTTTCTTTTTTAGATTTTGCTGATCACAATCTTGGTTCATTGCGTTCTTTCCATTTTGTTTTTATCTTCTATTATTATTGAATGCATTTTTTAAATTCTGTAAATGGATGAAAATCAATGCTAAATATAGCAAACGATAGAGGTTGAGAAGTAAGAAATGCAAGACTGAAAAAACGGGGTCTATCGATTGCTCAGGTTTTTTGATGATTGAAAGTCAATCGTCATAGTCATATATTAACACTTTATAATTTTCCCACTTGTCTAATAGATTTTTGAAAGAGTTAGTATTTAGTGCACTTTTCATATTAGTAGGTAATTTGTTCCATAGGGCTGCCACTCTGTTACTGAATGAAAATGTTCTTGTGTTAGTATAACAATGTTCAATAAATATTTTGTTAGTACTATTTCTTGTTTTGTCATAACTTGAAAATATCAGATGTGTTTATGTCATCAATGCAGTTAAAATTTTCATAACATTGGATATGATCACCCCTTATTCTTCTAGCTTTCAATGATGGTAAACCTAGGTATTTTAATCTATCGCTGTATGAGTAGTTTTTAAGTTCATGAATTAACTTTGTTGCTCTCCTCTGTACTTTTTCCATCATAGATGATTGCCGTTTTAGGTGTGGGTACCAGATGGTATTTCCATATTCTAGACGGGGTCTTATCAAACCCTCATACAGATGTACGAATGTATCTTTATCTAGAAATGAAAAGTTACGTTTGATTATTCCCAGCATCTTGTTAGCCTTGTTTACAACATTGTGTATGTGACAATCAAATTTCAATTTTGCATCAAATGTGACTCCAAGATCTTTCTCTTCTATACATTTTGTTAAAGCACTATTTACACCATTGCATGTCATATTATATTCCCTATATGGATTATTCCTTCCCTGGAGGTGCATTGATTTACATTTAGAAGTATTAAAATATAAGTACCATGTATCAGACCATGAGACTAATGCGTTTAAATCTTTTTGTACAATATTATAATTGGATGATGTGTTGTAAATTTTTGTATTGTCTGCAAATATCTTACAGAAGCTTTCTATATTATGAGGCAAGTCGTTAATAAAAATTGTAAAAATAATTGGACCCAGTATGCTTCCTTGGGGAATACCACTTAAGACATCAGCACTTTCAGAGCATGCATCGCCAACTCTAACATACTATTTTCTGTCTTGTAAAAAAATCTTTAATCCATGCTAGTATCTTACCTGTTATGCCATAGTATTGTAATCTAATTAGTAATCTTTGATGGGGAACTGAGTCGAAAGCTTTTCTAAAATCCAAATAGATGATGTCAATACATTTCCACTTATCCAATAAGTTTGTAAAATCTTCCATAACATGTAAAAGTTGTGTAACACAAGATCTATGACTACGGAAACCATGCTCACACTCTGAATACAGTTTATTAATAGACATATGGTCTACCAGAACATCTCTAATTATAGACTCAAATACTTTACATACAACAGACGTCAAGCTAACAGGTCTGTAGTTACCTGGGTCACTCTTTGTTCCTTTCTTAAAAATTGCAATTACATTAGCATTTTTCCATTCAGTAGGGACAGTTTCATGTTCCATGGACTTATTAAAAAGAATGCCTAGTGGGAGTGCCAACTCTTGACTAAGTTCTTTTAAAACTCTAGGGGGTACCTTATCGGGACCTTGGGCCTTATTTACATCTAATTCCTTCAGTTTCTTTTCAATGGCTTCTGGTGTAACTATGATATATGGTATTGCTGAATACTATGCAATTCAGCCAATGCACATTTTTCATATTTTTATTTCAATAATATTCAATACCCAATGCAACACATAGCAATTAGCATAAAGCATACAAGAATTATTTTTTTATTTCACGTCAAAGTCACAAGCATATTCAGGTCAGGAAAACCGTGAAGCCTGCCACTCATGAGTCCTAGTCAATTGAATATACCCATATTGCAATATTTTTCTTTATTAATTTCACTAAAAGTGTTTCTTTTCTTTACACTAATTATTTTGTTGCAGGAAGTTGTTTGCATTTGTTATAGTTTTGGCCTGTTCATCATAAGGCGAGCAAGTGTTACGTAGCATTAAAACAACTCCTGATATATTCATAAACACTATGTATTTTGTGAAATACAAAAAACACAAAAGAGCTGTTATATTTGTTGTTGTTTTATTTTAACTTTGTGTATCATGTTTGACATATCAAACATAATAAGTTTAAATAATGATGCTTTTCTGATTGTGCGGTTTTCTTTCAAAATGTAGGGGGCATGGTTATATTTATGGCCTTTGTTAGTAGAAAAATGCATTTCCTCATTACAAATTGGTGCTTTTTTAAGTTCAGATATAAGTACACATTCATTATGACATGAGAAATGCCTGGTTTTCTTGCTTATTTTCTTGTGGATGAATGTTCTTGATTGAACCCAGGGTGCGAAATGGCATTTTCCACAAACTGACGCCTTTCGCTAGCTTTACATACCTCACTATGGCTTCTATTCCACTTTATGACTATTATATACAATTGCACTTGCTTCCTGTGTAAAACAGTATTATATATTTTTTATAGTTCTTGCTATTATCTTACATAACTCTGTTTAATTTAGTCTGCAGATGATATTTCACTTAAAATGGGGGTTACTGTATACTTTCTCACATATCTCAAGAACTACATGTATGTCTGCACTCAATGTTTCACCTGATTTAGGTTCAGGAGATGCCAGGCTTTCAATGAAACAGTACTTCAATTTTCTGAAGACAAATTAGATTTTGGGTGAAAATGGGAAGTCAGAAATGAAAAACTGTGTAACCTGCCTCATGAGAGTCATACAATCATAACTATATGTCTTCTGTATGTTTAGTTTCTATTAAAAGACCTACTTCTACCAGACTCACGTGGTTCATGTGTTCATATATTAAGTCCTAGTGGTCATCAAGGCAAGACTAGTTACCCGGTATTAGCACAATTGCTATTTTTGGTTGCTGAAAGGATTCCTTCAGACTAGGAAAACGAAGATCAAACTGAAGATCAAGCTAACCATTTCTGCCATGACTAGTAAAAAGTTTGATTTATAGAAATTCTACTAGAATGTATCAAAATACAGCAGGGATTTCTTTCTTTCTTTCTTTTTTGATATCATTTCAGTTACGAGTTACGGTTTTGAACATGCAAGTGGGTGACATTGAAATGCTCAAATCATATCAAATCTGTTAAGATGTACATGTACTAGTGTTTTGACTTGTTTAAAAACAAAGGTCTGCGGAAGTGTGACTGACTTTGCTTCTATTAAGATTTTTTAAAATTGCTTTGAAATGGTAATGTTGTATCAAAATGTAGGTAACCTTAAATGATCCTTGTTCATAAAACTGACTGTCTCTAAAGCCTTTCCAGACTTGTTATGCATTAACAAAAATTGTTTTCCCTTTAAATTGTAACATGTCAAATATTACTTAATTACAGCGCCAAAGCAAATTGGCATGTACATCAATTATTATAATGAATTGATTGGTATCGGTGATATTTATCAGCTTTCTTGAAAATGTTGTGCATGCACCTCCCTTGCATAATTTATATTTATTGAAATGTGTATGTATCTGTCTCTTACCATGATAAGTCTTAAAAGAAAGAAAGAAAAGCATCAAACAAAACTTCTAAGTGTGTGTGTGTGTGTGTGTATGGACATTTTGTGCCAAAATATCTTTTGTATTATTTTCAGAATTCTTGGCACAGACAAATGGTGGAAACTGGGGATCGTGGCCACCATTCTCCTGACACTGTTCGTCAGGCATACCCACTACCTGGCATTTGTTCACTTTGACTATGGCTACAACATGAAAGTCAACATTGCTATAGGTATTCACTTTGACTATGCATTCTACAACATGAAAGTCAACATTGCTATAGGTATTCACTTTGACTATGCATTCTACAACATGAAAGTCAACATTGCTATAGGTATTCACTTTGACTATGGCTACAACATGAAAGTCAACATTGCTATAGGTATTCACTTTGACTATGGCCACAACATGAAAGTCAACATTGCTATAGGTATTCACTTTGACTTTGGCTACAACATGAAAGTCAACATTGCTATAGGTATTCACTTTGACTATGGCTACAACATGAAAGTCAACATTGCTATAGGTATTCACTTTGACTATGGCTACAACATGAAAGTCAACATTGCTATAGGTATTCACTTTGACTATGGCTACAACATGAAAGTCAACATTGCTATAGGTATTCACTTTGACTATGGCTACAACATGAAAGTCAACATTGCTATAGGTATTCACTTTGACTTTGGCTACAACATGAAAGTCAACATTGCTATAGGTATTCACTTTGACTATGGCTACAACATGAAAGTCAACATTGCTACAGGTATTCACTTTGACTATGGCTACAACATGAAAGTCAACATTGCTATAGGTATTCACTTTGACTATGGCTACAACATGAAAGTCAACATTGCTATAGGTATTCACTTTGACTATGGCTACAACATGAAAGTCAACATTGCTATAGGTATTCACTTTGACTATGGCTACAACATGAAAGTCAACATTGCTACAGGTATTCACTTTGACTATGGCTACAACATGAAAGTCAACATTGCTACAGGTATTCACTTTGACTATGGCTACAACATGAAAGTCAACATTGCTATAGTTATTCACTTTGACTATGGCCACAACATGAAAGTCAACATTGCTACAGGTATTCACTTTGACTATGGCTACAACATGAAAGTCAACATTGCTATAGGTATTCACTTTGACTATGGCCACAACATGAAAGTCAACATTGCTATAGGTATCGTAAGCTTCCTTTGTTGCATGTTCTTCTTCTTCGCTGTGCGTGGCCACAATCAACTCTTTGATTATTTTGCCACGGACCCAACCTGAGAAGAAACTAAAAAGTTAGGCCTTAGGCAGAAGAGAGGACAGATAAAAAGAGAAAGGATTAAGTGCTTGCACTGGGTTCAGACCATTAACTCATTCAAGTTGTCCCAGCCATACATATGCGGAATTAATAGGTAGCTGTCAATTTGATGCATTTGCTTCAAGGGAAGTAAATCCATGTGCCTAGTACCTTGGTCACTTCTAAACTTGCTTCGCTCCCTTAGACCACCATTTTGCCTCTGACTTTGCTTTTGTAGTGGCTTGTTGTGGGGAAGCCAATTGGTGTAGAGAGTTTTTCTATATAAAGTCTATATATCTAAAAAGTCTGATCAACCACTTCCCTATGTCTAAACCTGAAGTAAAAACCTGTAATCTTTCATTTCTCTTCTGTTTGTGTGTGGCTGGAGTGATTTGTGAATTTTTTTAATAGTTCAAAATCGTTGCGATGCGAATGAGAAGAGAGTTTGGGTTGTTAGCCCAATGACCCCTGAGTGTGGCCATCAGTGGAGCTTTACTATTCTCATCTGTTTGCTTCAGTCCCTCCCCTTATTGGACGTTTTATGTTTTACATGTTGTCTTTAGGTTAAGATTACCGGAGTACATGTAATTCCAGTTTCTTTAAGTAGAAATGTATATGTTGGATACGATTTATATTTATATTATATTCCTGGCCTGTGCTGCCTATGAAAGATTATAAGCAATAAGCTGTGTAACTCAACTTATCATTGGTTGTGATTTACTTTCTACAGGATAGCAGGTTGATTTAAAATTAATTCCCAACTTAAAATCACCCTAAGTTGTACTAAAATCAAAACCACTTAGCTCTTTATTACTATCTTTATCTAGGCAGAATTTTGGACTTGGAATTTGCTGATTACAAGTTTGTGATGGGACGCAATCTCCATCTTCAGAGTTATTGTTCTTTCAATTGTTATTGCTTTTAGGGTCACACAAAAGGACGTAATAAAAGGCATGTGACGGCATGTCGTCAGATCCCCTATTAGGAAGTCGGCACTCACTGACAATCTACTGGTACGAGTTGACTCAGAATTTGCCCCAAGCAAGTGCAAGAAACCAGTAACCTGACGACAAATGCGGGGACATGTTTCAGGCATGGTGAGCGTGTTTGGGTGGATGGGCTGGTGCGTGGGCCAGCGGAGAAATCGGCACGTGTGGCAGTGTGCGGCCGCCATGGTGGGCATCAACCTGAGCGTGCTGCTGGAGCTGCTGGACTTCCCCCCGCTCTGCTGGACCCTGGATGCCCACGCCCTGTGGCACGCCTGCACCGCACCCATCAACCTGCTGTGGTGGAAGTCAGTTCCCCATTACCACGTTTTTCACACTAAGTATAAGGCCATGCTTTTTTTCCCCCAGAGTGAGACCCCTGCGCCTTATAAAATATAGTAAGAAAATATAACAAAATCTGAATGTTGTGCAAAATTTGGGAGGCGGGCTTATAGCAAGGTGCGCCTTATAGTCCGAAAAATAGGATACTCGCATGCATCCATTGTGTGTTTTGTTCAATATTTAACTAAAAAAGTGTTCCTATTCACTGTGTGTGGAGACGTGTGGCAGAGACTTGTAGGACCAGGTGGCATTTGTACTGGCTGTTAGTGCTGCAGCCAAAATGATTACAGTGAAACCCGCTTAATTTCAACTCGGTTATTTTCAATTTCGGGATAATTTCAAGTCATTCTAAGGTCCCGGCCAGAGGCCTTCTTTCTATCTGTTACAAAACCCCGGATAATTTCAATTCGGTTAATTTCAATTATCGGTTGATTTCAAGTAAAATCTCGGTCCCAACTGAAGCGAAACCCGGTTAATTTCAAGTGCTCGGTTAATTTCAAGTCAACACATTTTTCAAGAGGATGAGATCGGCTAAATTCTATTTTTTTGCTCGCCTAATTTCAAGTCAACACACTTTTACTTAAATTTTTTACCGCAAGATCCTGAACATCTCATACAAAGACCATACTGTATCATAAGTGAGGAAGTCAGGGACAGAATCATTGGACCTCATGACAACCTGCTCACCATCGTCAAGAAAGGAAACTGAAGTGGTACGGACATGTGACGAGATCAAATGGCCTTGCACAAAAAAAGCATCCTGCAAGGCACAATAGCTAAAGGAAGACAAAGAGACAGACAGAGGAGGAGGTGGGAGGCTATTTAACATAGCTGCCAACCATTCCTTTTTTCCCGGAATTTTTCCGTTTTCTGGCCGCGATTCTAATTTAAAGAAAAAAAATACGTATTCCAAAAGCGCTTAAAATCGAGTTGAGTCGACGTGCGTGCAGGTTTCCAATGCCGATCCATCTTTTCCGACCCGAAAACCATATTCTGCGCATGCGTAAAAACTTTCTTTTCTGGCCAAGATGGCGTCAAGGAAAAGCGTGCGGTCGAAAAAGTTGGGCCTACCAGAAGTTTGTTCCCCGATATAAGAAGAATTTTCCATATATTTACGCGTCTTGACAAAGCGAAAAAAAAATGGTATGCCGTCTGCACAGTATGTTGGAATGATTTAAAAATTTCGCACTGGGATTGAAGTGACATCACCCAGCGCGAGTAGACGGACAAGCGTAAGAGTCCGAATACGAAAGTCGGAAAGTAGAAGTCTCCCGCTGTGAAGAAGACGCCTTCGATAGCATAATGTTTCTCTTCCAAAACAGACAACAGTTCAATCAATGTAGAGGTAGGCATTTATTTTGAAAGAGTTTTTGTTTATTAAAAAGAAAAGAAACGTCACATATTTTTCCATTTCTCTTCTAATGTAATGATTACAATGCCAGTCTCTCTCTCTCTCTCTCTCTCTCTCTCTCTCTCTCTCTCTCTCTCTCTCTCTCTCTCTCTCTCTCTCTCTCTCTCTCTCTCTCTCTCTCTCACTCTCTGTGCTTTGTTTCTTGATTGACTTATTTATGTTTTGCTTTGAGTTGTACTTAATTAAGTTAATAGTTCATCTTATACTCCTTTTTATTTGTTTTAGTTCGCGAGGGCACACGCCACATTGTAAAAAAGCATGCTATGATCAGCCATGCTTATCTGTTTACCCTCATTTTAAAAACTCTCTCTCTCTCTCTCTCTCTCTCTCTCTCTCTCTCTCTCTCTCTCTCTCTCTCTTCTCTCTCTCTCAACCTGTCATTGGGTATTAGCTTTTTGAACCAATTATTACCAGTCTCTGGACTTGGGGTCAATCTCCCCTCTTCCCCCCCCCCCCCCCCCCAGTATATTGTGAGTAGGTAATATAAACATTGTTTTATCCAGTATGTAATAACGGGGTGGACAAAAATATACTGGGTACTATTATCTCTGTGTGTGTGTTTATGTGTGTGTGTGTTGTTACATGTGTGTATGTTTTGAGTATTCATGAATGCAATTTAGCTTGTTTTTTAAAACTATGTTATCTTGTCAGGAGATGACGAGTTTGCTTATAAAAGTATAAAAAAAATGCTTCAGCTTCAGGGGGCTGCGCACCCTGACACCCGCTTTCACCCACCACCCACCAGATTCCTTATTTTGCTTCTCAAAGGTTGGCAGCTATGCTATTATCCGGGGGAGGACAGGGCTGGGTTTTTTTTTGGGGGGGTTCCGCGAAGTCACAAAGAGCAGCACTGATGGCGGAAGATTTGTCAGGAAGTCATCTGTGGTGCCTCAACAACCCACCCCTGAGTTAAGAGATCAGTGACAATGATGGTGAAACACCATTTAGCCGAAAGTAGAACAGTTTGTATTTCTGGTAAAGTATATAAAAGATACAAGTGTACACTTTCTAAACACATAAATCAATGTGAAAATATCCATACTTTAAAAAATTCCTTTCCCCGTCTTGCTCGGTTAATTTCAATTTTGTGTTAGATTAGGCAAAAACTTGGATAATTTCAAGTTCGGATAATTTCAAGTCATTTGGTGGTCCCAAGGCACTTGAAATTAAGCGGGTTTCACTGTGCCTTATTTTACTGACAACAAGGTGCATTGTATTACCTTATTTTACTGACTACAAGGTGCATTGTATTACCTTATTTTACTGACTACAAGGTGCATTGTATTACCTTATTTTACTGACTGTGCATTGTATTTTGTATACTGTGCATTGCATTGCTGACTGTAAGGTGCATTGTATTACCTTATTTTATGGACCATCAGGTGCATTGTATTACCTTAATTTACTGACTATCAGGTGCATTGTATTACCTTATTTTACTGACTATCAGGTGCATTGTATTACCTTATTTTACTGACTACAAGCTGCATTGTATTACCTTATTGTATTGCATTGTATTACTACTGACAGGTGCATTGTATTACCTTATTTTACATTGACTGTAAGGTGCATTGTATTACCTTATTTTACTGACTGTAAGGTGCATTGTATTACCTTATTTTACTGACTACAAGGTGCTGTATTACCTTAAGGTGCATTGTATTACCTTATTTTACTTACTGACTAAGGTGCATTGTATTACCTTATTTTTTACATGTGCATTGTATTACTATCAGGTGCATTGTATTACCTTATTTTACTGACTATAAGGTGCATTGTATTACCTTATTTTACTGACTGTAAGGTGCATTGTATTACCTTATTTTACTGACTGTAAGGTGCATTGTATTACCTTATTTTACTGACTGTAAGGTGCATTGTATTACCTTATTTACTGACTGTAATGTGCATTGTATTACCTTATTTTACTGACTACTTATTTTAATAAGGTGCATTGTATTACCTTATTTTACTGACTGTAAGGTGCATTGTATTACCTTATTACCTTATTTTACTGACTGTAAGGTGCATTGTATTACCTTATTTTACTGACTACATGTGCATTGTATTACCTTATTTTACTAACCTGTAAGGTGCATTGTATTACCTTATTTTACTGACTACAGGTGCATTGTATTACCTTATTTTACTGACTACTTATTTTACTGACTGTAAGGTGCATTGCATTACCTTATTTTACTGACTGTAAGGTGCATTGTGCATGTATTACCTTATTTTACTGACTGTAAGGTGTATTACCTTATTTTACTGACATTGTATTACCTTATTTTACTGACTACAGGTGCATTACAGGTGCATTGTATTACCTTATTTTACTGACTACATGTGCATTGTATTACCTTATTTTACTGACTACAAGGTGCATTGTATTACCTTATTTTACTGACTATTTTACTGATAAGGTGCATTGTATTACCTTATTTTACTGACTATCAGGTGCATTGTATTACCTTATTTTACTGACTATCAGGTGCATTGTATTACCTTATTTTACTGACTATGCAGGTGACTACAATGTGCATTGTATTACCTTATTTTACTGACTATCAGGTGCATTGTATTACCTTATTTTACTGACTACTGTAAGGTGCATTGTATTACCTGACTACAATGTGCATTTATTTTACTGACTATCAGGTGCATTGTATTACCTTATTTTACTGACTATCAGGTGCATTGTATTACCTTATTTTAGGTGCTGACTATAAGGTGCATTGTATTACCTTATTTTACTGACTACAAGGTGCATTGTATTACCTTATTTTACTGACTACAAGGTGCATTGTATTACCTTATTTTACTGACTACAAGGTGCATTGTATTACCTTATTTTACTGACTGTAAGGTGCATTGTATTACCTTATTTTACTGACTGTAAGGTGCATTGTATTACCTTATTTTACTGACTGTAAGGTGCATTGTATTACCTTATTTTACTGACTGTAAGGTGCATTGTATTACCTTATTTTACTGACTGTAAGGTGCATTGTATTACCTTATTTTACTGACCTTATTTTACTAAGGTGCATTGTATTACCTTATTTTACTTTACTGACTATCAGGTGCATTGTATTACCTTATTTTACTGACATTGTATTACCACTGTGCATTGTATTACCTTATTTTACTGTAAGGTGCATTGTATTACCTTATTTTATTGACTATCAGGTGCATTGTATTACCTTATTTTATGGACCATCAGGTGCATTGTATTACGTTATGTTACTGACTACAAGGTGCATTGTATTACCTTATTTTATTGACTATCAGGTGCATTGTATTACCTTATTTTATGGACCATCAGGTGCATTGTATTACCTTATTTACTTTTACTGACTATCAGGTGCATTGTATTACCTTATTACTGACTACAAGGTGCATTGTATTACCTTATTTTACTGACTCTCAGGTGCATTGTATTACCTTATTTTATGGACTATAAGGTGCATTGTATTATAAGGGGCACCCCCAAATATTACACCAACTTGTGATTTGTAATAAGATTTTCTTATGATAATATTTTGTCATAGTACATAAGGCAGGGATCTCGGTCTTGGAAATAAGTATCGTCTTGTAGTCTGTGTAGTCTGGTAATTGCATGCTCTGTGTATGGACAGCTGTGGTTGAGACTTCTAGGAGTCATTTGCACTGGCTCTTAGGGTATGTACACATACATGCGGATATTCTGTGCGGAAACCTGTGCGCAATCCGTAAATAAGTAAAAGAAAGAAGGGAAAAGATGTGCGCACGTGTCCATATTTCCCCTAATCCGTAAATTTTTACCCACCTTTCTTTTACTTATTTTCGGATTGCGCGTGGGATTTCTGCATGAACTGTGTACGAGGCCTTAGTGTTGCAGCCAAAGGGATTTATGATCATTAGTTGGCCTTTAATGACCTACTTCAACGCCGGCTGTCTTCAAGTCTTTGTCAAGTCAAGACAAAGGGGGTGTACCTGGAGCAAGGCATCACTACTGTAAACAAATTTGAGCCCAACCCTCTATTATAGTTGCGTATATAGTAAACTATGTGCACCATGTACAAACAGCATTAGAAACCCTGAAGTGTTTCAATGCCATTATAGACATACCATATTTTTGTATTATAAGGAGCACACCCCAAATTTGACATAAAATTCAGATTGTGTTATTTCATTTATTTTATTTATTATTTGTCATATTATAAGGGTCTTTGTTTAGGGGAAAAAAAAGTATCGCCTTATAGTACAAATAATATGGTATACAGAAAATAAAATTGTTGAATCATTTTATTTTAGGGGTTTATTCCATGAAGACAGTTTGATGCGTTTTGTTTGCAGGTTTATCATAGACGATGGGCTTCATCTGCAGCAGTTGGAGGCCAACAAAAAGATGGTGTGATGGCTGCAGAGGAACACTGGAACATATCAACTTAATAACTTGCACAACTGGCAGTTTATTTGCCCAGCCTGGGGGAGAGAGCGTGAGTGCTGTGCGCTCCAAAATATTTTGGGCGCAGGCGCTGGTAGCGGAATACTGTTCTGCTGGATAATGTGTCGAGCACAGGGCGGAATTAGTTAAGCTGGCAATGCCATAACAAAAGAACAATGTCACAAGACCAAAAAAGCCTGCAAAGCATTGAAAGTGTGTGCTATTTTCCACGGCAATTATTCTATTTGAAATTGAAGTATGCAAGTACTTACAGGGGAGCTATTCATCCCATGGTTTTGACACATTAGTGATTAAAATTTATTTGACATACCTATTTGGTGAATTAGTTTGAACAGTTAGGGTGTTTTCTTCTTATCTTTGTTTGATTTTTGTTTTTCTTTTTATCATTAATTTTTTTTAGAAGTGTATGGAGTCCAATTACTTGTAGGAGAGGGGAAGGGGTAGACTTCTTGTCTGAAGACTTTCCGCCGTCCACTTGATTTCTCCTCTCTTTTCCCCTCCATAGTTGTGCAATGTTTGACAAGGGGAGAAAGAGGTCTGGTGTTTTGTCTTAAACAGACATGAGAGTTGATTAGTATTACATACTGATGACACTCAGCAGAGGTGCTACGCAGATTTGTATATTCAAGACATTGAGTTAATTAAACCACAAGTGACAATGGATTTGTTGTTGCTGTTGTTTGTTGGGTTTTTGGGGGGTTTTAAGTAACATCTTAATAATTGTTATGTTTTAGCGTACATGTGTTTTCAAAAAGTTTCAGTGACTAGTGAATTCCTACATTTCAAATTACATGGCATGCCAGAGAAATAATCTGACAATGTGTTTATCGGAATGTGTCACTTTAAAACATAACACCAGACTTCAGATTAACTAGAATTTTAATTTCAAATTATTTAACTAAAATTTAAATAGATGCTGGTAAGGATATTCTTTTCTTTTGTTTAACCTTATATTTATCCAGTTTGTGATTAAAGAGCTACATTTAACGACTTTATTCTGTTCTGAAATATAGACTTGAAGTCTCTTTAAGAAAGGAATAAACTGTTCAACAATAATATAAAAAGTTTAATAATATTTTTTTAATTATTTGGTCACATTAAGCAAACCAGTTAGTGTTGATGGTAAATTATTGCTGCCGCTGCTACTGCTTTAAAGTTACAATCTTGTTTGCCTTATGCCTTATTGACAACAAACTTGTTTGTTGTGAAATCCTTTTCTTTATTTTGGTAACATTAACTTGCATTGTCTTTCAAACTTTATCTTTGTGCTTTAGTGTGCATGCCAACATGATTATGCATGTGTGCATGCATCTGTATGTCTTTTTTTCTCTCTGTGTGTGTATGTGTGTGTAATATTCTATTGCTTCTGTTTGCTTTTTGGAGCTGCTTAGGAAACTGAGTATAATCGTTTATCATTTTCATACTATAATTTTTATTCATTTACTAATCGAGAACCATTCCAGTTATGTGAGAGGCAAAACCAAACAAAGGGCAAATGTTATTTGAAATTAGCCAAAATTGGAGAATGAAAGTGTGCTATTCTTTTACAATAATTTTGAAAAAAAACTATTGTTGCTTGTGTTCTTGGCTATGAAATTCATTTGAAGGCAAGCCAAACTATCCTAAATATACTGTAAATGATAAAGTCCATGTTATGAATCAAAATCAGTGTGTACGCCATAAAGGCAATGCCAGTAAGTAATTTGATGAATTTCATTTATGAGCCAAGAGTCGTAACTCCTTCTGTTACGTTGTGATCCTTTTGCATAAATTTCATATTCCATTTTCTAATCATTTGCAATTTGAATGTTTGTCTAGGTATACCAGAAGATTCTACATATAACTGCCATAATCTAGAGATGGAATTTTGTTGTTGTTCTCATTATGATAAAGGATCATCTGACATTTTCCATCCATGATCTTTTCAATAACATGGGAATCGCAGAATGTTTTCACAGTTTTGATACAGGGAAGTTATTTTGATATGAGTGTGGGCTTTAACACAAAAAAAGTTTTGTTGTTCCTTTCGTTAAGTTTTGTTTTTGTTCTTGTTGCTGATTATATGGACGCAGTTTTTCTATATTTTTAAAAAAATAAAACCTTTTTTGACTAAATTCAAACCAAAGGTGTGCTTATTTGTTTTTCTGTTTGTATGTCATGTACCGGTAAGCTTGTTGTTTGTGTAGGTCTTTCTCTATCACGCACATGCACACACACACAAACACAAACACACACCTAATAATAAATATTCAGTCTTTCAAACACAAATTTTACAAATATAAATCAATAGAAATCCATATTTTTCTTTAAAATTTATTTCTTGAATAGAAGTATACCAGTAAACCGTATAACAGAAAACCAATCGACAAAATAAACATTGGTATACCATTACTTTTCACACATTTTCTGAACTTAAAATATTTTTAAAATAAAAAGAGACAAGACCAAAAGCATGTTAAAATATATAAAAAGAAACTTAAAGAACTGAAGGGGCTTATTTGCGTAAAAACGTGCAAAATCTTCTAGCCGTATATAATTACAAAGTGTTTCACTTCATTACAAACTTCAAGCTGCAAATACATTCTGCATTTTAATAGGCAGTCATGATTATCTTTTTGCTGATAAAATTAAATATTCTAAAAAAATTGAAATAAATATCTTTTAAAATATAAAATAAACATTTCTTTTAAAAAAATAAAGGTAATAGCATCAAATATTCATGTTAGAAATTTCCAAAGACAAAAGTAAGGGGGAATTATTTGCATAAAAATTCTCATTGATGTTTCCTCATACATTGCAATGTTTTTAACGAAGAGACAAATCTTATCAACACCTTCATACTGCAAAACGCAGCAATGGTGATGGTTAAAAGTTTGCTGACAAAAAATTGATTCTAATTATAAACAATATAAACAACACGCTATAAAGTTTCCACAACACGCTATGAAGTTTCCACAACATGCTATAAAGTTTCCACAACACACTATAAAGTTTTCACACAGTCGTATTGAACTGAAACAGCATGCAGAGGCTTTTGCCCTTTTCTTCACGACGAAAAATCAGAAATGATTTCAATTTTAAAAAGAAGAACTGGACCAAAACCTTTTTTAAACTCTGCTAGGAAAAATTCAGGCCGTATGATTTGCACATGAACAAACTTGGCAGAAAAGGAGGGGAAAGTTCCATTATAAAACGGTGATAAAAATTTTTTAAAAACACACAAGAGGAACAGACTAGGAAAATAGTATCAGAGGCAAGATGTAAGTATGGGAAGAGGGGATGTGGAAAGATATGATTTACAAATTATTTCATCGTCATTTTACTCATATCCATGGTCACTGGTTTTTCAAAATGGAACGGTATTCAAACACTTGTTATGTATTTCCAAAACAACAGCGGAAAGAAGTATTACTTGCGTATAAATGTTGCGGTAAAGTCATCTTTACTCGTGTTCTGGTATTATTCGTGATTTTGATTTGCTGTAAAACATATTTATGTTTAAAACTTGCGTCGTTTTCAAAGGAGCAGTGGTGATGATTTCGTTGCTGACAAAGATTTATTGAAAATAAAGGAACATGTGTAAGGACTATGAACAGTAACATTCAAACTCTTTTTTTGTTTACATTTTATGTGCAATTAAACCATTTTCTATTTAGGCAAGTTAATATTAATTTCTGTAGATGCAATAATCAGAATGGATAGAAAACCATTTAAAGCTGAAAATAACGAGGAAACAAAATTCAATAATAAATTAGTAGAAAACTTATTACCCATATGAAATTGCAGTAGAAAAGGGACAGTAAAACAGCAGTTAGAGGAGATGTGGAAATATACAGAAAACATCTATAAAAGGAATATTTTATTAACGTATGATGGCATGTCAATAAAAGGAATATAACATAAGGACATAATACACGGAGAAGGGGGTTCACAATGTAAAAGAGGGTAAAACACTAAACAAAACGTGATCACAAAATGCTTCATTTGGTAGTATTTGGGACTATACTTTGTTATGTACACATCATTGTACACACTCACAACAGGG
Source organism: Phymorhynchus buccinoides (assembly GCA_017654935.2). Taxonomy (NCBI): domain Eukaryota; kingdom Metazoa; phylum Mollusca; class Gastropoda; order Neogastropoda; family Raphitomidae; genus Phymorhynchus; species Phymorhynchus buccinoides. Next base: position 28,767,600 of record CM065686.1, read on the forward strand.
ACTTCACCGAAATGAAGAAGCAAAGAAGACCTTTACTTTTCTAATACTCAATAAGTGTCAACAATATCACACACTCGCCGAGACTTTAAAAAATAATTTACTAAAAGAAACTTGTTCTCTTAGAAATAAAAGGGAATAAAGTGAAACTACAAGAACTAAAAGGGTGTAGGTGAAACTGTACAAAGAACTCCTCGTTTCCTCAATAGAGCTTTCTACCAGACGAAGCCCATACGCGCCTTGCCATCGGCCTTGCCGTAGATCTGCTCCTTGATGTTCTCGGTGGTGACCCGCTGGTAGTGGGGCAGCTGCACGCCAGTCTTGTCCTGGGTCATGTAGCTGGGCCTCACCCCGCCCTTCCCAGGGAACACGGGCCCCAGGCCTCCCCCGGCCCCCTCCGTGGCGGCCCTGCGTAGAGGGTACACGTTGCGTCCGTTCTGCTCGCAGTGGTCAATGACCTTGGCGGCGTACTCCTGGAACTGCTGCTCCTCTTTGAGCACCAGCTCAACGTTGGCCTTGTCCAGGGCCAGCTGCTGCTTGCGGGCGTTCTCCTCCAGGGCTTGCCTTTCATTCTGGTGAGACAAGCCAAAAAAGAGAGACTGTGTGAATGTGTGTGTGTATCATAGTCGTACAAGTAACTAAAGCAAAGTATAATGCACACAATGGGGCAGTTGCTACTTCCGGTCATTCTCGTCAAGGGCTTTTCTTTAGTTCTGGTTGAGTAAAATAAAATAAAAAGAGACTGTCGGTCGGTGTGTGTGTTATAGTGTCCTATATATATATATTATATATAAATCTAAAGCAATGTATAAGACAACTCGGAAGAGAAGTTGAACTTGTCCAAATAATCTTAATTATTAAGATGCTCCTGTTGGAAAGCGCGTACACAGTGTCCACAAGCATTCTAAAGACACACACATACCTTAATTCAACTTTCTTTTTTTTATCCCTTTTTAACTCACTCGGGATGAATGAGCCGGATCCGGCTCATGGCTTGCACAACCGTTTAGGATGAATGAACCGGATCCAGCTCATGAGAGTTTTCAAGAGGTTTTGATTTCTGGCTTGTAACCAGCTTGCAAGAGCCACGTTGTAACCTACTTTCAATTTGCTTTGACCTTGCCTCTCTTGAAATCAACCCATCATAGCAGACTTTACTCTCATGTTTAACTGTAGGGGAGGGTCAAAGATCGGAATGTGAAATTTTCCTACTTTCTATGTGTTAGCTGTTTTCGTCAATAGGAAACAAATGATGAAAGTATGGAATCTGATATTTCACTATCGTTAAGTGCATGGTGTTTGTAATCTTATATGAAAATATCAGTCCATAACTTTTCATAATTGTTTTGTGGTGATGTGTTTTTGAACCTAGTCAAATGGCCCATCCTAATCAGTTGTAAGGGAAGCAACTGGCCAGTGCCGAGTTAGTTAACCTTTTCTTCGTAAATCAGCCATTAGAAAGAGAATCAAACATGAAAGTTTGAACTCTTGAAATGTGCTTAGTAGCAAATTGATTATATTATGCATATGGGCCATTACACCCCTATCAACTTCAGTTTTAGAGTGGGATCAAGCTCTAAGTGCTCTACACCCACTATGTCACACAGTGGACTGTTCTACTCAAATAGAGCTGAAATACTTGCTGCCTGTTATGGAGGTGATGATTATATTCATGTTATTCACTCACTGGTCTTCCAACAGCTTTTACCTTCTTTTTTTTCCTTTGACATCTATTCAATTTTGTGAATATGCTTCTCCTATATCAATTGTACATATGTATAGTACAGAAATTTAAAAGATTTTGACGAAAATACAGTTGAACCTAAATATTGCAACCACCCAACGGACTGACCAAAAATGTATCATATAGCCTAAACTTCTGTGAATCACATCGTGTCCACTGACCATTTGGGCGAAACGGTACGCGGTCATCTGTGCATTCTCTTCGGACCTTCGGCCGTTCTTCTCCATCTCGTTTCGCTGGAACACCTCGTCAGCGGCCCTCCTCAGCTGGACCTGCTCCAGCTCCTCACGCCGCTGCCGCTTCTTCCTGTCTTCAGCGTCCTTCATCTGTAGGTTGAAGACATCAAAAACGTCTCTCAAATTCTACAATATGTCTTGCCAGTTTCGTATGATTTTGTGTGTGTGATGAGCCATGAATTTCTTTACTTTTCAAGACAATAGAAGAATTGAGAATGGAATAGAATTGTATATATAGACGCACACATTGTATGCATGTGCTTCCAAAGACACACACACGCAAACAAGATCACATAGTCACACACACCCACACATACATACGAACACGCACGCTTCCACACACACATGGGACGATGAAATTTTCAATATTTTCCGTCTAATATCACGAGAAATGGATAGACGTTAATTGGAAGACACACACACGCACACACATGGGATGATGGGTGCGCAAGCACTCTCACACACCCACGCATTCACACACACACACAAACGCATGTGCGTGTGTGTGTGCATGTATGTGTTTGTATATGTGTGTGTGTGTGTGAGAGAGAGAGAGAAAGATAACAGTATTTATGGATGTGTGTGTGCGCGCTTGTATGTATGGTTGTGTGTGCACGCTTGCTCCTGAACGGATTTGTAAATGCTCTTCTGTATCTGTGCACAACAGAAGAGTCTAACAATAAAAATTCCAAGACGATAGACACAAATATTCAATGTTCACTGCCCCAAAGCAACAGCATATTCATTTTATTATTCTCAATTTCAAATTTTCAATAAACTTGCCTGTTTAGTGCGGTGTTCAGCCTGCTCGTGTAGAATTTTCTTCAGTTTGGCTTCCTTCTCCTTTTCCTCCATCATATGTTTTTCTTCCTTCTCTTGCAGGGCATTTGTGATGCGTTCGTCTTCATTGTCGATGGCATGCTTGACCTGAGCTGACAGTTTCTCTCGGATCCTGTCTAGCTGCTGCTGCTTTTGTCTGTGAGGAAGCATTAAATAATGAAATTGATAAATCATTGAATGAAACAGATAAGGTTGAAATATTGTTCAGTATTTATTTTTTCCCTTTTTTTAATATGTTAACATTAATTTCAAATAGGTTTTTTTTTTAGATTCCAATGAAGAACAAATAGCAATGTCTTGGGTCTGCTGAGTAGTATCTGTCTGGTTACAATTAATCATGCTTTGTGTGGTGTTTTTTTGGTGTGTTTTTACTTGAAAACTGGAGAATAAAGTTACAAGTGCAATTCACGACTCTTGCAAAATTGGCTCTCATTTCTGTCAAGGCTATTTCTGTCACACTCTTTCTCAGTCTTTTGATAAGTGTTTCCTTATTCATGCTAGTGTTTGACAAACAATTCTACATTGAGGTTCATATACCTCACTTTTCTAACCCACCACCACTCCCTTTACCTAGGATCCTTATCACTGTGAACTTTTCCTACCATCAAAAAAGTCTTTCCACCATGATACAATAAACAGAATAATGTGATATTAGACATGAACTCTACAATTTTCTTTTACCGTATTTTTCGGACTATAAGGCGATACTTTTTTTCCAGACTGAGACCCCTGCGCCTTATAATAGGACTACTAAAATAGTAAGAAAATATAATATCAGAATTTTGTGTAGAATTTGGGAGATGCGCTTTATAATCAGGTGCGCCTTAGCTTATTGTCCCAAAAATATGGTACATCATAAAGCAGATAGTTGGATTAAAATGTGCTCTTTTTTCCACTTATTATTGCCTGCTTGTCCCGTAGCTACTACGTCCTGTTGGTATGATTGTACATGTTGTGTGCCTGTAAACGTAGGTACAAGGCTATATTTCAGCTACAGTGTAAGGGAAATAACTGCAGAAAATGACCTAGAACACAGTAGAAGGGTTTAATGTACAGAGTCATCTACCTTGGCCTTTATTTGGCGAATTTTACTGGAATTTGATAGATATTTTTGTTCTTGGAAAACAAGATGGCGTCAACAAGCGGCAGTACTCGACAACGTGGATGTTTTAGACGATATACTGCACTAGAAGTGTTGGATGAAGTGCTAAATGATGCAGTCACTGAAGTGTGTATTCTGGATTACCTAGTGGATTATATCTGGATTACCCTGTAATGTTGAAGAAATAAGCAACAAGATGGAAAGGTCAGTCAGTTTCAGATCTAGTGTTTATTCACCTGCATGTTTGTTTGTCTGTTTGTTTGTATTTTTTGTCTTGTTTATTTTGTCTGTATTGTTTTGTATTATATGCAGTATAATCTATTGACAATAATGCTGTGAAGTTTGCAGCTTCAAAGTTAAATATTGTAGGAGTTATAACAGTTTTAGCATTGAAGGGTGAAATTGAGCTTTTTTTGCTCGGCACACAGGAATTCCTTGAACACAAAAATGGTCGGCAGGCAAGGGGTTAAACCAACTCTATAATAACTTTTTAGCAACTTCAAATGGGTTTGAATTAAATAATGTTGCTCCGGTCACCAACCATCACATTGTTTGCGATCAACTTACGTGTATATTTCCTTTTCCTTCTGCGCCCTGAGTCGCATCATCTTGCGTTTGGCAGCTGCAAAGACTCTGCACTCCTCATTCTCCTCCTGCACACAGTGTATGATGATTAGGGTCATATTTTCAAACCTTATCCTTACAACTGTTTTCATTTTGTACGGCTCTTGCAAGATCTGATAAAAAAGAAAATGTAACTAAATCATCTACACTATTCTTTTATTTTATTTTATTTATTCCCCACCCCCACCCCCGGTCAATCCAATCATGTATAGATCTTTATTTCATGCTAATCACAGCAAGATTATTTGTCATCATTTTACTTAAGTGATGTCACTGTCCATCGTCAATGTTATTATTGCATCACAAGTTCTTTACGTATACACGTCATGTATGTCACTATGTCATATCTATTTTTATTTACTGAACAACGGGATGAACCCGAAACGTCATGGCTTGTGCTGTTTTTGTTATTAAATCTTTTTTGGGGGGTTTCAATATCGACTGTTTTAATTTGTTTTGTAACTAAATCAGTAAATGACATCAATATGCTTGCATGTTATTTTCATAAGATTTATTGAACTGAAAACAATAGTTAACAATGGTTAACTTTAACCATGAACGGTTTCAGTGCTTTAAGAGTCTCTCAGTCTCTCTCTCTCTCTCTCTCTCTCTCTCTCTCGCTTTAGCACATGTTTTTCTTTTTTCATTTTCCACCATGTCAACGTTACATGTGCTTTGAGCACTTTCAAAATGCACATAGTGAATACTATGCAGCTACCAAGCTCTCCCCATTCCTACCAAGGTCCCACCACATTACGCTGCCCCGACTACCATATGCTATGCCTTGACCATGCTACGATTAGCCACATTCTGGCTGATCATAAAGGACGTAGTAAGAACATGGCATATGTGTGATGGGGGTATAAGTAAAATATAGACGTGCAAAACACTGACCTCTTCTTGTACGTCCCTGAGCTGCTTCATCATCTTGACGTCATGGATCTGCTGCTGGTTCTCACGCATCATCTGCAGGCGCTCCTGGCGGCGGATGTTGTCCAGGCGCTCCTTCTCCTGCTGGTAGGCCACCGACAGCTTCTTCAGCTCCTCCTGTTCGGTCAGGTCTTCCCTCTTCGTCGCTTCGTGTTCCTTGAGGTGCTCGTTGATTCTGTTCATCAATCAATCAATCAATCAACAAATCTCTTCATCGCATTATGCTCTTGAGGTGCTTGTTGATTCTGTTCATCAATCAATGAATCGATCAACAAATCTCTTTGTCGCTTCATGCTCCTTGAGGTGCTCGTTGATTCTGTTCATCAATCAATCAATCAATCAATCAACAAATATCTTCGTCGCTTCGTGCTCCTTGAGGTGCTCGTTGATTCTGTTCATCAATCAATCAATCAATCAATAAATCTCTTCATCGCATTGTGCTCTTGAGGTGCTTGTTGATTCTGTTCATCAATCAATCAATCAATAAATCTCTTCATCGCATTGTGCTCTTGAGGTGCTTGTTGATTCTGTTCATCAATCAATCAATCAATCAATAAATCTCTTCATCGCATTGTGCTCTTGAGGTGCTTGTTGATTCTGTTCATCAATCAATCAATCAATCAATAAATCTCTTCATCGCATTGTGCTCTTGAGGTGCTTGTTGATTCTGTTCATCAATCAATCGATCTATTTATTGCTTTTTCTCTGAGGTGCTTGTTCATTTTGTTAATCCATCACTCAATCAATCAATCTCTTCTTTGTGCTCTTTGATGTGCTCACTGATTCAGCTATCGATCAATGTAAGTCAACGTGGCATAATCTGCCGATAGCAGTGTGACATAATCCATTTTATAAAATTGATATTCACAATTTGGGCAGTAATCTCATTTTGCTTCACAAGTGACACAATAACTAAAATCTACCCAGGTAGTGTCAGCAGTGTGCAAATCATTTCCTTTACAGGTTGTCATTCATCATTCTTCTGCTCTCCTACATTCTTCATCCTTTTACGTCTGTTTATTTTCCCTAAACTCTTATTCAAATTCCCATATTATATGGGCCAGAAGGCGCAATATATGTTAGGAGGAGCACCCCCTTACCCCAAAATCTGATTTTGTTATAACCTTTTCTTACTACGTTATTAGCAATATTATATGGCGCAGGACTAAGTCTAATAAAAAATAAAATAAAAAATAGAGCCTTCCAGTCCTTAAAATAAGGTTAAAATCTAAAATCCGTTTAAAATGGCATAAACCAGAGAGAATCAACTCACTGTACAGTGAGAAAGTTGGCATTCTCTCTGGTGGCCTGCATGCGTTTCATGGCGGCCTCCTGGTCCCGGCGGATGGAGTCCTCCATTTCCCTGTGGGCCTTGTCCAGCCACTCCTTGTCCTGCCCTTCGCTGGCCTTGGCTTTCAGGATGTTCAGCTCAACCTGGGCGTCTCGCTCTTTGAGCACCTCCGTCAGTTGCAGCGCACTCTGCACACACAAACGATTCACGGACAGAGTTATTCTAGGGGTCAGAACCAGTACATGAATTATGTCTCTAGATTTTTAGATGGTGACCTGAATATATTACATGGGTTGTCTTTAACATTTGTCAGGTGAAAAGTTGCTACGTTTTGTGACGCACTGGCCTGGAATCCAATGCATCAGATGGGAGATTTGAGCGTCACAGATGCACATTTGTGGGTAAAAATTAACTCTGATGAAATGTGCACTTAACTGAACAGGTCGTGTGTCAGTAGCATTATGTTATAAGATTAAGATTTAGACGGACTTCAAAGATCAATGTTCTTTTCTCTAAAAGGTTGAGTCGGCTTTAATCCTTTCACCGCCAGCCATTTTTAAGCCAAACATTTCTGTCAAACTTACCTGGGTAAAGTTGGCTTGTACAATGCTGTGAATACCCTATAAAGAAGGCTTTTCCTTATCTAAAACAAATAACAGCATAAATTATTGGATACCAGATTCTAATTTCAGGCCTTTTAGTGATGTGGTGTGGTGCAGAAATGCGACATCGGCAGCGAAAGGGTTAAACTCTAGTAAACTGAACCACAAAATAAGACATTCCGACAAGCAAATGTACCAGTCCAATTACAAACCTAAGTCACAACATTTTCTGTAAACCTTTTCCATATGCTTAAATCAAAACCTGCCCCATTCTTTTGGATGACTTCCCTGGCGGGTGAATTACAGTTCATAAATTACCTACAATACTCACATGGAAATTTTTGACGCGGTCAGTCTGGTAATACTGTTGAGTCTTGGCCATGTCGATGGCTTCTTTGCGCTTCTGTGACTGGTACTGGGCTTCTTCGATGTCCACCTGGAGACGTTCCGCTTCTTCCTTCTGTTCTCTTTGCTTCCGCACTTCTAACTTACGCTGACGCTGACCCTGATAAGCAGTGAAAAGTTTCATTACAACAAAGTCAATTAATACAAATCGTGTAATTAATGCATGGCGCATATAGTGGAAACCACAGACAAATAAACACATGAATGGAAGGCTGAATGTGCCCTTAAACATAAGAGCAATTATTTCGAGCACATGCACATTCGAAACACTGTACACACATGGACGCGTACATGATAATGTCATGATACACTCACGTTTGAAAAGAAACATTTAAAAATGTTACACTGAATTATAATCTTGAAAAATAAATTCAACACAAAAGCGACAGGCATGCGCATGCAGCACCTCCCCCCCCCCCCCCCCCATCACACACACACAACACACACACACAAGCACACACACACACACACACTCACCGCAAGCGTGTTCCCCCAGGTTGCCACCAGTTCCTTGGCCCTCTGTTTGTGCTTCTCTTGCTCTAACTTGATGCGCCTCACTCGCTCCTCCTCAATCTGTCGTCGGTTCAACTCTCGCTCGATGCGCTCCCACTCTGATCTGGGCAGTACCGTCACTTGTCTCAGGTCAGTTCCATCTGGCAGAGTCATGCCTCCCCCTTGTTGCTGTTGCGGCATTTCTGGGGTGGCTGCAAGAGTAGCATGCACAATAATATCAATGGAACTGTGCACTACAGTAAAACCCGGTTATAAGAAAATCGAAGGGAGATATTTTTTTGTTTTCTGAATGGGGGGAAAAGGGAAAAAATAAAAGAGAAAAAAATAATAAAATAAAAGACAAACAGAACATAAAACGAAGAGAAAATGCTTTTACCTAATTTGGTGCATGAAAAAAAGGAGGAAAATGCAAAACAAAGGAGGAAAAAAAGAAAGAACGGAACAGAAAATTAAAAACAAAAATGAAGGCAGACATGGTGTGAGTTGCATGATGAGCGAGCAAGATAGCGGAGAGCAGATGAATGAGTGGGTGTGGTGTGAGAGTAACATATTTGTTTAAATGTAAATTTCTGTTTCTTGTTTTTAATCAATATTCTAATTTGGATGTATAACTCATTTTACACAGTGGAAGACAATTTTGTATTTGCGTTTGTACAATGCCAATGGACTATAAAGAAACTTGCGACCTATGACTGTTTTACATCATAAAATCAAAATACAGCAAAGCTCGGTTATAAGAAAATCGAAGGGAGATCATTTTTTGTTTATTACCATATTCAAGTTTTCTTATATATCCGAAACAAAATGAAGAGAACATCCTTTTTCCTAATTTGATGAATTTCTTACATCATAAAATCAAAATCGTCTACTAAGAAGAAGATTTAAAGGTGCCTACAACCACTCAAACTAACAAGCTTTTTTTTCCTTTTCACTGTTATCAAATACGTACCCCTTCACCTTTCTTGTACTGAACTATTACCATTTACTGTCCACCCATGCAGCTTTTTATCAATCGATTGCTTTTGTTTATGTGGATTTTCATCCACATATTCAGTTATTTGTATTTATCTTCTTAAAGAAATGGATTGCCTTTTCCTCTCTGCCATTGCTGCTGAAAATAAAAGGATAAAAATAAAAGGATGGACAGTCTCTCTACCACCAACACAAAAGTACTGGCACTCATATTTTTTTCTTTTGCTCAACATTTATTTTGCACAGAATACTGAAGGAAAGTTTAGAATAAAGGAACAAAAACAACTCAATCAGTCTTGCAATCAAGTGCCTGTACTGTTTAGAATGTCTGTGACACAACTGGTATGAGGTAAACTTTCCCTTTTTGGAAGGACTTCAATTTTCTCGGAACATCCTTTCAGTTCAGGTCCAACTCACTTTTAAAGACACACTGACCTAACACGATTAAGTCCCTGTTTTTTCTGGGTAGCTGTGACCCACATACAAATTCCCCCAACTTCAAATTGAGGCTGCTCTTTAAAATGTTTTGTTTTCAATTTGGGGGCATTTGTATGGGAGTCAAACCTGGTCAAAACAAGATTTCGTACCAGCTATAAGAGGGAAAACATGTGGAACTCGTGATTTTGACATGTGATCTGGTGGGTCTTTAAGAAAATGTTGTCAATGGTAATTCGCTTATAAGAAAATAGAGCTCGCTTATAAATAAAAAAAACGAACTGCAAACCAAATTAAACCAAATCTGAGAAACTGCCCACTAGAGAGCAGACGCCTTGCCTACATCTCACTAGTCAGATCCAGACTAGAATATGCAGCAACAGTGTGGGATCCATACAACAAACAGGATGTGGACAGGTTGGAGCGAATTCAGAGAGAGGCAGCCCGCTTGAGACATCACCAAAGACTACAAGTCTAGGAATCCGGGCTGTGTGTCGAAGATGCCGGCAGACTTGGGCCTACCATCACTTGAAGAATGGCGGAGCAAGCAGCGGCTAAACCTGCTGTACAAGATAGCTGAAGGTCACATTCCACCATTGCCTTCTGAGGCCTTCCTAACCCCAGTTGCCACCGACCGTCGTACGATCAGACCGACACACTTCACGGATTGTACAAGTAATAACATAATTAAAAGACAAGCATTATGCAATTCCTGCGGCTTCAAAGTAAGATCTTGCCACACAGAACAGTACAAGAACTCCTTCTTCGTAAGGACAGTAGTGGAGTGGAATCAGCAAACCGACGCCTCCATCGCAGCTGGCCCCGCCAGCGCAGCATCACCAGCGCCAGGCGTACACCTTCGGGGCCTGCTCCAAAGAAAGACTAAATTAGGGAGTAGGGGCCATAGATCAGAGTACTAGTGGTAAATGAAGGGCAGGAGCTGTGCCGGTCAGGGCTTGTCCTCGGTGAGCGCTACGCTAGCCGGAGTGGTCTTGCCTAGATGCTGCAAAAGAAATATCTATGGCCCATTGTCTTACTGTCATACCATCAGGACAGTAAATTTTTTTAACTCACTGCCTATACCACCAGGGCAGTATTTTAAACTCACTGTCATACCATCAGGACAGTATTTTAAACTCACTACCATACCATCAGGACAGTACTTTTAAACTCACTGTCATACCATCAGGACAGTACTTTTAAACTCGTAAAGCGCTCTCCACTTTCCATTGAGTAATAGCCTTCATAGGCTCCTTCAATGTAACAAATACAGATACAGAACGGCAATACAATGGTAAAAATACAAAAAAAACAAAATTAAAAAATATAATAACATTTTCTTCCTCTTCTCCCATTACCTGGTAATTATCCACAATCAACAATTGGTTTGGGGGTACTGTTATGGTCAAGGTCCGAAAGTTGATTAAAAAAACCTACAAATGACCTAGCCAGCCAAGACCTGTTGAGCGGGAACCCAACATGATGCTGAATCGGCAGGAACCTATCAGTGATTAAGTCCCGTAACCATAGCCTGGTTACAGATAATTCTAGCCTTTGCCTAAAACAAAACTGACTTTAAGGCAATTTGATGGATGACTGGAATGTGCCCAAACAGGGGGCATATAAGGCAATTTGATGGATGACTGGAATGTGCCCAGACAGGGGGCAGATATTGCCTTGACAGGTAACATGTTTCAGTTTCTGATGGTCTACTGATACTGTCCTTTCTTTAGTTTGTTTTGATAGATCTGGAAAGCGGGGGGAGGTTCAAGCTAGTGTTAGTATGTGTATGGTGAGCATGTGTACAGCCATACAATGATAACTTGACATTTTAAAACTAGCAAACCATCCATAGCACTAGCAGTGTCTTTTTCAGTGTCTTTTTCTCCAAAAGGAGCCAGAATGGTCAGCACACTAACCGTGGGCCCTCAAAAGAAGAAGAAGATAAGATACTATCTTAGATAGCAGTGCTGCACTATTACACTTGGAGTCCAGATAGGAGACAACTTGTCATGGTCAGAACACATCAACAGAATCGCAAAAAGAGCAAATGCCAGCCTTGGGCTCCTGAGGAGGAATCTGCAATTTTGTCCAGAGGAATGCAGAAAGGCATTATGGGACCCTTACCTTCAAAAGGATGTTGACAAGCTGGAGGGAATACAGCACCGCACTGCCCGATTCATCACAGGACTACTCCTCACAAAACCCAGGCTGCGTTACCCAAATGCTACAAGATCTACATCTGCTAACACTCCAGGAGAGATGGAAACAACAGCGTCTGGCTTTCTTTCTTTCTTTTTTTTTTTTTTTTTTTTTTTTACGTCTGTCTTTCTTATAAAAGATCATAAATGGCCATTTTCCAGCAGTTAAGGCAGAAACACCAGCCAGAAACAAGAGACTCAGGCCTAGATCAACAAAGGAGAGCCAATCTCAGAACACCACACAGTTCTCAAGAAACAACTCTAGCTGTTACAACATCCTGTTCAGCAACACTAAGGTCTACAGGCAAAGCTTCTTTCCAAGAACTGTAAGGGAGTGGAATTGCCTTAACGAAGAGACTGTGATGGCTGAGACGGTCGAGGCATTCAAACAGCGCCTCCTGTCCAACGATCCAAGCTTCTAAAAAAAACCTTCTTTTTAAAAAATTTGATATGATATATGATATGAAATAATAAGGCTCTGTAGGCTTTTTCACATCCTTTTGCCCTCTACATATTGACTTTATTTTGTTTTTGATAATCAGTGTAAAACCGATGGCTACTTAGCAGTTGTGTTATACTACTGATCTAATTTTGTAAGATCCATTGCATACATAATATTTTGAAAGTGCCTATCTGTTGAATTTTTAAAAAAAAGAAAAAAAAAACATTTTATTTTACTTATTATTATAAGTATGTTTCTTCTATTATTCTTTTTATTTTTTATGCACTCCTCTGGATGTTCCGTTCTTCTTCTTGCATATGGCATCCTCCATCAACAATTTGATGATCATGACGCTTATGACGTGGGGGGTTTCCAACTAATCAGTAGACTTGTGTGAAGGACTTGCTGCCCAGGTGATCAACTCAATGCGGGATAGAATGGGAGGGAGCGAGAAGGGGGTGGGCATAATTTGGGGGAGAGGCCCATGACAGGGGGTATGGAGTTGACTCTGTTGAGACAACGGAAAGGTGAGGACAGAGGGAAGGGGGGGTAGGGAGGAATGAGGGGGGGGGGAGGAATGAGGGGGGAGGGGGGAAGGGAGGGGGCTGAGCTCCGTGATTTGAATTCCTCTACCGAGGCTGATGATATTGTCTTAGGTGGAAGAGAGTTCCACTCACTCACAGCCCTGGGAAAGAATGAGTACTTCCTGTAATCTGTTTTACAGGCAGGAAGTATAGGCAGGTCGATGAGTGAGTCTGTCGCATCTGTTGCGATGCCGTTGGTTTTACTTTTAAATCAATAAATGCCAGAAATGCCAACTGAGATAGTGAGATGCAGGTACACGCACTGTACGTAGGCCTAAATTTTCAGTCACGGTGTAACTTCTTTTTTTTTTCATTACAAGACATTACATCGGCAGTCGTCTTCAACCCGTTGAATTTGGCCTGAAGAAGTCAAGAAGAAGAACATGACTCATGATCAATGTAACTGAATAAAAAATATAAATCATGCGTACCTCTGGCCAGCCCCTTTCTTCTCCCATGCATCACTGCTGCCATGGGTGGCGCCCTTCCGCAAAATTTATAAAATAATGTTGGGAGGAAAGGGAGAGGTTTTATAAAAATCGGCCTCTGCAGTCTCGGAGGGTTTCCAGGCAAACACTGATGTAGTCAAGACGTCATTTCCGTTTTCTTGAGAATGGGGGGTAACTCTATTTTACTCCAGGGGGAAACGTGATCAGTCAGATGAGCACAGAGCAGCAAAGGTTCAGTGAAAAGTGAACTGCCAGAAAACAAAATCTTTCTACATTTAGTAATTTACACGTGTACGTGTATGTAGACCAAGAATTTACCCCAGTCTTTCTTATCGAGGCTTCTTGCAATTGCAGGCAACCACAAAGCTTAAAATCTTTGTGCAGGCAACGCCCCCATTTTCTGATTTTGATTTTCTTCGCATCTTCTCAGTTTTCTGCTGCTAATGATTAATACTGACACAGGTAGTCTACGGCGTATGTGTCGCATGAAAATAGGTAGCTCGTAAAAATAAGTAGCTCGCTACTATGAGAGTGTTTTTGCTATTTTCATGCGACAGTATGAACCTACTTATCATTGAAGTGTAGGCTTTGTGAAGACTCGGAAGAGTGGTGTCGCTCGTGTTGGAACCTTACTCCTGACAAAAGCTTGTTCCAGATCTCAAATTTTTCAAAGACTAGAAACCATGAATTAAAAATACTAACACAGTATAGTAGAACTAACATCAGGACTGAGGAGACACTTTTTCAGTAACGGAGTGACTAACTATTGGAACGCACTTTCTGCTCAGACAAAACTTGCACCTAATTAGTAATACTAACAAATTCAAAAACCTCCTGCACAAAGAGTGAAAGACCCAAACCTTAGTAAATTAAAATACCAGTATGACTAATAGTAATAGTCTACCAAAACCGTCACAGCTGTGCCAACTGAATTTTTAAAAAGAAAAGACGCTTAAGAGGCCGCGAGGCCTATTCGTCTTAACCTGACCTGACCTGACCATGTAGTTCTTCCATTTAGTATCCACAATCAACAATTTGATTTTTTGATACTGTTTGATCGAGGTCCAAAGGTCGCACACAGAACAAAAACAAATCAAAACAACCCTAATCTAATCTACTCGTAGTAGCTTATTTTACTGCATACTTCTTATATTACAGGTAATAGAATGTTAGACAACGGAGAGTCTATAGATGTAGTTTATTTAGATTTCAGAAAGGCTTTTGACTCTGTCCCGCACGAGAGATTGCTAATTAAATTGTCAGTATACGGAATTGAAGGCAAATTATTACAGCACTTGGATTAAATAATTCTTGTCTCGAAGAACACGAGTTAGAGTTGGTAAGTCTCACTCAGAGTCAGAGGAAGCAGAGGTCCTTAGTGGCATTCCCCAAGGTAGCATATTAGGCCCTGTCTTATTCACAATATTTATAAATGATCTACCCGATAATATAAGTAGCGATTGTAAGATCTTCGCCGATGACACCAAAGTCTACAACAATTATAATAATAAAGATATACTACAGACAGATTTGTAAAACTTACAGGAGTGGTCAAACACTTGGAATTTGTATTTTAATGTTAAAGTAAATTAGTGCATTACGGGAAACGTAGCCCTAATCATGAACATTTTGGATAAAATTGAAGAAAGTGAGCAGGAAAAAGATTTGGGTATAATTTTTTATGCTGCGCTGAGTTTTGATGAACATATAAGTAAGGTTATTAATTTTTAATTTATAAAGGCGAACCAAATGTTAGGACTAATAAAAAGGTCAAATTAAGGAAGTCTTTGTGAAGTTGTTTATAAGGCATTAGTTAGACCGCATCTTTAATATGGTAATGTAGTATGGTTTCCAGCTCTTAAAAGAAAGTATTTCCCTGGAAAAAGTCCAAAGAAGGGTACTAAATTAGTAAAAGCGTGTAGAAATAAGACCTATGAAGAAAGATTCCTGGAATTGCCTTCACTAAAGGGTAGGAGAGTGAGAGGTGATCTTATTCAAGTATATAAGATTTTTAGCCATATTGACTTACAAGAATTTGTTACTTTAAGTTCTGTAGACAAAACTGGAAATAGTGATGGGAAGTTTTTTGAAAAGCGTTCTAAGGATTCGTAAATTTTCTTTTTATAACACTAACAGAGTTGTTCAATATTGGAATTCTTTACCATCTAACATTAAGTTTGCACCAACTGACCAAGTACTAATATGTTTAAAAATCTTCTGGATAAAGAATCAATTCTTTAAAAAACATAAGGAATTTGATGAATATTTTCACCCAACTTTTGTACTTCAAGGGGTTAGAATCAGTTTAGGATTATTTTCGTCTGAATGAAAGAATTATAATATAAGATACGAAACAACTGCTCGAAGCGTTATAGTAATTGCAAACTTAGCATCTTCTTCTTTTCTTGAGCTGACCATTCTGGTTTCTTTTGGGGAAAAAAAAAGACTGAAAAAGTGGTTCCGGTGGTCAAATTCCAGTTGGCAATGGTGGTGTAACAATAAAAAAAATAGAATAGATATTGGAGTGGGCAAGGGTGGAGGGAGGGGGGGGCGAGACTGATGAGTTACTGATCAGCCTGCAGTCCTGACATGCCACGCACGTCAGCAGTGAAGGCTGCGTTGGAGTCCTGCCGCAGCTCGTTCCACTCCCTGATGGTCCTTGGGAGGAATGAGTTGGACCTGTACTTAGTGCGGCACTGAATTCTCTGAAACTGCAGGTGGTGTCCACGCCTTTGCCAAGATGGAAACGGCACCAGCTTGGCTTGCAGATTCAGGCAACGTACAGCATCGGTGCTGATCTTGTACAGCATGGAGTGCCTGGTCCTCTGCCGTCTGCTCTCCAGTGATTCCCAGCCCAGGTTTTCGAGCATCATGGTGCTCACACTTGGCACTAAACAGTCGCCATTTTTACGGGATTTGCCATGGTTTACGGCAACACTGATCAGCAACACTGAATTTAGAGGGTTTACGTTCGTTTTTCCTTGCTGATTTTTTTTTTTTTAATCTTTCCATGGCGTAATTGATGAAAATAATCTTAGACTGATTATAAGCATAACCCTA
The DNA here is from genome assembly GCA_017654935.2 of Phymorhynchus buccinoides. Taxonomy (NCBI): domain Eukaryota; kingdom Metazoa; phylum Mollusca; class Gastropoda; order Neogastropoda; family Raphitomidae; genus Phymorhynchus; species Phymorhynchus buccinoides. The sequence goes on from CM065686.1 coordinate 28,784,027, forward strand.
TCCTTTGCCCAATGAAGTACAAAAGTTGGGCGAAGAAAGGCTTCTGCAATTTCAGATACGCTCGTGGTATTTAACCTAGTTTTTTTCTTATCTCCTATTTGTTTTTATTCCTATTTCTTTTTGTTCTTTGTTTGCTTGTTTTGTTTTGTTTGGTGTGGGTTTTTTCTTTTAATATTTGGCAAAGGTGCAGATCAACACACACACACAACCTCCATTTTCTTGGTACTTTCTGGGGGGGTTTCAGTCTTGCCTTACTGCATATTGAGCGCATAAACTTTAGTTGTTTCCTAGATATTTATGATTATATATAATTTGCTTTGATAAAACTTGTTTGTGTCCAATGTCTGTATTTGTGAACCTCAGAAACAAATTCAGTTATCTTTAACTTTACGATTTGTTCTGTGTTCTGTTCTTTTTCTCCCAATAACCTGACCTCCCAATGGACAGTGCCTATGCAAAGACAGCTGTTTCGTCTTGTGAAAGACTCTTCGGTCTGCATGTCGCCCTACAAAGAGTGTCTTGTGAACGTTCAAGCTGAGCAAGAAGACTTTCTACAAAAGAGTGGTTGTCCTCTTGCACCAGATTGAAAGTCCATAATAAAAGCAAACCAGCACAAAGTTAGAAAAAAAGAAACAGTAAAAATCATCTGTAAAATGATGAAAATAATATTCTAAAATTATAATTTAAAAAGTTAATAGACATGACTAGGGAGGGCCAACTACTGAGATGATATCCAAAAATAAGGATAAAAATAGTATGAATATATAAATCTCAGTTATTACCTGAGCTCCATTCCCCTAGTCTGAAGGACTAAAAAGTTGGTGCATTTGAAATGCAGAATAGTTTGCAGTTTGATCAAACTTTTTAGTGTCCAATGTTTGTATTTGTGAACCTCATGAACAAACTCAATTATCTTTAACTTTACGATTTGTTCTGTGTTCTGAAAATAAAAAGAACATAATGTGCTGATTTACTTTTTCTCCCAATGGGGGAGATGGACAGTGCCTATGCAAAGACAGCTGTTTCATCTTGTGAAAGACTCTTCAGTCTGCATGTCGGCCTGCAAAGATATAAAAACTATCTTACTAAAAAAATCTCTGGGGTGTTTGAGAAACGTGTTTTTGTTGTTGTTTTCAGGCAGAGTAATAATTATGAAACATGTGCTTCAAATGAATATATAATAAGTGTTAACTGTTCAAGATTGTTCATATGTTACGAACATCATGTTTAAAATACATCGTGATGATTATGTGGGGAAAGCTTTTGTTTGTGTTACACCACTACCAATGTGAAAGATGCTTTAGCTGACATAGTGACATTCAGTCAAAAACAATTACAATAACTGAGTAAGCTCCTCAAGACTTAAGTCTCTTAGCAAAATGAAATAAACCACTGACAACACATTGTGTATGATCCATCATGCCATTACACCAGAGCTTCAGATTGTTTTCAGACTTCATGGGTCATATGACTCCTGGCTGCACAAAATAAGGGGTCAATTTAAAAAATGATGGGCCACTTATGTGGTTCAATGGTTTCATTAGTAAACATCAAGTGTGTTTGTGCGTGCGTGCGTGTAATGACAATAACATAAATTGAAAACAATTTTAATCAAAGTCCAAACAGTAGTTTTTAAGATAATTGATACACAGACACACACACACACACACACACACACACACACACACACACACACACACACACACACACACACACAAAACCCAATCGCAAAACCCCGGCCTCTGGACGGGTAATAAACACACTTGATTTGACTACAAAATTTCCACTCTGTCATTCTTATTTCTCTGGAAATGCCCCTAGCTACATTTCTGACATGCTTTCTGTCTATGCTCCATCAAGACAACTGCGGTCATCTTCAGATTCCAAAATTCTCTGTGTTCCTAGTACATGAACAAAAATGTTTGGTGAGCGCTCCTTTTCCTTTTCGGCCTCATCAGTTTGGAACTCCTTACCACACGAAATTCGCCATATCCAGTCCTTGCAATGTTTCAAATCAGCTCTCAAGACCCACCTATTCAAGTTACATCACAACCTTTAGGCCACATTACTTTTCGATTCTATTCTCACTCCCCCTCCCACCATGTTAGTTTTACTGTGTGTTGACTGCAATGTTTACATCAGCTTTGTTGCGAGAGAGTCAGACAGAGAGAGAAAGAGAGAGAGAGAGAGATAACTGATTGTATTGTGTTCTTGGGTGGGGTACAGGCCGGGTGAGTGGTGGTGATGGTAATGGTCTGTGTGTGTGCGTGCGTGTGTGTGCGCGTGCACGTGTGTATGTGTGCGTGCCTGTGTGGGTGGGGGGTGGTGTGTGTATGTGTATGCCTATTTTGCATGTGTGTGAACGATTATTTGTTTTGTTTAATTTCTTGCTTTTACTTTTTGTTGTTGTTAAGCGCATAGAGCTCCACATCTGTGGAGGAGTGCGCTATATAAATGATTCACTCTTATTATTATTTATCTAGCAAGAAGACTAGATAGCTCTAGGCTAACAAGATACCTTGGAAAAAGCCAAAGGAACAGATTTTCAAGTTTTAGACTTCTCTTCCCTTGTCTGAAGAATCAAATTTCTTGCAAGAGGACCACATAGTAGAAACATGACCTTTCCTCTATCAGTACTATCACATTTCATTAAATAAAGGCCTCTTTTTTCTGAGAAGAGAGGTGGGGTTGGGGCTTGGGTATGATGGGACTTGGTAGGGACCTGTGACCTTATAGTGGGACTGGGAAGGTAATGAAATGTTAGACAAAGAGGCATTGTTTGCCAGGCTTTTCTGCTTCAAGTCACATAGGCACATTAATCACTCTCACTATCAGTCACCAGACACACATAGTGGTTGTGGAATGGGATGCATAACATAAATCAGTCGGACACAGGCTGCCAGCGTTGAATTTCAATAGCACAGTTGTCCTAAGGGGAGGTAACACGATAGGCCAAATTCTTTGTCCACAGACTGATGCCTCGGGACATCAGTGGTATCCTTACTAAAGCATAATATGCGTTGATCTTGGTTGTTTTCTTTGCTGTTAAATTTCTTGGAAGGAATCCAAGTATACTGACACAAAAAAAAAGCTTTCTGACTGTCACTGATTTATGAGTTCCATGCCTGTTTTCAGAAACCAAAATGGAACTAGCGCAAGGGAAGAGCTCCGTCTTGCTGGCTGTGGACTTTGATCACACTCTGATCGACGCCAATGCAGACCTGTCCCTGTGCAAGCTGGCTCCTCATGGCTCCATTCCTGAAGACATCCAGTCCATGTACAACAGGCGCGGTTGGGTCAACTACATGGGAGCTATATTTCGCTTTCTTCATCAGCACGGCATTTCCGAAGGAGACATTCAGAAACATGTGGAAGCTTTACCTTTAACCCCCGGCATGATGGAACTGTTTGAGTATGTACGCAGTAAAAGTCACCATGACATCGTCATAATATCTGACAGCAACTCCGTGTTGATTAACTATTTGTTAAGGTACCATCACCTGGATGGCTTGGTGTCTCACGTGTTCACAAATCCTGCGGAATACGACAGCGATGGTTGTCTGCTTGTTAGGAACTATCATGACCAGGATTGGTGCTCGATAAGCACCGTCCACCTGTGCAAAGGACACATTCTTCAGGAGTTCATCAAAGATTGCCGTAAAGAAGGCAGGTTTTATTCGAGGGTAGTGTACATTGGTGATGGATCCAATGACCTGTGCCCTGGCTTGACGCTCGGCGACAAGGACTACCTGCTTGCCAGGAAAGGTTTTTCCTTGTGGAAAAAACTGGAGGAAAGTAACGGTGGGGAAACGATGTCAGGGAAGAAAGTGAAAGCGTCCGTGATTGGTTGGGAGTCTGCGTTGGAGATTCAGACTTTCCTACAAAAGCTGGATGAGAGTGATGATAGGTGAAATCATGAGATTATTAATGAGCAACTGATGTAGGTGTCTGAATACAATTTTATGAATGTCTTCACAACATATCAACTTAACATGTTGCTCGATTTCTTGGACAAGTTGTTTGTGCCAGCAAATTTAATTAATTTGGGGGGATTTTTTTTTTTTGATGGGTGGGGGCTGCTTGTTCTTTTTATGTAATCATAATTTACCACATTTTTCTTTTTATGTCGATAATTTTATAAAAGAGATGAACTCTGGTTTGAACTCCTTAATCAGAAAAATTATATGTGGGTATAGTTGTATCATTTATGCTGCCTGCTTATTCTCTGAAGATCCTTTGCAAACAGAAATGCTAGTCAGCTAAACCCTGGCAATTTTAGCATATTATACAGATTAAACGTTTGGCGTAATATGTCACACAAAGCTTACCTGAGTAAGCCATAGAGTCTGCCAGTGCCATAGTGTTATTTTAAATATAAATTTGTCTTGATTTCCCCATTTTGCTGTCTGGTTGTTGTTTTTTTGTTAAAACAAGGACTGAAAGAGTCTATATAACACTAAAATTTGTAAAAATGTATGATATGCCCAGAAAAAATGAGTTTGGAAGATGTTGCTTGTGGGATGAACTTAAATCTTTTTTTAATCACCTAATGATTTTAATTAACAACAAAAAATGAAAAGTGATGCAATCAAAAGGAGAAAAAGATGGGGGTGGGTAGAGAAAGGATGTCGGTAAGACGGGGTTATAAGCTACCCTTTACCAATTACAGTTAACACATGAAAAGATTATGGTGTTTTCATGGCATATAATGTTACCCTCATATGGACACAAACACTTTAAACAGGACAGCTGCTTGCATACAGTATGCATTATGCACACGTACGCACACACCTAAACCACACACACATTCTCTCTCTCTCTCTCTCTCTCTCTCTCTCTCTCTCTCTCTCTCTCTCTCTCTCTCTCTCTCTCTCTCTCTCTCTCTCTCTCTCTCTCTCTCTCTCTCTCCCCCCCTCCCCCCTGAAATATCTAATCCAGACTTGTAATGTGTCTCTGACTAATAACGCATGGAATGAAAAGATGGAAACCTGAAAATGAAATGATTTCTTTGCACATTAACGTTCTGACTTACTGCCTGTTTCTGTCTTTTTCAGATCTTTTAACTGACTGACTGACTGTTTTTCTTTCTCGGTCTCTCTCTCTTTCTTTCTTTTCTTAATTCTCCACCTTTCTCTGTATCTCTCTGCGTCTCTCTATCTTTCTGTTATGCTCTTTTTGTCTCTGCTTGCACATACACACACACACACACACAGTACACACACGCGCGTGCGCGAGCGGAAAAAGCTGTTATTTGTCTTTAAAATAATGTCTGCTTTTAGCGTAGAATTTTAACCTTTTTTAGCTTAGAATTTTAACCTTTTTTAAACGGGTCAGTCTTATACTGCAGATTGTTTTCCCAACCTTTCCTGACGGGGTTGCCATATATTGGGGATGGGGAAAACAGAACCTGAGGATGGATGGGTTTTTTTGGTTTCTTCGATTGCTGGGCTGCTTGGTTGGTTTTATGGATGTTGTTTTTTGGTTTATTCGATTGCTGGGCTGCTTGCTTGGTTTTCTTCTCTTTTCTTACATCATTGAAAAACATGTCTTGACTGCAAATAGAATTTTTTTTTAAAGTTCACTTGTTCCTGATTACTCTTGTTCTAAAGATACAAGACTATAAACAACTTTTATCGCCTTTTATCAAAAAAACATTGTTTTCTGTTTGGCTATAATTAGCTTGTCATTTAGTTACACATGCAGGGTATTTTATAACAATTTTTACGGGGTGATCATCTCATAATTGCAAATATTCTCAGGGATATTCTTCAAAGTATTAAATTTAAATAAAGTATTATAAAATGTCAAGAAACTGTTCTACTGCTGAAATCCAGTGCAATAGGGTTTGTGTTACTTATAAATATACGGCAATCAATAAAATAATATTTGATTTGACCTGTATAATGGTGGTTCTGGATCAAAGTGTGTGTGTGTGTGTACGTACTGGTAAAAATTTTAAACGAGGATGAAAATACTGTAAGCAGGGGATGAGCGTACCCCCTAAGACTGTATGAAATCATAAACCCTGTCTCTATTTTTGCTCTTTCTCTCACATGCTCAGATACTCTCACACACACACACAATCACTCTTGCACAGAGAGACAGAGAGAGAGAACTCGAATGTTTTAATTGCACAGACAAACGTCCTTACAATATCCGAAGACAAACGAACAAAATTGAACACAATAATTGTTATAAACAACATAAATCATGCAGAGTTATAAACATGGTACACACACCAGGGCGGGACCTAAGTTTTTAAGGGGTAGGGGCTAATTCATCGTTTAAAATTTTAACCAGTCAGGACGAAAACATGGGTGAATCTCCACTCCAATTCACACACGTGTGCGTACACATTACATGCGTGCGCGCACGTAGTACTACACACTTATTCTTCTTCGATCGCTCAGACAGTTCCCTGTCAATTATGAGCGCAGATGCGTCATGCTGCCGTTATGCGCCTAACTTAAAAAATAGGCCCAGCAAGTCTGACTTCGGCTGGAGGACATGTTTTTGAAAGTGTTTCGTCAAAAAAGGCAGGAGAATGGACCGGTAAGGCTCACGACGACTGCTGATATAGTAGGCTGTAGTCAAGCTCAAAGAATCATGTTGATCTAGGGAATTTGGAGAGTATGAAACGATTTTATTGGATGCTAAGAAACGGGTCTGCCAATGAGTTTTTAACGAATAGGGCTTTCTGTACGATCTAGTAGAATTTTATATATAGTCTAGTGACTAGCTTGTGACAGTAGCCAAGATAAGCCTAGTACAGCAGACCATTGAAACAAAAACATAAGTTACGGATTGTGTTTAACGCACGAATCATCATGTCACCCCCTACTTGAGATGTTAAATGGTAAATCTTACGCATGGTTAGAGATTCTAGTGGGCGATTTGAGAGTTCTAGTGCATAATACTACGTTTTCAGAAACCCTGAGAGAAAGTATGTGTGTGTACGCGTGCATCTGTGTGTGGACATGCGTGCGTGCATGTGGGTGTGCGCGCATGGGAGTTGGGGGAAGGGCGTCCTATATGTGAGTGAAGGATGCTTTTACTAGTTTTAGAAACAAGATGAAAAATGCTGACTCCCAGATGATCTACGAGAGGAAAAGGGCCAATATTTTTTAGACGAAAATGGTGTTTTACGTCCTCTTGGTCTGAATCAGACACATATGGGACATTTGTAAATACAAATATGGTGGGAACAATACTGGAGGCAATGCCCGGAGGCAGTACGAAACCAGTAAAGTCCCGATTTTTTAAATTAATACAGATAGGTGTAGCGGTAACCACGCCTCGGTTAAACCTCATCGGCTGTGGTACCGCCACAAGTATGTATATATGAAAGATTTTTTAAACCACGTTTTTCCCGCTTACATTGCATTTCTGGATCCCATGTCACTAAAAGGCATGGGATACGGATTTGTTATCCGATGCACTGGCGTAGGAACGGGGGGGGGGGGGGGGGGGGGGGAGGGCAGCTGCCCCCCCTGGCTTCGAGGGGGGGGGGGGGGGGGGGGGGGGGGCAGACGTATATCTCTGCCCCCAAAATAATTTATAACGGAAAAAAAAAAAAAAAAAAAGCACAGAAACGAAAGAGTTAATCGTCTCAGCCCATTCACTACACATTGCTGTCATGGACTTGGTACTGCATCAAAGATGGATTTGAGGGGGGTTACAGGGGTTCCACCCCCTCAGACAAAAAATGGAAAGAAAAAGAGGAAGAGCCTTGATTGCATCTTTTACATTCAAATTATCATCAGCTTCTGGGAAGCAATCAGTAGAGTTGAGAACCGGTTCAAAAATCCGAACTGGTTTTAAACCGGTTTCCCCACTTCGAACCGGTTCAGTTACCGAACCGGTTTTTAACCAGTACTCGCATCACTAGTTTCACCTATGCAAACACATATTTATTTGTCAGAATATTCACAAACACGCACGCACGCGCACACAATAAAGAAACGTATGACTTATGACACACGCACACTCAACTCAACACTCAATCAAAGTCAAAGCCATGCACCACCACAAACTAGAAACAGCTACTCTTGGTTTCGAAACACCCAATCTGCGCTGATAATCAGTGTTGTTTTTCGAAAAAATGCGTTATTCTAAGAAAAACGTACTTTCAGTTTGCAAAACTGGTTCACAGCAACTCGAACCGGTTTTTGGAACCGTGAAAGTTTAGCACCGGTTTTTCGGTTCAAACCGGGTTTTTTCCCCACCTCTAGCAATCACCCCACCCCAACTGACCACTTGGAGCTACCCCCTCCCCTCTTCCATGACTGGCTGATCCGCCCCAAACATGGTTGTATTTTTATGCTTTTTTGTTGTCTCCTTTCAATTCACATCAAGTTTTATTTCATTCATAATTTTTTTTATATAATTGATTATGATTATGTTTAAAAATAACAATAATAAAGTATTTTTGTAGGATTTACTAAGTCATGTAATTTAACCTATCCATCCATTCGTCTTGTCCGTGCGCTTGCGCCCCACCCCCACCCCCGGTTTGTTGGCAATGTCATGCCCCTCCCCTGGCTTGAAAACGTTCCTACGCCACTGCGATGACCTTATGTTGTTAATTTTGGGAGATTACCAGCCGCCGTAGCGTAGTGGTAAAAGTCGCGGACTACTGGCTGGGAGATCACGGGTTCAAATCCCAACAGAGACAAGGTTTTTTTTCGGTCCTGGACCAATTCCCACCCAGAATGAGTGGCTATGGGCTCAATGGGAAGACTGAAACCACACAATCGAGCTTCATGAGTGTTGCTGTAATTTCATGACCAACACTGCAGGTGTCGGTAGTTCTTGGGCCTGGTTAACGCTGGGATATCATGAAAGGAAGCATAGAATACATCCCTGTCACATAGTCAGACCGATACGAAACTCCATAGCATCATCATCGTCATCCGCCTCATTTCCATCAATCATCAAAAAGTCACTCTCAAATTATGTGGCCTTGCATGCCCTGCTCTCATGGTGACCTCAGTTTCGATTACGAATCCAGTTTATGCCCTGGGTGAGTTCGGGTCAAAGTCATGGGGATCAGTATGTTCTGGGGAGCTGTCAGTGGACGGTCGTGGTGGAGCCCTCGGAGAAGCCGGGACCTCACTCAACGCTGGCTCCGCGACTAAGACATTATTGTCGTCAGTAGGGGGCTTAGTAGGTGGTGTCCTGCGTACAGACTCCACTGAACTCCACCAAAGTGACTCCGCAGCAGTGCAGTGTCTACTCGGTTGGTTGCATCCTGACGGCCTAACATAGATTCGCTCGGATTCTGCGACTTGAACAAGCCGGGGTATGGCTGCGAGTTGGGAGTCGGAATGATCGGCGAGGGAGCAACGCCACTGTATGGCCCAGAATAAGAGCACACACAAAAATATGGGGAGGTTGTGAAAGGCCTTATTTGATGCATATCGTAGTGGGATTCACAGTATATATAAAGTATTGCAGGCGCCATATTTTCTTTACCCAGGTAAGTTTCACAGAAAGTCTTGGCTGAAAATTGGCTGGCAGCAAAAGAGTTAACCCTTTCCCTACATGCTTCAGTGTCTACCACGGGGAATGTGTCATTGATGATGTCATAATCTTGGGATGCTAGTTTTATTTTAGACAAGTCAGGAAAGAAATATCTCTAAGAAGCAATGTCTAGTAGGTTTTGACATACCCAAGTGCTCTATTTATCGAGACAAGTTTAAAAAAAAATTAAAACAGTAAGAAAGGATAACAAATCCATACTACTAACAAAAAATATATTTTTAAAAGGCCATAAAAATATTATAGGCAAATATGCACTGCAGAATGGACAGGTGCCCACTCAAGTGCGTAAAGTATCTAAGGCTTGGAAGCCAGTGTACAGTAATTAAAAAAAGAAATTAAAAACCTGGCATGTCATAAATTGTTAAAAAGGAAAAAAGTGGAAGGGTTTTATAAAAAAAAATGCAGGTGAATGGACCAATAAGGCAGAAAGAAGTATATAGACGCCAGAAAGAGAGTGACAGAGTAGGGGAAGCTACTAGCATAGAACTTCCAGAAGATGGGGGAACTATTTCCAGTACAAATGCACCCGGTTGTGAGGGTCATAGTCTTCCACACGGACTAAGCTGTCCTGTGATATTTGAAAACTTAACTACGAGGCTTTTAATCTTTCAAAACACAGCAACTTTATCATTGGCGTAGTTTGCCAACAAGCTAGATGTTGGTGGAGAATCAATTAATGTGTGTGAAAAGAGGAAAGGAATTTTTTTTAAAGAAGAAGGGAAAAAAAGATAATATTTTGATGAATTTGCGTCAACAACTTTTTTTTTAAAGTACTGTTAGCATCGTATGACTTCCTGTAGTGTTCAATTTAGCGGGGCACACTGTTCCCAAAACATGATGGTTTTGGAACCTGCTGGACAAAAGTGCCAAACTTACTGTAGTGATTCTTTACAACCCACTGATGAAATATTTTGTCGGCCCCAAAAAATCTGTCCATTATCAGGGTCACGTGACCCTATAATTGTTTATATAGCAATCATAGTGCAACACACTCAATAGAGAATATGTCAATAAGATTTCTAACAATTTTGACCACTCATAAATTATGTTTTTATATAAGAATCACAACACACCCTCCATGGGGATCGTTGGAATCGATCTTAAATAGTCCCCCCGCCTTCTGGTAGTTTTGCGCTGGCAGCTGGACCTCATTCACTCTCTTTGACTCCACTTTTTCCTTTCTTACTGTCACCTAGAATGTTCTGCCTTTTTGTCTCGTTCATTTGTCGTATTTTATTCTAGATAATCTTCAAATAAAAATAGTTCCCCTGACTTCTGGAAGTTCTATGCTAACAAAGTCCTATATCACTCTATTTGACTGTCTTTCTTTTCTTTGCTGTCATCTAGTATTTTCAGCCTTTTTCTTGGCCCTGTACAGTCTTTTATTCAAGATTATCTTCTACTTTTCCTCTTGGAGCTCTTTTTTTAAATTGAAATGTGTTGGTAGAAAGCAGTGAGAAGAATGTGAAACTGAAGACCAGACATTTCGGCCTCCAGAGACAGAGACAATTAAATAAACGTCCTAGTATGGTCCTAGTATGGACAAAACGGCGCCCGATTTTGAACCGCCGTTTTGTCCAAATGAAAGTTGGAGTTATAAAAACTCATTCTTGACAAGTTCTCTTTTTTTTTTTAATCTTTGTTAAATAAAATGAATAACAAGCTGACCACTGACACTGGTCACTTTGGCCTAATTTTACCGTTCGAATGCTAATTAGTGTATTAGGAGATCATATTGAACAATTGTTGATGTGGTTGACCAGTGGTCAGTGTCACTGACCAGTGGTCACTTTGGCCTATTTTCACTGTTTGACTGCAAATTAGTGTATTAGGAGTTCAAATGAACAAATTTTGATGTCATTGACCAGTGGTCAGTGTCACTGACCAGTGGTCACTTTGGCCTATGTTCACTGTTTGACTGCAAATTAGTGTATTAGGAGTTCAAATAAACAAATGTTGATGTCGTTGACCAGTGGTCAGTGTCACTGACCAGTGGTCACTTTGGCCTATTTTTTATGTGGTTGACCATTGGTCAGTGTCACTGACTCTCTCTCTCTCCTAATACACTAATTTGCAGTCAAACAGTGAAAATAGGCCAAAGTGACCACTGGTCAATCACACTGACCACCGGTCAACCACATCAGACCTTGTTCATTTGAACTCCTAATACACTAATTTGCAGTCAAACAGTGAAAATAGGCCAAATGACCACTGGTCAGTCACACTGACCACTGGTCAACAACATCAAAATTTGTTCATTTGAACTCCTACTACACTAATTTGCAGTCAAACAGTGAAAATAGGCCAAAGTGACCACTGGTCAACCACATCAACAATTGTTCATATGATCTCCTAATACACTAATTAGCATTCAAACGGTAAAATTAGGCCAAAGTGACCAGTGTCAGTGGTCAGCTTGTTATTCATTTTATTTAACAAAGATTTTTTTAAAAAGAGAACTTGTCAAGAATGAGTTTTTATAACTCCAACTTTCAACTTTCCAACGTCCAACCCGGAACGGCGGATTGTTGAACCGCTGTTTTGTCCAAATCATAATAGAAAATTTGGACAAAACGGCGGTTCTAGCCCCGCCGTTTTGTCTATAGACAAAACGGCGGAATTTGGACAAAACGGCGGTTAACAGCGTCAAAGAGGGCTTTGCTAGTACAAAACTTATAGAAGGCGGGGGAACTATGTAAAACCCATCCCAAGCTACCCCCACAGAAGGTATGCTGTGATTCTTAGATAAAAACATAATTGATGAGTAGTCAACATCGTTACAAGTCTTATTGACATGCTCTCTACTTGGTGTAGCCTATTTAACTATAATTACTATGTAAATAATCATAGGGTCACGTGACCCTGATAATGGACACAGATGTTTTGGGGCCGACAAAATATTTCATCAGTGGGTTGTAAAGAATCACCACATAAAGCTTGGCAATTTTGTCCAGCAGGTTCCATCCCAATGATTAACAGCCCTAACTAATTTACAATGCTGTGTTTTGATACAAAATTTAATGACACTTCCTGCCTTTCTGGCTTGTGCGTCACGGAGACTAATCAGTGTGCGTGCGTGTGTGGTGTGTGTGTGTGGGTGTGTGTGGGTGTGTGGGTGTTCTTGTTTTGGCTTTTAAAAAAAAGTTTTGTTGTTGTTTTGTCTGTCTTTCTGCCTGTGTGTGTGTGAGCGCGCGCGTACGCGCGCGGTGAGTGTGTTCTTGTTTTTGGCTTTAAAGAAAATTGTTTTGTTGTTGATTTATTTTTGTTGTTGTTTTGTCTGCCTTCTTGGCAAAAGCCAAGAATGACGTACCACACTCAGACCACTTACGTCACGGCGCAAATTCCAAAGGACAGGAGCAGACTAAGAAAAGTTCAAAATCAGATTTGCCTCCGGTATTGTTCCTGCACGATTTGATAGCCAACAAAATCGATAGCAAGAGGCTAGGCTATTCATACTGTTTCATAGCAACATCCAAAAAGGCATATGTTAGGCAACTATGTCCCTATAATACAAGCTATTTAGGATTTAAATTAAGTCTCAGTCTCTCTCTCTCAGTCTCTCTCTCTCTCTCTCTCTCTCTCTCTCTCTCTCTCTCTCTCTCTCTCTCTCTCTCTCTCTCTCTCTCTCTCTATCTATCTATCTCTCTCTCTCCTTTTCGCTTGCTGGCTTGCTCGAATTTGGAGGGGGGGGGGGGAGACATGTCTGCCCCCTCCTCTGTTCCTACGCCACTGCTAGAAGGAGGGCATCGTTTATATTTCTTTTTTATGTTCGGTCGAGTTGCTCAAAACAGAAATCGATTATTTCAAACGTGTGTATCAGTCAGTCCTGTCTGACTAGCCACGACTTCCAGATACAAAGGAGGTAATTACTATTCTGGAGAACTGGGCATAGTGTTAAATGTAAGGAAGTCTTGCCCAAAAGAGACAAAAGAGATTTTAGACAGCTGGTGCTGGGGAAGGTCTCCAAAGTCAAAATAATCCTTTTTGCTGCAGCACTAGTAAGAGCCAGTGCAAATGCCTCCCCTTATTCATATGATGTTTGAAAAAAAATCAGCCGTTTAAACTTTTGCTTTGGTTAGAGTTCTTGTTTGGATAGTGACATTTTCTTTCTTGGCGGGGGGGGGGGGGGGGGGGGGATTCTAACCCTCCGCTTTGTTCTCGGGAATGGCAGAATCTGCTTCTCAGTGAACATTTTCAATGTAAACATTTAGGGGTGTGTGTGTGATTCTAACCCTCCGCTTTGTTCTCGGGAATGGCAGAATCTGCTTCTCAGTGAACATTTTCAATGTAAACATTTAGGGGGGGGGGGGGGGGGTAAAGTACAGGATAGCCCTTATTTTTTGACAGTTTCTCTCTCAGTTTATGGCAGCGATTTTGTTCTCCATAAAATGTCAAATGATTAGTCATGTCAAGTTTCGTACGGATTATATGGGGATGGGAAATTACTAAAAATGCCAGGTTTTATCATCTAGTTTCCCCCTGAAAGAAAATCAATTTTTCTTGAAAAGAACAAGATTCGGT
>CM065686.1:28805590-28808090 GCA_017654935.2 Phymorhynchus buccinoides
TCTCTTTTGAGGTCCATCCATCTCTTTTGAGGTCCATCCATCTCTTTTGAGATCCATCCATCTCTTTTGAGGTCCATCCATCTCATTTGAGGTCCATCCATCTCTTTTGAGGTCCATCCATCTCTTTTGAGGTCCATCCATCCCTTTTGATGTCAATCCTTCTCTTTTGAGGTCCATCCATCTCTTTTGAGGTCCATTCATATCTTTTGAGGTCCATCCATCTCTTTTGAGGTCCATCCATCTCTTTTGAGGTCCATCCATCTCTTTTGAGGTCCATCCATCCCTTTTGATGTCAATCCTTCTCTTTTGAGGTCCATCCATCTCTTTTGAGGTCCATCCATCTCTTTTGAGGTCCATCCATCTCTTTTGAGGTCCATCCATCTCTTTTGAGGTCCATCCATCTCTTTTGAGGTCCATCCATCTCTTTTGAGGTCCATCCATCTCTTTTGAGGTCCATCCATCTCTTTTGAGGTCCATCCATCTCTTTTGAGGTCCATCCATCTCTTTTGAGGTCCATCCATCTCTTTTGAGGTCCATCCATCTCTTTTGAGGTCCATCCATCTCTTTTGAGGTCCATCCATCTCTTATTGAAACCAACTGAAGCAGACATGGCTACTCCTCAATATTGCCCACCCATCACTTTTGCTTTTTTTCTGAACCGATAATATCGTTCTTGTCTAAAACTATTATTTCTCTTTTTTTCAATAAAAACAATATCACACACACACACACACACACACACACACACACACACACACACACACACACACACACACACACACACACACACACACACACACACACACACACACACACACACACACACACACACACACACACACACACACACACACACACACACACACACACACACACACACACACACACACACACACACACACACACACACACACACACACACACACACACAACACACACACACACACACACACACACACACACACACACACACACACACACACACACACACACACACACACACACACACACACACACACACACACACACACACACACACACACACACACACACACACACACACACACACACACACACACACACACACACACACACACACACACACACACACACACACACACACACACACACACACACACACACACACACACACACACACACACACACACACACACACACACACACACACACACACACACACACACACACACACACACACACACACACACACACACACACACACACACACACACACACACACACACACACACACACACACACACACACACACACACACACACACACACACACACACACACACACACACACACACACACACACACACACACACACACACACACACACACACACACACACACACACACACACACACACACACACACACACACACACACACACACACACACACACACACACACACACACACACACACACACACACACACACACACACACACACACACACACACACACACACACACACACACACACACACACACACACACACACACACACACACACACACACACACACACACACACACACACACACACACACACACACACACACACACACACACACACACACACACACACACACACACACACACACACACACACACACACACACACACACACACACACACACACACACACACACACACACACACACACACACACACACACACACACACACACACACACACACACACACACACACACACACACACACACACACACACACACACACACACACACACACACACACACACACACACACACACACACACACACACACACACACACACACACACACACACACACACACACACACACACACACACACACACACACACACACACACACACACACACACACACACACACACACACACACACACACACACACACACACACACACACACACACACACACACACACACACACACACACACACACACACACACACACACACACACACACACACACACACACACACACACACACACACACACACACACACACACACACACACACACACACACACACACACACACACACACACACACACACACACACACACACACACACACACACACACACACACACACACACACACACACACACACACACACACACACACACACACACACACACACACACACACACACACACACACACACACACACACACACACACACACACACACACACACACACACACACACACACACACACACACACACACACACACACACACACACACACACACACACACACACACACACACACACACACACACACACACACACACACACACACACACACACACACACACACACACACACACACACACACACACACACACACACACACACACACACACACACACACACACACACACACACACACACACACACACACACACACACACACACACACACACACACACACACACACACACACACACACACACACACACA
>CM065686.1:28813090-28818090 GCA_017654935.2 Phymorhynchus buccinoides
CAGGCTCCACTGAACTGCACCGAGGTGACTCAGCAGCAGTGCAGTGTCTCCTCGGTTGGTTGCCTCCTGACGTCCTAATATAGATTCGCTCCCCTTGGACTGCTGGTGTCGGATTCTGCGACCTGAACAAGCCAGGGTGTAGCTGCGAATTGGGATTCGGAATGAGCGGCGTGGGAGCAATGCCACTGTATGACCCAGAAGATGGGACAGCAACAACAAAAGAAGAAGAAATGAAGTGCGTCGTTAAACTTCGTTTGTTCACTGTCGATGATGTGAATTCGCACCATTCTTTCCGTGTAATTAATATGGTCTTAAATATAAAGCAAAACAAGACCAACATGTGGGTTGAAATCAGCGGTAGAGATTCGTGAGGGCTACGCCCTAAGATCTAAGATTGTTCCCAAACCTTAGTGGACTAGACTCTTACCTGCCTGTAGCTGGAGACCCCAACTTGGAGAATACGGCAAAGCGCTGCATGGACGTCGTCGTCGTGCCGCCCCGACTCAGCACCTGGTTCCTCCTTCCGGTGAGCAGCAGCCAGACGGCTTCCTGGAACTTGGAGGACACCAGAGAATAGATGATGGGGTTCCCCGCGGAGTTTACGTACATAAGCAGGCGGGTAATCCACATGAGGTTGTAGTACCGCTCCAGGCCCATGGCTTGGATGAAGACGTCCGGCGTGAAGATCTGCCACACGATGACGCAGCGCACGGGCATCAGCGACACGAAGAACAGCACCACGATGCCCACCATCATCTTCACGATGTTCTTGCGCGAGCCGTGACTCATGGTGGAGGAACTAATGCTTGGCGCCTAGAAGAAGGAGAAGATATATGTGTGTACGTTTGTCGTGCTTGACTATGACCCGCAGATTTCGGGGGATGTTGACGCTATTTCGGAAACCTGAGTTAAAATGTGTTATATTGTGGAAAAGCCTTGCCCTAGATGCATCCACAATCTCTTGGCTAGGAGGATTTGAGTTGAGATGGAGTTGAGATGTGGATGGTCCCCAAAGGCCAACTTACACCATCTCCCGCCCCCCTACTCCCTCTCCTTGCTGCAACATTGTATGCGTTGCACTCTTTCACAAAAAGCTGTAACATAATTTCTGTTGCCTTCAAAAGATTTGGCATACAGTAACTAAGTCTTCTCACTTTACTAAATGTGTAAATTACAAATCAACGCACATGTAAAGTTCGTCTACTTAAAATGAGAGAAAGAATATAACAAAATGATACGAGCATAGGTTAAATAAAAACTAGGCACCTCTTCCAAACTCATCATTACGCTAAAAAACACACCATGCTTTTTAATAGAGTACTGATCAGTTAGAAACAAAATATCCAGCACAGGCCTACATAAGCTTAATAACCATTAAGCAACATAAACAGAATTTGAGGCAACATGCAACATCGATTTCAATGTGATGGAGGTCTACTGTTTGTGAGGAACTGAGAATAAAAATAAAGACAAGATTTGACCAAACATTGAATAATTAGAAAACAACAACCCGGCAAAGTTGCACTTTAGACACGCCCATCATGTTTACGACCCTCACTCTAACAGTCTGCTTCTCTTAGGTTTATGAAAATAATCCTTGGCTGATCCTAACCCTATCCTTTTTCCGAGAATAGCAGAATGTTTCTTCTGATTGAAAATGTTCAACGCGAAAATTTGAGTGGGTGGGTGAATGGGGGAGGGGGTGCAGGGTGTGTGCGTAAATTAAAGACACACACACACACACACACACACACACACACACACACACACACACACACACACACACACACACACACACACACACACACACACACACACACACACACACACACACACGCGCGCGCGCGCTCGCTCACACACACACACACACACACACACACACACACACACACACACACACACACACACACACACACACACACACACACACACACACACACACACACACACACACAAGACGCCGTCATGGAAGTAAACTTGGTCAAGAACCAAGCTACTCTACTAGGAGGTAGAATTACAAGCAGACATAGGGTCTACATTCACGAACCTCCCACCCCAAGCGACACCCCTTTGCTAACAATTCTCCCCAGGATTAGTAGTAAGTGTCCTGACCTGCGTGACAGTGAGAGCGGCTCCGGAGGACCGGAGGCAGCTGATGATTCTGCTGTAGAGAGCCAGCAGCAGCAGCATGGGAAGGCCGAAGAACAGCACGAACATTCCCAGCACGTACACATAGTGCCACGGCTTCTTCACGCTGGTGGCGCACACCTCACACGGGGACCCTGAAGCACACACAGACAGACAGGCAGACACGTACACGCGCGCGTACATACAGAGTCACGTACGCACGCATGCGCGCACGCACACACGCAACACGTACGCGCGCGCGCACACACACGTACACGAGAGAGAGAGAGAGAGAGAGAGAGAGAGAGAGAGAGAGAGAGAGAGAGAGAGAGAGAGAGAGAGAGAGAGAGAGAGAGAGAGAGAGAGAGAGAGAGAGAGAGAGAGAGAGAGAGAGAGAGAGAGAGAGAGAGAGAGAGAGAGAGAGAGAGAGAGAGAGAGAGAGAGAGAGGGGGGTTGAAATGTGAACATTGCGATGAAGAGGTAACGATCAGGAACATAAGGCTCCGTATGGATGGTTGTTAAAACGTTACTTCGACTTGAACAATGCGCGAACTATCTCATTATTCCAGTAGATAGTTCATGGACCAAGAGAAGATCAACAAAGAAGTGATGGGCCATTGTTATTTGAATAGTGATTGGACAAATCGCCCTAAAACAAGAAAATCAATAGGACAAATTAAATGTCCTGGCTCTTGCAGAAAACGATAGGACAGTCTCGCAGAGTTGATTTCTAGGACATTTGATCCTAATCATAGGGCTGTCCGGTGTACTTTAGTCCACACCTCACCCCCCACCCCCACCCGTCTCACTTCATTTTTTTGCATTACATTTCACTGAAAATCAACATTCTGCCATTTTGGGGGGAAGGGGATACGGTTAGGACCAGCCTAGGATTATTTTCATGAACCCGAAAGAAGCAGATAGACATTGAGACTGAGGGTCGTAAACATGAGGGGGGTGATTAAAAGGGCACCCTGACGGATGAGTTTTTGTAAGAAACACGTCGAGATCACCAGGAAAACACCCTTTACAGAAATCGCAACACACACTTTGCTCTGGTTTCCTAGAAATCAAACCGTCAAATAGACGATTCCTCCTTGGCGGAGGTGCTGGAAATCAAATTATTTCACTGAAAGAGAAGGCGTGTGCCATCTCTTTTCTAATGGCCGCCGGAGTTTAGACCAAATCGTTTCCACAAACTGTTCACAGTACAAGCCTTTTTTATTTATTTAAAAACATTATACAATTTATCTAAAGGAGTTTCGCTCACAACACAGGAAATAGCTCCAAAATATGTTGTTACTGCATTACAAAAAAAAGCTTCAACCACAATGGGATTGGTCTCCACCCACACCATCCAAAATGGCTACTCTCTCCGGCATATCCGTCCAGGAGGAATCGCCGTTCTGACGGTTTATTTCTAGGAAACCAGAGCAAAGTGAGCGTTCCTATCCCTGAAAAGACTACCTTTCTGGTTATCTCGATGTGTTTCTTGCAAAAACTCATCCGTCAGTGTCCATCTTTAACAAAACTGCCCACAATAGAACCTTTTCAGTTTCAATAGGACTGTCCTATGACATGGGCGTTTAGGACATATCTGACAAATAAAGGATTCGCTTTCTCTTCCTCTTTTCTCACCATCAAAAAACAGGGTTTGCTCCAAATGGGTCATGATTACGAAAGGAACGGAGGTGAGAGCGGCCACGCCCCATAGACAGGGCAGCACGCGCAGGGGGCGGGGCATGCGGGAGACGGACAATCTCTTCAGAGGCTGGCAGATGGCGTAATAACGCTCTACGGTGATGGCCAGAATGATGAGAGTGGAGGCGTGCAGGACCGTGTGCTCCAGAAATGGAACCAGTTTGCCTGCACACACACACACACGCACACACGCACGCACGCACGCACGCACACGCACGCACGCGCACACACACGCACGCACGCGCACACGCACACGCACGCACACGCACACGCACGCACACGCACACGCACACGCACACGCACGCGCACGCACACGCACGCACGCACGCACACGCACGCACACACACACACACACACACACACACACACACACACACACACACACACACACACACACACACACACCATCACATTGATATAATTATGTTGACCAAATATACGACAAATTCATCCATAAACATTTTAAATGTTCAATTTATCGATGATCAGCTCCAGCAACTTACTTTCAATGTCCATGAATACTGGACATGGGAATTGTCACAAACGTGCATACACTAACTTTCACGAGCGCAGTTTCAGCTTGAACTTAGAATATCTGTAGCTGCTTGCTTGCTGCTGAGTGTTGCACAAAGTTGAATTTCAATTTAACTCTTGCTTTTCTTATTCGTAGAATGAGTAGTTTTCTTCAGTTCTGTTCTGACTGTCAACACAGAAAGTAGAAAAGGAAAGAATCCATCATCTTGTAGAGTCTTACGCTCGTGTATTGTTTAGGAATTTGTGAGCGCGTATGATTTGGGGGGGGGGGGGTCTGTTTGTTCATACCTTGATTTTTTTCCTGATCCTATGCTGTGAATGCCTATAGTGTGTAAGTGGGGAAAGGGAAGGTGGGTGGGGGTTGGAGAGACTGACTCGAGCATTTTTCATTTATTTTTTAAATTATGTTAAATTATTTTTTTTTATGCTCTAAATGTTTTGTAATGGTGTCTATTAGTGTGTATGTAAAATAAAGGGTGGGGGTGGGTGTTGGGACGACCGGCGGCGAGAGCATTGATTCTTTTTAATGTTTTGTAATAATGTTTCTTCTTCTTGATTTTGTTTCTCATAATATTTATAAGGCGCTCTGATGATGATTTTTTTCATCGAAGAACGCTATAGAAGCTTTATTTATTATT
>CM065686.1:28823090-28828090 GCA_017654935.2 Phymorhynchus buccinoides
AACACAGACTGCAACAGGATTCTCGTAATTGTCGTTGTAGCGGTCTCCATGATCTTTTGTGGTCCAGAAAGATGCCTTGCAAAAACGAAAAAGCAGATATTGGTTTTGATGGGGATCAAGTCATAGAAGAACAAAAATAACAAGCAGTAAAAACAAAAGGGAAAAAGCAAAAACACGACTGATCAAATGAATGCAAAACGGCAGTGAAATAGTGGTAATACTTTCTTCGTGTAGGGATTACTCGTAGCAGCAAAAGCGAAGGTCTCCAATTCTTTGTCTGTGAATGGAGATCTTGTCAAGAGTCATTGTCAAGAGTCAAAAAGCTACTTTTATTGAATAATTCCCCTTTTTTCCTGTCCAAATAATGAGTCTTGTCAAATAATGAACGTTACCTTTTTGCTTTGTCGTTTCTTGTATACTCTAATAATGACAGTCTCACGTCCATGTACCAAATATGTATACTCTAGTAATGACAGTCTGACGTCCATGTACCAAATAATTATGTATTCTCTAGTAATGACAGTCTGACGTCCATGTACCAAACATGTATACTCTAGTAATGACAGTCTGACGTCCATGTACCAAATAATTATGTATACTCTAGTAATGACAGTCTGACGTCCATGTACCAAACATGCATACTCTAGTAATGACAGTCTGACGTCCATGTACCAAATATGTATACTCTAGTAATGACAGTCTGACGTCCATGTACCAAATATGTATACTCTAGTAATGACAGTCTGACGTCCATGTACCAAATATGTATACTCTAGTAATGACAGTCTGACATCCATGTACCAAATATGTATACTCTAGTAATGACAGTCTGACGTCCATGTACCAAATATGTATACTCTAGTAATGACAGTCTGACGTCCATGTACCAAATATGTATACTCTAGTAATGACAGTCTGACATCCATGTACCAAATATGTATACTCTAGTAATGACAGTCTGACATCCATGTACCACATATGTATACTCTAGTAATGACAGTCTGACATCCATGTACCAAATATGTATACTCTAGTAATGACAGTCTGACATCCATGTACCAAATATGTATACTCTAGTAATGACAGTCTGACATCCATGTACCAAATATGTATACTCTAGTAATGACAGTCTGACATCCATGTACCAAATATGTATACTCTAGTAATGACAGTCTGACATCCATGTACCAAATATGTATACTCTAGTAATGACAGTCTGACATCCATGTACCAAATATGTATACTCTAGTAATGACAGTCTGACATCCATGTACCAAATATGTATACTTGTGGTTAGAATTCACAGTTTCAAGTTTTACTTAATCCATGCCCATAACGCTTCCAAGAATAAACCATGACAGGTAAAATAGCTTCCATGGTAAACTGAAGGTGAGCGTCAAGCTCTCAGGTAAAAATGAGATCAATTATAGCCAGAAGTTTTTCCATTTGTCAAGTTTTATATTCTTTTCAGAAAGAACAAAAATGCCAGTGATTTTAAACACATTATGAAAACAAAATACAGTGTTACTTTTACATACACATTTTGCCCACATACTTGTTTTCACCACCAAACGAAAACATTATTAAGACTAAGACTAAAGGCATAGGCCTACTCTTACACATTGTTTTCTGTCACTCTATGTTCATTTAACTGCCTAAAATAATTCTAAGAATGTAACCTTTACTCTCACACATTGTTTTTCCATTCAATCGCTCGTTTAGCTGCACAGACCTATGCCTAATCCATTATCAATCTAAAAAACACACCATAACACCCTTTTTTCATTCAATCTCTCATTTAACTAAACTTTAATTAAGAAATCTATTTTCAAAACGAAGTAAGTATTCTTAATCCCTTCGTCTTTCCTCTCGGTTATTAAAACTATTTAATCATTTGATCTATTAAAAATTAAAAAACGCAGGATTACTTAAAAAAATCATTATCCTTTTTGGTCTTCCATTTAAAATCATCTGGAACTGCCAAACGCAATCACTCAATTAAAATCTATAGTCGTACAAATTTGTGCACTAAAAAGGTAAGTTAGTTACCAAACGCATTCTCAAATTAAAATATGAAGGCTTCGTTTTAACACCTTTTCAGTCAATCGTTTAATTAACCTAGATTTTTAAAAAAATCACTATGAGTTTCTGAAGATAAAACCTACTGTGAACGACGTTTCCCTCTGATTTAAGTTTCAAAACCAAACAAAAGCCTGTGGGGTTGGGTTGTTTTTCATGCTCCGTTTCCTCCAAAATGTCTTATCTTTGACGCTGACTCAAAACTACTTCAATCATTCCAACCTTTCTTTCTTCAACACTCACCGACCAGTGAATAGAGCGCAGACAGAACTGGTTCCAATGACCTCGGCATCAGAAATTCACAGACAGAGAAGCAAAAAATATAATATGGAGTTCTATTCTTGAAGAAGAAAGTGGGAAGCAGGAAGTGGCGATTTCCTTGACCATGCGGTCATTTTATCTGCGGCTTTTGTTTCAGCCAGTGCCAGTCTTTCGATGTAGCTGGACAATGGTCACTCTCAGCCAACCAACCAGCTTCTTTGACCAGCAAATTGTGAGATCCAGGGCGTGGTTTCTTTGTGACCGCCCTGTGCGTGCAGAACGCTACGAATAAACGGTAGTATAAAGAACCGAAACTATTGTATGCTAATCAATGGCCAAGGACGAGTAACTACTATAGAGCTTATTCCTCATTTCAAAGAATCGGAAGGAAAAGTTGTTGTAAATAACACCCCCCCAAAACAAACCCACAAAAAACCAACCAACAACCCCAAAACCACAACAACAAAAATGAAAACGTCTGGCGTTTCACAGACTTTTTTCGGCCAATTTGCACAAAACGTTTCGATTGCTTGCAACAAAGAAGCGTCCCCTATCTGGTACCATGTCTTTTAGAGACCACATGACCAGTGTGGGCAGTCTGCGTTGCCTTTTGGTTATTTGTTGTTTCAGCGGGGCAGTGTGTGGATGCCTCGTGCCTCCATACGGGGAGCTGGACGACCCCGCCCCTTCCACGAGTCTCTCCCCGTGGGGATATTGAGGGGTCTTTCGTAAAAATAGTTCCCTCATCTTCTGGACGTTCTGTGCTTGTAACTTCCTCTAATCTGCCACTCTTTGACTCTGCATTTTCCCTTTGCTCTCTGTCATCTACTATCTTTCTGAGTTATTGGCCCATTCTCCTGCTTTTTTCAAAGAATCTTCCAAATACTTTTTCTCCTTTGAGCTCCTCCGAAATCGGAATGTGTCGGCTGTGTTGCAGCGGGGAGACCAGTGAAAACTGAAAAACAGACACATACGTACCTTACCCATTATCGCCATATGGCCTGGGAACGCAAAAGAAGAAGAAGAAGGTTGTTTCAGCCAGAACCGTCTCAGCCAATCTTTTTTTTTTCCCCACTGTTCTCTCTCTTTACTTATGCAAAACACTGATTAAACACTGTTCATTCTCTTTACTTCAAAAAGAAAGCTGATCTCTCTCTTTACTTAACACAAAATACATTGATAAACTGATCTCTCTTTGTCTTTACTTTACACAAAACAAAGTTCATAATTAATAATTGGTGCATATTTCTATTCAAAATATTGTGCGTCTGCTTATAAATAATACTGTCTGTTTTCCTTGTGACAGATCGAATCTGCTGTTTATAATTGTGCTCCTTCAGATGGGGCAATGGCCTTATTGAATACAAATTTCATTTCATTTTTCTTTCACACACACACACACACACACACACACACACACACACACACACACACACACACACACACACACACACACACATATATATATATATATATATATATATATATATATATATATATATATATATATATATATATATATATATATACACACACGCACGCACGCACACACACGCACACATACACACACACACACACATACACGCACACGCACACACACGCACACACACACACACACACATAAACACACACACACACACACACACACACACACACACACACACACACACACACACACACACACACACACACACACACACACACACACACACACACACACACACACAAACACACACACACACACACACACACACACGCATGAACTTTTCTCTGTGACCTTCCAGAGGGCATCCAAGATGGGCGATTCCCCACAGACATAGCCTTCTTTTGTTTTAGGTGCCAACAAGCTGCAGATACTGCAGATGTTTATTTCCAAATATTTTACATGACCATCAAGGAAACATGTTCACAACAACGTCCAAAACGAATAAATCACTATAAAGTGAAAGACACACAAGAAACAAACCACTCGCGTGCTCAGAAGCATAATAGTACATTTACAGTCATGACTCAGCCAAACAGTTAGGCATGGTCAACATCAGCAGCCACACTCACTCCCTTAACCCTTTCACCGCCAGCCATATTTCAGTCAAAAATATCCATTGAAATTACCTGGGTAGAGAACAAAATCCATCTGCAGTATTGGGTATTGTTCTGTGGCATATATAAAATACGGTCTATCCTTACTTCCCAAAACTAAGACACTAGGGTCTTTGGATGATAGACCCCGATTTCATGCTTTTTAGTGACATATATGTTAAATCACTGTGGTGCTAAAATGCGACTTTGGCGGTGAAAGGGTTAAACAATGCCAGAGCAATATAAACTGTGCTTCCAGTTCAAGGCAAAGATCAACACAAAAAGGAAAAATCGAAACCTTTTTTTCATAATTTAAAATGGAAATAAAATGCAAGGATAAATTGTATGCCCCTAGTTGTAATTTTCGATTTGTCTCCCTTGAATTTTATCAATTAAGACATACTAGTGAAATTAATGGGAGTTGATTTTGCACTCTAGGGTCATTGTGGCTTTTTTGTGTTTAAACAATCCTGTTTCTGAATAGCATGACTTAGATATCATATATTTTACAACAAAATATCCTTAGGTGACACCTTTCAACTATACCTACTTTGGTTTAAATCCATATTATTATCTGTGAA
>CM065686.1:28835590-28838090 GCA_017654935.2 Phymorhynchus buccinoides
TGTGTGTGTGTGTGTGTGTGTGTGTGTGTGTGTGTGTGTGTGTGTGTGTGTGTGTGTGTGTGTATGTGTGTGTGTGTGTGTGTGTGTGTGTGTGTGCGTGTGTGTGTGTGTGTGTGTGTGTGTGTGTGTGTGTGTGTGTGTGTGTGTGTGTGTGTGTGAGTGTGTGTGTGTGTGTGTGTGTGCGTGTGCGTGTGAGTGCGTGTATGTGTGCGTGCGCGCGTGTGTGCGAGAGAGAGAGACTTAAGAACAAAAACACACACCACAAAAGCGAAATAACTCATATTTCAAATAATCTGTTTACTAACACATGACGGTTCACTATTCGGTACACTGAAAAAGAATGTACCAACGAAATCAACATAATTTATGACACTACACTTTCCATTTCCAAGGAATATAGAAACATCTAAGCCAATACATACATACTACTTGGAGAATTACACCAGCTCAAAAAAGACGTTGTATATGTAGCTTCTCATACCAACCTGAGCATCACACACACAAAATGATAGTGGTGACAAAAGCCAACGAATACAAATCAACCAGATAATGCAAATACTGAGCATTTATACACATACGAGCTAGAAACAAACGAAAAAGACGCCCTCAAATATTTGTTACTGAACTTTTAACAGTATCTGTATTTACTGTTACCAGGAACGGGCTAGAGTTAAAAAAAAGAAAACCGACTCCCATAAAATGTTCAATTTTCAATCAAAGCGATTGGCTAAATTTTGGCCGAAATATGGCAAAAAAATGGCCAGATTTTAATTTTGAATAAGGCCTGGTACACAGTATATTCGGATTTTTTGCGCGGAAATAATCAATAGGTAAAGGAAAGAAGGGAAAACTATACGGATTAGGGGAAATATAGACACGTCCGCTTGTTTTATTCTTCTTTCTTTTGCTTATTTACTGATTGCGCATGGGTTTCCATGCGAATGGTCCGCGTATATGTGTACACGGCCTAACTCATAAACTATTGCACAGAATGCGTTCATATTTTCAGTATGTATAGAAGACAAATGTTCTATACTTCCGGTATCAAACCGGAAATACCAACCGGAAGTGCCCCAGATAGCGTCAGGCAGCTTACTTTTGAATCACCTAGTAGCCAAAAAAACAGTGGTTATGTTATAAAACTGACTTATGGATGTTGTAGCCCTCAATCTGGCCAAGGTCTCAAAGACGTTTGGTGATGATATGTTTAACATTTTGGAAGTTATTCAAATTTATGTAAATCTGGTCACATCTCATTCATAGATTTCAAATTTCTGGATTTCTTCTTTTTATCCAAATTTGATTGAATTGATTATGGGTATAATTATGCATACAACATATGCCATTTTAAAGTGATTGGTTGATTTTTTGTCAAAAACGACAAATTTTGGCAGAAATTCAATCTTGACTAGCTCATAAATGCGGTCAGATTTTGACTGTTTACTAACAATAGATTAGCCATACTTCCAGTTAAATTCGAATCTGAAATGGGGAGGGAAAAGGTCGGGCAGGGTAGAATCCTCCATGTTTGCTCTGAAAGTCAAACATAAGCTCTCTAGTTATTAAAATTCTACCCTTTAGGTAGAATACTAGGGGAAGACGGGGTAAAAAGCGCATGGGCGGGTAAGAAGCCCACCCCAATTATCTCATGAAATAAAGAAAATTTCAGTCAAATTTGCCCATGAGACGAATGCTAGACATTAACGCTCGTCTCATGAGCAAAATGAGACTGAAATTTGCTTCATTTCATGAGATAATTGGGGTGGGCTTCTTACCCGCCCATGCGCTTTTTACCCCGTCTTCCCCTATTGTCTTTGTAAGAGTTTCTTTTTTCCCTTTTCCTTTTCTTTTTCTTCCCCTTTTTTTTCGTCCAAATTGACTGAAATTTTCAGGAAAGTTGCGGGTCACTAAGGGATTGCCAAACTTGCAACAGTAAACGATTTTGCCGATTTGTCGGCAAAACATGGCAAAAACAAAACCGGCAAAATTTCAATTGTGACAATTTAAAAACAACGGCTGAGCAGAATGCCTTCATTTGTTCTGTGTATACTCAAAAATAAATTTCCAACGCTTCCGGTATAAACCGAACCGGAAATACCAACCAGAAGTTCCCCAACTAGGGTGTCATGTGCGCTTGTTATTGCATTCTGCGTACATTAGTGGGGTTCTTAAACAGCTAATGATATTTTTCTTTCTTTCAATTTGTGGTGTAGGCCCACAATTGTATGATTGGTGTGACCACACAAAACTGGTAAAACCGGTCAGCCTGTGAGATTGAGAAGTAGGCTGAATAGAGCTCACTGTAGTTTTGTGTGTGCTTGTTGTAGGGGAAGACGGGGTAAAAAGCGCATGGGCGGGTAAGAAGCCCACCCCAATTATCTCATGAAATAAAGAAAATTTCAGTCAAATTTGCCCATGAGACGAATGCTAGACATTAACGCTCGTCTCATGGGCAAAATGAGACTGAAATGTGCTTCATTTCATGAGATAATTGGGGTGG
>CM065686.1:28843090-28853090 GCA_017654935.2 Phymorhynchus buccinoides
TAGGAAAGTGGACATCTAGTCACGTTTTGAGACTAGCTAGTCACGTTTTGTCAACTTATACAACTCAAATAGCAAATGATACCATTATAACCAACTTGTCGATAACACCAAGGATCTTCTCAACTCAACTTTGTTTTATTTTGTACTCATACAAATGATACATTTGATAAGAATTTGATATTAGCTTGCTATCTGATATGCCCCAGTTTTCGGGGGGCTTCAGTATCAAACTGATGTTTTAACGACAAAGAAGAGTCGCCACGGGCTGACCTGGTATTGCAGTAACCCCCAGGATCGGCCCATTGTTTATCGAAGACTACCGCACAAAAACCTGTGTCCCTAAGGGCACATGGTATGAGGACGTCAAACTCTTTTTGCAAAGGATAAAGTGAGTTCTGAGAGGGAAAATAATAAACTTGCCGGGATTGTGGACCGAGGACAAAATACATCTTGCAAGTAGATGAGTAATTAAAGTCTCCTCTGAAACAAGAACGCTGCAAAGAGAACAGAGGAGACGAGAGAGCAAAGGGAGAGGGGGGGGATCTAGTAGTAGTAATTTTGGTGTTTTACGTCCTCTCGACCCGGGAAGGCACATATGGGACATGTGTATTAGATGGGTATGGGTAAATAAAGATAAAACATCACAGGACACATGAGGACAGAACGTGGACGAACATATAGTGGTGGGGGGGGGGGGGGGGGGAATTCTCCTAGCAATCAAGTTTAAGATATTTATTTAAGATGATTGTGAACCGAAGTTCGGGTTTAAAATTATTTTGGAACCGAAGTTCGTGTTAAATGAAGTGTAAAAATAGTAGGGTGTTATATAAAATTCAAAAGTCTTGTCTTGGCCGACCGAAACAACCGATAATGTATAAAATTCAGGGCTACGGGGTTAAAAAACTTCAAGAGCTTTATTTTATTATTAAAAGACAACACTGTCCTTTATTTATGTTTTAAAAAAATTGTATTTACATGTATTTATATGATTTATGTACAAAAAATTTGTGATCTATAATATAGATCACGGGGCGAAGGCCCTATTTTATAAAAAATTTTAAAATTATCCACCGAGGGAGAGAACTCTCTCCCCTGGGACTTCCCTGGGGAGTAGAGCAGGGGAAGGTATTTACATCGTGGATAGTTCATCATTTTATTAAAAGAGTAAAGTTATATTTTAGGTTTATTATTTACATTATGTTCCGGGAACAACAAAAGAATAGGGGGAGGGGGACTCGGAGGGTCTCAGCACACAATGAGGGGGCAAGACAAGCGAGGGGAGCGATACGCAGGCCATCCCTGCGTCAGCATCCCCCCGCAGGCCCACCCCAACAAGGGGGAGATCAACTCAACGAAAGGAAGGGTGGAAAATAAAAGAAAGAAAAAGGTTCCCGGAACGTGAGGTGGGGCAAAATGCCTAATTACTAATTTATTCATTCATACTTTCATTCTTTCTGTGTTATCTTTGTATTTTGCGATAAGTTCGCAACTGGAGGGGAGGCCACCCAGTCTATCTATACGCTTAGTTAAAATGTATGGTGGGACGGGTGGGTTGATAAAAGAACATGTTGATTGGGATATAAAATTTATAGTCTTTGGGGTAAGTTCTTTGGGGGGGTCAGGGGTGTTGGATAAATTCTTTTTTTTTTTTTTAAATGCAAATTATGTTAAAATATGTTCTGAGGATAAGATATTTATAGTTAAAATGTTGTTCCTAAAATATATAAAGGTAATATTAAAACGGATATTAGCAATGTTGAACCCCGGCAGGCAATCGGCGACCGTGGTGCATCTTAAAAGTAGTAATGGGGTGTGTGTTTGTTTTGGTCCTCTTCGTTAAGCGAGAGGACCAATAAAAAGCGTTGTAAAATTTTGAAGTGAAGTACTACGCGAATATTCGCGATAAGAGGTGTCCATCACCTGTCTTGTTTCTATCTTTTATATTTGCCAGGACCAATGAAAACACTGTAAAGTTTGCCATGGTTGGCTCTATAATTTATTAATGGTTATAAGGCAGAGACTTACAATTTTATTTTGTTAAATCAGTTTTAGTTCAGTGTTCACCTGTAGAGTCCCGAGGGGGGGGGGCCACAAAACCCCCCCCGCCCTCGATATCATACAGGTGGACGTTGTATGATTATATTATGGTGTGTTTTTTTTGTGTTTTTTTTTTAAATATATGAATGATGGCATGGGAGCCCGAGCCTAAGTAAGAGTGGGATAGAGTGGTGGTGAGAGAGGTTAATGATTCTTTCTTGACTAGGGCAGGGGGAGGGAGGGAGAGGGACCCCTCCTCCCCACCCCAGACAGAGGAAAGGCGCCATGTTACCGGGGTCCTGCACGGATGCGGAGGGATCCCGGGCACCAGGCACAAGGACCTGGCGCAACGTTGTGACGTGACGGCTACAAAGGAGGCCTCCGGAGTTCGGGCCGCGCACCCATCCACGGGGGGGAAGTGAGTAAAAAGATGTGCTCAAAAGAGCCAGCACTAATAGTTGTGGTACGTGCTGTATATTAAAAGAGGGAAGTGGGGGGTATAAAGGAGATGGAGGGTGGTCAGGTGCGCGGACCGCCCGGAGGGACCCCTCCCTCACCGGTGTAAAGAGTGGAGTAAAGTTGAATTAATAAATTGTTTTGTGTATCTTAGTTATAATTAAAATAGGTGGCCGAAGGAGGCGTTCTTAATTGCCTCCCCGAACCATACCAGGGGGGACCATTCCTGTGGGCCTCTAGATAGGATGGAGTCTTGTGTAAAGGGGATATTTAACGATTTTAATCTGTCTAAGAAGGTTGATAGTTGTTTTTGGATGTAGTCACAGGGTGTGAAGAGGTGTTCAAGGTTTATAGTGTTATTACAGATGCAGGGCAGTTCTTTATATTTACAGAAATAAGACCTAGTCCTTAACCGAAGAATTAAGGACTGTATTTTACGTGGAATTGACAAGAACAGTCCCCCCTGGACAATTTTAGGGTCCCAGGAGTGGGCTTTGGCGTATGATTCTAATTCTTTTGCCCACTCCTGGGCAGTTACTTTTTTTAACATGTTCTTAGTTTCTCCAACGGAGAGTTTAATCGAAATAATGTTACCGGAATGACCCAAGGCGGCCGACTTGGCATCTTTGTCCACTAGGTCATTACCGGTTAAACCGCAGTGGGACGGGATCCACACTATAAGAACCTGAGTACCTTTGAGGTGTAGGAGATGTGTGAGATATAAGATTTCGTTTTTAATTTCTGCACGGTTGTGATTGTTGCCTTGTAAAGCTTTAATAGAAGAAAGAGAGTCAGTAAATATGACAATCTGGAATGGGGATATTGGTAGATTATTAATGAAGGCCAGTGCTTCTAGGATGGCCCAGAGTTCAGCCGAAAAGATAGAAATATTGTTGTTGAGTTGGAAGGATTTAGATATTTTGAGGCTTGGAATATTAAAGGCACATCCTATTTTGTTGTAACTTATTAGGGAGCCGTCTGTGTAAATTGATAGATATTGTTTGAGATCGTATATTTTTTGTTTGGCTGCTGCTGTAAGACGATTTGAATCAAGTTCTTTGTTATAGAGAAGATGAAGACTAATATCTAGGTCGGGTGGATCCCAGTCCCACTGTGGGGGTCTATGCTGTGGAAAAGCTGCGATGTTACTAAAAGAAATGTCTGCTTTATTCCTTAGATCTTGTGTAAAATCACAGATGTTACTATATTTTTTGTATTTTTTGGACGTGGCAAAGTATGGATCGGAAAATGAAGTC
The DNA here is from genome assembly GCA_017654935.2 of Phymorhynchus buccinoides. Lineage (NCBI taxonomy): Eukaryota > Metazoa > Mollusca > Gastropoda > Neogastropoda > Raphitomidae > Phymorhynchus > Phymorhynchus buccinoides. The sequence continues at coordinate 28,846,840 of CM065686.1, forward strand.
ATAAATTCATCTTCTGTAAAGGTTTTAGTGGCGTAAAGACGGGTTAGGAGTAAGGCACAGTTTAGTTTAATTAGGTGAGAGAGTGGGGTCCAATCGATGTCCCTATAAATCAGCGATGTTACTGCGAATCTCGGGAGGCCCAGGGCAGTCTTTAGGGCCTTAATTTCAAAGCGTTGAAGGGTTGTAAGGTTAGTTTGTGACAGGGAGTAGAAGGCTTCCATGCCATATGTTAGTCTACTTCTTATAAGTGTTCTTACTAAATATACTAGGAATTTGGGGTCCTTAGCCCATGGTTGTCTAGCTATTACTTTTATAAAGTTTAGTGCTTTGTGTGCTTTCTGGGTCAGATAGTTGATGTGGCTGTTCCAGGATAGATTGTGTGTTAGAAAGACCCCAAGAAATTTGACTGATTGCACGGGTAGTTTGGGGGTATTGTCAATATTCATAGTGAGGTCAGTGACCTTAGTAGTTGAAAAGATGATAAAATCACATTTTTGGGGGGCTACTGTAAAACCATTGCTGTGTAGATAGTCAGTTATTTTGTTTGTGTTGGTTTGGTGGGTAATAAGATGGGGGTCTAAACTGTGGTATTTTCCGGGGGGGATCTAGAGTTAGTTAGTTAGTCTATTATAGTCCCGCCGACAGCTATGGTCATCTCAGGACTCTCACCACGTAAAGTTCGACCACGTGTTACAAAACACACATCAATGTATCTTATGGTCTCTGTACACGTTAACATTATTCACAAAATATCTCTATTTCCCCATAGCAGCACAGTGTTAGGTCACTCGTAATATGACTTACAACTCATTGTGTTGCCATGGGGAAATTGTGGCATTTTGTGAATAACGTTAACGTGTACAGAGACCTTTGCCAACCTTCACCAACCTGCAAAACATGACAAAACACATAGGACCATTTCTAACATGACACCTCCATCAGTGTACAGAGACCTCTACGTACCTTCAACAACCTGCAAAACATGACAACACATAGGACCATTTCTAACATGACACCTCCATCAGTGTACAGAGACCTCTACGTACCTTCAACAACCTGCAAAACATGACAAAACACATAGGACCATTTCTAACATGACACCTCCATCAGTGTACAGAGACCTCTACGTACCTTCAACAACCTGCAAAACATGACAACACATAGGACCATTTCTAACATGACACCTCCATCAGTGTACAGAGACCTCTACGTACCTTCAACAACCTGCAAAACATGACAACACATAGGACCATGTCTGACATGACACCTCCATCAGTGTACACTACAGCCCATAAGTCTAGGTAGTGTTGGAAACGTCAGCCCTTCCGCTTTACGTGTCCAGTCCAGATTACAAAAACACTAAAAAGGACAACAGACATGTACTAAGTAAGCTAAAATACATACAAAGGCCATATATTGGCAAATATGCATTGCAGAAAGCACAACAGGTGCCCACTCAAGTGCGTAAGGTCACATTCCGAGATGCCAGGGAACACAAAAAAGCTGCCATGTCATAAATTGTAAAATGGAAACAGTTGAAAGGGGTTTTATAAGGGGGAAAAGGCAGGAGAGAATGGACCAGTAAGGGAGGATGACAGAAAGCAAAGGGAAAAGGCAGAATCAAAGAGACAGACATATTATAGGAAGCTACAAGAACAGAATTTCCAGAAGGTGGGGGAACAATTTTACAAAAGACTCCCCAGCATCTCCACGCGAAGAGAGAGGTAGGGATTTAGAGGGGAGGGGGTTGGAAAAGGATGTGTATAAAACCTTGAGATCGATCCCCATTTCCTTTCAAAATAAATGACTTAATGACGATTGTGAAAACACGCGTGAAGGGTTGCAGCAGACCACACAAAGCCCACGCATTTCAACCATAGTGCAGTTATATGTATTAACTTTTCTTACGGCTGATGTCCACGTGTGTGTGTGTGTGTGTGTGTGTGTGTGTGTGTGTGTGTGTGTGTGTGTGTGTGTGTGTGTGTATATATATGTGTGTGTGTGTGTGTGTGTGTGTGTGTGTGTGCGTGTGTGTGCGCGCGTGCGTACGTGCGTGTATGTGTGTGTGTGTGCGTGTGTGCGTGCGTGCGTGCGTGCGTGCGTGTGCGTGCGTGCGTACGTGCGTGCGTGTGCGTGCGTGCGTGCGTGTCTGCGTACGTGTGTGTGTGTGTGTGCGTGTGTGTGTGAGTGAGTGAGTGAGTGTGTGTGTGAGTGTGTGTGTGTGTGCGTGCGCGCGCGTGCCTGTGTGTGTGCGTGATCATGAAGTCCTGTTAAAATTATGTCTTACCTATGCATTGTTTTTCCATTGTCAGTATATGTCTGACTCTCTCTCTCTCTCTCTCTCTCTCTCTCTCTCTCTCTCTCTCTCTCTCTCTCTCTCTCTCTCTCTCTCTCTCTCTCTCTCTCTCTGTATCCTTTTCCAAATCTCTCGTTTGTTATAATACATGCTTATGTGTTAAGTCTGCTTATATGTACATTGTATTTACTATGCATTATTTTTCATGCATGTATTACTTCATTTCTTCAATCTTTTATTTTATTTTGACCTCCCTCTCTCTGTCGATCTCTGTCTGTCTGTCCTTGTCTCAGTCTCTCTCTTTAATTGATGTAATTTATTTTATCTATATGCCTTGCACGGTGCGTCCGTTTACGACCTTGATTAAAGGTTGTTGTTTTTTCTTGTATTTTGTGATGTACGTCTTTTTTTTCTATTTGTATTTTTTAAAGTCTTTTGGTTCGGAGGGCCGGATGAAAAAAAGCCGGTTATTGTGCTTATTCCGCTTTCCCTCAACAAAAAACATTTGTTCGTTTGTTCGTTCTCTCTCTCTCTCTCTCTCTCTCTCTCTCTCTCTCTCTCTCTCTCTCTCTCTCTCTCTCTCTCTCTCTCTCTCTAACTTATATGTATGCTATTTATTGCTTTTTTTCTTCTCTGTTTATGTATTCCTCTCCCCCTTTTCCCTATATGACATGGGCAGATGGCCTTGATCATTAAATGTTCGTTGATCGTCGTTGATCGTTGATCGTTGATCTCTCTCTCTCTCTCTCTCTCTCTCTCTCTCTCTCTCTCTCTCTCTCTCTCTCTCTCTCTCTCTCATTGGTCTTCAAAATCAGTTAAATATTTTAAGTAACTGTTCTGATCATATGAAACTTAGTGTAAACATTAACAAAACTAATGTTATGGTATTTCGTAAAGGGGGGTACTTAGGGAAACAAGAAAAATGGTTTTACAAAGGGAACATCTTAGAAGTGGTTAATAGTTATTGTTACTTAGGATACTATTTCACAACTATGAACAGTGCTAAAAGGGGCACCTTGCATTTAGCAACTAAAGGGAGAAAGGTAGTCTTACAGATTAATAGAGTTTTTAGTAAATGTAAAGAAATGACAGCTAATACTTTCTTTAAAACTTTTGACAGCAGAAATTTGGGGGTTGAATAGATTAGATCACTTGGAAAGAGTACACATGTTAGCATGTAAAAGATTTGTATGTGTGCCTGGAAGAACCCCAAACAAAATGATTTACGGTGAGTTAGCAAGATACCCGCTCTATGTAAATTCTTATTGTGCATGTATGAGATACTGGTTCAGAGTTCTTCAAATGGATGCTAATGGATGCCCAGCAAGGCTTACCGGATGCTTCTAAATGTAGACTTATCTGGTGGGCAGTGTTGGGTGTCCAAAATAAGAGAAATGTTATGTTTAACTGGCTTTAACATTGGTCTGGTTGCAGCAAGGTGTAGGAGATACAAAACTGTTTTTAAGCATTTTCAAACAAAGACTTATTGATATGTTTATACAAGAATGGTCGGGAACTATCAGAGACCGTGACCGATATGATAATTATAGAACATTTAAGACAGTTTTTGAAAGGGAAACATATATTTTAAACATGGATTCATTTTGTTTTCGAGTAGCCGTTGCACAGGTAAGATTAAATGCCCTTCCGCTTAATAATAATGTCCATCGATATTCCACTTCTGATCAGGCTAAATCTTGTCCATTTTGTAAAAAACAAACTGAAAATGAACACCATCTCTTATTTGAATGTTCTACTTATAAGATTTAAAAACTAAATTTCTCAAGGAATCAGCTAATGTTTCCATCTGTACATTGCTCAAAGCAATAAATTCAGACCATTGACATAATTTGTCCAGATCTGTATTTCATGCGATAAATAGAAAGAAAATAATAATGTTAAGTTAGTCTACACTCACTTAGAGTCATTGTCATTACACTGGATTGTTTCATTTAAGCGACTGAATGTAATGACAGAAGAGGGTAATTATGCTGCATAACTGTTGAATTAACTGTGTAATATAATTGCTATTATATCTAATTATTATAGTAACTGTAAGAACGAATGTGCATGCTGTTGTAATGTCTATTGCTGATGATAATTTTTAATGATTTATTTTTCACCATTTGTCGGTCTACCCTCCCAAATATTGTATTGTGGCCCAAGGCCAATGTACAATTAATCTTTCCAAGTTCGGAGTTTTCTCTCTCTCTCTCTCTCTCTCTCTCTCTCTCTCTCTCTCTCTCTCTCTCTCTCTCTCACACTGGCTCTCCCACTCTCCTTTGTTCTCCCCCTCCTTCACCCTGTCTCTTTTCTTTCATCTGCCTTCATGACTTCTCCTTGTATCATGTATGTCAACATATGTGCCTTTGTTTTCATGAGCGTTAGGCATTATGTTATGTTGTTTAGATGATTTCCCCCCTAATGTTTCGCTTAATGTTTTGGTTTTGGTTTTATGGAACTACATAGTTTTTATATCTTGGTTATCAGTTATTATTATATTACTTTTTATGTCAGTTAACTTTAACTCTCTATGTATGTTTGTGTGTGTGTGTGTGTGTGTGTGTGTGTGTGTGTGTGTGTGTGTGTGTGTGTGTGTGTGTGTGTGTGTGTGTGTGTGTGTGTGTGTGTGTGTGTGTGAGTGAGTGAGTGATGTGAGTGTGTGAGTGAGTGTGTGTGTGTGTGTGTGTGTGTGTGTGTGTGTGTGTGTGTGTGTGTGTGTGTGTGTGTGTGTGTGTGTGTGTGTGTGTGTGTGTGTGTGTGTGTGTGTGCGAGCGTACGTGCGTGCGTGCGTGCATGTGTGTGTGTGTGTGTGTTAATTTGTTCATCTTATATGCTGTTAATGTCTGTGTTACTCTATATGTGATGGGTTGTTTTTTTATCTCCACGCACAAGCTGAATTATTCCCATTTGAAGCTAATAAACCGATTGATTGATTCATCTCAAGAGTGTTTCCCTGTCAATGTAGGCGTAACACGTGAATTTCAATCCCTGACTTAAATAATAAATTATTAATAAATAAATAAAGGGGGGGGGGGGGGCGCAGGAAAAGAACATAATTAAAGTAAAAAAGGGAAGACACAGCTTCTACATGGGGAATATATGTAAAAAGACAATTATGGGCAATCTGGTACGTTAGCCATACCCAATCATGTTTACGACCCTCAATCTCAAAGTCTGCTTCTTTCAGTTTTATGAAAATAACCCTAGGTTGATCCTAACAGGCTAACCCTATCCCTAATTAAAGAATAAGATAACCCAATTCTGGTGGAGGTGGTGGTGGTGGTTTCCCTTTATTTGCTTTTGTCTGTTCTTAATGGAATAGAACAGAGCAGAACAGGCTGCACAAAGCCCAGGTGGTACAATACCAAACTAGCAAGGCTGGTGGTTGGCTGGTGGTTGGCTGGTGGTTGCACAGAATGGATTGTACGTTCGAATTTGTAGGCCTACGTTGTTAATCCTGTTTTCAGGAATTCATCAGTTGAGACTACGAACAAACAGTCCGTGCTAGAAAGTACAAATGGCACGAAATGTTGTAGTATATGCACCCTCGTCAAGTGCTCGTAGTGAACATTTTCACTTAACCCTTTCACCGCCAACGTTGCATGTTTGCACCACAATGATCTAACACCCAGGTCACTAAAAGGCATCAAATCAGGGCCTGTTATCCAAAGACCCTATTCTCTTAATTTTGGGAGGTAAGGATAGGCCTTACTTTAAATATGTCACAGAAGAATCCCCAATATTACAGATAGATTTTTTTCTCTACCCAGGTAACTTTAATGAAAAACGTTTGCAGAAAAATGGCTGGCGGCGAAAGGGTTAAGAGTAACACTGTGCCCATCTCGCGAAGGGGGATGGGTTAGGATCAGCCTAGAGTTATTGTCACGAAACTGAAAGAACCAGACTTTCAGACTGAGAGTCGTAAACATGAGGGAGGGGGGGAGGCTAAGAT
>CM065686.1:28858090-28863090 GCA_017654935.2 Phymorhynchus buccinoides
GTGTGGGGGGGGGGGGGGGGGGGGGGGGGGGGGGGGGGGGGGGGGGGGGTTCCCCCAGTGTGTATACGTATTGATTTCGTTTAACTGCTCTAAGATGAGAAAAGCAATTACTAATGTTAAAAGTACAGACACAGAAACTTTGTGAGGGTAACAGAAAAACATCAATAAACTCATAGATCACAACAGTGCAGAAACTGCCAGGTCAAGGTAAGAAGGTCTAAGGAAACAAAGCAAAACAATAATCAGCAAGCACAATTGTACCGATACAGCAGATTTATTAAGGTTATAGAAAACAAATAAACAACTAAAAATGCACAGTGACAATGAAACCCTGGCCAGAGCTATGTGCTCTGGCCTCTCCATTAACCCTACCCCCACACACCCACACACCCCGCTCACAACACTTCCCACCCCCACAAAATCCATAAAAACCAGCAGTGTGCATAATATTATGCATTATGAACACACTAACCAATGCATTTGCAAACCTCAGTACCTGTCCGTGTAGATCTTCTACCCCCATCTTCCATTTTCCCTGACCTTTCACTACTCCAACTTCCCCTGTCTTGCTAAAGGTGCAATACTCTTGGCTATTTTGTTGTCAAATACCCGCAGTTGCTTTCCTTTGACCATTTCACAACATTTGAATGTTAGTGCTTGAACCAAAAAATCCAAAAATGTCAAGGTCAAGGTCAGCACAGGTGTTTTTTACAGAACCCTTCCTGCACCGTGATACACCACCACACAAACTTTGATGCGATTCTCTTCATTGGTTCATAAGATACAGCTCAGAAATGAAGCCCAAAGAAGGAAATTTCGGTTTTCAATGTCAAGGTCAGCACAGTCATAAATATCGAAAGGAATCTTTCTTATCAAGATGTCTAACCCTCTGCCAAATTTGATCAAAATCCGTCCAGTAGTTTTTAAGATAATCGATACTCAGACAGACACACAGACCCGTCACAATACCCGTCCTCTGGCCGGGTAACAACAAAGGTACAGTAGGTTAATAATCAAAACGGAACAGATTTAGTCTTTATTTTGTCTGTATATAGAAGAAAAGTACACTGGTCAATAGCATTTAATCTTATTTTTCAGTGTGGGTTAATTATACTGGTACATTAGAAGATTCTGGGATATGATTGGGGGTTTGATTAATAGACTGGTACATTAGAAGATTGTGGGATATGATTGGGGGTTTGAATAATAGACTGGTACATTAGAAGATTCTGGGATATGATTGGGGGTTTGAATAATATACTGGTACATTAGAAGATTCTGGGATATGATTGGGGGTTTGAATAATATACTGGTACATTAGAAGATTCTGGGATATGATTGGGGGTTTGAATAATATACTGGTACATTAGAAGATTCTGGGATATGATTGGGGGTTTGAATAATTTACTGGTACATTTGAAGATTCTGGGATATGATTGGGGGTTTGAATAATATACTGGTACATTAGAAAATTCTGGGATATGATTGGGGGTTTGAATAATTTACTGGTACATTAGAAGATTCTGGGATACGATTGGGGGTTTGAATAATATACTGGTACATTAGAAAATTCTGGGATATGATTGGGGGGTTTGAATAATATACTGGTACATTAGAAGATTCTGGGATACGATTGGGGGTTTGAATAATATACTGGTACATTAGAAAATTCTGGGATATGATTGGGGGTTTGAATAATTTACTGGTACATTAGAAGATTCTGGGATACGATTGGGGGTTTGAATAATATACTGGTACATTAGAAAATTCTGGGATATGATTGGGGGTTTGAATAATAGACTGGTACATTAGAAGATTCTGGGATATGATTGGGGGTTTGAATAATATACTGGTACATTAGAACATTCTGGGATATGATTGGGGGTTTGAATAATAGACTGGTACATTAGAAGATTCTGGGATATGATTGGGGGTTTGAATAATATACTGGTACATTTGAAGATTCTGGGATATGATTGGGGGTTTGAATAATATACTGGTACATTAGAAGATTCTGGGATATGATTGGGGGTTTGAATAATAGACTGGTACATTAGAAGATTCTGGGATATGATTGGGGGTTTGAATAATATACTGGTACATTAGAAGATTCTGGGATATGATTGGGGGTTTGAATAATAGACTGGTACATTAGAAGATTCTGGGATATGATTGGGGGTTTGAATAATATACTGGTACATTTGAAGATTCTGGGATATGATTGGGGGTTTGAATAATATACTGGTACATTAGAAGATTCTGGGATATGATTGGGGGTTTGAATAATATACTGGTACATTAGAACATTCTGGGATATGATTGGGGGTTTGAATAATAGACTGGTACATTAGAAGATTCTGGGATATGATTGGGGGTTTGAATAATATACTGGTACATTTGAAGATTCTGGGATATGATTGGGGGTTTGAATAATATACTGGTACATTAGAAGATTCTGGGATATGATTGGGGGGTTGAATAATAGACTGGTACATTAGAAGATTCTGGGATATGATTGGGGGTTTGAATAATATACTGGTACATTAGAAGATTCTGGGATATGATTGGGGGTTTGAATAATAGACTGGTACATTAGAAGATTCTGGGATATGATTGGGGGTTTGAATAATATACTGGTACATTTGAAGATTCTGGGATATGATTGGGGGTTTGAATAATATACTGGTACATTAGAAGATTCTGGGATATGATTGGGGGTTTGAATAATATACTGGTACATTTGAAGATTCTGGGATATGATTGGGGGTTTGAATAATATACTGGTACATTAGAAGATTCTGGGATATGATTGGGGGTTTGAATAATATACTGGTACATTAGAAAATTCTGGGATATGATTGGGGGTTTGAATAATTTACTGGTACATTAGAAGATTCTGGGATATGATTGGGGGTTTGAATAATATACTGGTACATTAGAAGATTCTGGGATATGATTGGGGGTTTGAATAATATACTGGTACATTAGAAGATTCTGGGATACGATTGGGGGTTTGAATAATATACTGGTACATTAGAACATTCTGGGATATGATTGGGGGTTTGAATAATTTACTGGTACATTAGAAGATTCTGGGATATGATTGGGGGTTTGAATAATATACTGGTACATTAGAAGATTCTGGGATATGATTGGGGGTTTGAATAATATACTGGTACATTAGAAGATTCTGGGATATGATTGGGGGTTTGAATAATATACTGGTACATTAGAACATTCTGGGATATGATTGGGGGTTTGAATAATAGACTGGTACATTAGAAGATTCTGGGATATGATTGGGGGTTTGAATAATATACTGGTACATTTGAAGATTCTGGGATATGATTGGGGGTTTGAATAATATACTGGTACATTAGAAGATTCTGGGATATGATTGGGGGGTTGAATAATATACTGGTACATTAGAAGATTCTGGGATATGATTGGGGGTTTGAATAATATACTGGTACATTAGAATATTCTGGGATATGATTGGGGGTTTGAATAATAGACTGGTACATTAGAAGATTCTGGGATATGATTGGGGGTTTGAATAATATACTGGTACATTTGAAGATTCTGGGATATGATTGGGGGTTTGAATAATATACTGGTACATTAGAAGATTCTGGGATATGATTGGGGGTTTGAATAATATACTGGTACATTTGAAGATTCTGGGATATGATTGGGGGTTTGAATAATATACTGGTACATTAGAAGATTCTGGGATATGATTGGGGGTTTGAATAATATACTGGTACATTAGAAAATTCTGGGATATGATTGGGGGTTTGAATAATATACTGGTACATTAGAAAATTCTGGGATATGATTGGGGGTTTGAATAATATACTGGTACATTAGAAGATTCTGGGATATGATTGGGGGTTTGAATAATAGACTGGTACATTAGAAGATTCTGGGATATGATTGGGGGTTTGAATAATATACTGGTACATTAGAAAATTCTGGGATATGATTGGGGGTTTGAATAATAGACTGGTACATTAGAAGATTCTGGGATATGATTGGGGGTTTGAATAATTTACTGGTACATTAGAAGATTCTGGGATATGATTGGGGGTTTGAATAATATACTGGTACATTAGAAAATTCAGGGATATGATTGGGGGTTTGAATAATTTACTGGTACATTAGAAAATTCTGGGATATGATTGGGGGTTTGAATAATAGACTGGTACATTAGAAGATTCTGGGATATGATTGGGGGTTTGAATAATATACTGGTACATTACAAGATTCTGGGATATGATTGGGGGTTTGAATAATAGACTGGTACATTAGAAGATTCTGGGATATGATTGGGGGTTTGAAGAAGAAATAAAACAACCCAAACATGAGCAGTATAAAGCGGGACATGAAATATTAAAAAGAACAAGCTTATTTAAATAAACGTAATGCCATAAACGACAGCTGTACAATGCGGTACATACCACTAATCAGCAGGCCTACCCACAAACGACAGCTGTATAATGCGGAACATACCACTAATTAGCAGGCATACCCATCAACTACAGCTGTACAATGCGGTACATACCACTAATCAGCAGGCCTAGCCACAAACGACAGCTGTACAATGCGGAACATAACACTAATTAGCAGGCCTACCCACAAACGACAGCTGTACAATGCGGAACATACCACTAATCAGCAGGCCTACCCACAAACGACAGCTGTACAATGCGGAACATACCACTAATCAGCAGGCCTACCCATCAACGACAGCTGTACAATGCGGAACATACCACTAATCAGCAGGCCTAGCCACAAACGACAGCTGTACAATGCGGAACATAACACTAATTAGCAGGCCTACCCACAAACGACAGCTGTACAATGCGGAACATACCACTAATCAGCAGGCCTAGCCATCAACGACAGCTGTATAATGCGGTACATACCACTAATCAGCAGGCCTAGCCATCAACGACAGCTGTATAATGCGGAACATACCACTAATCAGCAGGCCTACC
>CM065686.1:28868090-28870590 GCA_017654935.2 Phymorhynchus buccinoides
GAAAGCCACCAGGAAAACAAACTCAAAAGCGTACGATGTTCCATCCTGCTGTGCGCTATGCAGGCAGAAGTCCTTTTTCCCTCGGACAATACCTGATTGGAATATGCTCCCCCAGGACAGTGTGGAAGCTGAGACCTTGGACCTCTTCAGGTCCAGGCTTGGCTCCCAAAACTGATTTCCGAACCTTCACACCACCCCCCCTACTCCCCCCCCTCGACCCCCCCTCACCCCCCCCCCCCCCCTCCCCTGCTGCCCTCTCTGTTCTGCTTTTGCCTCTTCTGGTCTGGCGACTGTGGGCCTGGCCCAGCGTTAAGCTGGGTTGGGGCTGGACTAGGTCTCCAGCTTGCTGGGGGCTGAAAAGCATTGTGCCTGTCCGGCAGCTCCACTAATGCTGGGCGTATCAGACTAGGAACGCTGACCCCCCCCCCCCCCCCCCTCCCCCCCCCCCCCCCTTCCCACCCTTTAGTTTGTTGTTGTTGGTTTTTTAAATACATAAACTTATAAATTATTATTTCTTTATTTACTTCTATTTATCTATCTATTATTTGTTCCTTTCTTTCTGCTGTGTCTCGGCGCTGCGTGGTGACCTCCGTTTTTTCTTCTGAGTTTTTTTCATTATAAATTATCAGCAAATATCTTCAACCTGATGAAGTTGGCTGATTGACTTGAAGAAGAAGAAGAAGAATTAGGCCTATGATTTTCCCACACCACAAACTAGACTGCTCAAACTAGGGGGTGTCTGGTGTCCGAACTGGCAACTGTTGCTGCAGTCTAGTTTGTGGTGTGGGAAAATCATAGGCCTAATTCCACAGAGCAATATTGACGTCAGCAACAATATTCTATAAATGATATATTGGTGCAACTGAACTTTTGTCAGGTGTTTCTAAATACACGCACGCACACGCACACGCACGCGCACACGCACACGCACGCACACGCACACGCACGCACACGCACGCACACACACACACACACACACACATTTGTATCCCCCTACGCACTCACCTGCTCAAGCTCTTTCTTCTGGCGCGAGCGTTGGGCGTCTGCCTGGGCGATGACTTGCACCAGCTTGTCCGTCTCCGCCTTCTGGGACTCCACATACTCCTTGCCCTCCGCTAGATGATGTTTCACTCTCTGCAGCTCCGCCTGCGGACAATAACGTAGCCAACGTAGTTATAGAAGCAGCAGCAGCAGAAACAACAACAACGACAAGGCTGGACCCTCGCGGCTTTAAAAGTTCCTCGCTAGCAGTACGATCTACATTGGCCGGGTTGCTCTAATTTTAATTCCCGGGTGATACCATTCCTCGGGTAAAACCATTCCTCGGGTGATACCATTCCTCGGGTGATACCATTCCTCGGGTGATACCATTCCATCTTCCCCTCTCTTCATAGGGATAGGATGACAAGATAGACAACGTACGGGTACCGCACGCACGCACGCATGAACGCACGGACGAAACAAAAACAATAGTTGCCCGCTTCGCTGAAACTCAGGAACCTAAAATATATGAGACATCAACAACGACACGAAGAACACTACCATGACCATCAACAACAAGAGTGTGGACAAATAATAATGATGGCAACAAGCCCACTGACGCAATGACTGCTCAGTGGGATACACTTCAGCTTTTGAAAGACCGCACACAATTTAGGCCTAAAACAATTCTGTGCAGTGGTTACAAGACATGGGTATGTACAGGGGGGAAACAAAGAAGCAAACGGCAAAATGGCAAAACAGGCATGGAGAATGGGATCTGTCACACGTCGAGTATTACATCCCTTTCCGTCTCCCTGAGTACAATAACAAAGAAGAGGTTTTAAAAGAACAATTATAACTCTGGAGAAACTCTACGGAACGCAAAGAACAATATTTCTGGAGGTCGCGTTTCATCCCATTACAATACCAAAGTGCTCCGTATAATTATGAAACCTTTTTTCAGTTAGGATAAGGAAGTGGCGTTTTAGTAATTTAAGGATTTCAGGAATTTCTTGAAATTGCAATGATTTTCAGTAACTACTAAAACTTTTAGGAATTTCTTGAATTTACTGATTTCACGAATTTGCTGTATCACACAGACGGTGAGCGAACAACACAGTCACCTTGAGAGCTGCTTTCTCCCTCTCCACGGAGCGACGAGCTATCTGTTCTTTTACCAGAGCTGTCTCTCTCTCCTGCATCTCCGCCTTCAGCTCTTCCACCTGATGATCCATGAGCCTTAGCTTCCGCTTGTTCTCAGTGATCATCTCCTGTCAACAGATGGCATAGTGAGAGACAGACGGATAGACAGAGAGACAGAGACAGAGACATCTTCCTCTTGAATCTCAGTGTTAGATTCCGCGTGTTCTCCGTAATTGTGTCCTACAAGTGGTTTAGTGAGAGAAAGACAGACAGTCAGGAAGACAGACAAATAGACAGAGAGAGAGAAACAGACAGACAGACGTCTCTTGAATCTCTGTCTTCAACTATCCGAGGTGGGCCCATCAATGTCAGTTTC
>CM065686.1:28875590-28878090 GCA_017654935.2 Phymorhynchus buccinoides
AGGGGTGACACCAACATACAATGACACCAACATACAGTGACACCAACATACAATGACACCAACATACAGTGACACCAACATACAGTGACACCAACATACAGTGACACCAACAGCCCTCAGACTTCTGACCCAGTGTGGGTTGACAAAGGCCAGCAGTTGGCTGGCCAAAAATTCCCCAAGTATGTATTTTTCGTTTCCTTTTTTCTTTTTCTTTTTCTAGTTTTTTTTATTGACTCTGAGAAGGAACTACGCTTAATATGTCTTTTGTATATTGGCCCTATTTCTAAGGGCTAATGGCCTAGAGAGAAATACTCATTGATTAAACATTGTTCAATTGCTCGATACTTGTTTTGGTGTTTTCTCTCTCTCTCTCTCTCTCTCTCTCTCTCCCTCCCCCCCTCCCTCTCTCTCTCTCTCTCTCTCTCTCCCTCTCTCATATATCCATCTTTTCTTATAATGTTTGTTTTTTTGGTTCTTCCTTAATTAAAAGTGGTTTTATTCTGAAAAATTGTCATTGTCTCAAAATTGTTTCCCTTTTTTCGTACTCAATTTAAACTACCAATTCAAGTTCACCATTGTTAAGTATTATCCATGTTTGCTTTAATTCCCATTTTTGATATCTTTTTCAATTATTTCATGTGCCAAAGTTTGTTCCATTTTCTTGACTTGATTGTTTTATGTCAAATGTTCTTTGCTTGATGCATGGTATGAATGTGTGAGTGAGAGGGCAAGGTGTAAAGAAGCTATTGTAGCTTATCCTTTTTACCCTCAATAAAACATTCATATTTCGTATTTCGTTCTCAAGTTCTTCCTTAAGAGTCAAAAGTTGTATTATTCTAAAACAAATGTCATTGTCTCACAATTGTTTCCCCTTTTTCGTACTCAATTTAAACCACCAATTCAAGTTCACCACTGTTAATCATTATCCATGTTTGCTTTTAATTCCAATTTTTTTAATTCTTTTTCAATTATTTCATGTGCCAATTTTTGTTCCATATTTTTTACTTGTTCCATTTTTTATGTCAAATGTGCTTGCTTGATGCATGGTATGAATGTGTGAGTGAGAGGGCAAGGTGCAAAGAAGCTACTGTAGCTTATCCTTTTTACCCTCAATAAAACATTAGTATTTGGTATTTGGTATTTCTCATGTCACCGTGTTCAAGATGTCTCGCTGTCGAACAAGGTCCTCTGTGGCTTTCTTGTCTGCTGCATGCTGCTTCTCTGCTGCCTCCAGTTCTGGACACAGTATCAAGTCAAGCATATATTTCTGGGATAAAATTCAATTGGGAAAGAACATAACCAGAATGTGTTGCAGTATGAACATATCAATATGTGCAATATCATTTAACAGATTTGATTCATTCTCTCTCTTTCTCTCTCTCTCTCTCTCTCTCTCTCTCTCTCTCTCTCTCTCTCTCTCTCTCTCTCTCTCTCTGTCTCTCTCTCTCTCTCTCTCTCTCTCTCTCTCTCTCTCTCTCTCTCTCTCTCTCTCTCTCTCTCTCTCTCTCTCTCTCTCTCTCTCTTGTTGTTATGCTTATTCAGTTCATCCACATTAAACATTTCAAGTTTCAACTCTCTCTCTCTCTCTCTCTCTCTCTCTCTCTCTCTCTCTCTCTCTCTCTCTCTCTCTCTCTCTCTCTCTCTCTCTCTCTCATTTCTCCTTTACTAATAGCTTTATGAACATCACTGAGGGTAGAACAATAAAATAAAAATAAAAAACTGGGCTTATGATATAAAATGTTGTCTTGATAGATATGGATTATCTGAAGTCTGGTTAGCGGGCGGGGTTGGTGATGTTAAAATAGTTAAGAAGATCTTCAGACAAAGGATGGTTAATTGTTATCAGCAAGATTGGGTTAGCAAGCTAATTCCAGCGATCGCTTCAATACTTACTACTCATTTAAGTCTCTTTTGCAACCATCCTATGTGGCCTACTTAACAGTTAACAAGAAAGCATTTCACAAGATTTCGTCTTGGCTTACTTAAACGATCTGAACATCAATATTAGATACAAAACAAATGTTAAAACATGCCCATTTTGTAACCAAATTAAGAACGAACTGCATTGTTTATTGAGATGCAATGCCCAGACCATGTTCGAATGTTAATTCTATTGAACTAAAACAATTACTTGCGAATAATAATGTGCATATTACTAGAGATATTGCTATGTACATCTACTATGCACTGAGGAAAAGAGAAGAACTCATATCTCAGATATCATAAGCACTTTGATTAATGCTGTTAGTATATTAATTATTATACACTTGTCATTTCTTTTTATGTGTGCACCGCACTTCCTATGTTATAGGCCGGAGACTTGAAACATTAACATTGTGTTCAATTGCTCTCTCTCTCTCTCTCTCTCTCTCTCTCTCTCTCTCTCTCTCTCTCTCTCTCTCTCTCTCTCTCTCTCTCTCTATCTCTCTCTCTCTCTCTCTCTCTCTCTCTCTCTCTCTCTCTCTCCCCTCCCTCCCTCCCTCTCTGTTCGCCTGTAAAA
>CM065686.1:28890590-28893090 GCA_017654935.2 Phymorhynchus buccinoides
GCGGGATTTCGGCCGACGCCTTCCCGCAACAACAGAGGAAACGCCTCTTGGACAAGTTAGCGGTGTCTAAGGCTCTGTAAAGTAATAGTAAAGAAAGGCGTGTTTGTTATTTTCGTGAAGATTTTCGCGAAAATGGTTCAGAAATGTGCCCCTGGTTCATGCAATTCGGACAGTACTTGTTCAACGGGAGTGCAATGAAGCCTGTCTGATCTAATACATGTGAAGAGCAAACCCTAAGCCACGTGCACATTAATATATATTATAAAATTGATGATGCGTTACTCTTAGAACATTGCTGTCATATTCCATCTTCCCAAATTTCTTTGACAGGTTTTGTCTATAATATGAGGCCTATGCTTCACACAGCACATAATAGTTTCTAAGCCTGTAAGTGAACGCACTGTTAAGTCCCAACGCACGAATGGTTTAATTTTAAACCTGGTTGGTTTGGTTGGTTAGTTTGTTGGTTGGCTGGTTGGTTGGTTGGTTGGTTGGTTGGTTGGTTGGCTGGTTGGCTGGCTGGTTGGTTGGCTGGTTGGTTGGTTGGTTTGCTTGTTTTGTTTTCTTTTAAAGAAATTGTGCAATTTTAAGGAACTTATGTTGTTGCCCATAAAATCATGCCGTTTCACATTTTGAACTAGCATAGTGTATAATATGACTTTTTCTTTTAAAATGTGATTTATTTAAGGGTTTTTTAGCACTACGACAGTAGCTATGTGATGCATCTCGCCCCCGAGGTGCGTTGCTTTTTATTTTTTAATCTTGTCGCGTACTTCCTGTTTGCTTCGTGCGAGCTTTAAATTAAACAGATTGTAGAACTAAACTACCTCTCCAGGGGACGATTCTTTGTATGTTGCATCAGTGTCTTCCTGTTGTTGTTGCTGTTGATTTGGGTGGTTTTGTTTTGCGCTGCTTCGTTTGCGCGGAAGAGCGTTAGGGCCTAACACAAGGCCCTATATCTCCTGTTTCTTTTTTTTAAAAATAAGAATAGGATGTTTTTGTTATTCAGTGAAGTTATTGCTTCTTTGTTTGTTTGTTTGTTTGTTTGTTTGTTTTTCCATAGATCCCCAGGTGGCTAAAGTGACAGTCAACCGTGTGGCTAAAGTGACAGTCAACAGTGTGGCTAAAGTGACAGTCACCAGTGTGGCTAAAGTGACAGTCAACAGTGTGGCTAAAGTGACAGTCAACAGTGTGGCTAAAGTGACAGTCACCAGTGTCTGCTGGTTTGGAGGGAGGAAAGGATGAATCGAGGAAGGAAGGAAGGAATAAACAAATGAAGAAACAACCCGATGGAAGAACAAACAAGCAAACAAGCAAACAAACAAACAAACTAACAAGCAAACAAACACACAAAATGTAATATGTCTTCTTATCTTCAATGAAATCATTCCCCAAAGACTTCCAATCGCAGCACACACATGTACAGCACACCTTCCTCATACGTGCGTGCGGGCACATGCATGCACGCGTTCGCAAGCGTGCGTCACACATCTGTCCTCACAGCACTTACTCAGCAATTACAAGGGGAGATAATTGTGATTTATTCCAGACGTATAGCTTCTTTGAATAAATTATCCGCTTTGAAATAGTCTTTTTGTCTTATCTTAAGCGCAGAATAACAATGTCTGTATTCAAATGACACTGCTGATCAACTCCAAATTGAAATCAACACTCCTTTCTTCACTTTACATTACTGTACTCTCTTACTACAAAAAATACAAAACACAGAAATCTTCACTTCATTTTACTCTCTTACTACAAAAAATACATAACACAGACATCTTCACTTTACATTACTGTACTCTCTTACTACAAAAAATACATAACACGGACATCTTCACTTTACATTACTGTACTCTCTTACTACAAAAAATACATAACACGGACATCTTCACTTCACTAAATGAACACTCCTAATATAATTTTATTTTTTTATAAATTCAAATTTTGTGGAGGGCACGGATTAGGAGTATTAGGAGTGTTGATACTATATTAGAAATCAACACTCATAATATAGTATCCGTGCCCTCCACAAAATTTTAAAAAAAAGCCATTGTCATTTTTCGAGTTATTGAATTTGAAGGGACAGACTGACAAGGACAGATAAGCAATCCTCATACAACCTCCTTTAATGATGCCAACAAATAATCAATGGACAGGCTTAAACCACACAATCGAGCATAACGGATGCGATTCTGAGAGTGTTGCTCTAATTCCATAGCCAACACTGCAGGTGTCTGTAATTCTTGGGCCTGGTTAACGCCGGGATATCATTATGAAAGGAAGCATAGAATACAGTTCTGCCACGTAGTCCCTGACCAATAGCCTAATGGAACTCCGTAACATCATCTTCATCATAATCCTCCTCATCTCCATCAGTCATCAAAAAGTATACAATTAGGAGCTCCAGTGATGTATTGAGAATGGAAAA
Organism: Phymorhynchus buccinoides; assembly: GCA_017654935.2. Classification (NCBI taxonomy): domain Eukaryota; kingdom Metazoa; phylum Mollusca; class Gastropoda; order Neogastropoda; family Raphitomidae; genus Phymorhynchus; species Phymorhynchus buccinoides. The sequence goes on from CM065686.1 coordinate 28,893,022, forward strand.
CTAATCACACAAACCGTCCTAAAAGGAGAAAATCAATAGGACAAAATCATGAAAATGTCCTGGGTCTTG
>CM065686.1:28903090-28905590 GCA_017654935.2 Phymorhynchus buccinoides
TAAACATGGAACATTACTCAAAGTTAACGTTAACTGGTTTTGTTTCTGATGTTCACAAATAAAGACATTGGACACAGAAAAGCTTTATCAAACCAAACTATATATATATTGATTTAAGAAGAAAACCATTGAAAGCATGGCAGCAAAGAAAGCAAATTATATTGTGTCAATTATGTCACCATTTTTACACCAGTTATGCTCCAGCCTACACAGTAACCAAATGAAAACATTGGGAGAAAAAGGAGAGAAAGTAAATCAGCACATTATTTTCTTTTATTCTTTTCAGAACACATAATAAATTGTAAAGTTAAAATTAAAGTTATTCAGTTTCTTTCTTAGGCTCACAAACTTAAATATACACAAAACACGTTTTTTTCAAGCAAACTATATACACTACTCGCAAAAAGTTAAGGATCACTATGAGAAAACAGGTGCGCAAGAAACTCCGTTCGCTCCTGTTCTTTTTTTCTCAGTCAAGCCAAATTGTTATGAATTCTTGTTCAGCTGTAAGTGGGCGATGTTGTGTTAGTGGAAACATTGCACGTGATTCTCTATTACTGAGCTTGGCAGCAAAAGAAAAAGCGGAAACTTGCGAAAAAGGACCTTGTTTTGGATCGTTCTGCATGAACACATTGCACAAGCCAGATGGAAAAACCATTATGCACGTGCAAGCACTACTGTTTATGTGTGAGATGCTGTCTCTTGCTTGGCTTTATAAGAAGACATACCACCAGTATTAGGCCTGATTTGACAATGCCTCCACGACGAAAATTGAGCGAGTTGGATAGGGGACGAGCTGTTGCATGGTTCCAAGATGGTGTTCCCAAGCAAGAAGTGGCCAGGCGACTTCAGGTGTCCATCTCGGTCATTGTCAGACTGATTCAACGCTTCACAGCCACTGGGAGGGTCCATGAAAGACGCAGATCTGGTCGACCGAAGAAGACAACTCCACGTGAAGATCGTCTCATTGAACGACAAGCCCTGCAGACAAGAACAGCCTCTTCCAGCATCATTCGAAGGCAGCTGAGGGTGGCTACTAACATCAACATCAGCCAGCAGACCATACGGAACCGCCTTCATGGGTTTAACCTCCGTTCTCGTCGCCCAGCTGTACGGCCACGCTTAACTCCAGCCCATAGGGCAGCACGCCGCGCCTTCTGCAGACGTCACGTGAGGTGGACACGTCAGCAATGGTCCCAGGTCCTGTTCAGTGATGAATCACGCTTCACCCTGAACCACAACGACGGCCGACTGAGGGTCTGGAGGCGCCCAGGGGAACGCTTTATTGACGCCACTGTCCAAGAAAAGGTGGCCTTTGGTGGAGGTTCTGTAATGGTCTGGGGGGCCTTCAGCCTTCACCACAGAACACCCTTGTATCATGTACAGGGTAACCTGACTGGCCTCCGATACCGGGATGAGATCCTTCGACCGCTGGCTGTGCCTACACTGCAGCAGATGGGACCGCCGGCTGTCTACCAGGATGACAACGCTCGCCCCCACAGGGCAAGGGTAGTCAACGACTTCCTGCAGCAGTCTGGAGTCAACAGAATGGAGTGGCCAGCATGCAGTCCCGATCTCAACCCGATTGAGAACCTCTGGGATGAGCTGGATCGCAAAGTGAGGAGCAACCACCCCCCTCCCAGGGATGCCCAGCACCTCTACCAGATGCTGCAGGCTGAGTGGCAGGCGCTTCCACAGAGGATCTTCACCACCCTGGTCAACTCCATGAGGACTCGCTGCGTCGAGTGCCAGAACAGCCATGGCGGATACACGCATTACTGAACTTTTGGGAGCATCAGAATGCCCTGTCTTGTGATTTCAATGACTTTGGGAAATCAAATTTCGATACGTACCCACTTTGATCAAATGTACAGACCAAACGATTGCTCGAAATTGAAGGCAATTGTGTATCGTTATCACTAAAGCATTGAATTAAATGTTGGCCAAAATTCAACGCATTGGCTTTCTTATTTGGAAAGTTATGAATTAGTTTGCAAGTGATCCTTAACTTTTTGTGGATAGCTTATATAAGAGGAAAGTTTAATGGTGTGGTTGTTTTTTCTTCTTCAATTCTTGTACGTTTATATATATATATATATATACATATATATATATATATATATATATATATATATATATATATATATCCATCTACCAGATTCTGCAACCCTGGCTGTGTGTGATGTAGTGTCCCTTTATCCAAGCGTAGACAATGCCATGGGGATACCAGCCGTGGAAAAATTACTCCGAACACATGGCTGTGACCTGGGTGTACCCAAAAAGGCTGTCATCGAAGGCCTTCACGTGGTATTAGAGAACAACGCCTGTGCTTACACAGATGGACACGGCTCTACCACCTATGCTGCTCCCAACAAAGGCACAGCGATGGGCCCATCACATGCCTGTGACTATGTTGACGTTTTCATGGGAGAACTCGATAAGAAGTTTGTGGACACTGCGCCATTTCCTCTCCTCACATCCCTACTTCCACAGGAACAAA
>CM065686.1:28910590-28913090 GCA_017654935.2 Phymorhynchus buccinoides
CCACAGATGTACTGTATTATTTAGTACATTTCCAGGATTCTGCAACAAATCTTTATCCTGAAAAATGAGCCACAAGATAGATGCTCTACTTCTGAAGTGGAGGCATGAAGAAGCGGTGGGTAAAATATTCAGATCATGTCAGATCCGATAATAGGGACGAGATGATATAGCCGTCAGGCTTTTAAGGTCCCATCATTTTTTTCATAAAATGTATTTTGCTTCGTTGACAAGGTCGTCGATTGTTCATTTTGTTGTTGATGAATTAACCCTTTCACCGCCAGCCATATTTCAGCCAAATCATTCCATTAAATTTACCTGGGTAGAGAACAAAATCCATCTGCAGTATTGGGGATTCTTCTGTGACGTATATAAAATAAGTTCTAACCTTACTTCCCAAAACTAAGACGATAGGGTCTTTGGATAATATACCCCAATTTGATGCCTTTTAGTGACATACGTGTTAAATCACTGTGGTGCTAAAATGCGACTTTGGCGGTGAAAGGGTTAATCATCATATTCATATATTGGTTTATTGTAATCGTTCCAATTGTCTAGCAGATTTTTGAAAGAATTGGTACTTGGTGCTCTTTTAAAGTTAGTGGGTATCTTATTCCATAAAGGTGCAATTCTGTTACGAAATGAAACTTTTCTTGTATTAATATAACAATGTTCAATAAATATTTTGTCGATACTATTTCTTGTTTTGTCGTACTCAGATAATTTAACCAAGTCAGTTATGTTTATATCATCAATACAATTGAAAATCTTACAGCACTGAATCAGGTCACCCCTTCTCCGTCTTGCTTTTAAATATTAAATATTAAATATTTTCCTCCAAATTAATAGGCCAGATGTCCCCAAATCCTCCTCTGATGTGATTACAAAAGACGAAACTTGGGTATATGTCTGTGGTATCCCCCATCAAGCCGCTACAGTGGCGTAGGAACGTTTTCAAGGCAGGGGGGGCAGGATTGCCAACAAAACCGGGGGGGGGGGGGGGGGGGGCGGGCGCAAGCGCATGGACAAGACAAATGGATGGATAGGTTAAATTACATGACTTAGTAAATCCTACAAAAATACTTTATTATTGTTATTTTTAAACATAATCATAATCAATGATATAAAAAAAATCTATGAATGAAATAAACCATGATGTGAATGTAAAAGGAGACAACAAAAAAGCATAAAAATACAACCATGCTTGTGGCGGATCAGCCAGTCATGGAAGAGGGTAGGGGGTAGCTCCAAGTGGTCAGTTGGGGTGGGGTGATGGGTCTGGGGGGATTGCCTCCCAGAAGCTGATGATAATTTGAATGTAAAAGATGCAATCAAGGCTTCTCGTGAGAGAATAACTGTAGCATGGAACTACAATTTGTCTTCCTCTTTTTCTTTCCATTTTTTGTCTGAGGGGGTGGAACCCCTGTAAGCCCCCTCAAATCCATCTTTGATGCAGTACCAAGTCCATGACAGCAATGTGTAGTGAATGGGCTGAGACTATTAACTCTTTCGTTTCCTTGTGTCCTTTCTGTTGTTGTTGTTTTTTTGGGGGGTTTTTTTTGCCGTTATACATTTTTGGGGGGCAGAGAGATACGTCTGCCCCCCTCCTCGAGACCCCTACCCCCTCCCCCCCCCCCCCCCCCCTCCACGAAGCCCCCCTCCTGCCCCCCCCCCCCCCCCCCGTTCCTACGCCAGTGGTTATATCAGATGTAGGTGTCTGCTGATCCAGAATAACAATTTGTCCCGCGGCAGAATTTCGAGAACCGGAAGTGGTTTTCTTCACTTTTTAGAATACCACTGCGCCTGTCATCTTTTATATTCTGTATGGCAAGTGAGAAATCACTGGTCATAAATATGTGAAAACTGTTTTCCACAAACTGACAAACTCTGTTCGTGAGCAGCCCTTAGCTGTCGGCACAAGTAAAACCCTTCTACTTCATGAACACGCGAGTCACTATGACCTACCCTGATGAGCAGAACAACCCAGTCCTTCCCCACTCACTCCCCGGACCTAACTTTATCCCATGCTGTCTTTGGTTATTCATGTATTTAAAGTATGATTGAGAAAAACAAGAATATTTTCTAGCCCAATGCTTGCACAAAGTAGTGATTTCACAGCTCCACAATCATCTTCTTGATGTCGGAGTACCAAAACATACTTGAATGAAAGCCAAAACGCTTGAAAATGTGTGTGGTTATCAAGGAAGGGCGGTTTACATATATGTAAAGGTTTCGTGTAAATTCATTGTTCGGTCGCTGTTTTACAACTGTAAGGACATTATTTATTGTTGGGCCCATGTATGACTTTGGCCTTTCTAAGGGCCAGTGGCCTATATATATAAAAAATATTATTCATAGTTCATTGTTCTCTCTCTCTCTCTCTCTCTCTCTCTCTCTCTCTCTCTCTCTCTCTCTCTCTCTCTCTCTCTCTCTCTCTCTCTCTCTCTCTCTCTCTCTCTCTCTCTCTCTCCAGTCCACCTGTTCTCTACGTGGTCTGGCCTAT
>CM065686.1:28918090-28955590 GCA_017654935.2 Phymorhynchus buccinoides
TCTCTCTCTCTCTCTCTCTCTACTCTCTCTCTCTCTCTCTCTCTCTCTCTCTCTCTCTCTCTCTCTCTCTCTCTCTCTCTCTCTCTCTCTCTCTCTCTCTCTCTCTCTCTCTCTCTCTCTCTCTCTCTCTCTCTCTCTCTCTCTCCCCTCTCTCTCCTCTTCTTCCTCCTCCTCCTCCCCCATCCCTTTTTGTTCTTGTTCATGCGCATCTTGTTTGCCTTTTCCTTGTTCCCTCTTTCATTTTTGTTATCTTGTTCTTGCTCTTGGGCTTGTTCATATTTTTGTTTGTAGGCCTATGTGTTCTTCTCCTTCCGATAATTCATAAACAGTTGTATATTATTACATATGTTTTCTTAAAGAGAACACACACAATTATTAGATTTACCCTACACTTTAAATCAGTAAAATAAAGAATAATTTCTATGGAATTATGAGCAACTCGACAACGTTTTTCGCATTATGATATGATTAAATGTTAGAAATATTTGCGTGCGTGTGCGCGCGCGTACACAGAGAGGGGGGGGGGTCAGAGGGTAACCACTTTTGTATGGTATGTTTTTTTCAGTCAACAAACTGAAAAGAAAGATAAATTCAAGGTTGAAGAAGACAGGGAAGGGAGGGGATGACAGCTAAAACCAAGAATAATTTATAGGAAAATAAAAGGCAAAACATCAATAAATCTTATCGGCATAATAATACTCAAGATGACATGTATATTTTTACCCTCGTGTGGCCTTTTTGTTCCTTTGATTTTAAAATGACACTGTTGATGCCCATCCCATTACTGTTCAAGACAAGATCAAGACAGGGACAGGGAAGCGAGGGGCAGAGTCAGTCCTCTGTGGTGACTGGCACAATCCGGAACCTACAGTGTATAAAAACAGCGCTAACATTTACTGTCCCGACACCAAACATCAGCCCTATTCGGCAGCCTCGTCAGTCCTCAGAAGATATCTTTGTTTCAGGACAGTTCATCTTCCGACCATCTAGCAGCAAGTGACCATACATTGCAGGTAAACTGTCTGTCTGTTCATTATTGACCTCACCTAGGAAGCTATTCTGTTGTCTTTCTTGGATTTGTTTGGTTACTGTTTGTCTGTCGGCAGTGCAGCTTAACTAAAACATTTATGAGTCTATTGTGACCACACTTCGTGAAGGGACAGGGTTGGTTACTGTTTGTCTGTCTGTCAGCAGTGCAGCTTAACTAAAGCATTTATGAGTCTATTGTGACCAAACTTCGTGAAGGGACAGGGTTGGTTACTGTTTGTCTGTCTGTAAGCAGTGCAGCTTAACTAAAGCATCTATCAGTCTATTGTGACCAAACTTCGTGAAGGGACAGGGTTGGTTACTGTTTGTCTGTCTGTAAGCAGTGCAGCTTAACTAAAGCATCTATCAGTCTATTGTGACCACACTTCGTGAAGGGACAGGGTTGGTTACTGTTTGTCTGTCAGCAGTGCAGCTTAACTAAAGCATTTATGAGTCTATTGTGACCAAACTTCGTGAAGGGACAGGGTTGGTTACTGTTTGTCTGTCTGTCAGCAGTGCAGCTTAACTAAAGCATTTATGAGTCTATTGTGACCAAACTTCGTGAAGGGACAGGGTTGTTGCGCGCAAAACATTTCACTTAATATGGGGATTTCAATTCTAGGCAAAGAAAATTGCACCTCCAAAGACGAGGATGGGATGGCATGGGGTTGATGGTTTTGTCTTCTTTAATTTGTTTGTTTGTTTGTCTATCTGTGAACATCTTTAGTCAAATAATTAAAAGCTCATTTTTTATGAAAATGAAACGTTGTTGTGGGCTAGGGTTTTTATTTCGAGAACCTTCATTTCAGTTTTGGTGTTGTTCTGAATGGTTCGGTGCATGATTTATTTTAATTCACTGCTTAATTGTGGTGTAGAGTGGCACAGAGGTATCGCGTTCGCCTCGCGTCAAGTAAACCCGAGTTCGAACCTGGCTACAGGGGATTTTTCCTCTCACTTTGCACTATTTTTTCGGATGAGACGATAAACCGAGGTCCCGTGTGCCCATTCACTTAGCACACGCTAAACCCAGCGGCAACGAAAAAGTTGTCATTTGGCCAAAATTTACCCCCTTCCTTTTCCTTCCTCATCAGTCACACAAAAACTGCATGCAAAAAAACAATTTGGGTGGCGCGCCTCTGGCTGCGACGCGCTCTCCAGGTGGGAGCAACCCGAATTTCACAGAGACGCCTCTGTGACTATAAAGTACCTAATACCTACTTTTGAAACATTTCTAAAGAATATCGATGAAATATACTAAGTATATATATATCTACAGTATTTATATATCACAGTTCTCAGTATCATTTGTGTTTATTTTATTGTGCATGATGCTGCACGTATTTCTCCACATTGCTTATCATGATTATCTGTCCACCATGTTTACTTAGTTCTGCAAATCTATGCACATATATGCCCGTAGTTTTGCTTATCTAAGCACGTTGTTTTGCTTATCTAAGCACGTTGTTTTGCCTATCTATGCACTTTGCTTTGCTTGTTTAAGCACGTTCTTTTGCTTAACTAAGCACGTTGTCTTACGTATCTATGCAGGATCTAGGTTCTTTGCGCACATCTATGCAGGTTATGCACATCTATACACATTGTTTCTGCATATATCTCTGTGCACAGCTTCAAGATGAAGGTTCTCGTATACTTAGCTGGTGTCGTCTGCGTCGTCAATGCCGGAGTAATATGTGAGTAGTGCGGCTGTCACAATAACAAACAGTGTATTGAGAGCTTTAGATTGGATTTCGCGTTTCGATGAAACAGTATTTTAGACCCGTTCATAATCAGTAACCAACTAATTCATGTTTAAAAAAGGTCCGTCTTCTTTTTCCATGCTCACATTTGCTTGTATGGCTGGATATCGGTTGTCGCCATGCATTTTCCTTTTTGAAGAGGGGCCCAGTTGCCATCTTGGGATAAAGATGGCGTAGTATCCAGCTAGTTCCCAGAAGTGGTCCTGGGATACTGTAGCGTTTGAAATCAAACTGAAACAATCAATGTTTGCTCTTATTTTTGATGCATCATCATTGACATACAACTTTGGCCGCAAAAGTTATGATCGCTGAAATACTGCAGGTAAGCTATCAAACACTAAGCACCGCAATAAGCATTTTAAGTAGAACAGCACCTGAACTCATTATTTGGATGACAAAAAAGGGTTTAACTGTTCATTTAAATGAACTGTTCATCACTTGTATGTTTGACGAATGTGTACCGAGCGACCGGGGGGTACCCTTACATCAAGGGCTATAATTCATATTGGGAACTGATGAGGGTTTTTTCTTGGGAACAAGCTGTAGCATATCCAGAGGTCCTAAGGAACATTTCTAGCCTACTTTGGTTTAATCGGGGGGGGGGGGCATAGTACGCCTATCCACCTTGGGGACTATACGTTTTGTCTTGAAAGCTTCCGTATAGCCCATGTTATATCCGATATCCCATGTTTGAGAAACTGTTTGGGAATCAACTTCTTGTTAACAATTCGTATCAGGAATTAATGGTAGCCGAAGTTTCCTTTTGTCACGAAATATCATTATCACAAACATGAATATTCTAGCTGGAAATATGAACAATGAAACATTCACACGTGCTGTTAAACATACCAAAAATGCAGCTTTAATATATGAGAAAGTAATAGTAGCTTACTGCTCTTTGGGTTTAAGACTTGACTTTACCTGTTTGCTGAATGAAAACGAGTGTAAAGTTGATGCAGTGGCTGTGTTAGACATCACGAATTGATCAGTGCCTGTTCCTTGAGAACCCTTCGGGCTGACCTTTTGTACAGTTAAAAGTTGTGTGTTATTGTCATATTATATCATATCATATAATTTTATGGCATTTTAGGCTTAGAAATAGCCTTTAGCCTATTGTAACATTTTGTGACATTTGTTCACAGAAGGTCCTTTAATTCAGTTGGAAATATTTACAAACAAATCTACACCATGGAAAAAATGTTTATTAAAAAGGTTGATGTTATTGAGAAAACATAACTTGCAGGACAAGTTGATACTCTCGATTCTACAGGGACGGCGTCACATAAAATTGATTCCGTCCGGTATAAGGTTTTCATAGGCCGGATTTCCCTCCACCCCCAAAGAGGGCAGGGGGCTCGGAAAATGTGAACCCTATGTTTTTTATGTTTGGGGTACCATACCCAATGCAACAAACCCAAAAAATCAATTTTAGCAAACATTTTGAGCCAACCCCTACTTTCACTACATAGCAACCTCCACTATGTTGGTCAAGTAAACGTCAGAATATTAACAAGTCAGACCATCGAGATGTGCCTGTTCCGTCTCTTACGCCTACATTTTGTTAAGTTGTCATTATGTCATGAGTTGGGCGCGCGCGCACATGCGCGCACACACACACGCACATAAACACACACACACACACACACACACACACACACACACACACACACACACACACACACACACACACACACACACACACACACACACACACACACACACAAAACCAATAAAACATTTTTACAACACAACCCTTATCTTAAGTATTTTATATACAAATGTAAATATATGTATATACTGATCGTGCTTGTTCAATGTATTGAATATCATTATGTTGCTCTTTGATAGTTGTTATGCTTTTAACTATGTGGCCCGGATAAGATTTTATACTAAGATTTTAACAGTTTTAGGTAAAGGTAAAGATGTGCCCCCACCCCCCCTGCATTTCTCGGTTAATTGACAATTTTATGTTTTTGCCTTTCTTACCAAACAGAAAGCTGTATTTTAGGAACATTTTTAGCTAATAACCTTTTTGGAATACTAACCCTAGCCCTAACCCTAGCCATAACCCTAGCCCTAACCCTAACCCTACCCCCCACTATGTACTGCAGTACACCGCGATTTGTCACAGTTGTGGTTCGTTGCGTTTTTCCGTCTTATAGGGTGGGGGGTAGGGTTAGGATTAGGGCTAGGGTTAGTATTCCAAAAAGGTTATTAGCTAAAAATGTTCCTAAAATACAGCTTTATGTATCGCTAGTCCCCAGATAGGCGAAAGCGTGGTAGGGACTGTAAACTCCCATAAGAAGATGTCATGAGTAGACCCTGACACAAAATCCATGTTGTGTACCTGAGGCCTAATTGCATCATCCAATCATGAGGTTATGTGTCAAATCAAGTCAAGTCAAGTCAAAATTATATTTATTGAGAATAAAGAAATATACTTTCACAGCTTTTTTTAATATTCTGTGCTAATGAATGAAATAAAACTGAAACCAGAAACAAGAAAACTAGAAGCAAGAAAAGCACGCAAACAGAAAAATCAAATAAGTCGGTTGGTATTTTGTTAAATGAGTAGACCTAGATTTGTGGCTGTAACTTAGCGGAATCTTCTCTTTCTCTCAATTCAATTCAGTTCAATTCAACCATTTTATTGTGTCCAAACAAGTGAAGAAATTTGTTTTTCGGCATGCACATAAAAATGAAGACAAAATAAGACATTGTTATAACCTAACAGAAGAGACATTTGTAAAATAACATAAAAGCACATGTAATTGACATAAAACGTAGTTATCAAACACACACACACACACACACACACACACACACACACACGCACGCACGCACGCACGCACGCACGCACACACACACACACACGCACGCACACGCACGCACACACACACACACACACACACACACACACACACACACACACACACACACACACACACACACACACAAGTACATTGAGCATCCAAAGTGCAGCCGAAAGGCAGCGACTGTCGCGCCCATGAGAGTTGCCTCCCCTCTCTCTCTCTCTCTCTCTCTCTCTCTCTCTCTCTCTCTCTCTCTCTCTCTCTCTCTCAGAGGTCCATTTTGCGTTACGATGTCCCATGACATAAAAAAAATAACCTAAGACAACAGTATATCCCTGATTCCAATAATACTCCATCTCTCTTTAGACTGACTTTATTATTAGCATGCGAAAACAAATCTGTGGTTTTACGTTCAGCTGTGTATTTAGATAAGGCATTCAAGATACGTTGTTTGAATATGCTTGACTGAGTGAATCCTGTATCCATATGTATCAAATGCGTGAGACTGTTTGATTAATTGTTTGTATATATTTGTGCATGTGCATGTACTTTGAAGTCAATGATAATTAGCCCACTTTTTTGTAACCATCCCTAGTGACATGGGCCAATGGCCTATTCATTAAAAAACTTTGAGTGTTCAGTGTTCTCTCTCTCTCTCTCTCTCTCTCTCTCTCTCTCTCTCTCTCTCTCTCTCTCTCTCTCTCTCTCCTCTCTCTCTCTCTCTCTCTCTCTCTCTCTCTCTCTCTCTGTCTGTATGTGCACACCTTTTGTGAGAGCTTGCGCGTGCGTGTTTTGTGTGTTGGTGCTAATGTTTTGTATGAGTGCATGCGTGCGATCTTGGTGTGTGTGTTCGTATGTTTGTTTGTTTCGTGCGTGTGCATAATGTTCTCTTATATTTCATTCTTCTATTATTCGTCCTCATCATCCTCTCTTTCTTTTTCTTCTTATTCGTCTCCTTTTTCTTCGCCATCATCTTCCTCTCCTCCTCCTCCTCCTCCTCCTCCTCCTCCTCCTCTTACTTCTTCTTGTTCTCCTTCCTCTTCCTCCTCTTCTTTTTTTTCTTTTGCCTTTCTTGAATGCACAGTGCAGGACTATCACTTCAGCGCAGACGATGCCATTGGCGACAATGGCGGCAGTTACTCCAGCTACGGCCATCTCCTCAAAGGCACCACTGACCAGGGTAGCACTGGCGGCCTGGACATAGCCAGCCTTCTAGGAGGCAGCAGTGCCTCTGCCGGTGCTGCCGCCAGCGCTTCTGCCGCTGCCGGAGCCGGATCAGGCCTGGGAGGAGACGGCTTCGGGTTGGACCATCCGGGAGCAGGAGTGGGAGCAGGAGCATCTGCAGCAGCATCGGCAGCAGCAGCCGCTGGAGTTGGAGCGTCTTCCACGGAGCACCAGTCACTGATGGACGCTCTTTTGGTAAGTGTAGAATAACGAGTCTAGGGTCACTTTATCAACTAAAGCGTCTTGGTTATTCAAAAACTTCGGGACTTTCCTGGTATTGCAGTATGCATGCCTCCAGGATCGTCCCACTATCTTTACAGTCATTAATGTCCCGCCTGTTCCAGGTCGGAGGACGTAAAACATGCTTTCATCACTTTATGAACTGTTTACTTTGTTTTGTTTTCTACTTGCAACCATCTTTATTTAGACAGTCACTGTTGACTTTCTGTGTGACCGACCCCTTTGATCTGTCTGATATTAGTGATAACGTGATCGTTGCCTTATTCCAAACTGTGAAATGGAAAGGGTAAGACAGATGGCTCTTTTCAACATCTGCAAGCACTTTTTAAATGGATAGCGAAAGTAGTAAGACCACACCAAAAGCTTGAAATGTGTTTTTAAGGAATTGCGGGCACATTCTAGTATATTTATGCTTTTCTTTAATTTCACATCTGGTCAGTTTTTAGAGTAATTAAAAAATATACAGTCTGAAAAGATTAGCTGCAACTGATACTGTGTTTAAAAGTTTTAGTTAGTCTCTATGTTGATGTCTCAGTCTCTATTTCTGTCTCTTTCTCTTTTTATCTGTTTCTGTCTGTTTGTCTGTCTGTCTCTCCTTACCTCCACCCTCCACCCTCTCTCTCTCACATGCGCGAGCGCGCGCGCACACACACACACACACACACACAGACACACGCGCGCGCACACACGTACACACACACGTGTGCACAAGCACGATATTATTACTTGGTAGGCTAGCACTACTACTGAACTCGTGTGTGTGTGTGTGTGTGTGTGTGTGTGTGTGTGTGTGTGTGTGTGTGTGTGTGTGTGTGTGTGTGTGTGTGTGTGTGTGTGTGTGTGTGTGTGTGTGTGTTGTGTGTGTGCAGGGCGGAGGAGCATCCGCGTCAACCTCAGCCTCAGCCTCAGCAGCAGCCTCAGCCTCAGCCTCAGCGGCAGCCTCTTCCCCCCTGGTGAAGGCTCTGGAGGATCTGGAAGGGGCCCAGGCTGCCTACTCCAGCGCTCACGCCTCCGCCTCCGCCTCTGCCATGGCGCTGAGCCAGGCCCGGGACTCCCTGGACGCCGTGGAGGCTGAAGCCATGGCCGCTGCACGAGCACAGGCCCTGGTGTCCGCCTCCAGAGCCGTGGCTTCAGCGCGTGCTACAGCCTCCGCCCAGGTCAGCTCTGCCCGCAGGGCCTACGCTTCAGCCGTGGCCACCGCCCAGGCGTCTGTCTCCTCCATGCGCACCATCGAGGACCGCTTCAGAGCCATGGCCGCCGCTTTCGCACGCGCTCGCGCTTACGCGCGCGCTTCCGTCTCTCGCGTTCGTGCTCAGGCCTCCGCTTTCGCTTCAGCCAGCGCCTCTGCCGCCGCCACCGTGCGGTCCGCTGCCTCGGCCTCCGCTAGGGCCGTAGCCAATGCCATGGCCAGCGCTCGCGCCAACGCTCGCGCCTCCGCTCAGCAGAAGGTGTCGGCGGCCGCTCAGGCTGCTGCCAGTGCCCAGGCCCGGGTGAAGGCAGCTGCTTCCGCTATGGCCTCCGCCCAGGCTCGTGTCGATGCCTTGGCCTCGGCCTCTACTACGGCTTCCGCTTCCGCTTCTGCCTCCGCAGGATCTTCCGCTGGCCTGGGCGGTTCTGATCTGGAGGCTTTGTTGGGAGCGGCTGCCAGAGCTTCTGCCAGCTCCTCCGCCTCTGCTGGTTCAGGCTTGGACGGGGGACTAGGAGGGCTGGATTTTGGTCTGGGCTCCAGCGCTGCCGCTTCATCCGCAGCTTCTGCCGGTGCAGGCCTCGCTGGGCTGGGTTCCTTTGATCTAGGTCTGGGGGCATCCGCTAGCGCCGCGGCTTCCGCTGCGGCTTCCGCTGGAGCAGGGTCCACTGACTCGCTGGGCTCCTCGGCAGGCAAGCCAAAGAAGGCAGGGTATTATTAATCAGAGAAGAAGTCTGATTTTTGTGCCGTTTTTCTTGGGTGATGTTTATGTGGGTACAAAGATGGTGGAATTAATTATTGACGACAACATACCGTAGAACCTTATTATGATGCAAGATGCTTTTAATTCTTCCTTTCTTTAAATGAAATAGTTGTTGGTGACAAAAGGCGCTGTAGTTCTCTATCACATTAAGAAACAAAATAAAGGTAACGCTGAGAAATGATTTTGTGTGTGTGTGTTCTTGTGTGCGCTTCTGGAATGCATGTGAATATAAGTGCGCATTCACTGAATATGCATTGTCTGGACTTTGAATGCTTCTCTGTCATGACGTCAGGGTCCCGAAAATAATGTAGTTTTCACAATAGGCCTACACGCAAATCAGTACATACACGTGTTTGCACACAAGCATGCGATATAAGCGGATGAAAACCATATTTACCACCCGCAAACGAAGAGAGCGAAGCTGGCAATGTTTTCAGTGGATTCTGTTCCTAGCTGACTGACTATCACCTATCTATCTATCTGACTATATTAACACGATAACGTTTGGACGAAGGGACCTAGGATGCTCAAATTGTGCATGCGGATAGGTACTAAGAATATGTAGGCCAAATTCAAAAAATGATAGGTCAAAGGTCGTCACTGGAGCCGAAAATGCTGCCGAACACCTGGCACGATAACGGAGGGACCTAGGACGCTCAATTTGTGCATGCGGATAGGTACTAAGAATATCTCGACCAAATTTAAAAACGAAGATCATAGGTCAAAGGTCAAGGTCACTGGAGCCAAAAATGCTGCAGAGCACCTGGCACAATAATGATTGAACGGAGGGACCTAGGTTGTTCAAATTGTGCATGCGGATAGGTACTAAGGATATCTAGAGCACATGTTCAAAAATCAAGGTCAAGGTCACTGGACCCGAAAGCGCTGTCACGCATCTGGTGGTCTAGCGTCTTAACGCTCTAGCTTACACACTAATAATTATAACCAAATCAAACGTCACATTCGGCCCACACTATTAACCTCATTTGACATTACATTCACGCTTTCTTTTTCTCACACACAGACACACATAAGCTTTCTGAACATGCACGTGTCTGCACACAAACACACAGGCACTCGCGCGTGCACGCACACACATGCACACATACACGCACATGCATAGTCACACTACTGACACAAACACACACACATTGCACAAGCACCTTCTCTGCTAGTATTCAAAAAGTCCCATAATCTCCGCAGCTTAATTAAAAAATAGTTGTTCGTTAGGGTTGAACGCATAGTAAAAGGCTGGGTCAACGTTAGTCTGTAATTGGTTTTGTTCTTTGAGAATTATATGTAATCCGACTGAGCGAACAAAGAATGATGAGGGAGCAGACCTAATTGCGATTAGAGTTGAGAACCGGTTCAAATTTTCGAACCGGTTTTAAACCGGTTTTTCATCTCCGAACCGGTCTTCTCGAACCGGTTTTTTTAACCAGTATTCGCATCAGTGGTTTCACCTATGCAAACATATTTATTTGTCAGAATATTCACACACGCGCGCGCACACATACACACACACTCAACTAAAAACTCAGCTCAACTCCAACAAACAATTTAATGACGGGGCCATCTGCCCGTGTCAAGGGAAGGTGGGTAGGGGCGTAGTTGAAAAATATAATAATCATAGGGAAAATAATTAAACCAAAGCAAAAACAAAACGTCATATGGCGGTTGGAGTGTGAAGGATGGTGGCACATTCACAACGCAATGAACCAGCTTTGAGAATAATCAGATATGTAGCGGGAGGATAAGGAATACAATAGTATAATAATCTTAATTATGTACCTGAACAGATAAACAAAATGAGAAGAGAAAATCTTTCACAATGGAAGGAAAAAATATCACACACGAGCTCGCGCACACACACACACAATTACACGCGCACAACACCGCCCCCCCCCCCCCCCCCCCCCCCCCCCCGCCACACACGCACGCTTGCACACGCACATGCACGCACACACACATCTCTCTCTCTCTCTCAGTCCCAGGGCTGGGTGGAGAAAAGCTGTTATTGCTAATCTCATGTTCCCTGGTTAAATAATATTTCCTTTTTCTCTCTCTCTCTCTCTCTCTCTCTCTCTCTCTCTCTCTCTCTCTCTCTCTCTCTCTCTCTCTCTCTCTCTCATTCTTACAACAGTAATGACATATCAGTTCTACTTTTGGACAATATCTTCAGTAAGCGCATTCATTTTAATCGAACAATAACTACTGAATGTACATTAAAAGCTACTCCCAATCCCAGTTATAACAATGAACACCCCTCCCCCTCCTCCAAAAAGAAACCCGAAAAACAAATCAAATTTTAGACAAAACCGTACATCGTTTGGGTTTTTTAGAGGTCAGTACATAGAGAGAGACGGGGGATGGGGAGGGAGAGCGAGAGAGAGAGAGAGAGAGAGAGAGAGAGAGAGAGAGAGAGAGAGAGAGAGAGAGAGAGAGAGAGAGAGAGAGAGAGAGAGTATACACATTTACGTATGAATAAAATACAGTGCAAATATCATAGCAAGTTCATGTCCGTTTATTGATAAGAAAAAGCTTGTATGTGTGTGTGTGTGTGTGTGTGTGTGTGTGTGTGTGTGTGTGTGTGTGTGTGTGTGTGTGTGTGTGTGTGTGTGTGTGTGTGTGTGTGTGTGTGTGTGTGTGTGTGTGTGTGTGTGCAGATCAAAATCTTTTCGAACATATTTGCTCATCTTCTTAGCATAAGAATGTATAGAAATGAAATGAAATAAACTTAAAAAGACATTGTTTTATTGTTGTTCCATTCACAGTTCTCTTGGTGATTAGTCATGTTTGTTGTTCCACTACCCCGATTGATCGCACTGCCACATTGCAAGCACAAAGCAATACTTTCTACAATCACTCCATCACTCTTCCGATTTTTTCCCAGGAGAAAATGCCTCCAAGTGTTCGTTACTGTAGTGTAGGCCTAATCATTGGCCATACTTGCTCCTTACAACTAGAAACAGCTACTGCTGGTTTGCAAACACCCAATCTGCGCTGAGATTCAGTGTTGTTCTTCGAAAAGAATGCGTTATTCTAAGAGAAACTTACTTTCAGTTTGCAGTTAAAAAAACCGGTTCACAGCAACTCGAACCGGTTTTTCGAACCGCGGAATTTCAGGACCGGTTTTTCGGTTCAAACCGGGTTTTTTCCCCACCTCTAATTGCGATGGTCCAAACAGCCGGACAGAACTAATGCCTGCCTCAGCATAACAAGGATTTTCTTTTGTTTCGTTTCTTTGTCTATCTGCCTGCCTTTAACTTATGGTAATCCAGACACTGGCCGAATCTGGGATAGTCATGTTTCTTACCCGTCTCTCTAGCTCTGCTTGCTTGTCTGTCCGGCTTACTGTCTGTTTTAAGAATGTTACTACAAAAGAGTTATAAAGAAAGTGAGTGAAATTTCGGGCAAGGTTTGAGATAGCACTCAAAGAACATTTCATTAATATATTTGGCAGCTAATTTGTATTATCATTCAGGTTCATTGTGTTCTGCTTTTGTAATCAGTTTTTGAGTGATACATCATACTATGTAACATGTAACTAAAACAAAGTGTCAAATTATGAACAGCTATTTGCTACCATGATGCTTTAAGCACAGGTTTTTCATTGTCGTTACAATTTAGACTTTAAACAGGTTTCTTTTTTCCATTTTTAATTTGAATATTGAATGCGGTAGCTCTTTCCTGTAAAGTGTTATAAAACGTGTGTGCAAACACATACACACACAGAGAGACATACGTACACACAACTTACAAGCATGCACATGCTACCAAACACATACACACACATAGAGACATACGTACACACAACTTACAAGCATGCACATGCTACCAAACACATACACACACAGAGAGACATACGTACACACAACTTACAAGCATGCACATGCTACCAAACACATACACACACAGAGAGACATACGTACACACAACTTACAAGCATGCACATGCTACCAAACACATACACACACAGAGAGACATACGTACACACAACTTACAAGCATGCACATGCTACCAAACACATACACACACATAGAGACATACGTACACACAACTTACAAGCATGCACATGCTACCAAACACATACACACACATAGAGACATACGTACACACAACTTACAAGCATGCACATGCTACCAAACACATACACACACATAGAGACATACGTACACACAACTTACAAGCATGCACATGCTACCAAACACATACACACACATAGAGACATACGTACACACAACTTACAAGCATGCACATGCTACCAAACACATACACACACATAGAGACATACGTACACACAACTTACAAGCATGCACATGCTACCAAACACATACACACACAGAGAGACATACGTACACACAACTTACAAGCATGCACATGCTACCAAACACATACACACACATAGAGACATACGTACACACAACTTACAAGCATGCACATGCTACCAAACACATACACACACAGAGAGACATACGTACACACAACTTACAAGCATGCACATGCTACCAAACACATACACACACAGAGAGACATACGTACACACAACTTACAAGCATGCACATGCTACCAAACACATACACACACACAAACTCAAGTAGGTACATTTCATGGCATTTATTTATTTACAACTATATGACATGAAAACAAGATCTCAGATATAGGTAGGAGGCACGGCGACGCATTAACAATCTGGATTGAGGAACAAAAACAGAAAAAAAGAAATGTCTTCCAAATGTATTTTTCCTTAAAAGTTCTTATACATCTCTTTCAGTTAACTGTTAGAAGCGCAAACAAACATCAACTGAATAATGTAGAAATATTTTCACACTGTCTTAAAATGGCAATAGTATCGCAATACATTTTCAAAATTCATAAAATGTCCTCAAAAGAACAGCTCATCTTTATGATAAAGGACATACAATTGAATCACAATGGCTTTTGTTTATCTAAATACATAAACAAGACTATTGTTCTAAACATCCCAGGTAATAACAAAACTAAATTCTCATTAATTCTTTCTGTGAGTGAAAAAAATAATGTAACCATTGATTTATACGTTGTAGCAGGAAAGACAAAAACCATAACATTTTCAAAAGAATGCCTACATGAGTTAATCAAATGGAATTTCTGTTGACAATATTTTACACTTTGTACAAAAACCATGCTCATTGGATATGGATGCAAATAAAAAGAAACATTTGCTTACTACTGTATCAAAAAAACTCATCTGGCCCTAAATAAAGTCAGTTTGAAATCAAAACATACAAACTGACTTTCAAAAAGAATAAAATAAAACTGATAACATACATCCTTGGTTATATCGTTCAAATGAATCTTTTACAATGCCAGTATATTTTAAATACTTTAAGAACATTTCTATTCATTAAGAAATAATTCACGTACTAGAAATCTCACAAAGTTAGACAAGTGTAGGACAATTTCAGATAGTAACATTGCAACAAAGATTTAATATTAAATGAAGAGAAATATGAAGGAAAAATATCAGTTAAACCAAATCATCCGACCATGCTTTTTACACACAGTGAATTACTCAAAACTGCTCCCATCTTATTTAATAAAGGAGGTCTGACAAAATGTGTTATGTTTGCATCAGCAGTTTAATCTGAACTTTAAGGGCTTGTGCACATTACGTGCAGAAACCTGTGTCTGCAATTCGCAAATAAGTAAAAAATAAGCGGACAGAATATGCACATGGGTTTCCACGTCCACTTATTCCATCCTCTTATTTCTTACTTTCTTTTACGTAACTGCGGATTGCGGGCATGGGTTTCCATGTGTAATGTGCACAAGCCCTAAAGGACCAGCCACACTAAAATCGCACGACTGTATGATACGAACGATCACGTGGTCTCCAAGAACAAATGTGATTGGCGCATTGAGGTCACGTGATCGAATCGTATCGTACAGTCGTGCGATTTTAGTGGACGTGTGGCTGGCCCTTAAGCCAAGAGATGGGGGAAAATGAAAAACAGAGAGAAAAAGAAGGAAGGGAAGTAAATGGATTATTTCCCCCAGACTCCTCAACCACTTAATGTCTCTGCTTACTACTGCATGCTTGTAAGAATAAAACCTTATCATTAAACTGGCAAGATCTGCTAAGATTGCAACTCGAAACATTCACCGGTCTTGTTGAAAGCAGCATCGAAAGTGCATTCACGCAATGCCCTACAAAGGAAGATGCACAAAGCAAGCCAACTTCTACATAACCTCATGAACACAATGTTAAAATCACCTGTCATTCTGTTCATTCACACTTCACCACACAAAGCGCGAGCAGATGTGGGTGCATCCCAATCGATGTTCAACAGCCACAGACCCATTTTCTGTCCACGTTTTCCAAGAATTTAACACTTCCACACATTCATCGACTGGTATTAATATCTTTAAATATGTGATTTTACATAAAGGTGGCTGGCTTTATTTGCATGCTAAAATCACTCTGGTTTATTCTCAACGAATTCATTAAACAAGAGATGGAGAAAGGTCAGAAGTTTACATAGCACCAACAAATTAGTTGAGAATAAATGATGGAAAAGAGAGAGAGAGAGAGAGAGAGAGAGAGGGAGAGAGAGAGAGAGAGAGAGAGAGAGAGAGAGAGAGAGAGAGAGAGAGAGAGAGAGAGAATAATATACACATAGAAAAATGTCCTCTTAGAAAAAAAAATCCTTTTTCTCCTTTTCATTACCATTTTGTTGTCCATAAGAAACACACACATGCACACAACAGATCCAATATTAACACAGAACGCCAGAAGCTGCTTCTGTTCAGCCCCTCCAGTAGCACACATCAAAGAAAGTTCAAACCATACTTCATGTTCATGTTTACTAACTGTAAACAGATCATAGGCCACAGCCATCAACAGGTAACAGAAATTGATAAGCGTATTTTACTTAGAGTAACCCGCACGCTATATAGCATACCAGCTGATAAACTAAAAAAATGATTCATACTTTAAGCCAGCTTGTCACAACCAGAACCTAAGGCTGCCGGCACATTTTTTAAAAACATCCCTACGAAAACCCATCTGCAATCCGTAAACAAAAATCTGGAAATAAGAAATGTGAAGGAGTATGCACATTACATATGGAAATAATCCGCAAACAAGAACTGGAAATAAGAAATGTGTATGCACATTACATATGGAAACCTGTCTGTAATCCGCAAACAAGAATCTGGAAATAAGAAATGTGAAGGAGTATGCACATTACATATGGAAACCCGTCTGTAATCCGCAAACAAGAATCTGGAAATAAGAAATGTGAAGGAGTATGCACATTACATATGGAAACCCGTCTACATATCCCATCCATTTATTTCTACATTTTCTCTCTTTACTTTATTTGTGGATTGCGGATAGGTTTCCATACCGATATTTTCATAAATGTGCACAGACACTTAACCTATAAAGTAAAAAAAAAATCCTGTCAGTTTTAACTGCACATAATAGCAAAGATTATTATGAAACATACGACTGAAAGAAGTCATGTTGGAAAGATCCTGACTGGGGCTGAAGAGATTGGCTAGCTAGACAAGCAGCCAGCATGTAGGAAACATGATTCTTTAGCGCACTGGTGTGTGTGTGTGTGTGTGTGTGTGTGTGTGTGTGTGTGTGTGTGTGTCTGTCTGTCTGTCTGTGTGTGTGTGTGTGTGTGTCTGTATGTGTGTCTGTGTGTGTGTGTGTGTGTGTAAGTAAAGTGTGTGTGTGTCTGTCTGTCTCTGTGTCTGTGTGTGTGTGTGTGTGTGTGTGTGTGTGTGTGTGTGTGTGTGTGTGTGTGTGTGTGTGTGTGTGTGTGTGTGTGTGTCTGTGTCTGTGTATCTGTGTAAGTAAAGTGTGTGTGTGTGTATGTGTGTGTGTGTGTGTGTGTGTGAGAGAGAGAGAGAGAAGAATCAGCATGCTTGCATACATGTGCTTGTGTACTATCTTAGTGCAACTGTAAAGTTCACAGAGCTAAAAAATGGTCAAGCAATTGATAAATTTGCTGTATAAATTTAATAAACTGTGCGATGAAATAGCTACCAGGGAATCTTTTCAATGTCATTTAGATTAATCTGTACACAAAGCTTACCTCAAACATTTCGATAAACGCACATATATTTTCTGTTCACAAGACCAATTATAAATTGATTTCCATAGCAAAGATATGTGGGCATTAGACTTAATATGTGGTTACCAATCATCTCAGATTCAGAATGTTATCAGAGAAATTACAAGAAATGACCAGACTATAAAGACAGATGTAATGATCTTTAACGAAACCGAAATGGTGAAACATGGGAAGTCACTTATATCAATTCACACGGTCAATGACAGGGATTTAATGGAGCATCAACATTGTGCGAAAGCACACAGGAATATCAGACAATCGCTATATATAAAAGCAAATGAATGAACGTTTGTCTCAAACAGTTATTTATCTCTCTCTCATGCAATCTCAAATTTAAAATATGTAGCCATGTACTGGTAGCTTTGTTGGTGTTTTTTTCACAAATCATGGAGGCGCATATTCAGACACTTGGAAACAAACGCATTGAAAAAAAAATCTTTCTTACACTAATTGGAAAAAAGAACAAATACACAAAATTAAAAGCAAGCAAACAAACAAAAACTGGTTCCCCTCCAATCTGATACACTTTTGCAACAGTCAAGCACAAGAATACAGCAAACCAAGCACACATAATGTAAGCCTGAAAAACAATTAAAATGAAGCGAGAATAAGAGGAAGTGCATACTGAACAGTTTGAATGTTTCAGCCATTATTTTTAAGTACAACTACTAAAATACATTATAAACTAGGGTTACTCAAAGGAAAAGAAGAATAATTGAGCGGTTAAAAAAACCTACAATGGACTGCAACAGATGGAGAAATATTCTAAGTCCTGAGGTGAGCCTTGAGCGAAAAAAGAACCATCCCTGTCCCAATAATGACTTTTTTTCCATCCCTGTCCCAATAATGACTTTTTTTTCAATTTTTCAGAAAACTATATTTTGATCATGCTCTATTTCATATTACTTTCATTATAGTCTACTTCTTGATATTGAATTCTGAATATAAATTGGTATAACAAACCAGAATATAAAAAAATGAATTAAGTCAAAGAAAATGATTATAACAATGAAGTACGATGTTACATGGAGATAATGAGCATGTGTGAGTGCGAGACCGCAGGGTGTGGCTACATAATAGAACTATCAAATCAAGACAATGTATGTATAGTCAGTGTCAATTGAAGGAAAAAAGAAATCAGCAACTCACTCAATGAGAAACAACCTGCTGCATAGGTTCCTAGGAAAACAAAATAAATGGGTTCCTATAATGTTATTTTGAAATGCAACAGTGATCAGTACAACTTGTGATTCAATTAAGGGAAACAAAATAATCAATAAATATTGTTCCGGATGAACTTTGTTGCTGATTTTAAAACAAATAATGTCCGTGCTCTTTCTGTGGCAAAAAGACCACTGCCCGAAATTCTGAAGTAACAATGGTACTCAAGAAGTAAGAAAGACAGTACATATTTGATATAACTTGGTCAACGATACTGTCTTCAGTTTACAAGTTGGCATAACAGAAATCTATGAGACCCACTTCCCCTCCCCCAAACACAGCAATAATCTATATACATCATTAATGGTACATGATTCCTTTATTCTATATGCTTTAAGCAGTTCCAGCCTGTCCTCATCCCACACCTAGCCAAAGGCTTGGTATGCAATAACAACAATGTTAGTTCTCTTCCCTGGACACAGCAATAATCTATGCTTTAAGCAGTTCCAACCTGTCCTCATCCCACACCTAGCCAAATGCTTGGTATGCAATAACAACAATGTTAGTTCTCTTCCCTGGACACAGCCTGTCCTCATCCCACATCTAGCCAAATGCTTGGTATGCAATAACAACAATGTTAGTTCTCTTCCCTGGACACAGCCTGTCCTCACCCCACACCTAGCCAAATGCTTGGTATGCAATAACAACAATGTTAGTTCTCTTCCCTGGACACAGCCTGTCCTCATCCCACACCTAGCCAAATGCTTGGTATGCAATAACAACAATGTTAGTTCTCTTCCCTGGACACAGCCTGTCCTCACCCCACACCTAGCCAAATGCTTGGTATGCAATAACAACAATGTTAGTTCTCTTCCCTGGACACAGCCTGTCCTCATCCCACACCTAGCCAAATGCTTGGTATGCAATAACAACAATGTTAGTTCTCTTCCCTGGACACAGCCTGTCCTCATCCCACATCTAGCCAAATGCTTGGTATGCAATAACAACAATGTTAGTTCTCTTCCCTGGACACAGCAATAATCTATGCTTTAAGCAGTTCCAGTCTGTCCTCATCCCACACCTAGCCAAATGCTTGGGATGCAATAACAACAATGTTAGTTCTCTTCCCTGGACACAGCTTTGTTATTCTATCATGGATGTATTCCATATCTTTATAGAACAGAAACTCAAGTGTGGGAGCTTTCCTTACCTGCTCAACTGACAGTAAAAAATAAGAAGCTTGTTGCATTTTTAACAGTCTTCCAAAGCAAACTGTGGATTATTTTGTGTGAGCAATCGCAAATAATGTTTGATCTTTAACAACACTCATTCAAAGAGACAAAACAAAATGAAATTCTGATGTTGTAAAACAAGAACAACGAATTAACTCTTTTGTAATGTATAAAAAAATAAATTAAAAGAAAACATAATGTTGTTCTATCAAAGGTGGGATCAGAAAAATAACAAAAGTGCATGATTACATCAATCTGATTTTTTTTTAAAACTAACTAAAAGTTGTCAGTTATACCAAAATCAGCAACATTTGTGGTTAACAGCCTAAAATGCAATGGAATGTTAATCTAGCATGGTGAAAAATGGCACAAAAAGCAGTTACTAACTGAGGCCATACACAGTACACACACACACACACAGAAATGTCCCAAATTTCAATAACAACATGAAATATGCAGAGATCGACATAATTATGTCCCAATTCAAACATTCAACACAATGTTTCCTGAAGTTCACATTTTTTAGTTTTTTACTCTTATGACTTCAATATGTAGCAGCTGTAGCTTCTACGCACATGGCATACATCATTCAAACTCAGAAGACCAGACGGATTTGGCTTCAAACTGTGTCAAATATAGTGATCTCAGCCATTTGCAGCAATCTAATGTCTATGAATTTCAAATGGTGCTAGCTAGCGAGTGCACACGAACAAATCAATGATCAACACCAACTGAACATCGATACCATGTTACCACAGAAAACTGCATTATAGTTTCACTAAAGAAATGATGAGTCTACACAGTTATTTAAACAGAGTAAATGCTTTACTGCGCACAAAAGCCTTGTCCTTTTCGCTCTTTAAAATCATTCCCATCATCATGTTTTATTTTCTCAGTCTGCTTTTTCTGGAAGTTCTCATGGGATTGCCATCTTCATCTGACACCTCAAGATGGTATTTTTGCTTCTTTTGTTTTGTCCTTTAATTTTTTGGGGGTCTATGCTTAGGAACTATCAGAGAATCATCAAATTGTTCATGGAGGATGCATAAAGAAAGAATAAGAATAAGAACCATAATGTTTCATTGTGCAATTTTTCAGAATTTAAAAAAAAGCTTTTCTTAATTTCCTTGACCATTTCCATCATGTCTATGCACAATATCAAAAATGAAACTTTTAATTAACCCAAATCATCAAACCACATAGGTGAAAAGAAAATTAAACAAATTAAATTAATCAAACCCAAAACTTACTTAATACAACATAACACAACAAACAAACAAAAATCAGAGAAAAAACAACCACACAAATCAATAAATAGGATTAACATATTGCAGCCAACAAACCAAATAACTCACACCAACATTTTTTTTAATATGTTATAATATCAAACCAACAAAGTGCCACTAAGCACCCATTTCCCAGTATATTTATGTATATTCATAACTTACAACCTCAATTCCCTTCCTTGTTTCTTGAAACCTGCTATATCTGGCAGTGTTTCTTTCATTTTCAGCTTTGAAATTGTCAATCAAATAGCAACATAACTAGGGAAAAGGGCCTTCAAGAAGCAAAGAGGTACAATGATTAGGGGTGGAATTATTCAGATTTTTGATTACAACTGAATACAAAATCTAACTTTGGAAACACATTCAAGGAAAGTTTAAACTAAATAGTTTAACAAGCCAGGGTAAACGTAAAACCCAGAACCTTTTTTTTTCATAAATCTTTTCACACAACATCGGATCAGAAATGTTGCTGGCTTAGGCTTTGGTGTCCTAATTCAATGCAGAACTAGGGACACTAACAATCTGCTTACTAAAAGGGGCGACTTCAAACGTTAACAAGGAACTATCACAAAAACAGAACAATAATGATATGAAATGTGATAAGAAAACAAAAGTGCTGTACTATCAGCAAGTCAAACATGCAATTCACAAGAATTAGGGCCTGCGCACATTAGATCCACAATCCACAAGTTCCGTACAGAAACCTCATTCCCTTATACAAGAAATAAGCCGATGGGATTTGCGGATGAGTTTCCGCATCCGCTTATTTCTTGTACAAGCGAATGGGGTTTCTGTACGGAACTGGTGGACTGTGGATCTAATGTGCACAGACCCGTACTAACAAACACAATAGGATTCTTTTGTGGTTCAAGTTCAAGTTCAAGCATACTCTATCTCCCAAAAAGAAAATCAGGTTAGGTGCAACAACATGACAGAAATACACCATAACTGAAAGAACATTAATCAAACGTGTGAAACGAAATTATAACCAAACTATCATTAAAATTCATTACATCAATGTGCACATTTAAAACACACACACACAGACAGACAGACAATGAGAGATGAGAGAAAGAGAGAGAGAGAGAGCAAGGGAGAGAGAGAGAGAGAGAAAGAGAGAGAATGCAAATGCGAGTGATTTGTTCCAATAGTCCAAGACCCCTTATGAAGGGGAAGTGAACAAACAATATAACCATTATTAACTTGTACAGCAGCATAATGAACAAAGCCCAACCTTTGGTATCACAGAAATCAGACGAAGGAACAAACACATCCTTCAAAAAAAGATGCCTCGTAATAAGCTCAAAATGTTCGCTGTACATAGATAAGAGAAATAGACTTTCATCAATAGGTCGGGGGCAGCAACGATGATGTCTTCCACATTACTTACAGCCTGCAAATAGTTAAAGGGGTATCAGATGCTCTATTCGGATGCAAAAACGCTCTAAAAACACCACAGCATGGTTTTAGAATATTGATAAGCACAGACTGCGAACTCTATCGCTATTACATACCTTTTGTGTCACATTCTTCAAAATAAATTGAGCACTCACACATTTTTTGGGGGGTGTAAATCGCAGATCTAACAGCTGGGAAATCAGCCGTACCAGCCAGCCATTGTGTCTTGCGTACGTCATTTCTTCGAGAAACACATTCTTAATGTGACGTCACCCACAGATGCTGGATTGAAACAAGCAAAGACTTTTTTGAATGACGTCATAGCTTTATAATTCTGTCAAACGAGATATCACAAAGTAGACAACATCCTAGTGAACTCCACTGCACATTTTTGGCAAAGTATGACTATTTATATTTTTAGTTAAGAGTTAATATTTGACTGATAGCAATGGCTTTCCTCTTGGTTAGTTCAAGCGAAGGGAGATCACCCAAGAGCCCATTGCTAGAGAAAAGAAAAAAGGGCTATAGATCTAAGGGTACTCTCCTGAGGTGGGAGTACCCTCATCGAGATAGGATGGTTTGTTCTCCAGGCTCTGAAGCTCTCCTGAATTTTTGAATTATGACTATTTATTTTGAAGAATGTGACACAAAAGGTATGTACCGTATTTTACGGACTATAAGGCGATACCTTTTTCGTAGACTGAGACCCCTGCACCTTATATTGTGACTGACAATATAGTAAGAAAATATAATAACAGAATCTGAATTTTGTGTAAAATTTGGGGGGTGCGCCTTATAATCAGATGCGCCTTATAGTCCATAAAATACGGTACATAATAGGGATAGAGTTTGCAGTGTGCTTCCAAAAACCATGCTGTGGTGTTTTTTGCATCCAAATGGATGATTTTATTTAATATAACTATCTATTCTATCTATATACTTACCGTTTCACTACGAATGAGTTATCTCTTCCAATTTGGAGCTAATGCCAATTACCAAAGACCAAAAAAGTCTTAGTCTTCACAAGACTAACTTACTTCCCTTGGTCTGGTTTAGCAATACCACTGAGCTGCTGTGGATCCCCTTCCTGACGTCACTTCCGGGGAGCCAACTTTGAATCATGATAAATTTTTTGACTAATCGACTCGCAACGATGTTTTCGTCGGAGGGAGGTGGGTGGGAACCTTTGATCGTAGTGAAACGGTAAGTATATAGATAGAATAGATAGTTATATTAAATAAAATCATCCAATCTATTCTATCATGTTACCGTTTCACTACGAATGAGTTGTTTCCCAACGAGGAGGTGGGTAAGAAAAAACATTGTTGAATTTTTAACTTTCCAACAAAGAGCAAACATTTCATACCCATTATATCCAAAAAGCGGGATTACCCAGGGTATCCCCGTGATAGCACCGGAAGCATCCGTATGAACATATAATTTCATTCCCCCAACAGGCATATACATATATATGCATCCCAATAAACAATAACAACATAAATTACCGTTAGACCAAGGAGACAGGGGTCTGTGCCAGCACCAGCTTCCTGATGCCGTAGGTATCATTTTGTCTCCTGGCGGAGAAATGTCGTAGATAGAAGTTCAAGAACGTGGTCTCTGACTTCCAGTAGGCGGCCTCCAAGACGCTGGATAAGGCCACACCCTTGATCATGGCCAAGGAGGAGCTGATAGCCCGAATTTCATGGGCTCTCAGGGGGTTTTGGGGCAAGGATTTGTCAGCGTTTGAGTATGCTAATTTTATAGCATCTATCAGCCACCTAGAAATGGTGGATTTCGAAATGTCTTTCATGTATTTGTCATTCAGTGAAACGAACAGGCGTCGTTTGTGCCCTCGGAACTGAGAAGTTCTCTTCAAGTATAACCGAAGGGCTCTAACTGGACATAGGAATCTGTCGGTGTCATCAGGAGCCAGAATGGTGCAAAGACTCTGAACTGTCACTGAAGGAGAGGACGCCTAAGCGGACTGGTTCTTAGCACGAAACTCCGGAAGAAAAGACAGTGTCATGGATTGATCCGAAGAATTGAACTCAATATCCGAACCTAGACCGCTAAGAGCATGGACGCCACTAACCCGCCTAGCCGTAGCTAAAGACAATAGAAAAACTGTCTTGTATGTCAACAACTTGAAAGACAACGATGCTAAAGGTTCACATTGATCCCGAAGAAAGGACAGAACAACGAACAAATCCCACTGAGGAAGGCGAACGCCCGAGGACACAGACTTGTTGCGGACTGCATCAATCAGATGTGAAAGTTCAATAGCTAAGGAAAAAGAAGGATTTCTCTTGCCCGTAGCTACCGTTATAGTATGCACAACAGAAGCCTTGTATCCATTTAACGTCTGAGCGGATAAGCCGCGGTTCTGGTGGAGGTGAGCCAAAAACTGAGTAAACTCCGGACCGGAAGGATCTAACGGAGAAATGCCATGGGACAAACAGAAACCATACCATGAGGCCCACCGTATGTCATATAGTTTGTTAGTACTCTGTCGTCTCGCCTTGAGTACTAAGTCCACAGTTTGTTCTGAGAGTCCGCGTGCTCGCAGGCCTGACCGCATAGTAGCCATGCGGTCAGCTGAAACAGTTGGGGGTTGGCGTGGCCGACTCCCGTGCGTGGCTGAAGCAGAGTGTCTTTTGTGAGACGAAGAGGGACGCTTGGAACGTGTGAGAGGCTGGTGAGCTCCGGGAACCAAGGGCTGGTCTCCCAGAATGGGGCGATGATGATCAGCCGGGGTAGATCGCGGCTGTATTTCTCGAGTACCTTGGGTAGGAGAGACGTTGGAGGGTATGCATACGCCGACATTCCTGTCCAGGGCATCGAGAAGGCGTTGCGCGCTAGTGCCTGAGGGTCCCTCATAGGTGATACGTAGACCGGCAGCCTGCAGTTGAACCTCGTGGCGAACAGGTCCACGTGCGGTTTCCCCCAGAGGGACCACAGTGGGAGGAGAGACTGATGTGCAATAGTCCATTCCGTGGGTAGGATCTGGCCCTTTCTGCTGAGCTGGTCCGCTAAAACGTTCAGTTTTCCCGGGACATACTCCACCGACAGGGAGATTTGTTTGGCTTGAGCCCACAGAAGGATCTCCTCCGCTTTTCTCGAGAGAGCAGGCGATCGTGTTCCACCTTGACGGCGCAGGTAAGACAGGGCTGTCGTATTGTCGCCGCAAACGGTGACCCACTTGCCGGTGAGACAAACTGCAAACGACTTGAGGGCCCTCGCCACCGCTTCCAATTCCAGCAGATTGATGTGAAAGAGTGTCTCTGCGAGAGTCCACTTGCCTGAAGCCTCCCTGTCGTCGAGGTGTGCACCCCAACCAGTTTTGGAAGCGTCCGTGTGAAGGAACAGTTGTTGCTGAAGAGGTCTGATAGGAACCGTTTGGTTGACCCAGGCACGGTCTGTCCACTGTTCGGTTGCCTCTAGAAACCAGTCCCCTAGCATCACTTGGTGTTCCAGCTGAAGGCGAGAGATCTTTCTCTGAGCCAGCAAGCGTTGCAGTGGCCGTTTGTGGACCCGAGCCAGAGGAAGAAGGTCCGCTACTGATTCCATCAGCCCGAGTAGACGGAGTAACTGGCGGGCAGAAGCTGAGGTTTTCTGTCTGAGGGCAGTGACCGACTCCACGAGGGCTAGAATCCTGCTGTCTGACGGCCGAACGGTGAATTGGACGGTGTTGAAAGACATGCCCAGGTAGTTGAAAGAGGTTGATGGAGTCAGATCCGATTTGATGTCGTGGATACGAAACCCCAGAGAAGCGGACAGTTGAACCAGGGTTTCCGTTTGACTCAAGCAGAGTGCGCGAGAGGACGCCAGTAGAAGCCAGTCGTCCAGGTAGACGCGAAGGCGGATGGATTGTGCCCTGGCAATCCGCACAAGTTCCTTGGTGACTCTCGTAAAAATCCAAGGGGCTGGCGACAGGCCGAAGGGCAGGGCCACAAACTGGAACGTCTGTTGCCTCCAGACAAAGCGAAGGAACTTCTGCCGCGACGGGTGAATGCCCACATGGAAATATGCGTCGCGCAGGTCGATGGATGTAGCCCAATCGTTCTGAAGAATGGACAGACGGATGGAAGCGGCTGTCTCCATCTTGAACTTGTCCGTACGGATGTACTTGTTCAGAGGGGAAAGGTCCAAGACAGGGCGAAACTCTCCGTTCTTTTTGGGGACTACAAACAGGCGAGAGTAGAACCCCGAGTCCACCGGGGCCACTGGAATGATGGCTCCCTTCTGCTGTAGAGAGGCGACTTCTTTGTCGAGAGCTTCGAATTTTGCCCGGTCTTGGGGTGCTGGGAAGGAGATTGGGTGAGAGGACAGGGGAGGTTCCTGAGTAAACTGGAACCTGTAGCCTGCCCGCACGACCTGAAGGATCCAAGTATTTTCGACCAAACGTTCCCATGAAGGAAGGCATTCCCACAGAGAACCAACGCTTGTATCGGCCGAAAAACCTGGACCCTCCACAGATCGAGCGGGCTTTAATGAAAAGGCTGTTTCCGCCCCGAGAACGCGGTACGGCTGAATCGGGGCGGACCCGAAGCAGCCGATCCACGTCCTGAGAACGAGGAACCACGGGCTGAAGAGGGGGGAGTGGGCTGGAAAGCGGGACGGTGGCGCTGACCTGAAGACTGGTTGTAGGGGAAGCGAGAAACACGACCCCTAGAAGACATCATCCTGGAGGGAGTGTGACTGGCTGGCTTGAACTCTGTGCGTGCGCGCTTAGGTTGAGGAGCGGCAAAACTCTGACTCGCAGCCTTACGAGCCCACATCATGAGCTGTTCTTGAGAGAGATCGTTCCTCCGTTTCTTGGAGCCTTCCAGAACGTCCTTGACCGTGTTCGGGTGGAAGGTGGCGGAAGGATGGGACGGGCAGGAACGTAGCGTGGAGCGTTCTTCGAGGTCCAGTCGGAGTTTACAAGCCCGGACCACAGAGTCTCTGTAAGTAGCAGCCAGTTGAACCCTGGTGCTAGAAGCCACTGACGAAATCGAGTTCACTGCTTTGTTGAGCGAAGCCAAACAAACACCCAATGCACGTTCATCTATGGACTCAAGCAGGCTGAAATCTTCTGGTTTAGCCGTTGTGGTGGAGCCCACTATCTGGGACAGAGTCTGCAGCATGGAGGTAGCGAGAGAAGCGGCTCGGAGAACAGCGTAAGACGATCTTTCCAAGTTGTTAAACGAGGACTGTGAGAAAGAGACCGTCGATTGTCCTCTCTGTGGCCTAAAATCCAGAGATTGTTTCTCTTGAGGAGACACACTCGAGTGCGAAGGCACAGGCACAAAGGTACTGGATAGCTGAAACGGGGGGAAGAAGTCTTTCTTCAGGAATGTCCCCGCACGAGAAGGAATTGGGTCCGGTTGACGTGGAGGGGGACCGTCGTCCTCCTCGGTCAGAATCTGAGGCTGAGTCCAGAGAATAGAGTCAGCACGTCGAAGCTCTTGGCGAATAAACGGCGAAGTGTGAAGAGCAAGTCTTGCTTCTTTCGGAGCCTGTAATTCTCCGAAAAACTGTGGCTGTTCCTTGCTGGAATTCGACTCAGAAAGAGGCATCGGTTTGATGTCCTGACAGTATGGACGGAGAATATCCAAGTATCCTTGATAGTTCCCGGTAGAAGGAACTGGTTCCACTTGTACAGGGGGCTCAGAACAGAAGCTGCCCTGCTCCACCCGTGAGAAACGATCAACGTCCTGATCTGTTTCGTCACCAGGGTGTTGATGATCGGAAAATCTCTCGCGCATGACCCGACGAACTTCGTCTCTCACTGCTGAGTCAAATTCGCTGTCATCCTCGGAGTAAGGCGGAAGAAAATCATCTTCGACAGGAGAAACATGTAGACCCAGGCCAGAGTTCCTAGAGGGAAGCCCATGCGGAGTTTCATCCGTTGAAAATCTCTCTGTAGCAGAGACTGTTCTGCGCCGTGACAGCATAGTTCGTTCTGACGGGTCAACGGACGTTGTCCGTATGCGGTCCGTGCCGACAGTGCCCACGGGCACGGTGCTACCGGTACGGGTAGCAGTTTCTAGTGTCACGTGACCGTGTTTCATTGGTTCACGGATGACGGAGCCGTTATCTGCCTCGCCCCACGGGCGGCCGGAGTCCCCATGACGGGTACCGGTTTGGGACCGCACATGACCGGACTTCTTCCAGCCCCGCGCCATGCTGCCGCTCCCGGACAAACCGGGCGGACTTACAGGTCTAGAGTTACGAATTTGCCAGTTTCTGGGAGAATCCATCCGTGGAATCACACACTCACGTGAACGGGAGTCGTAGACCGGTACCGTGTCCGTCCGTGTCCGTTCCCGACGGTCAGAGAAGTGTCCGTCGAGATTTTCATCCATTGAGAAGATCGGTATGCCGGTCTTCCTCTCCAAACTGGCCAGTTGGTCCGTCGAGTAAGAGGTTGAAACAGCCGTTTCAAATCCGTCGAAACTTCGAGAATGGTAAGGCACTCTGTCTCTGAGGTTCTCATCCGCCAAACTTGGCGGTTCATCCAATGGTACTGAGTCACAGTCAAGTTTTGTATTTGTCCTAGTCGTGGTGGGCCTCATTGAACCACCTGACATCGAAACCAAAGAAGAGGACGGGACCAAAACTAAACCCTTGTTCTGTAATTCTGCCAGCATATCGGAGACTAAAGTAGAGGAATCTACTAAAGAAATGACATGTTCCGTCTGCTCCACAGACGGCTCCGACACAGCAGAAGTACTAGAAGAAGAATGAGTGGGAAGGAGGGGGGGAGGGGGGGGCACTTTCTTCTTCGAAGACGAAGAAGAAGAAGACGACCTAGACTTAGAACTAGACTCTTTCTTCGAACTAGAACTAGAACTAGGGGTAGGGGTAGAAAGGAACTTCCCTTTCTCATCCCTAGACTGCTTAGACGACGACGACGAAGTAGAAGCAGAAGGCACAGAAGTGACACCGATGTCCGACATGTTAACAACGAGGGCACAAAACCGGTGTCAAACAACAATCAAATAATTTCACTTTAACCAAAATTCGATCCCAAAAATCAAATTAAAATTATACACTGACAATACCTGTTACCCAAGGGGCAAAAGGGAACACAAAGAAGGTAGAATGGCAAGGAAAATAGCTTGAAAATGAATTAAATTTGCAGAGCAAAAAAGAACATGGCAGCTCCAATTGGAAAAAATTTATTATGATTCAAAGTTGGCTCCCCGGAAGTGACGTCAGGAAGGGGATCCACAGCAGCTCAGTGGTATTGCTAAACCAGACCAAGGGAAGTAAGTTAGTCTTGTGAAGACTAAGACTTTTTTGGTCTTTGGTAATTGGCATTAGCTCCAAATTGGAAGAGATAACTCATTCGTAGTGAAACGGTAACATGATAGAATAGATTTCTCCTTTAAGTCATAAGCATACACTCAAAATGCTACAGAAACCACAGCCCACTATAAGATACAATAAATCTCTCACAAGCCATGGGGTGTGAGGATCTATTTACAGCATAAAAAGATTTTGATTTATTAATTTAATCAGACTTCCATTTTCATTATTTCTAAAACACTTTCAAATGAATTTTTTCTGATCACATAGATCTTCAAGACTGCATTAGACAAGCCTAAAAAAATCAATCCGTTGATTTTTTTTGTAATAATGCATAAAGTGCAATAAATGAGAAACATTACATAAACAAAAAAAAATGTAATGCAATTCATTTATTGACGATATTTTGACTAGAGCGCAATGCCTCTATTTCTAATGAAAACATTTGACCCATAGTCCACTCAGTAATGAATGGAGACTGAGCCCCCTGAAGACCAGTGATACAAAACAATTTTGTTCTTATTTTACCTGATAACTTTTCAACTAGTTCCTGACTGTTCGTTATTGTTTTTTATACGTCATTCCTCTTTCACGCTAAGCAATACAACAGAAGTGTTAAACTATCTTAAACAACAGAAACACTCATCTTTTATCAGACATAATTAAATATAGGATAACAAACACCATTTCAAATCAAACCCAAAGAGGCAATAATATACATCAGATTGAATTTTATATGTACAGCAATTGATATCGAGTGTGATGATCGGGCAATAATCTTTCAGGAATCACAGTTTCTGTTTTGTTTTGTTTTTTATATATTTTTTAAGCTTTCCACTTTATTCTCTTCAAAGCCTGACACATATTAACAGACACACTTACCAACAAAAAGCAATGTGATTTTCAAAACCAGTCAAATGTTATGAACTTTGATTTTCACAAATGAAAGTTGTTAAGCTCAATTTTTTTTCTTCCTCTCGCTCACTCACTGTCATTCTCCCTCCACACACATACATGGAGACACATGCACGTACAGGACATCCACACAAAACAACAACCACACACCCAAACCGTGCCTTGCTTTTGAAAACAGATCCATCCAAACTCATCTGTACCAAACCTTTTGTCTCCCACTCTTATTACACACCTCAAAACAAGTCTTCCCCCACTCCCCACCCCCACCTAGTACCTCCCCATGCCCCCACCAGAACCACAATCTGCCAATCACTGCATCACCAGTTCATGAAGCAATCTACTGCAAACTTCTCTCATCTGCAAGTCTACCACACCCGGCCATTTCATCCTAGTCTTTCACTCACTCACTCACACACACAACCTCTCTCTCTATTTTGAACTAACTCACCACATGCTCTCACTCTCTCTCTTTTGCTCTCTCTCTCTCGCTCTCTCTCTCTCTCTCTCTCTCTCTCTCTCTCTCTCTCTCTCTCTCTCTCTCTCTCTCTCTCTCTCTCTCTCTCTCTCTCTCTCTCTCTCTCTCTCTCTCTCTCTCTCTCTTATGACAAAAATTATCTTATCTCCTCAAGTATCTACACAAATTTCCAGCCCTGTCCTGAAGACTGTTCCGTTGATGTCCGTAAACGACCGACACATTCCAGTAGCAGACATGCGTAGAAGCGAAGATCAAGGGGAAGCAAAGACAGGAGGTGCCTCGAAGAGCAGCAATAGCGGGGGCAAAGGGCAAAGGGCAGAGCACTAGGCCACGGCATCAGGGTGCATGTGCAGCAGGTTCTTGCGGATCTTGGGCTTGTCTCCCTTGATGTGCTCTAGGCTCTGCTTCCTTGTTGTCCCTGAAGGGCAAGGAAGAAAAGTCTGACAGAGAACCTTGATAAACTTCACAATTAAGGTTTTAATTTTGTTTGCACAGAAACAGCACAACTATAAAAAAAAATTAAAAATAATAAAAATATGAAGAAGCTAACAACCAACATCAAAAAAGGCTACATTTGCATCTTTACTAAACACTTTGTCAAAAGAGGGGTGCAAAAAGACTTGACATGCAAAACGAAATTGTAGAATGAAAAACCAATGATAAAATGACCATCAAAAAAAAGAAGAATCCAAGAAGAAACAAATTGTGAGAAAGGCTACAGGAGCTGAGGAAGTTAGCAAGCTTCATAAAAGAAGAATCCAAGAAGAAACAAATTGTGAGAAAGGCTACAGGAGCTGAGGAAGTTAGCAAGCTTCATAAAAGAAGAATCCAAGAAGAAACAAATTGTGAGAAAGGCTACAGGAGCTGAGGAAGTTAGCAAGCTTCATAAAAGAAGAATCCAAGAAGAAACAAATTGTGAGAAAGGCTACAGGAGCTGAGGAAGTTAGCAAGCTTCATAAAAGAAGAATCCAAGAAGAAACAAATTGTGAGAAAGGCTACAGGAGCTGAGGAAGTTAGCAAGCTTCATCAAAGAAGAATCCAAGAAGAAACAAATTGTGAGAAAGGCTACAGGAGCTGAGGAAGTTAGCAAGCTTCATAAAAGAAGAATCCAAGAAGAAACAAATTGTGAGAAAGGCTACAGGAGCTGAGGAAGTTAGCAAGCTTCATAAAAGAAGAATCCAAGAAGAAACAAATTGTGAGAAAGGCTACAGGAGCTGAGGAAGTTAGCAAGCTTCATAAAAGAAGAATCCAAGAAGAAACAAATTGTGAGAAAGGCTACAGGAGCTGAGGAAGTTAGCAAGCTTCATAAAAGAAGAATCCAAGAAGAAACAAATTGTGAGAAAGGCTACAGGAGCTGAGGAAGTTAGCAAGCTTCATAAAAGAAGAATCCAAGAAGAAACAAATTGTGAGAAAGGCTACAGGAGCTGAGGAAGTTAGCAAGCTTCATAAAAGAAGAATCCAAGAAGAAACAAATTGTGAGAAAGGCTACAGGAGCTGAGGAAGTTAGCAAGCTTCATAAAAGAAGAATCCAAGAAGAAACAAATTGTGAGAAAGGCTACAGGAGCTGAGGAAGTTAGCAAGCTTCATAAAAGAAGAATCCAAGAAGAAACAAATTGTGAGAAAGGCTACAGGAGCTGAGGAAGTTAGCAAGCTTCATAAAAGAAGAATCCAAGAAGAAACAAATTGTGAGAAAGCTACAAGCTTAGCAGCTTCATAAAAGAAGAATCCAAGAAGAAACAAATTGTGAGAAAGGCTACAGGAGCTGAGGAAGTTAGCAAGCTTCATAAAAGAAGAATCCAAGAAGAAACAAATTGTGAGAAAGGCTACAGGAGCTGAGGAAGTTAGCAAGCTTCATAAAAGAAGAATCCAAGAAGAAACAAATTGTGAGAAAGGCTACAGGAGCTGAGGAAGTTAGCAAGCTTCATAAAAGAAGAATCCAAGAAGAAACAAATTGTGAGAAAGGCTACAGGAGCTGAGGAAGTTAGCAAGCTTCATAAAAGAAGAATCCAAGAAGAAACAAATTGTGAGAAAGGCTACAGGAGCTGAGGAAGTTAGCAAGCTTCATAAAAGAAGAATCCAAGAAGAAACAAATTGTGAGAAAGGCTACAGGAGCTGAGGAAGTTAGCAAGCTTCATAAAAGAAGAATCCAAGAAGAAACAAATTGTGAGAAAGGCTACAGGAGCTGAGGAAGTTAGCAAGCTTCATAAAAGAAGAATCCAAGAAGAAACAAATTGTGAGAAAGGCTACAGGAGCTGAGGAAGTTAGCAAGCTTCATAAAAGAAGAATCCAAGAAGAAACAAATTGTGAGAAAGGCTACAGGAACTGAGGAAGTTAGCAAGCTTCATAAAAGAAGAATCCAAGAAGAAACAAATTGTGAGAAAGGCTACAGGAGCTGAGGAAGTTAGCAAGCTTCATAAAAGAAGAATCCAAGAAGAAACAAATTGTGAGAAAGGCTACAGGAGCTGAGGAAGTTAGCAAGCTTCATAAAAGAAGAATCCAAGAAGAAACAAATTGTGAGAAAGGCTACAGGAACTGAGGAAGTTAGCAAGCTTCATAAAAGAAGAATCCAAGAAGAAACAAATTGTGAGAAAGGCTACAGGAGCTGAGGAAGCTAGCAAGCTTCATCAAGTTAACATATGTACGCAAAACAATGCTTCCATCAATTTGTTAGTACAAAACCAATATCAGAGGCTTTTTTTCTAATGTGCTTCATATTGAGAAAAGAGGAAAACATTTTTTATCTTTTACATACACACACGCACACACAAAGAAATGGCACACACAACTGACACGCGCACGCGCGCACACACACACACACACACACACACACACACACACACACACACACACAAACTTAACACACACACACACACACACACACAAATGACACGAACACACACAGTCACTAAACTTCACACACACACACACTAACAAACAAATGACACACACAAATGAATGACACGCACACACACCCCACGCACACACAGAGTCACTAAACTTCACACACACACACACACACACACACACACACACACACACACACACACACACACACACACACACTCATTGTTTGTTTTTTCCAACTTCTTCTTCTCCTCTCCCTTACCACTATGATTACTTTTTACTAAAAGTGCATGATTACATCAATCTGATTTTTTTTTTAAACTAACTAAAAGTTGTCAGTTATACCAAAATCAGCAACATTTGTGGTTAACAGCCTAAAATGCAATGGAATGTTAATCTAGCATGGTGAAAAATGGCACAAAAAGCAGTTACTAACTGACACCACACACACACACACACACACACACACACACACACACACACACACACACACACTCATTGTTTGTTTTTTCCAACTTCTTCTTCTCCTCTCCCTTACCACTATGATTACTTTTGTCAGTATTTTGTACATGATTATCGCATTGTGCTTGCATATGTGTATTTTTTCCACATGTTTCATTGCGAATTGACTTTTTTTTTAGTTTTTGTTTTTTATTTTGTTTGCTTCAGTTGTGTTTCTCATTTATTTATGAGGACAGGATGAAAAAAAGCTTTGTTTAGCTTATTCCTTTATCGTCAATAAAGATCATTTTGACTTGACTTGACTTGACTTGACACACACACACACTCACACTTGATTTAGAAACACACAAACACACCCACAGTCACCCCCACCCCCACCTACACCCCAAACCCACTCTCGCACACTCTCCCCTCACCTAGAGTGACCAGAGCGCTGGCCACAGCCATTCCTGACTGACCGCTGGGGGCAAAGTCACTTTCCCCGAAAGGTAGCTGGACCAACAGGGTCAGCACTGCCGCCTTGTTCCCTGTCAGCGGCTCAATGGCTATCGCTGACGGCTTGTTGGCAAGCTGAAAGCAACAGATTAGCAGGTCATTGGCTAGGAGTATTTGTGATCGTGCATGCGCAAAACAGACATAATGGAATTTTGGCATAATTTGAAATATTACAAGATAGAGCAAAGATTACTCGCCAATACACAGAAAACAGCATGAGTTATCTTGTCTGGTTTTGATCTAATAGCAGACCTGTTTACCCCTATTTTGCAAAGTTGTAATTTCTGAAAAAAAAAAATGTAAAAAAAAAATTAAAACTGTAATCCAACGCGTGATCGATTATTTTTATTTTTCGCACTGACATGTTTTCGGTGCTTCTGCGTATCACAATGAACGTCGATATCGTACTGACCTGAGTGTGCAATACTAATGTCCGTCGAGCATTAGACACAGAACACATACTCATCACCTAATTCCTGGAATTTTTAGGTAACTTTCCCGGAATTTCTGTGCCACTTTTGATGTCTTTTCTTTTGATTTTCGACCAGAAGATACAGAAGCTTCGGAATGCACTTGCTTGGACGCCATTTTGAAACAGAAAAGGAAATGGTGCAAAATGACTTTTCACCGCATCGTTTCAAAAGCTTCGCTTACCGACGTAACTGTAGTGGGGTTTTTTTATATTTAGGATTTTGTTTTCCCGGGTTTTTTTTCCGTAGCCGTAATTACCGTAATTTGACTTTTTTCTCGTAAAAAGTACGGCAAAATCGGGATGGTAAACAGGTCTGTTATAGCCATTTGAAGTTTGACATTTGCGATAGAACATTTGCAGAAATCAGACATAGAAGACAGAATTTTGCCTCCTTGACTTGATTTTAAAAACAATCAAATAAAGAAAATCATTCAAAATTGTTTTTCATGTTGTGGATACTGGTAGAATACCTGAAAATAGATATAAATATGCCATAAGTAAAAAATTGGTATTTTAGGGGTCGTTGATTATTTTTGACTTTATGCTCAAAAACATTCTCAGCAACTTATGTCTGTTTTATCCATGCACCATCACATTTGATGCCCGTCTGTTATAACCATGCTACAAAGGGCATTACAGGTCACCCGTTTAAAATAATATAAGAAAAATATGAGAATTGGAGACCCTGTGTTGAAACTCCGGTGAATGACAAAGATGTGGACAATATCAGGGTCAACCCAAGATAGATAACTAAACGAAGATCAAATGGAGAGGGAAGGCGATGTGACAGTATGCAGTTTACTTTTATGGATCAACAACTTCTCCCTTTCTCTTTTTTGTTGTTGCTACAAATGACCCATTCAAATACATATAAAACACAGACTTTTCAACATTCTGCATTTTTTTAAAACCAGCCTGTCAAAACACAGAAAGAAACAAGTGGAAAAGGAAGAGAATCGACACAAAAAAGGTTTCAACAGTTATAAGAGAGTGAGCTGACAGCATGGCTGATCGGATGTAGTACTATCTGGTAAGGATATAAGGAAGCAATGGCTGTACTTTCAAGACTATAAAGCGCCTATATTTTACAACAAAATTCTGATTTTGTTATAATACTTTCTTACTTTATTTCTTGTCCTATTACTGGAACAACAAAAGGTACTGCCTTATAGTCTGTGAAACACAGTACCTTTTTGAGGCGGCGCAGGGTCTCAGTCTGGAACAACAAAGGCATTGCCTTATAGTCTGTGAAATACAGTACCTTTTTGCAGCGCAGGGTCTCAGTCTGGAACAACAAAAGGTACTGCCTTATAGTCTGTGAAATACAGTACCTTTTTGCAGCGCAGGGTCTCAGTCTGGAACAACAAAGGCATTGCCTTATAGTCTGTGAAATACAGTACCTTTTGGCGGCGCAGGGTCTCAGTCTGGAACAACAAAAGGTACTGCCTTATAGTCTGTGAAATACAGTACCTTTTTGCGGCGCAGGGTCTCAGTCTGGAACAACAAAAGGTACTGCCTTATAGTCTGTGAAATACAGTACCTTTTTGCGGCGCAGGGTCTCAGTCTGGAACAACAAAAGGTACTGCCTTATAGTCTGTGAAACACAGTACCTTTTTGCGGCGCAGGGTCTCAGTCTGGAACAAAAGGTACTGCCTCATAGTCTGTGAAATACAGTACCTTTTTGCGGCGCAGGGTCTCAGTCTGGAACAACAAAAGGTACTGCCTTATAGTCTGTGAAACACAGTACCTTTTTGCGGCGGCGCAGGGCCTCAGTCTGGAACAACAAAAGGTACTGCCTTATAGTCTGTGAAATACAGTACCTTTTTGCGGCGGCGCAGGGCAGTGTCCACATGGTCCCTGAGTTCTTTCCTCTCAGGCTGGCCGGCCCCGGCCCCTGGGTCCCCCTTCTTGTCCACATCCACGCACACACTGGAGAAGGGCCGGCTGGCCATCTGCTGCATCTCCACCATCAGTTGCTGCAACAACAACAATTATCGACATTTTACCACTATAAGGAGAAGGGCCATCTGCTGCATCTCCATCATCAGTTGCTGCAACAACAACAATTATCGACATTTTACCACTATAAGGAGAAGGGCCATCTGCTGCATCTCCACCATCAGTTGCTGCAACAACAACAATTATTCTCATTTTACCACTATAAGGAGAAGGGCCATCTGCTGCATCTCCATCATCAGTTGCTGCAACAACAACAATTATTCTCATTTTACCACTATAAGGAGAAGGGCCATCTGCTGCATCTCCACCATCAGTTGCTGCAACAATAACAATTATCATCATTTTACCACTATAAGGCCATCATGGTTTT
>CM065686.1:28960590-28978864 GCA_017654935.2 Phymorhynchus buccinoides
ATTTGATTGGCCCATCGAGACCACATGATCAAATCGTGTCGTGCGATTTGAATGGGCTGGCCCTTTAAAAACAAACAAAACCATCACCAAGGTCACCAAATGCAAGGACATTATAAAAAATGGGGGGGGGTGGAGTATAGAAAAAAAATTACATATCACCTTAATTTTTTTTCTTGTAACAGATCAGTGTATGGTGGGATTTTCTTTAAAGACAATTCTTGTATTTTCACTACCAAACCATTCGAGTTAATAAAAGAAAAATCAAAAGCTACCCACACATTATCAGCTCTGCAAAAAGAGATAAAAACTACGGCGCAACTCTCCACCACAACTTACCCAAAGAAAATGACAAAAAATATTAGCAGATCTAATTGACGGGGTTGGGCAAAAGAAATCTGAAAGTAAGAAATCAAAATTGTCATCTAGTGAGGCAATGCTACATCATTAATCCATTAATTGGCAAGGGTTACTGGGAAATACCATAAGACAAGAAGAAGGTTAATGAAAATAAAATGAAATAACAGTGAAAGCAGTGAGTAGGTTCAGAGTAAAACTGTTACCAGTAAAGTTTTATGATCTGTAAACCTCATTCAGAAAATGTCTTTAAAAACTTTAACTGACAGAAATCGTATGCAGAAAAGTTCAATTCAATTCATAATTGAATTGATTGTTTGATTGATTGATTAATTCTTGGTTATTGGGCTTTGACAGGAGGAGGGCAGTATTGAACAAATGAGGGGAAATAAGAGGCAAATCAGAATCAACCAACACAATTTCTATACAAAAATAACGAAGCAAAAGTGAGAGCTATTGGTATAGTTCATTTCGGTCAAATAGACCATCAAAAGTTTGACTCTAAACCCACTTTTCATGCTTTAAAACATTCTAATTTCAATCAGTATCTGTTTCTATTCAGACATGCAGGGCATGCAGACAGACAACGCCCACAGGGTGTCAATAGCTAAGGTCACAGACCATCAACAGTTTACATACCTAAAGAAGGTTATAAAAAAGTGAACAAGATCTATTTTGGGAAACTGTGAGAAGGAGATCTGAAAACAAAAAAGGCAACAATAATATAGTGTAAAATCTTTCAATTTCAAATAAACATTCATGGGTGCAACTCCCCAAAATGAAGTAAACTGAAAGTTTCATCTGTTTCAGTCATTGACTGAGTGAATCGTTTTCCTTTGCGTTGTTCTGAACTTGCGGTGTTGGTGCAAACACGGCAGGTGCAATGAATGCCATCATCGATACTTGATAAGGAAGGGTCGCTGTCCCATAAAAACAACAACGTTGTTGGCCTCTTGTCTGTTCTTTTCTTAAAATTCATATTTGAGACCAATTAGCCTTGCCTAGTTGTGTTTGAAAACAGTATGGCATATCTTGAAAGAGAGAGCATTTACGGGCTAAAGTGACCAAGTTCAAAACGCCCAGAATCACCCGCAGTCAATGTGCCATTGCCGATTTTTGACAATTGTTTTGTTTTACGAAAAGGAAATTCCATTTCAGGTTATATAAAATTTAAAAAAATGAAATCCTTGTGAAAAGTTGCACCCTAAAATCAATCAAATTATGCATCATGTTTTCAATTCAAATAAATGAGACCATATAAAAATGCCAAAATTAGTTTATTAAAACAAAGTGAGAATTACTACTGCATAATCAAATATAAATGCATTGCTTAGAAACAAAACATTTACAAATTCCCAAACAAAGGGGCTAACATTTACATTCAAGAGGAATTATCATATGCAAGACTGTACAGGCTGAAATATGTACGTAATTCATACAAGCAAATACAGTGAACCAAATGCTGGA
This sequence comes from Phymorhynchus buccinoides, assembly GCA_017654935.2. Lineage (NCBI taxonomy): Eukaryota > Metazoa > Mollusca > Gastropoda > Neogastropoda > Raphitomidae > Phymorhynchus > Phymorhynchus buccinoides. The sequence continues at coordinate 28,962,412 of CM065686.1, forward strand.
GTCATGTAGCTCCTTACTCGGGCCTTACAAATAAAACCTCCAGTCTTTTCACTCGAACTTTTGCAAGGATTTATTCAGCTTTACTGTCTCTATTTCTTAGCAAAATGAGCTTCAACTCCAACGTGCGCTTCCTTCACCTCATTCACATTGCAAATCTACAAAATGCCATTAACAAGTATGCAAAAGAAGGATCCAAACTTACAAACAAACCTAACATTTGCAAGAATTCATACTATAAATTCAGTCTAGCATTATAATAAATTCTGAGACATTCATTAACAAAATGTATCTGATTTTGAACAGTTGGTATCCTCATACAAACAATGGTATTAAGCCAGACATAAGAATTTGAGATGTAAATGGATTCAATTGGACTAACATTTGGATTCCTGGCAAATAACAGCGCAAAGATTGTTTCTTTACATACTTCTACACTACTACAAAAAAAATAGGGCATAATAAAATATTGACTTTGTAATCTCACCATGGGTTCAATAACCAAATCGTAAGTTTGATTTCATGTGAAAACGAAAGTTCAACCTGACTGTAAAATCGAAGGCAAAAATTAATTTTCAAATGTCACATGACTGCTAGTCACAATACAGTTGACAGATTGTTGGGCCTCTGTTTGCTACCACTACCAAGCATTCAAGGCAATACAGTTGACAGATTGTTGGGCCTCTGTTTGCTACCTTACCAGGCATTCAAGGCAATACAGTTGACAGATTGTTGGGCCTCTGTTTGCTACCACTATCAGGCATTCAAGGCAATACAGTTGACAGATTGTTGGGCCTCTGTTTGCTACCACTACCAGGCATTCAAGGCAATACAGTTGACAGATTGTTGGGCCTCTGTTTGCTACCACTACCAGGCATTCAAGGCAATACAGTTGACAGATTGTTGGGGGCTACCACTACCAGGCATTCAAGGCAATACAGTTGACAGATTGTTCTGTTTGCTACCACTACCAGGCATTCAAGGCAATACAGTTGACAGATTGTTGGGCCTCTGTTTGCTACCACTACCAGGCATTCAAGGCAATACAGTTGACAGATTGTTGGGCCTCTGTTTGATCATTGGAACAGTCTCGTGATCTGAAGAGTCTCCTGAAGATTTTCTGGAGGATTAATGTTTTTCCTGGCATTCTAGATCCTCTTACAACCATTACAAAGTTACATTATAAAGTTGAAATTAAAAAATGAAACATTGGGCAGATTTAAACCTCCAAGATGACAGTTCACGTCTCTGTTGGGCTCATTTTGTGCACAATATCTGTCACACCCATAAAACTCTCTCTCTCTCTCACTCTCTCTCTTTTTCTCGCAGTCCTTCTTCTATCTTGTTCTGATTGAATATTAACAGCTATCTGACTGCAGTAAATGTAATGTGTGGAGATACTATTATCATGTGTAATGATTGTTGATGATGAGATGTAGTCCAAATTTTGTATCTGATGGATTGCTACAAGTTAATAATGGTTATTGATCTATGTTTCTTCACTTCCCCTTCATAAGGGGCCTTGGCCTATTTGAACAAATCACTCGCATTTGCACACACTCTCTCTCTCTCTCTCTCTCTCTCTCTCTCTCTCTCTCTCTAACTCTCTTCTCTCATTGTCTGTCTCTCTCTTATGCGCCCGTTTGTGTGTGTGTTTCAAATGTGCACATTTCTAAGTTGATGCAATGAATTTTAATGATAGTTATTCAGTTGGCATAATTTTGTTTCACATGTTTGATTAATGTTCTTTCAGTTAAGCTGTATTTCTGTCATGTTGTTACACCTAACCTGAATTGCTCTTTTGGAGATATTAAAGTATACTTGAACTTGAACTTGACCCTCCCATGACCTACACGGTCCCCTGACCACTTTCAATCGAATGCCTTGCCATGCCCAACACATGGCCAACTGTTGCACGACTATTTTGTGGAGTTTTAGAATTTGCACTATTCATGTCCATCTTTTCTGACCGTCACGTGACGTTTCAAAATTGATTTTAGTCTTCAATCCTATGTTCAAAGAAGAACATACTTTTGTTTTCAAATGAAATTAAAGTTATAATTTTGATATTGAACCCTTGTTGATTCTGACAAAATCAATATCCCCTACTTGTTTTGAGCAGTGCATGTTACAGGGGTGGCAGTGATAACCACACACAGCCCTTACCTGCAGCCAGAAGGGGGTTTTGAAGCTGTAGACATAAACGAAGAAGGTGCTGTTGGAGTCCCCGCCAAACCCGTAGGTCTTATGTTCGAACTTGGTGCGGTAGTACTCGCACTCGTAGCTGCTGGTGATCACCTGCTCCTCTGGCTGGCTGTCTGCAAACAACAGGCAACAGCTCATCAATGACAAAAATGAAACAAAGTTGATTGAGAGGTGTCACCGGAAAGCAGCAACCCGAGATTGAAGGTCACAAATCGTGGTAAAGGTCAACAATGTTCTTGAAAGTAATGGAAAATATCAGCTTCAGATAACATTTTGAAGTGTGTGTGTGTGTGTGTTGTGTGTTGTGTGTGTGTGTGCATGCGTGCGTGCGTGTGCATGCGTGTGTGTGTGCGCGCGCGTGTGTGTGTGTGTGTGTACATGTGCATGTGTGTGTACATGTGCATGTGTGTGTATGTGTGAGGGGGGTGTACAATACTCACTGGATTTAAAGGTGATGTTGATGAGTGCCACCCCTGAGCAGTTTAACGTAAAATCCACATCTCTGTCACCCTGGAAACAAAATATCACACACTCTCTATACCACTGTGCAAACCAGGGGCACATTTACGCAAGAAAAAATGTTTCTGAATGCAGATGTTTGTACAAAAGCCTGTCTGCCTAAAACTGTATAAAAGCCACTGGCCTAAGCCCCCAAGACCCATCAAAACCACCGCTGGCTCCAAGAGTACATTGAAATACTACTATAAGGCGATACTTTGTCCCCAGATTGAGACCCATGCGCCTTATAACATGATGACAAAACAGTAAGAAAATATCATAACAAAATCTGAATTCTGTGTCAAATTGGGGGGGTAGGAAGGGTGCGCCTTTTAATAAGGTGCACCTTATAGTCTGAACAATATGGTACTCCAAACCTCAATCAGGGATCATTATACAAATCATCTGAAAGCCTTCAACTTGAGAACCCTTGGCCATAGACCCCAACACCCATTGATATATCATATTCTTGATCAGCACTACCCAACTGAGGGACAATTCCACAAAAGCAGGGTGATTCTACAGCTAATGAGCTCAGCAGCAACAGCAGCTCTCAGCTCACCCTCTTATTGATTTTGCACTCTATTTTAAAAGCAGATGATATTAAAACCATGAGCAAATATTTTTAAAGCACAAACGAAGAGACTTTAACCAAAAGTCACATAACAGAGAACATTCACTCTGATAAGACAATCTCTTCTGCTATTGCTGTCTTAGGGTCAAAAGGAATCCGAGACTTTACCTCAAAGATCTGATGCTTTCGTTTGGTCCCTGTTTGTGAGGCCCCCAAGCTGAATAAAGTGTATCAGCATGTGCGCAGATGCTTTGCATGCTTGCACTTACTCACGCATGAACACATGCATTAGAGAGGGTATGTGGATCTACACGCACGCACACGCACACACACACACACAAAAGAGGGAACTGTGACTTACAGATTGTGGTGTGCTATAGAAGTTGATTTGAGTGTAGTTCACATCTTCTTTTTTGGACAAGTTGAATGTGTACTGGTAGTCCGTTGACAGCAAATCTGAAAATATGATAATTATTTTATTTTCAAGGCCAGAAGGTACTGACAAATGCAAACCTGCACCAGCAAAGACAAGCAAGTATTTTTGTTTATACGTTGCTTAAAGCCTACATAACTGCTCTGGGTTTACTCTGCACTTGTAATGAGAAAATGGAAGATGGCTCATTGACACTAGTCTCAATAGGAGGCAATGGAGTGATTCAACAGTTTCAAGGCTTGAAAAGTATTTTGAAGGCTAGTTCATGTACCAGTGAAAGAGGTAAAGAAAAAGATTTAAAAAATGACTGTAGAATAAACAAAAGTATTGATCAACTAAAAAGATTAATGCATTACTTCAAGCATGACACTTCAACCGTCAATCATCACTTAGGAGAATACTCTCCATTTGTGACATTGTCACATTAACTCTATGCAACTCTTGTATTATGTGCTATTAGCTCAGGTTTTCTCAAACTGTTCATAAACTTTACACAATGAATCAGTCAACTTTATTACTTCAGCACTGATATCTTTGGACAAGTAGGATAACACAACGGCGGACTTACAATAGCATGTTCCTCCTTTCTTCGGGTCCCCATGGTACTTATTCACATCATCACAGCTGCAAAGCAAGCACACACACACACACACACACACACACACACACACACACACACACACACACACACACACACACACACACACACACACACATCTATATATAATTATAAAATAAGGGGGGAAACAAAGAGGTGATTATAAACATTTTTTTAAAATAATTTACCAATTTCTTAGAAAAACACAAACAAATCTTTAAAGCTGTTTCCCAAAATATATTACTATATATCTTTTCATTTGCTCATGAAGTAAAATTATTTGCATTTATAAACAGACAAGTTTGTATCATTAAGCATGCTATGCATGAACACATACACATACTTTCATACACATCCCCCGACCGGCCCCCCACCCCCACCCCACGCGCCACACACTTAGTCTCTCCCTATATACATCACTCCCTCTAATCCATAAACTAAATAAACAAAATGAAAAGAAAAAAATCAGAAATACACACGTAACAAGAGTTATAAACAAGCATGGCACAGGATGACACCAACAGCATGTCATGATAGGCAGCGTCACTCACCTGTCACAGTGCTTTCCTGTGACGCCCCTGGTGTGGCAGTAGCACTGTCCGTCTGCGTGGTTGCAGGAGTTGGCCTGCCCATGGCACTGACACTCTGCACACCATAGCAGTGTTTAGTTGAAGAGAGCTCACTGTTACACCATCATGCTCAATGACCATTATGATCATACCAATATTCTGTGTGTTTGTGTGTGCCAGGGTCTGTCTGAATCTCTCTCTCTCTCTCTCTCTCTCTCTCTCTCTCTCTCTCTCTCTCTCTCTCTCTCTCTCTCTCTCTCTCTCTCTCCTCTCTCTCTCTCTCTCTCTCTCTCTCTCTCTCTCTCTCTCTCTCTCTCTCTCTCTTTTAGTGTGTATATGTATGTGTCTGTGTGTGTGTGTGTGTGCGTGTTGTGTGTGTGCACATGCACATGTATGTGCTTGCTTTCAAGCATACATGTCCAAATGTGCATGCCTGCATGCATATGTGTGTACTCACCCATATCAATGCAAGAACAGTACCTGAGCAGTTTCCCCCATTGAAGGGGCTACCATAATTAAAGTGCTGGCAGTGGGGAAGGCGCAGTCTGTGTGCTCGTGTGTGTGAATGGGTGCATACGTGTATGCATACTTTATGTGTGTGTGCGCACACATATCAATGCAAGCGCAGTACCTGAGCAATTCCCCCATTGACAGGGCTGCCATTGTACTGTCACTGATTGCTCTGAGTGGGGAAGGCACAGTCATTGCGTGCACATGAATAGTAGTATGTGAATTTGTGCATATGTGCATGCATATCAATGCAAGCGAGCAGTTTCCCCCATTGACTGCCATAGTGCTGGCAGTACTGACATTGGTCACCTTGAGCAGGAAAGGCACAGTCTATGCGCATACGTATGTGAATGTGTACATACGTGCATGCATACTTTATGTGTGCGCCTGCACATCAGTTCAAGCGCAGTACCTGAGCAGTTTTCCCCATTGACGGGGCTGCCATAGTAGAAGTGCTGGCAGTACTGACATTGGTCACCTTGAGCAGGAAAGGCACAGTCTATGCGCATACGTATGTGAATGTATGTGAATGTGTACATACGTGCATGCATACTTTATGTGTGCGCCTGGCATCAGTTCAAGCGCAGTACCTGAGCAGTTTTCCCCATTGACGGGGCTGCCATAGTAGAAGTGCTGACAGTACTGACATTGGTCACCTTGAGCAGGAAAAGCACAGTCTATGCGCATACGTATGTGAATGTGTACATACGTGCATGCATACTTTATGTGTGCGCCTGCGCATCAGTTCAAGCGCAGTACCTGAGCAGTTTCCCCATTGACGGGGCTGCCATAGTAGAAGTGCTGACAGTACTGGCACTGGTCACCTTGAGCAGGAAAGGCACAGTCTATGCGCATACGTATGTGAATGTGTGCATACGTGCATGCATACTTTATGTGTGCGCCTGCGCATCAGTTCAAGCGCAGTACCTGAGCAGTTTTCCCCATTGACGGGGCTGCCATAGTAGAAGTGCTGACAGTACTGGCACTGGTTGCCCCGGGTGGGGAAGGCGCAGTTCTCGCACACACTGCTGTTGGCTGCGCAGGTAGCGTGGCCGTTGCACTGGCAGGCTGGAAAACACCACACACAAGGTCTTCACAAAAATGTAACTGTAACCAACTCAATTTTATTTTGTCCTTGTACAGAAGATAATATTGTTGCAGTCATAGACTCTTCAATGCATGCATCAGACAAGGGTAAAAAAAAAGAAAAAGAATGGATATTTCAGATTAACACACCCACACACTGCATATACCCAGTTGTACACACTTGGTAGTACACTTACAAACACATGCACATGTGCACACGATCCAGCATGCACATAGACTAGAGATAATGCATGTTGTTTTCTTCATTACAGTCATACCATTTCCTAACACATCCATATAGAATCAAATGTTTAGAAAAACACTTGAAATCATAAAATTGTTTTGCTCTGAAGAACTGAAATTTCTCCTAATTTCAAAGTTATTACTTTCTCCCCCTGCCCATCTCCCACCCCCTCCCCTCCACACCTCCCCTTCTAAGCAACTATCACTAGAGCCTAAATGAAGACCAACAACTTTACTCCAACAGCCGATAATGTCATATATAACTTTTCTCACCCCCCACCCACTAACACACATAACACACACTTCCACACCTCTCACTGGATCCTAAATTCCTAAATCAACAACCACAAGCGTTTTAAGACTTAAGGCGTTGATTTAGGGCTAAGAGTAGATGGGTAATCTTCCAATCTTAGAGGCGGATACGAGAGGGTGGGTGGGTGTGTTACAGGGTCCAGATGACACACTCCCCCATCTTTTACCCACCCCTGCCAACTGAAATAAAAATAAAAAGTGGACAAATCCATGAGTACCGTTTTTCCTGGGCTATAAGCCGCTACTTTCTTCTTCAACTTTGACCCCTGTAGCTAAAACAACGATTGCGGCTAATTTGTGAATATTTCCCCTTCCGTATTTAGGCTGGTCGTCAACTCCAGCCTGTGCACGTTAACATCGTCAATCTCGGTAAAAATGAATCGTTCTCAGGCCGATAGTGAGGAATTTAATCAGCAATAACACAATCTGACCACTAAATTTCACCACTTTTATGCACATGTTTCTTCACTAATCAGTTTATCACCAAAGTTTGAAACTAAGCGATCGATCTCACTCCTCAAGTTGAAACTAAGTGATTGGCCTCACTTTACAAAAAAGAAGTTGAGAAGCAGCTCCTTTGAGTTATTAAACCGATAAATCGGCATTAGCGTCTGCACTGAAACACTTGCTGAATGCAAACAACTCACAAAAGCCAATAAATGAAAACAACAGGCGCATTAGCACTTGCCGTTATTACGTATCTGCGGAGTGCACAGCGCCATTTTGTCTACTGTCTGCCAATATGGATGTGAAGTGAAAGTTTTGTGTGTGCAAACTTTGACTGAAAATGAACTGCCAGTGCGTTACTTTGTTTTGTTTTGTTTTGTGTTGTGTTGTGTTGTTGTGCTGAATCCAGTATTTTGTGGGTCCGTTATGATGAAGATTAGGCCTGTACTGTGTAGTTTGTGTACGAGTGCAACACAGACCGTTGAACAAAGTTGCCGTTCATTCGCTCGTCGGCTCAGGTTCGGGTTTTGTTTTTGTTTTTCTAGTCTCTTGCGGCTTAGACACTGAATGCGGCTTTATCGTTGTTTTTTCCAGAATTTTAATAAAATTCAGGGTGTGCGGCTTAGACAAGCGTGCGCTTTGTAGACCGGAAAATACGGTACCTACAAATTTGATTTTCTGTACCTCTTATAATTCTAATTTAGCTAAGAACTATGATCATGCATTCACATCTCATTCTTGAGGCCTCCATAGCTTCTTTTACATTCAAACTACTGTGAGCTTTGGGGGGATAAAGCCCTCACGACCACCACCCGCAAACCCTCTCCCCACCCCACTCCCCACCGACAAATCCCCAACCCAGCCGTTGGACCCCCTTCCCCCAACTGATCCGCTCCTGAAGTTGACTCACATGGACACTGAGTGAAGAACCAGCGGTCAGCGGGACACTGGGTCAGAAGTTTGGCCTCCTTCTTGGTATCAGTAGTGGACAGGCGTGACCCTGTCACTCCTCCATCCATACACTGGCCCAGGCCGTTGTTGGCCTCCCCGCTGCACCAGCCGCACCGTGAGTTGGCCAGACAGTCTGTGCAGGACTTGCGCCCAGAACACTCCGTGGCTGTTTGAGAGATAGGACACACTCAATTTCACTTTTGCTGTTGAGTTCCTAGAGCACTGTAACTCAGTATTGTACACCTTAATTTTGTCATCTAAAAACAGAAAAAGACAAACTAACGAGCAGTGGATTCATCCTAGCTTTAGAAATTAACTTTTTCGCCTTTTTCAGTCCACCGTATTTTATGGACTAAAATGCAATACTTTTTTCGCAGACTCAGACCCCTGCGCCTTATAACATGACTTTTGTGCTCGCTGCCTTATAACATGACTTTTGTGCTCGCTGCCTTATAACATGACTTTTGTGCTCGCTGCCTTATAACATGACTTTTGTGCTCGCTGCCTTATAACATGACTTTTGTGCTCGCTGCCTTATAACATGACTTTTGTGCTCGCTGCCTTATAACATGACTTTTGTGCTCGCTGCCTTATAACATGACTTTTGTGCTCGCTGCCTTATAACATGACTTTTGTGCTCGCTGCCTTATAACATGACTTTTGTGCTCGCTGCCTTATAACATGACTTTTGTGCTCGCTGCCTTATAACATGACTTTTGTGCTCGCTGCCTTATAACATGACTTTTGTGCTCGCTGCCTTATAACATGACTAACAAAATAGTAAGAAAATATATAACATCTGAAATTTGGATAAAATTTGAGGGGTGCGCATTATAGTCCAAAAATAGTCTTTATTTTTCTCCTCCAAATCCACTTCTTGCACTTGTATTAAACAATTTTACAAGGCTTGAAAATTGCAAAAGTGATTTTTCTACTACACATGGTTTCTTTGAGGCTATCATCACACAGAACAAGAAAAGAGAAAAGATGTACAAAAGAATTTAACCAAAACAAAGCAATAAGCACAGAAAGACTACACACAAAGAAAGGGGCAAACATGGGGGTCACACACTTAAAACCTATGGCAAAATCAGAAGCAGTGAACAAGAAATACAATATGCTAACCTACTGATTAGTCTTCAGCTTAAAATAAAGACATATAAATATTTTAATGTTCTGGTTATTGCCTAATGTCTTGAACAGGAAACTAATAAAGTAATATGCTTGAGCTGAACATTTTCAAGTTAGTTCCCACAGCAATCAACGACACAAACATTTAAGTCGCTGAACGTTGGTATCGACAATTTGAATTGTGCCACTTAGCCAAGTGGAACAAAAATGGTACTTAGTCAAGAAAACATACACACACACACACACTATAAGTAAAATTATCTTCCAAAATCCATAACACCTAACACCTAATACCCATCACCCCCAAGAATGGACAGGTCAACATTACCGTTACACTTGTTGTTCTTGGTGGTCCAGTCCATGCACTGGCCGTAGGGGAAGGAGGCCACATATGCGCTGGTGTCGATGCAGAGGGCCAGGTTGCCGCACCACATGCAGGCGCTCTGCGTGCAGGAGTTGCAGTCCTGGAGCCCGGCGCACGGCTGCTTGACGCACTGGGCCTGCAGCGCTGTTTGGTTGGCCGTCAGGTTACTCGCTGCCAGACACACACACGCTGCCACGCTATAGTCACTCACTGCAGTCAAGCTGACTGTCAAATTGCTCACTGCCACACACACGCTGCCACGCCATAGTCACTCACTGCAGTCAAGCTGACTGTCAAATTGTTCGCTGCCACACACACACCCACACACACACGCTGCCACGCTATAGTCACTCACTGCAGTCAAGCTGACTGTCAAATTGCTCACTGCCACACACACACTGCCACGCTATAGTCACTCACTGCAGTCAAGCTGACTGTCAAATTGCTCACTGCCACACACACACTGCCACGCTATAGTCACTCACTGCAGTCAAGCTGACTGTCAAATTGTTCGCTGCCACACACACACCCCCACACACACACACACACGCTGCCATGCTACAGTCACTCACTGCAGTCAAGCTGACTGTCAAATTGCTCACTGCCACACACACACTGCCATGCTATAGTCACTCACTGCAGTCTAGTCAACTGTCAAATGGCTCGCTGCTACAAACACACATTGAAATGCTGTAATCACTCACACCAGTCAAGTTGACGATCATATTTTTTTTAACTACTCGCTGTCAGACACACACAATGCCACACTATAGACACTCACTGTAGTCTCCTTGTTATAGTGTGTGGTGGGTTTGACTTATCTGTTTCTTGACCAAGCAGTGGAATAAGTAAATAGAAGAAAAAAAATAAGATAAGAGGGCATGGGCTGTATGTACATCCTTTCCAAACCGATTGCACCAAAGGCTTTGAGGCATAGCCTGCAGCTCAGGAAATAACGTCCCAATTACAGCCCCCTCCCTCCCTCCCTCTCCCTCTCTCCTTCTAGAGTTTACCTGCTTTCTATCTCTCTGTCTTTCGCTCTTTCTTCCAGTATTTACCTGCGTAAACAGTAGGTGTACCCCATGATGTAGGGGTGGGTGGGGGTGGGGTATGTGTGTACTCATTCATGTAGTGTGTGTGTGTGTGTGTGTGTGTGTGTATGTGTGTGTTAGCCTATATATTTGAGAATGGTTGATGTTATTTTCACTAATAGTGTTGTTGATGACGGTGTTGGTGGTGATTGTGGTGGTGGATATGATGAGAATAATGGTAGTGATAGTATTTGTCATCAGGAGTATAATTACTCCTGTTAATTCTTTTGCCTTTGCTGAAGTTGTGCTTATTACCATTATTTATTACTATTTACTTATTAATACTATTATTGTTGTTCATCATGTTATTGTCATCATTGTTGTTGCCATCATTGTTGTTCATCCTGTTGTTGTCATCTTCATTGTCATTGCTATCATTGTTGCTGTTGTTGTCATCAATCATCACTATCATAGTTACTATTACTGCCATAGTTGTTGTTATCTTCATTGTCATTGCTATCATTGTTGCTGTTGTTGTCATCAATCACCACTATCATAGTTACTATTACTGCCATAGTTGTTATCTTCATTGTCATTGCTATCATTGTTGCTGTTGTTGTCATCAATCACCACTATCATAGTTACTATTACTGCCATAGTTGTTGTTATCTTCATTGTCATTGCTGTCATTGTTGCTGTTGTTGTCATCAATCATCACTATCATAGTTACTATTACTACCATAGTTGTTGTTTTTGTCCTCGTTACATTTAATGTTGTGTGTCATTTTTGTCATGTTATCAAAATGATTACTATTTTGTATGATATGTGCATGTATGTTAACTAAAAAATTGCAAAATGGAAAAAAATGTGTAATAAAAAAATAAAAAGTACTTACCTGCGTCGTTGGAGCGAAGTTTGCAGGTGGTGATCTCCCACTGGCAGCGCAGGTCATCCTGGCAGGCCAGACAGGTGTGGTACAGGTGGCACCCGGCTACCTCCGCCTCCTCCGCTTCACACTCCTCTGTGCTGTTGCTGGTCTGCATGGGAAAGGGAAAGAAAAGGGACAAAATGTACACTGCACCCGCCTCCTCCGCTTCACACTCCTCTGTGCTGTTGCTGGTCTGCATGGGAAAGGGAAAGAAAAGGGACAAAATGTACACTGCACCCGCCTCCTCCGCTTCACACTCCTCTGTGCTGTTGCTGGTCTGCATGGGAAAGGGAAAGAAAAGGGACAAAACGTACACTGCACCCGCCTCCTCCGCTTCACACTCCTCTGTGCTGTTGCTGGTCTGCATGGGAAAGGGAAAGAAAAGGGACAAAATGTACACTGCACCCGCCTCCTCCGCTTCACACTCCTCTGTGCTGTTGCTGGTCTGCATGGGAAAGGGAAAGAAAAGGGACAAAATGTACACTGCACCCGCCTCCTCCGCTTCACACTCCTCTGTGCTGTTGCTGGTCTGCATGGGAAAGGGAAAGAAAAGGGACAAAATGTACACTGCACCCGCCTCCTCCGCTTCACACTCCTCTGTGCTGTTGCTGGTCTGCATGGGAAAGGGAAAGAAAAGGGACAAAACGTACACTGCACCCGCCTCCTCCGCTTCACACTCCTCTGTGCTGTTGCTGGTCTGCATGGGAAAGGGAAAGAAAAGGGACAAAATGTACACTGCACCCGCCTCCTCCGCTTCACACTCCTCTGTGCTGTTGCTGGTCTGCATGGGAAAGGGAAAGAAAAGGGACAAAATGTACACTGCACCCGCCTCCTCCGCTTCACACTCCTCTGTGCTGTTGCTGGTCTGCATGGGAAAGGGAAAGAAAAGGGACAAAATGTACACTGCACCCGCCTCCTCCGCTTCACACTCCTCTGTGCTGTTGCTGGTCTGCATGGGAAAGGGAAAGAAAAGGGACAAAACGTACACTGCACCCGCCTCCTCCGCTTCACACTCCTCTGTGCTGTTGCTGGTCTGCATGGGAAAGGGAAAGAAAAGGGACAAAACGTACACTCATTATCACACTGCACCTGGCTATCTGTGCCTCCTCTTGTTATGCACATGTCCAAGCAATTGCTGCTCTAAACGAGGAAGGCAAATACAAAACAACATCGTACTATTAATATCCAGTCAATCACAGTACACCTTTCTCTCTCTCTCTTCTTGATTCTCACTTCTTCTTGCTCTTGCTGACATGAATGAAAAAAGGTCGAGAAAAAAAAGTACATTCTAAATTGTTCTCATTATATCCAGCTATCTCTGCCTCCTCTGCACTTTGCCCTTCTCTTGTGTTGTGGCTTGTCTGCATAAAAATGGGAAAACAGCCTGTTGTTCTGTTGTGGCTTGTCTGCATGGAAATGGGAAAACAGCCTGTTGTTCTGTTGTGGCTGGTCTGCATAAAAATGGGAAAACAGAGAGGCAACCTGTTGTTCTGTTGTGGCTTGTCTGCATGGAAATGGGAAAACAGAGAGGCAACCCATCGTTCGTCATCTCAACCAAAAGACTAGAGCTTAGATGACCTGCCTGGTCCACACAGAGAGAGAGAGAGAGAGAGAGAGAGAGAGAGAGAGAGAGAGAGAGAGAGAGAGAGAGAGAGAGAGAGAGAGAGAGAGGACAGAGAGAGACAGAGACAGGGACAGAGAGAGAGAAAAAAATTGAAAGAGAAAGGGGGGTAGGGGAGGAACAAATCCCATGACTTAACTGGCGTGATCAAACCAGGGACTTTGAAGCACTTCAAATCAAGCATTCCACTTATGCCTAGCATTTCCAAGAGAGACAGCTTTGTGAAGAATAACTAACAATACCATTGCCTGTAAACCATACCTGCTCCTGGGCTGATGAGCAGTTGTGTGCAGTGCAGGTGTCTCCACACCAGGTGCAAGCCGCCGCCTGGCAGGCAGAGCAGGTGTTGTAGCCTGGACACACACTCCACTCACCTGTAGCGACACCAATCAATAAGTTCGTTATCAGAGTGTATAAAACGGACATTCAGTACAAAGCTGGCAAAAAGTCTTGGACTTAATCAAAGCAGACACAATCAAAACAACCAGGTGACAATCCTGTATTTAATCAAAGTGGCGGAAATCTAGTGAAAATGCTGTACTTAATCAAAGAAGAAACTATGTGAAAACCCAGTGCTTATTCAACAAGTGCCAACACTGGTTCTGGAAAGGAAGAGGGATGCTTCACATGTATGTGTTACACTTGTGATTACCATCGTTTCTTTTTAAACAGTTAGCAGACCGAACACACTTCCAATAAACTTTAGCTTAAAACAAAAAGTAACTGTGAAAGAAATCATAAAGAAATAACCCTGAATACACAAAGAGCAAGCAAAGCTTTGGCATATGAATTAATACTAACAGCAGAAAGGCAGTTAATTTCATTCCCATGACATTGCTTTACAATGTAAGAAGACAAAAAGCTTTTATTTGAAACATCCTCATAGAAAAAACACTAAAACTAATTTGAATCATAGCCAGGCACTGATTAACTGCGGCAACTCTAGTTTAGGTCTTCCTTCGTGTGTAAACGTAAATAATGTTCAGGAAATGACTGTAAGTCTTTGAAGGTATGGCAGATACTTTAACACTCACCATTGTCGCAAGCTTCTTCAGGTAACAAAGTGTTTGGACGCTTCTGACACTGGCCGGCCGTCCACGCACATCGCATGCCTGGCACAGCGGTGACGCACTCTCTCTCGCTGTCCACACCACTGCAGCTGCCTGCACAACAAAATGTAAAATATGTGAATTGGGGGTTGACTTCTTTGCCAATGGAAAGAATTTCAATCAAATAAATAAAATAAAAAGCACAGGCCTACTGAATCACAATTACCCGGTAGTTCAAATCCAAACAAAAAGAAATTCACTCAATATTTATGTGTAACACTCATAGCAGTCAACTTGAACACACTATCATTAGACCTAACAAGGAAGCTTGGCTATTCATAAAAAAGATAATGTGATCCTTTTACACAGAGCTGCTCACTTTTTCAAAAGTCATCACGAGTCTTTTATACAAAATTTAAGTAAACAAAACTAACCATTATTTTAATCATTAAAAACAACACATAATTAGGTTTTCAAGTTTTCATACTCACCCAGCTCAATGCGTAAAACATCATTCAACATAAAACTGTTGAATCCACCAAACACGTAGAGGTCACTGCAACATACGACACAAAACTTCATGATGAATAGCATGTGTCACATTCACAGAACCATGCATGAAGACACGCTGGCATAAACATGTTCACACAATTATACATAATTATATGAAAATGTAATTTATTTATTTTTTTAACAGAAAAATGTCTATGCATAAAAAGAAATAGGAGTCAATTAATAAGACTGTAATTGGTATTAACTCTTATTAACCAACAATGTTTTGACATAAATACAAACTGGAGATAACAGACTATGACTTGAAATTTGGAAGCTTTAATACTGACTATGCTTTTTCAGCTGTATCAACATAACTATTCAGAGAAAATAAACATTATTGCAAATATTAATGTTCAAAGACAGAAGCTTCTCAGACTTTGACTGAACAGTTTCATAGCAAAGTAGGTTTACATGCTCTTCACATCAGAATTTTTTTTTTATAATCGTTTTCTTTATTTTGACATGCATCAAGCAATATTCGTTTGAAACATGTCATGCTAATCACTAGTAACAAAATATTGTGAAATGACTGCTGTCTTGAACATGTTTAAAGCTAGCCTTAAAACCTGAAATAAATAAAATCTCAGTTACTGGAAGACATGGTTAAATAAATAGATCATACTGGGCCTTGCACCGGCTCTGGTGCTGCAGCCAAGGGGATTGGTTGGCCTTTGGGGACCTTCCCCAACGCCAACTCTCATCCTCAAATCCCTTTGGCCGAGAGAGTGGGGATGTACCCTGGGCAAGGCATCTCCACTATAAACTAATTCTAGCCCAGTCCGCCAGAATAGTATCTGCCCCCTCTGCTATCTGGCAGTCATTGTCGGAAACAGTAGACAGGCAACAACTACAAAGCCCCTCAACTGCTGTCTTCAATCAATCAAAATATTTATTGTCTTTAAAACATAAAGAAATTCTTTGTCTGGCATGCACATAAAACACATATACAAATAGAGACAATAAGACAATATACAGTAAATACATCATAAGAATTAAATTACAATACAATATAGCGCACAACACACACACACACACACACACACACACACACAGAGCTAAACAAACAATTTGTATAAAAGTAGTAATAGGACAGCAAACAAAATGTATAAAAGGGGGTACATAAAAACAAGGTTTAGATTATAAAAGCCAATGCTGAATACTAGAACAATGTAAAATAATGTATGCTAAAGTCAACACACATTCACCCTGGCTCTCTCTCTCCCTCTATCTCTCTTTTCCTCTCTCTCTCTGATTCCCCTCTCTCTCTCTCTCTCCCCTCCCTCCCCCCCTCTCCGAAAATCTCTCTCACTCCCCCCCTCTCTCTCTCTCACTCACACACACACACACAGC
>CM065686.1:28979364-28999364 GCA_017654935.2 Phymorhynchus buccinoides
TGCAGTTAATCCCCTTCAGACAAGTTCTGCAGCATGCACTTCAAGTGTTGGTTCTGGATCTGACTCAGGTCTTTGGAGATGCTCATCAGAATCTTGAAGTTTTCTTTGTCGGTGATCACCCCGGAGGGAGAAGCCATAAAATCCGACAGCGATTTATGCACCTGGCTGATCCTGTGAAAGAGCTCCACTTCCAGGGGCACTGCCACGGCCTTGCACACTTCCGTGAAGTTGGACAGCCAATCGTAATAGTCCTGACTGCCAAAGTCAGGTTTGCTGACAAAGTCGCTGTTTAGGCAGTTGGTTGAATTAGACAGGAGAGTAGGGTTGGATGGGAGTAAGTCTGTGGTGGTTGTTGGAGAGGCGGGACCAGTGCCGTCTTCTGCCGTTTCTATGCCAGGGGATGTGGGTGTGCTGTGAGAAAGGGAAGCTGAACCGGTTTCTTCAAGAGGAGCAGTTTCTGATTGTTGTGTTGAAGGTACCGGCTGGTAGTGCACTTCATAAATGGGTTGACCTTCCTCTCCCCTCACTCCTACCTCTTGCAGGATCTGGTAGGAGGAGCCTGCATCCTGTACGATTTGATCCGTGGTGATGGCAACCATGCTGCTGGAATCTTCCGCCCCCTTTTCTTCAGCAGTGACCATCTCTACAGGCAGCACCGTCTGTTCAGCATCACCAGGGGGCTGACTATCGCCGCCTACCACACTCATCTGCGAAGTTTCCGCACCATCAGCAGAAGAAGAACTCGTATTTTCTCTGGACACCTCCACCTCCTGAACCATCACGTTGCGGTTCAAGTTTTGAATAATACTGACTATCTTCCTTTGGTCAAAGGCTGAGAGATCCAGTATTTTACCGCTGACAGATCCACCGGCCTGCGAGTCGTGAAGCTCGATGCGGTAACACACTTGGGGCTGAGGCCCTCCCTGGATCTGATTTGCCGCCTCCTCCTCTTTGAGGGCGCCGTGTCGGCGGAACAGGTGGGCGCGTAGCTGGCTGGCTCGTTTGAAACCCTCGCAGCACAGTTGGCAGGCGTAAGACTTGGAGCCCTCGTGCTCTCTTTCGTGCCGCCGTCGGCTGGACGGGTCGTTGAAACGCATGGAGCAGACGCTGCAGCTGTAAGGTTTGGAGCCTGGAAAAAATACACATGATGATCCTCAGATTTCCAAATAGATTAAAACTACATCTCAATGTTATTGAATTTTCAACCAGTAATGTTCTTTTCAATCATAAAGTTATAGCCTTTGTGCACATTGCACGCGGAAACCTCACCCTTATCCGCAAATAAATAAAAGAAAGTAAGAAATAAGTGGATGGAATGAGCACATGTGGAAACGCATGTGCTTATTTTTCTTACTTTCTTTTACTTATTTGCGGATAAGCGCATGAAGTTTCCGTGTGTAATGTGCACAAATTCTTAATCTTGCATAAAGTACATCTCAACAACATTACTGAATTTTCCATCAACAAGGTTTTTTTACGATCTGAATCAGTTGTTGTCGTACCCTGGCTAAAAGACTCCAGGGATCATCCCAACAGCCGAAGCACTTGAACATTACGGTACAAATGCATCAGCTAGGGATGAGAACACTACGTGTCTGACCGTTTTTGATTACCCCGCCACGTGGGCACTGAATCAGTAAGAATGTAATATTGAAAACAGTTTAGCTCACCAAGGATACAAGATTTCTAATAAGGTTTTAACATGAATGATCAAAACAGGCTGGAGTGACCTTAACTCAAGTGACTTATCAGCAATGCAGTGCTTTGATCTGAATAGTTAGTTGCCTTTGACTACCAAACATAAACAGCTCCCTATGGACTGCTAGTATTGGGACTATGATCAGAAAGACCAGGATGTTGACTGTGTGCTGGGGCTCAGACAGAGCAGCATGAAATAAACACCAATGCACGGCTGAAATTGTCAGACAGCCACACGAAAAGCAACAAATCAGGAACATTAACAACAACAGCAAAACCACATCAACAACAAAACTATTATTATTCAAACAGGCTAAGAAGACCGGTAACTGGAAAAACTACAGGTTCTGCCAGAAGGAATGCAGAAGAGAATTCAGGAGGACCGAGTGGGAATACATCAACGCCACAATTGAAGAAGGCCTCAAGGAGAACAGCTCCAAGCCATTTTGGCGATATGTTAAAGCAAGACGCCACGACAACATCCTGAAGAAAGGCCCCACTCTTCATAGCGACACTATCTCCAAAGCCCGACTCCTACTACAGCAGTTCTGTTCAGTCTTCACGAGAGAAGAAGATGCAGCGCTACCGGCAATGGATGGACCAGCCTTCCCGACCATAGAAAACCTGTCGGTTGAAGTCAACGGCGTCCTGAAACTGCTGCGTAATTTAAATCCTTCCAAATCCTCAGGCCCTGATGGCATACCGAATAGAGTGCTCAAGACCTGCGCGGAATCCATAGCCCCTCCACTTACTGCCATCTTCAACCACTCTTTACAGACTGGTCAACTCCCATCAGATTGGCGCTCAGCAAATATCGCTGCAATATTCAAAAAGGGCGACAGGAACTGAGCAGAGAATTACAGACCAGTTTCCCTGACCTCAGTGGCCTGCAAACTGCTCAAACACATCATCAGTCGGCACCTTCGGAATCATCTAGAGAAGCATGGAATCCTGACGGATAAAAATCACGGCTTCAGGTCTGGATATTCTTGTGAGACACAACTTCTCACCACAGTTAATGACCTCCTTGAGTCCCACAACACTGGGAAGCAGACGGACGTTGCTGTGTTGGACTTCAGTAAAGCTTTTGACACGGTCCCCCACAGCAAACTATTGCACAAAATGGACCACTACGGTGTTAGAGGCTCAATCCACACATGGCTCCGCAACTTCCTGAGTGGAAGAAAGATGAGGGTGGTACTGGAAGGCGAAACATCTGAAGAAGCACCAGTCGAATCCGGCGTCCCCCAAGGCACTGTATTGGGTCCCTTACTCTTTCTCTGCCACATCAACGATCTGCCGGATTCATTGAACTCCACTGTACGACTCTTCGCTGATGATTGTTTGCTGTATCGCAAAATACAAAGCTTCCAAGATCACCTGACACTACAGGCAGACCTCAAGAAACTGGAAGATTGGGCTCGAAAGTGGGGCATGCGATTTAACGCACAGAAGTGCTACATGCTTTCCTCCAGAAGCACTTCGTCCTACCTCTACAGCTTGAACGGCGTCTTCCTGAAACAAGTCAATGAGACCCCTTAGTTCAGATTTCTGAAGTGGTCTTCCCACATCTCGAGCTGATGATTGTTTGCTGTATCGCAAAATACAAAGCTTCCAAGAGACGGCAGACCTGAAACTGGAAGATGGGCTCTGGGGCATGCGATTTAACGCACAGAAGTGCTACATGCTTTCCTCCAGAAGCACTTCGTCCTACCTCTACAGCTTGAACGGCGTCTTCCTGAAACAAGTCAACGAGACCCCTTACCTTGGAGTTCAGATTTCGAGCGACCTGAAGTGGTCTTCCCACATCTCGGGCATATGCCGTAAAGCTGGATCGACCCTAGGATTCCTCCGCCGGAATCTCTGGAATTGTCCTAGGGAATGCAGACGCCTGGCGTACATGGCATTGGTCCGATCCAGACTGGAGTACAGTGCGACGGTGTGGGATCCGTACCAGAAACAGGACATTGAAAGGTTGGAGAGAGTTCAGCGCCAAGCAGCACGCTTTGTAGCCAGGGACTACAAGTCCATGAAACCAGGCTGCGTGAGTGGACACTAGACCTGCCCCCCCTGGAGGAAAGACGCAGGCACCAACGCCTCAGCCTCCTTTATAAGATTGCTGAGGGCCTTGTTCCAGCTCTCCCAGCAGACAAGTTCCTTACCCCGGTCCCCACTAATCGTCGCAGGATCAAGCCGACCAGATTCAAGGGGTTCCAAACCACTAACATCTTGGAAAGACAGGCCGTAAACCATTCCCGTAGATTTTGTGTCCGAGAAGGGAGAACGGAGCAGTATCGTAGCTCCTTCTTTGTCAGGACTGCCATGGAGTGGAACCAACTGAGTGAGGCCACTGTCACCGCAGGCTCCGTCAGTGCATTCACATCAGCGCTGACCAGACCACCATCTGAGCCTGCGTTCACTGACCACTAGAACATTAGGCTTTCTTTTTTGCTTTTTGTTTTTGCTTTTTTTTCCTATTTGCTTACTTCTGGAAGTGGGGCCTGGGCCCTTCCGGCTGAACTGGGGGGTTTAATGGTCTTAACCCAGAGTTAATTCTAATAGGGAATGCGCCCTCCTAGTTCCGTCGCGTTTATCGTCAGAAGTGGCGTCTGCGACGTATTATTCCAGATCCAGATCCAGAAGAGAACGCCTTCGTCATCGACAACTCAGTTTCCCCTGTCATATGAGTGCAGATGCATCATGCTGCCAGTATGCACCTAATAAGAAATAGGCCCAGCATGTCCATCTTCAGCTGGAGAAAATCTTTGTAAAAGAGTTTCTAGAACAAAGGCAGGAGAATGGACCAGTAAGGCAGAAAGATAGTAGATGACAGTAAGAAAACAGAAAAAGCAGAGTCAAAGAGAGTAACAGATTAGAGAAAGCTACAATCACAGAACTTCCAGAAGGTGGGGAACTATTTGTGCGAAAGACCCCTGGTATCTCCACAGGGGGCTGAAGAGAACAATGAAGCAACAGCAGTGTGTATCCCACACAACTCACCTGAATGGATGATCTTGTGTCTGGTCAGGTCTGACGCATGAGCAAAAGATTTGTTGCACTGGTCACAGCTAAACGGTTTCTCGCCTGGAAGCAGAGGGCAGTGCTTATTCACATACACATATTGCACATGATAACTAGAAATAGAACATAATCATTCAAATGTGTGTGAGTGTGTGTGTGTGTGTGTGTGATGTTAAAGCCTGCATGTGTGTATCTGCTTTTTTTGTGGAAATGTGTGTGTGTGCTGATGCGTGTGTGTGTGTGCGTGTGTGATTGTACGATGTATGTCTGTATGCTTGTATGTATGTACGTAATTTGTGTGCATGTATGTGTGTATGTGTATGTATGTAATTTGTGTGCATGAGTATGAGTGCACCCACAGCCGCTCTTCTGAGCAGGTGTGTGTGTGTGAAAGAGTGTGCATATGTGTCTGTCTGTGAGTGTTTCAATGCCGATTGTAAAGCACTTTATGCTCAATAAAAAGCGCTATATAACCCATGTTTTAAATTAAGCACTGACCTGTGTGCACCTTCATGTGTGAGCGCAGGTACACCGCCTGGGAGAAGCGCCGGCCACACACCTCGCAGGTGTGCGGCATGTCGGAGGAGTGGGTCATCAGGTGGCGCCGCAGGCAGCTGACCTGGCGGAAGGCGCGCTGGCACTGTGTGCAGGTGTAGGGCTTCTGGTCATTGTGCAGGGACATGTGCTCCTGCAGGCTGAACGCACTGCAGAACTTCTTCTGGCACTCGCCGCATGAGAATGGTTTGATGCCTGAAAGAGAAAGAGAGAGAGATAGCGGGATGGAGAGAGAGAGAGAGAGAGAGAGAGAGAGAGAGAGAGAGAGAGAGAGAGAGAGAGAGGATGGACAGAGACACAGGAGATAAAAGGGAGATGGAGAAAAAGAGAGGATGGAAATATTATAGAAAGAGGGATAAAGGAGAGAAAAAGAGACCAATGGTGTGTAAACTATTCTGTATGATGCAACAAGAGGGTAGTGAAAAAAATCAATCTATACTTGCATTCAAAGGTGTAAAACTGAACTGTATATGACTATGAACAAAATATGGTTTACCCAAAAATATTTTTGAGGTATTTACTATTTTTGTTCCTCTGCATATTTTATTTCTTGTAAATGATAGTTGCTGTCAGCAGCTTTGACTGAATAGTACCTTTAATAATTATATTAAAAGGCAACTGTCCGTCCGTCCATCCGTGTGAAACACAGAATGGGCCGTATAACTCCACCGTTTTTCAACCGAATCGCTTCAAATTTGCCCTAACGTGGCGATGGCAACGGCAACCAAGGCAGCCGTGTCATTTGCGCGGTTTGGCAAATGCGTGAAACGTGTATCCACCAGCCTCTCGGCGCCCGTATCTCCGGTATTTCTGGACGGATTGCCTTCACATTTGGAAGGTAGATGACCAGGGACAGTGACTATCTGTTTGCCAAACTGGAAGCGAATCGATTTATAAACGCGTGCGATATGCGCCGCTTCACCTTTTCACAAACCGCGGCGAAACGAGACCCGACATTCACTCGAAATTTGGAACGTGCATGACCAGGAATAGTGACTATCTTGGTGCAAAATTTTAACAGCATCCATTCATAAACGCGCGCAATATGAGCCAATTTACATTTACGTGGACCCGGCATTTCAAGCCGTCCACAACAAACAGTTTACACAGAAAGAACTCAGTACTGCGCGCGCGGGGGCAAGAAAAGGGTTGGAGAGCGGAGATTACTTTAGCGAGGTACAATATCCCGCTATTCACCGAGTGAGAGCGGAGATTACTTTAGCCAGGTACAATATCCCGCTATTCACCGAGTGAGAGCGGAGATTACTTTAGCGAGGTACAATATCCCGCTATTCACCGAGTGAGAGCGGAGATTACTTTAGCGAGGTACAATATCCCGCTATTCACCGAGTGAGAGCGGAGATTACTTTAGCGAGGTACAATATCCCGCTATTCACCGAGTGAGAGCGGAGATTACTTTAGCGAGGTACAATATCCCGCTATTCACCGAGTGAGAGCGGAGATTACTTTAGCGAGGTACAATATCCCGCTATTCACCGAGTGAGAGCGGAGATTACTTTAGCGAGGTACAATATCCCGCTATTCACCGAGTGAGAGCGGAGATTACTTTAGCGAGGTACAATATCCCGCTATTCACCGAGTGAGAGCGGAGATTACATTAGCGAGGTACAATATCCCGCTATTCACCGAGTGAGAGCGGAGATTATTTTAGCGAGGTACAATATCCCGCTATTCACCGAGTGAGAGGGAAGATTACTTTAGCGAGGGACGGGGTGGAACTGGAGGAGAGAAGAAGATGGAAGGAGGGAGAGAGACAAAAGTAGAGACAAAAGTAATAATATAATATTTTGCGGACCCGGCGAAACCGGTACTCAGCATTACCGGTACTTGGCATTACCGGTACTAGGTGTTACTGGTACTAGGCGTTGCGCTAGTTTAGTTTAAATAGAGAACTTTACCTATTCCTTCATTACAATGTATACCTTAGTCTTCCTAATATATCACTGTGACTTTCACATATAACTGTTATTAAACCCATGCTAAATGATGCAGCATCAATATTCTGCATGACAGTAAGAAACAAGCTTTGCGTTTTTCATTTCCTTTTATTGTGTTTTTCAAATCATTATTGTTCATGTTTATAATGCAGTGGAACCTCCCTTATAAGACTCCCTCCCATATAAGACCTACTTCTCTGAGACATTGCCCTTCTTTGTAAGTATTAAAATTACCTCCCTTATAAGACCCCTCCCTTATAAGACCTCATTTTGGATGATTTTTGAAGGTCTTATAAGGGAGGTTCCACAGTACTACAGCAAAACATTAAAAGAGTAGACACACTTCCATCACACTAAACATGAACAGCACTGACAGGTTCAAGAGAGATGAATAAATTGCATTGTCTCAAAAAAGAAAATCTTGTAACTAAATAAATATCTATTTTTAACCTTGTATAAAATCATTATTCGTGTAAAAAAAACATTAAATTAAAGATTCATTCATTCATTCATAAATATCTAGCATAACACCAAAATGATAACAAATGTTCCTTGGCAAATACTTTTACTCTCCATTTAAGTCAAAAAAATTTCTTTTTTAATTTCTTCATTAAAAAGCACACCAAAACACCAGGAACACAACACAACATTTTTGGTTGAGGCAATTACAAAAAATAACAGCTAATCATTTTAAAGCAAGTTTTAATCACGAAAGTAGAAAACTTTGGTAAAAATATATTTTAACGTTGTTCATAAAATAGCACAAATAAAGTGTAACATGCTAAACAGATTCCATAACAATTGGGATCTTAAACTTAACTTATTAGTGATATAACTTTTCAAAGGTATAAGTTATTAAATTATAAATACTCATGACTAAAATAAAACTTAATAGAAACTGATAAAGTCATGTACATATGAACATAACTGCGATGTACATATTTATGTACATACAAATTTCTTAATCGTTCTTTTAACCTAGGGCACTCCGTGATCAGTTGATCATGTAATGTTTAGAGTAACCCTACAGCAGTCTAGTGCTGCTCTGTATTA
Organism: Phymorhynchus buccinoides; assembly: GCA_017654935.2. NCBI lineage: Eukaryota > Metazoa > Mollusca > Gastropoda > Neogastropoda > Raphitomidae > Phymorhynchus > Phymorhynchus buccinoides. Next base: position 28,987,650 of record CM065686.1, read on the forward strand.
AGTTAAAGGTTTTTTTAACAATAAACAACTGTTTTTAAACATTAGGTCCTGTGACCCCTTGGTCACCAAATTTGTAAAGTGGACCTAAACCATTAACTTAAATGTAAATATTGTATAAAACTTAATGAAGGCCTTTGCCTCTTTTTAAAATATTTTATAAATAAAGCTTTTTAACTGTAGCCCTGGGGGGTTTTAATCGTAGATTTCCTCTACCTTCCAGACATGTAAAAGCAAACTGCTAAATATCTTTTAACAAACATTTTATTACAAAATAAACTTAGACTTTTTACAAAAAAACTCAACTTGTTCTTCAAATCTTTTTCAAAATTTTCTATCAATGAAATTTTTCTACTTTAAATTTCTTATAAAATTTCTATAAATTAAAAAATATCTGCATTCTTATTGAAATGCTTCTTTTCTGTCCAGTATCTGCATAATTTCAAATGCCCCAAATGGCCCTTTGGCCCAGAAGGCGTAAAATCTCTATTTTTCTCTCTCTCTTAAAAAATAACAGAAAGTATTAACCTTTAGCACGCTGCATTTTTTTCTGATGTTCAGCACTGTGCCACTGCATTCTTTTTGAGGCAGTGAAAAACGCCTAACACCCATTTGATTAAAAATGCTGTAATTTTCTCTATGTGCCGTGTGCAGACTTGATTATTGGAATACTAATTAAGAAATGACTGAGGAAAGTTTTTGGTAAAGGTCAAGATGTGCCACCCCCCCTACATTTCTCGGTTAATTGTATTTTTCCGTTTTTGCCTTTCTTACTACACATAAAGCTGTATTTTAGGAACCTTTTTAGCTAATAACCTTTTTTGAATACAAACCCTATCCCTAACCTTAGCCCTAACCCTAACCCTACCCCCCACCCTATAAGACGGAAAAACGCAACGAACCACAACTGTGACAAATCGCGGTGTACTGCAGTACATAGTGGGGGGTAGGGTTAGGTTTAGGGCTAGGGTTAGTATTCCAAAAAGGTTATTAGCTAAAAATGTTCCTAAAATACAGCTTTATGTATGGTAAGAAAGGCAAAAACGGAAAAATACAATTAACCGAGAGGGGGGTGGCACATCTTTACCTTTACCAAGTTTTTATACTAATCATTTTGTTGCCCGTGTATGTTTTGTTGTTGAAAAAAAAGAAAGAAGCAAAAACAACAAAGCGAAAGTGTTGACTTACTGTTTCGGCACTGTCGGAATGAGTGTAGAACGGTGTGACTAAACACCGAATGGTGCCAAATAATGCCAAATGGTGCCGAATGGTGAACACCAAATGGTGCCGAATGGTGAACACCAAATGGTGCCGAATGGTGAACACCAAATGGTGCCGAATGGTGAACACCAAATGGTGCCGAATGGTGAACACCAAATGGTGCCGAATGGTGAACACCAAATGGTGCCGAATGGTGAACACCAAATGGTGCTGAATGGTGAACACCAAATGGTCAAAACGCTGAATGTTTGGGCCAATTTTTTGCAAGTTTCGCCTTGAATCGAGTAATGGACAGGGTTAGAATCGGTTTAGGGCTATTTTCATCAAAGAAAAATAATGAAAAAATAAAATAATCAACAAAGAATTACATACTAGCATAGCATAGTATAAATGGCACTATAGGCTATTTTGTTTAGCCTTTTGCCCTCTAAATATGTTTTTGATTTTTGTTAGGTTTGGCTTCATTCACTGATGACTACTAAGGCATCTGTGTTTTATTCATTTAAATCTGTATATTACCTGGTAACTGAATACATTTTGTTTTGGAAAAACTTGTCTATGATATTTTTGAACACATTTAATGACTTTACATTAACTGCTTCATCAGGAAGGTTATTCCATGCATGTATTACTCTTACCAAAAACGTTTTGTGCTTGTCTGGTGTTAGTATCTTTTTTGTATAGTTTGAAATTATGGCCACGGGTTCTATCACCCTCACAAAGAGTTAGTAGGCTGTTAGTAGGAGAATAATCGTATAAATGGTAACATATCTTATACCCCCTGAGCCTTCTATACTCTAGGCTAGGTATCTGCAGATAAATAAGCCTTTCCTCATAGGTCATATTATTTGTACCAACAATCTTTTTTGTAAATGAGTATCTGCTCGCGACACAGTGCGTCTGCAGAATGCTAAAGGTTAACATTGGTCAGTGACTTTATCATGCTCACCCATATGTGACAGTTTATGACGTCGTAGAGACTCTTTAGTACGGAAGCCTTTGTCACAGTTGTCAATGTCACACTGCCATGGCCGCTCGTTTGTGTGTGTCACGAGATGGGCTTTTAAGTTGCCTTCACAACAAGAACGAAAGAAAAGCACAACACATTTTATCTAAAACTGGAACATCAGAAACAACTAGTGTGTGTCTTGCTAAATTTGTAAAATGGAAAAAATATTGTTCAATAAAAAACAAAAACAAAAAACAATGGAACATAAACTAAACCAGAATAATCTCATCAAACAATAGAAAAGAAAAGAAAACAAAGACTAAGTAAAAGATCTGTGAAAAAGAATGAACAAATGATTTTTGTGAATTCTATGTGAATTCAACACCTTTAAAGTTACAGAGAACAGAAAAGGATAAACTTTAAATTAACTGTACTTCAGAGGTTCATCACTTAGGAAAGTGATAGATTGATAATAATAATTTTTTAAAAAGGAATAGAAAAAGAAGCAGAACTGAAATAAAAAATATTTGCAGATAAAAATGTAACAGTGTGTGAATGTGTGCATTCATGTTATTATGTCAGTATTCATCGCTGTCCCATGGGTCTGAGGATGAGAGTATGTCAGTATGTATCCATGCACGCGCACACGCGTGAGTGTGTGTGTGTGTGAGAGAGAAAGAGTGAGAGGCACATGGGTGAAGGTAGTTCATGCAGGAATGCTCCTAAAATCAGGAATGAAGAAAACTGATACAAAGACTCTTCAGGGAATCCCGGATTGACATCTTGTCATCCGGAATAACAATCAAACAAAATCAAAAGTGTTGCCTGCTGGTATTAATGGCAGATGCATCAGAATCATCAGCAGCCTGATGGAGGATGCAAAGAACAAAACAAAACCAGAAAGAAGAAATATGGCAATAGACATGCAATACTAACCACCACTATGCCTCCCCTCATACACAAACACACACACACATACACATTGGAAATAAGAGGTCACCACTTCAGGTATGGAGAAGTTGTTCAGGAAGGGCAAAAGTCAGAGACCATTGAAATGCATCATTTCACCCATGGAGGCACACACTGACACACAGAGAGAGAGAGAGAGAGAGAGAGAGAGAGAGAGAGAGAGAGAGAGAGAGAGAGAGAGAGAGAGAGAGAGAGAGAGAGAGAGAGAAGGCAGACAGAGAGTGACACAGAGAACTGTAGTTTTGCGTTGATGAATACAAACAAAACCATGCAGATAGATATAAAGCAGACCACAGCTAATTAATTAATAAAAAATATGCAAAAGACAAAAAGCATGCAATTTTATCCATGGAAAAACAAAGCTACCTTTCTGGGTGAACACATGGTTGCAGGTAAGGCACTTGTACCCATTAGCGGTGCGTGCCATCAGTGGTGCCTTCAGCTCTTCGTGCACCTCACTTTTCACTTTTTGGAAAGAATTTAAACAGCACCATCACTCAACAAATCTTCACAAAATGGAAACAAACAAGGGGCATAAGCCTGCAATGACTCGCTCAGTGTGTGTGTCCATGTGAGCGAGTGAGGGAGTGAGTGAGTGTGTGTGTGTGTGTGTGTGTGTGTGAGTGAGTGAGTGAGTGGAGTGAGTGTGTGAGGGAGTGTGTGTGCGTGCGTGCGTGCATGTGTGTGACTGTGTGCATAAAATAACATTTTTTGTGAAAACCTTCACTTAAGGAAGGCTAATCAAGCTCTATCATCAAGCTCTAAAAGACTTTTTTTTTTTTCTTAAAGTATTTTATTATACCTTGATGCTCTAAAAGTTTCTTTTTCAAGTATTTATTGAAATAGTAGTCTACCGCTTGTAAGCGGCAGAAGTAACAAAAATCTACAATGTCTATGTGTCAAGTTTGTATTAACTACATTCATCACAATCATTATGGTGTTTTTTTAGATCAGTATGAAACTTCATAAGTCTTGGCCTTGAATAAAATGATCACCAAATTTACCATAAGCTGTAGTATAAATTTGTCTACAAGTGCAAGGACTTATTGCTATATTCTGCTGCTACTTACACAGCTAAGTGTTTTAAGTAATTTTTGTAACATTCCTACCTGCACGATTCTTTCTTGGGCGTCCTGAAGGAAACAAAAAATGAAAACATATTTCCTTGAATTTTTGTATAGAATGTTTCAACATGCTGTATTTTTACCATGCCAGCAATGTGATTGTGAATACCCCTACATTCTCAAACAATTAAAAAATTTGAAGAAAAAAAGAGAAAAATTACAAACAGATTTGGATTAAATCTATGTACCGGGTATCTAGTGGATATCATTTCCATTAATACTATTAAACAAAATGAAAACTTAGCACCGCTGATGTAACCCATGTATGCAGCATGCAAAACTAACAACAGAGTTTCTGTTGGTTAATATGATTATTGGAGCATTTCTATGTGGTAGAAAAGCCAAATCTACTTTATTCTGTTAATTATTAATTTATTAATTACAAGCAATTCACATATTAATGTGATAAATCTGATAAAGGGGGAAATGTGATAATTAGCTTAATAAGCCAAATATAATCTTTTCATTAATAACTTTGGTTGCTGTCAGCAAGTTAGAAACAAAATTATCCCAGCATTACATCCCTACAGGTACATAAACATTATCTGAGCTTGAAACGTTTTACTAACATTGTATTGTATCATTGTCATACTTTGCTTTAAATTTAGTTTAACAAAATTATTGTTTAGAAACACAGAAAAAAAAACCATTACTATTAACGATAACCATTACAATATTGCATTCAATTTTCAAATCCTTCATTAAGTTTCACTTTTCAAAAATATAAAAGAATCATAAAAGGTCTCTGAGCAAGTCTGTATTACTCTATCAAAGGTTTCAATCATATAATAAAAAGGCAAGCGTGTGTGTGGGTGAAACACAAAACGGGCCTTATAACTCCGCTGTTTTTCGACCGAATCACTTCAAATTTGCTATGAGCCCTAACGGGGCGATGGCAACGGCAACCGAGATGGCCGTGTCATTTGCGCAGTTTGGCAAATGCGCGAAACGCGTATCCGCCGGCCTCTCGGCGTCCGTATCTCCGGTATTTCTGGGCCGATTACCTTCGAATTTGGCAGGTAGATGACTGGGGACAGTGACTATAAGTGTACCAAACCGGAAGCGAATCGATTAAGAAACGCGCGCGATATATGCCACTTCACCTTTTCACAAATAACTCCGCCGTTTCTTAACCAAATCGCTTCACATTTGCTGTCAGGCTTGCTGTGGCCGGGGCAAAGCCTGGCAGCAAAATTGAAGAGAATCGGGAGAGTGCGTCACTCTCAGAGCAGCGCCAACGGGAAACGGGGCCTTATAACTCCGCCGTTTCTTAACCGAATCGCTTCAAATTTGCTGTACTCAGCGTTACCAGTACTTGGCGTTACCGTTACTAGGCGTTACCATTACTAGGGAGAGCGCATCACTCTCAGAGCAGCGCCAACAGGAAACGGGGCCTTATAACTCCACCTTTTATTAACCGAATCGCTTCAAATTTGCTGTACTCAGCATTACCAGTACTTGGCGTTACCGTTACTAGGCGTTACCGTTACTAGGGAGAGAGTGTCACTCTCAGAGCAGCGCCAATGGGAAATGGGGCCTTATAACTCCGCCTTTTCTTAACCGAATCGCTTCAAATTTGCTGTACTCAGCGTTACCAGTTCTTGGCGTTGCCGTTACTAGGCGTTACCGTTACTAGGCGTTACCGGTACTCGGAGTTGCGCTAGTGTGAATGAAAAAGCAACCAACTCTATTTCTATTTTTCCTCCTGGTCTTCTTCTGAAAGCATGGATTCTCTAATTCTATAATGTGAACATACCTCTCCCTCTCTTTTTCGTGGGTTCTTTAGGTTGACTTAGTGGCTCTGGCTCATAATGTGAACATACCTCTCCCTCTCTTTTTCGTGGGTTCTTTAGGTTGATTTAGTGGCTCTGGCTCATAATGTGAACATACCTCTCCCTCTCTTTTTCGTGGGTTCTTTAGGTTGACTTAGTGGCTCTGGCTCATAATGTGAACATACCTCTCCCTCTCTTTTTCGTGGGTTCTTTAGGTTGATTTAGTGGCTCTGGCTCATAATGTGAACATACCTCTCCCTCTCTTTTTCATGGGTTCTTTAGGTTGACTTAGTGGCTCTGGCTCATAATGTGAACATACCTCTCCCTCTCTTTTTCGTGGGTTCTTTAGGTTGACTTAGTGGCTCTGGCTCATAATCTGAATCTTTATCATCGTCTTTCTCAATGTCATCCACAGATCGAAAATCTCTGAAAACACAAAAGTACAAAGAATTATTCTGATTCACATATCCCAGCATTAGAAACTTTAGAATATTATTTGGGACATTATCCATAACATGCTTTGTTTCAAACGAATCCGAGCTTTTAACTCATTCCACCCTGCACCCAAAGAAAGGTTGAGCAAGAGCAATGCAGCCACTAGTATTTTATTTTCCCCATAAGGATGACTATTAATTGAGGGGAAAAAATGACCAAAGCCTCTGTTGAGTTAAGCATGCCTTTTTCATTCATTATCAACCACTCACAGTTTCCTGTCATATTCAAATTTAAATTAACTTTATCATCTCATGGATTGAGAAATTACAGCCAGGTGCGCATAACAAACACCACAGTGAACACAAAAGCATATGTGTCATGCTGCCGTTATGTACTTAACTAATATTAGTAACAAGAAATAGGTAGACCCAGCACATCCGTCTTCGGCTAGAGTCAAGCATGCTATACTCATTTTCTCTCTCTCAGGCTGGGAAGGTGTTCTTCTGTTAAAGCTGTTGGGGTACAAGGTTTAAACTGTGATTTCATGCTTTAGGACTACCCCTTTCTTCTTCTTTGTAGTCGATCGCTCAGACTGCTTCCTGTCATATGAGTGCAGATGCGTCATGCTGCTGTTATGTGCCTAACTAACAAATACTTAGGCCCAACATGTTCGTCTTCGGCTGGAGAAAATCTTTGTATGAGTTTGTAGGAACAAAGGCAGGAGAAGCAGTAAGACATAAACATGGTACTACCAGTAAGGAAAAGGCAAGAGTCAAAGAGAGTGACAGATTAGAGGAAGGTACAGGCACAGAACTTCCAGAAGGTGGGGGAACTTTTTGTACAAAATACTCCTCGTTATCTGCATGGGAGAGAGGGGTGGGGGGACTATCTCTTTCCAAGCATGCACGTAGATTTTTCACCTGTATTTCAAAGGAATGAATCTCCTGCGAGCAGGAAGGATGCCAGTGGCACGTTCAATCTCGTAATCGTTGGCCTGAATGTTGACCTCTCTCTTGATGTCCTGCAGCTTGCCTCCCATTTCCGGCTGCTCGTCTCTGCTGCCCTCAGCTTCTGATACTTCCATTTGCTCTGAACAAAATAACCAACACCAGAGATTTTATCTGGGCAAACTCTGCTTCAAAACAGTATCACCAGTAGCTGATTTACTTAACTCACATAAAGTTTAAATTAAAAAAATGAACACATTCTATAAGATACAACCGAAACTGATAAATTCCTTTTGCTCTTCAAGGACTTTAGCTCTGAGAACAGTCTTAACATTGTTTTCACACAAAAAAGTGTTACCGAAAACTGATGTGAAATTGGTTTCTTCAAATCCTTTATGTCCTTAAGCATATTAGAAGAATACAGCAAATTTAGGTTCCCACTTAACCAATCAAAATGACATACTAAAACTTTAAATGAATGCTGCTGATCCTCAATTATTTTGTCAGGCAAAAAACACCATATTTAATAAATTAATTATTAAAACTTTCTTTCAATCAATGCTACAAATGTAATGTAATGCCGTTTTTCGACCGAATCGCTTCAAATTTGCTATGAGCCCTTAAGGGGCGATGGCAACGGCAACCGAGGCGGCCGTGTCATTTGCGCGGTTTGGCAAATGCGCGAAACACGTATCCGCCGGCCTCTCGGCGCCTGTATCTCTGGTATTTCTGGACCGATTGCCTTTGAATTTGTAAGGTAGATGACCGGGGACAGTGACTATATGTGTGCCAAACTGGAAGCGAATTGATTCATAAATGCGATATACGCCGCTTCACCTTTTCACAAATAACTCTGCTGTTTCTTAACCGAATCGCTTCACATTTGCTGTCAGGCTTGCTGTGGCCGGGGCAAAGCCTGGCAGCAAATGTGAAGAGAATCGGGAGAGCGCGTCACTCTCAGAGCAGCGCCAACGGGAAACGGGGCCTTATAACTCCGCCGTTTCTTAACCGAATCGCTTCAAATTTGCTGTACTCAGCGTTACCAGTACTTGGCGTTACCGTTACTAGGGAGAGCGCATCACTCTCAGAGCAGCGCCAACGGGAAACGGGGCCTTATAACTCTGCCTTTTCTTAACCGAATCGCTTCAAATTTGCTGTACTCAGTGTTACCAGTACTTGGCGTTACCGTTACTAGGCGTTACCGTTACTAGGGAGAGCGCATCACTCTCAGAGCAGAGCCAACGGGAAACGGGGCCATATAACTCCGCCGTTTCTTAACCAAATCGCTTAAAATTTGCTGAACTCAGCGTTACCAGTACTTGGCGTTACCGTTACTAGGGAGAGCGCATTACTCTCAGAGCAGCGCCAATGGGAAACAGGGCCTTATAACTCCGCCTTTTCTTAACCGAATCGCTTCAAATTTGCTGTACTCAGCGTTACCAGTACTTGGCGTTACCGTTACTAGGCGTTACTGGTACTAGGCGTTACCGGTACTCGGTGTTGCGCTAGTTTAAAATAAAATAAAAAGCATTTGCTTGCAAAGAAAACAAAAATCACTGCCCCTGACTCATCACTAGGTGGCATGGTCAACTCAGGCCTAAAATTATCGCCCTTTTCTGTCGCCAAGAAGTAGTATAAAGCCTCATTCCACTGTTGTTTTACATCTACTAAAATATTTATAATTAACCTAGATAGTAATAAAAAAAAGACTCATATGCCTAGTTTTCTTACTATGAGTATGACTCAAGCGTATGCATACGCCATACCACACCCAACTGAGAACAATAACTGATACACAAAGACTTGGTTACAAATATCATAAAAACAAACAAAAATAACAATAGGCCTTTTCCTTCTTGGCTCAAATCCCAGCAGTAACTCATAACTGGTCATCAAAGGGACAGAAAAATTTTAATCTTTGACAAATATTTCTGCAGACTACAAGATCCGATCTGGTCTGAAAGGATGGCAAAGCGCATACATGTGCGCTTACGATGGGTACCTCTAAAAGCTGGACCAGCCAGAAGCAGAATGCAGTCACTGCCAGGTCTTCACATTGCAAAACTTCGTGACCCTCATGTCACAACAAACAATAAGTTTTCAACATGGACCTAGTAATTACCTGGCTCTTCATTCTGCCTAGCAGTTGACTGCACATAAGAAGTATCACTCTGCTGATCACTCAAGGGCTGAGGCGCTAGTGCTGTGTGGACTTGGTTAGCGTTTTCTGAGCTGCAAGTTTCCCCGGCTTCACCAGCTGCCCATGATTCCACAATCTGAATGACTGGCAGTGGCACCTGCTCACTCTCAGTCTCTGCTGAGACTGTATCATCCTGAACCCCTGTAAAGGATTTATGGTTTTTTTTAATGATGTAACCCAAAGTCAAAGGGCATGAAATAATTTCTGGTCTAAAAGCAGGGTTCCCACTCCCAGGGCTTTCAGCTATCCCCAAGTAAGGACCTTGTAAGGACCTGTAGGCCTAAGGATAATCTAAGGATAATCTCCAACTTTCAGCCAACAATCTTGAAAGGAACACTTTCCGGGCATTGTGAACAATGTCCGTGCAGATAGAACTATGGCAGACACAGATAACGCATTTTGTTGCAAAACGACACAAGGCTAAAGAACGAGATTTCAGTCAAATTTATCTTGAAAACTTGCGGTACATCATTCGTCTGCTAAGTGGTCTGTCGAAACAGGAAGGGGGGAGGGGGAGGGGGAGGTAGGTGTTGAGCGATGTTTCTCAAGTCGCTGCTTCTGCAATCTATTTTGAGTATATATAGTCTTGCTGCTCAGGGCAGTTTTTGGCAGCCGTCAGGACTTGTCTTCTTCTTCCTATTGGGGATGTTTATCCTGCCCCACGCCCAAAGTCTTCATTTAGACTGCAATTGGCGCACAGGATGCATGCTATGTGAGTTAATGTCATCCATTCTACAGGCACAACATGGCCTACTCCTACCGATTAGTGGAATGGGCTTTAATGTGTGTCAAGTAAACCCGAGTTCGAACCTGGGTACAGGGGATTTTTCCTCTCACTTTGCACTAGGCCTTACGGTCTGAACGTGGAGTCTCTCGGATGAGACGATAAACCGAGGTCCTGTGTGCCCATACACAAAAAAAGAAAAGAAAAAAAGAGTAGGGTGGCGTGCCTCTGGCTGCAACCCCAGCTGGATTCGAACCCACACACTCGCAAACCTGACGGATTATGAGCCAGAGACTCAACCAACTGAGCTACAGCAGCTCCATGTAAGGACCTTGATGTTAATGTAAGTGCTCACACAGTTTGTAAGGCCTTACTTGGAGATTTCAATTTGTCAAGACTTATAAGGACTGGTAAGGCCCCTATGAACCCTGAAAAGATACTGAATACCCAGTCATCAAAACAGTTAATCTTTGTCCGTTTTAAATTGGTATTATTCTATGATGATTCAACATGAATCTCTGTGACTAGAAAATAATACCAACACAAAAGTGGGTTACATTTATGTAATGAATGGGGTCTTAACTTATCTCTAATGCTGATGTCTACAGTGATGTACCAACTACCAAGGGTCGGAAAGTGATAGGACAATTTGTCCTGAGACGAGAAATCAAAAGAACAATGTCCTAGCTCTTGCAGAAAACAATAAGACAAAGCGTGCCAGTGTTAAACATTTAATCAGACATTTGTCCTGACAGGGGAGAACACAATAGGACATTTTCAATTTAAATAGGTTAACTTAATGGCCTATGAGTATGACCAGGGCCTCGGGACATCATATTATCTCCACATGAGTAAATCAACAGATTTTAAGTGTGTGCATTTACTTAAAAAGAAGCTGGCCACCACCACAGAAGAAGGAGCATGTGTTTTTCACTAACACAGTGGCTACACTCGACCATGTTCAGGGATAGTAACTCTTCCTAGTTGAATTTTTCGTCAACAAATGCATTGTCTTATTTCGTATAACGCATCAAAGTTTGGTTAATCCATAGAATCATGTTAGGAACATGTTAGAGTAATGTCCGTCTGCCATAACTGGCAATTATTGACATGTCAAAGGGTTAGGAACATGTTAGAGACAATGTTAGTAGTTTTTCAAGACACTTGCGCACATTTTTTGCATCCCATGATTGAGAACCGTAGCCTGGAGAATGTGGGTTACGGACACATAACTGTAGCCTCTGCCTTTCACTAAAGCCGACTGTACAATGTGCATTTAATATTATAAAACAATAACAATAATTGGTCATTCGCTGATGCCTTCCAAAAACATAATTTTTTCGGCAGGGGCTCGGGGTGCGGGCCCATATCTCACAT
>CM065686.1:29004364-29021090 GCA_017654935.2 Phymorhynchus buccinoides
TACCGGAATCTTCCTGTGGAACGCCGACTCCACTTTCGACTTGGGCGACAGGGACAAATTAGTGGTGAGACTGGGTCGGCTGGAATGGTGGAACATCTGGTCGCAACACAGAGTTCAAAGGAGCAGGTGGGTTGGAGATCAGTGGAATGGATTCCGACTGAGGTTGTTGCGGCAATCCTGTGTTGAGTTGTCCCAAGGTTGATTGCAGGATAGCAAACACCTCTTGCCTGAGTTTCCCCTTTAGCCTGGACTCATCATTGCTGATGATGTGGTTTGGTAGGCCGATTCGGGTGAAAATGGCTTTGAGTGCCGCAGCTACCTGGCTAGCATCAAGTGAGGAGATTGGGGCGGCATCGCACTGCATGGTACATATGTCGACCACGGTGACTATGTACCGGAATTTCTTCTTCCGTTGAGGTAGAGGCCCGACCAAGTCGACTGCCACTCGCTGAAAGGGAGGGGTAGGTGACGGCTGTACGTGCGGCGGCCTGTCCCGATAGTACCTTCGGTGGGTGTTTGCGGGTACAGTGCTGCCTTTCACCTGAGGTACCTGTGGCGAGTGGTCTTGGGTCGTTAGGCGGACATTCCTTGGGAAGGATTTTCCAAGTTGTGGCGGACTTGGGGACTTGGGACAATCTGGATTGGCTCGCGCGGCAATTTGGTTTGCCGCGTTGAGAGGTTTCTTCCCTGCTGAGGGAGATTTGCTCTTTGGGAAGGAGGGAGGGAGTTGGTTTGTGGATTGGGGAGAAGGGAATCCTGCTGAAACAATAGCAGGTTGAGAGGGGTGCCCTAAAAACACATACTGTGATCCCAGTATGAGGTCATAGACAGGACTGTCCATGAGCACTGCCTTGATGGGTCCCTTTACATATCTGGTGTCGACATTGATTATGGCGACTGGCAAAGTGGATGGGGGGAGTGCAGCATCAGGGCCCTGCAGAGAGATGAAGTCTCCCGTGTATGCTGACGCGGGGACTAAGGATCCGCAGACAATGGCGTCGCATGACAGTCCAGTGTCATAGAGACACTGAACAGGGATGTTGTTGACAGTCGCCTGTCCGACGACTGACGGTGTGCCTGGACACTGTACTGGGGAGGGGTTTGTGCAATTCTGCGAAGTCGAGACGACTTGCATAGTTGCAACATTTTGCCGCTTGTAAGCAAGTTTCCTGCAGTCATCCCGATTGTGGGTGTTCGACTTGCAGTATGAGCAGAATAAGGGTTGTCCCAGTGGTTGTCGTTCATGGGTAGAACTGTTTGACCCACTGTTGGAGTTGGGGTTACCCCTGCTCTGCTGTGAACCAGTGGACCCAACTACTTGCTGTAGTTTTGGCCTTTTAGGGGTGCTAGGTTCATCAAGGGCTAGAGTGTACCGGTCACTTAGCTGGATGAGGTCAGCCAGAGTTGTGGCACCTTGTTCGGCAGTAAAGGTGCGTAACTCTGGGGACATGGTTTCGCGCAGTTGCTCGCCAACCATCAGTTCCCGGAGATCCTCATAGGACTCAGTTTTGGCAGAAAGGGACACCCATTTTGTCAAATAGTTCCCCAGTCTATCTGAAAATTGGGCATAGGACTCTCCCCTACCTTTTCTGGTTGACCGGAACTTTTTCCGGTAGGCGTCAGCTGTCAACTGGTATCTGTTGAGCAGGGCTTCTTTCAAAGCTGGGTAGTCAGTAATTTGGCTTGACGGAAGTTTGCTGTACACCTCATAAGCCACACCCCTGAGACTTTGGGCAAGCTTGAGGTTGTACTTTTCCGGAGCAAGCTCAAATTCCTGGGCCAGTCTTTCAAATCTATCGAGGAATGCATCGATAGACTCGGTTGCCTCATTGAATGCCTCCAATGTGAAGGTCATGGCTGGGGTCTGACTGGGAGGGTGAAAATTTTGAGGGGTAGCAGTCTCAGAGTCTGCTGAGTTTTCAAGCTGCTTCATAGCTAGCTCATGGTCTCGTGCCTTTTCTCGCTCAGTGGCATCAAGTTCGAGTTCTTTATTTTTGGCATCCTGCACTAGTTGCCTCTGCCTTAACTCATGAGTACGGATTTGCTCTTGCTCGGCAGCATCATGAGCTCTCTGCTTATCTTTCTCAGCGTCCTCGCGAGCTTTATCCGCCTCTTCCGCCTCATGGGCTCTCTGTTTGTCTTTCTCAGCCTCTTGAGCCTCCCGAGCTTTGTCAGCCTCTTGAGCCTCATGAGCTCGCTGTTTGTCTTTCTCAGCCACCTCGCGAGTTTTCTCTTTGTCATATTCAGATATGACAAAATTGGCTAACTCTTGGCCTGACAATCCTAGAGATTCTCCCCATTCTTTAAGTTCCCGCCTAAGTTTAACAATCTCAGCCATTCAAAATAAAAACAAAGCTGCTGAGTTGAATGTATCAAACAACACTTAACTATTTCAGCATAAACAGAAATAGCATGCACATCAAAATAAAGTCATAAATAGCATTCAAACAAATCAAATCAAAACACAGTGAACCAAATCACAATAACTTTCCCAGTGGACACAAGATAAGTTTTGAAAAGGAACTACAGTTTGAATTGAAATTTGTTAGACTTTATGAAAAAAAATATCCCGGACGCGAGCCCCCAATTAGATGTGACGAGGTAATGGGTTAAAAGGCTAAGTCTCTAGGGAAGACTTTTAGTGTGTTAAATTTTCAAGTAGAAAATTTGCCTTTAACCCACTTCTCTAGGGTATGGGAGATGAGCAACTTTCCCGGCCCCTTTTCATCTAATAAATTTATATTTGTGCCCGGGTTCTGGCTCGTATGGTTGAAAGAAATACAAGTGGTTGAATTGCTCTAAATGGCAGACAGAGAGAAGTAGGGTTTTACATGAAATTACAAGACTCCCACTCTCATCAGTCTGACCAAAGGGTTCAGGATTATTTGACACTTGTATTTTATTTACTCCCAAAATCTGCATAAGATTATGCAACAATAATAATAAAGCAGCTCAATGGCGCCAAAACAAAATGTGAATGAAAAACAATGGAATCCGAAAGGATTTACAAGACTTTTGTCTTTCTAGAAGGTTAGCCCCAAACAGGAAGGGTCACTTATTTTCAGTGTCCGGAGGAAAGTTCAAATGATTTTTGGCACTGTCGTGGGGACTTAACTCATGGCTGTGCTGAAGTTCCTCCGTAGGGATCGGCGAGTGCTGGGTTGGCTGGGCTTGCTCATCAGGTGAGAGTAGCTCCCAGTCGTTCCGGTTACGGCTTCGCGGGATGGCACGGTTCAGGCGTGGTCTCCTCGCGGATTCTGGGTGCGGGTCGTCTTGGCGGCGTTCCCGTCTTGGTGCTTGTGAGTCCGGGATAATCGTCCGGCCCACGATGCCCTGCTGATAATCACAGGAGAAGGTGGATGTAGATCTCTATGGCTTAGAGACAAGGGGCTTCAGTCGGCAGGGAATTAGTGAATCCCAACTGGCTAGAAGGCTTCCCTTGTACAATAGCACTAGTTAATAAATAAACTGAATTTCAGTTAACAAACTGAGATCAGTAAAACATAAAAGGTGATCAAGACAACATCACTCTCCATCCAACACCTGGAAAGGAATGGTATCATAAAGTGCAAGATTGCGACCCATAGGTTTCCTACTAAAAATAGACAAAAGGGTTAGTAGGCATAAACTCCGGTTCTGGTACCAAAAGTGTTCAAGTCAAACACACACACACACACAAATAATCAGTGCACATAAATAGAATAGAATGTTTACCACTTCTTTTCTATAACATATCTATCTACTCCTTATTCATCATTGAACATAGGATCTAGATCAAAAATAGGATCAAACAAACAAGTCTCAATCACCTGCCATCAAATAATACTCACTAGTTGGGCTTAATGTTGCTCTAGCTAGGTTTCAGCGTCTTGTGTGAAAACTTTTTTTTTTTTTTTATTTTTTTAAATTTTGTTTTACGTCCTCTCGGAAATTTCCATGTGGGACATTTCTTTTTATAAAGTTAAAGTTTTTTATTTTAATACAGTTAGAGAAAAAGAGGGATTTTTAATTGGTACTTTCTAGTTTAGAGTCTTTTATATAAGTAATTTGTTGAATTTCACCATGTCTGGCCTGGCCTGCGATTAAAAAGAGTTTATTGGGGTAAAATACTTTATTTTAAAAGGAATTTATCCTAAGTTAAACTTAGGGGAATGGGCTAAGATTAAAATTTCAGGACCACTATTTTTTTAAGAACAACAACAAATTTTTTAAAACTTCAAAGAAGGTCTATGTAAAAAATATTTACATTGTGTTTGCAAAACACAATTCCTTTTTATTTTTAAAAGATTTTTATTGTAACAATTCCATGTTACATTCCTAGGAAAGGCCGAAGCCATAGAACGAAGTTTTTAGTTGAGTTAAAAGGTAGCTGGTCCCCACTGGACCAATTTAAAAATAATTTCTTATCTTCCTGGGCTGTCGGCCCACAGAGCCTAATGACCCAGCCCAGGAAATTTAATTTAAAAATGGGGTTATTTTACACGGGGAATTTTATTGGCCGAGAGGGGAAGAGGGGCGGGGGGACAAAGTCCCTCCCGCCCCCCATCCCCCCCGAGCCGAGATCCGGTGGGGATTAGGTCACCTATAAAACATTAGTTTAAAAGAACAAACGATTCACTCTATACCCCGCCAAGGGGAGGGAGGGAGAGGGACCCCTCCTCCTTGGATAAGGCAGAGGAGTGGCGTAGTCATGGACCTTAAGCGGGGGGACCCTAGGCTTTCCCAACAAGTTTTTAGGGGCAGCGTGACCACTACGTTGCGGTTTACAGTAAAACTTTTATACAGTTGGCGTTTGCACACCTTAAAAATGCTTAAAAAGTCTAAAACAAATAGCCAAAGGATGCCTTGGAGAGGTCCCTAATTAGCCATAACAGAGGGGCCCATCCCTCAGAATTGTTATTTAAGATATATTTCTTTTGGAAAGGAATATTAAGAGTGCTTGCTCTCTGCAAGCACTCTCCCAGTTCCGATTCAATAAACCGACATGAGTAGAATAAGTGTTCTACATCAATGATTAGTCCGCATAGACAATGTCTGGGGTTAAATTTAGAAAGGATTGCGTCTGTTCTCAATCTAAAAATGATGGATTGAACTGGGAAGGGGACGCTAAGAAATAATCCTTTTTTGACAATATTAGAGTCTACTCCTTTGGATTCAGCATAAGTTTTAAGTTCTGCTTTCCACTCTTTTGAAATTACAAGTTTTAGTTGAGTTTTAATTTCATCTGAGGATAGTTTTATATTTGTGAAGGGACCGTCCTTATTTAGTGCTGCTGCCTTGGCCTCGCGGTCTGCGAGGTCATTACCGTAGACCCCTGCATGGGAGGGAATCCACGACAGCAACATCTCTACACCTTTTAACTTTAGTTGATGGATAATAAGTCTTATTTCGTTGATAATTTCTAATCTTTTTTTTGTATTGCCCTCAAGGGCCTTTATAGAGGATAGAGAGTCTGTGAATAAGACCACACTTCTTGGATAGTTAGGTAAGTTGTTTAGGTAGTGACAGGACTCTAGTATAGCCCAGAGCTCTGCACTAAAAATTGATGTGTTCTTATTTAGTTTATAGCGTTTCGAAATCTTTAGAGATGGGATTGTAAATGCGCATCCTGTGCAGCCATTTATTTTAGAACCATCTGTGAAAATTTGTAAGTGATTTTTAAAATTTGACACTTGTTCTTTTGCTGCTGCTGAAATAAGGTTAGGATCATTTTGTTTCGAGTATTTAAGATGCAATGTGGTGTCGTAAGTGGGGGACTCTAGTTCCCACTGTGGGAACACCTGCTGGGACTGGTCCGTCACCTCCTCCACTGTAACCCCTGCCTCCTTAAATAGTGTATTAGTGTAGTCGAAAAGGTCGACTACCTTAGAATATTGAGTTTGGTTTTTTTCCAACTTTAATCTGCCTTGAACTATACTGGAAGTTTCTTTATAATCTTCATAAAACTCTTCTGCGGAACCCTGTTTGTTAGAATGTAGTCTTGTTAGGGTGCAGGCACAATATAATTTCATGTACTTATCTAAGGGCAGCCAGTCTACATCCCTATAGACTAACTTGTTATTGGCGTACCGGGGGATACCCATGGCCATTTTGAGAGCTCTTGTTTCCACTGCTTGTATGTTCTTAAAGAATGACTTGGGAATGGAGTAGAAAACTTCCATTCCAAAAATCAGTCAGCTGCGAACTAACGCTCTGGTTAAGTTGATTAATAGTTTGGCATCCTGGGCCCATGGTTCTTTTGAAATGATCTTGATAAAATTTAGGGCCCTCGATG
This sequence comes from Phymorhynchus buccinoides, assembly GCA_017654935.2. Lineage (NCBI taxonomy): Eukaryota > Metazoa > Mollusca > Gastropoda > Neogastropoda > Raphitomidae > Phymorhynchus > Phymorhynchus buccinoides. The sequence continues at coordinate 29,010,639 of CM065686.1, forward strand.
CTTTTTTGACTAAATATTGGGCATGTGCACCCCAGGACAAGGTGGGGGTTAGCACAATTCCTAAAAAAGTAGCCTGTAGGCTGGGGGAAACCTTGGTTCCCAATATGTCTAGAAAAGCGTTTGTTTTAGTGTTCCCTTGACTTGCGAATATCATGAACTGACACTTGTTTAGGGATAACGCAAAGCCGTTTGCTCTTAGGTAGGTAGCTATAGCTGTAGTATGTTGTTGATGTTGTTTAAAGATTTTATCATTCTTTGTAGAGTTTGTTTGTCTAGGAGTTTGTGTCCAGATTGCAATATCGTCAGCGTACATGGAAATACTTGTTCCCTTAAGGGGAATCGACTTCATATCATGCAGCATGACGTTGAAAAGAGTTGGTGCGATTATGCTTCCCTGTGGGACTCCCATGTCGATCGTGTGGGTCCTAGACAGTGCCTGGCCTACCTTGACTGTAATAGTACGATTTTGAAGGAAGGAACTGATAAAATTGAAGAGGTTCCCCTCTATGCCGAGTTCGCTAATTTTTTGAAGCAGTTTCTCATGCCAGACGGAGTCATAGGCTCCCTTGATATCAAAAAAGGTCGCTAGGACTCTTTTTCTTCTACTAAATGCTTTTCTGACATGAGACGTTAGCTTACATACTTGTTCCATGCAGCTTCGATGTTTCCTGAAGCCTGTGAAAACTTTTCCTCACTACTCCAATTATAGCCTTCACTTTCAAACAATGAAAGCCTGTCATTGGTTTATTGCAATTGACACGTCACAAGATGATGCTATAATTTTATGCATACTAGTATCGAACAATCACGCGTCGACATTCTTATCATTCTCGTGATTAGAAAGGACGAGTTGTCTTCAAAGGGAGCCGAATGTTGCTATCACTATCTCGTGATGGGGAATGGAGATAAAGGGGGGGGGGGGTAAAGGGAGATAACCTCGGTAGGTGGTACATGCTGACAGGGGAGGTAAATCGGCTTCAAAGAGACAAATGCCTTAATCGGCGTTCTTTTCATGGTGGATGGCAATTAAAGTGGCGGCCGGACCGAGAAATGAAAAGGAGAGGGGGGTGTGGGGGTGGTGTAGATAAGAAAGAGGGGTCGCGCGGGACACTTACGTCACACCAGGTGCTCACCAATCACCACATTCGTGTGTTTCCCTGGCCAACCATGTCACCAGACATCATGCCCCTAGAGTTGTTGAAGCCACGTAGGGGAAGACGGGGTAAAAAGCGGCATGGGCGGGTAAGAAGCCCACCCCAATTATCTCATGAAATGAAGCAAATTTCAGTCTCATTTTGCCCATGAGACGAGCGTCAATGTCTAGCATTCGTCTCATGGGCAAATTTGACTGAAATTTTCTTTATTTCATGAGATAATTGGGGTGGGCTTCTTACCCGCCCATGCGCTTTTTTACCCCGTCTTCCCCTAGTAAAGTACTTGCACACTTAGCAACTGCGCTTGTGAGATCAAAATTATCTTATGCTCAGGAAATATTCTTTTCAGCTCCAAAATATATGATAACAAAGCTGCAGAGCATCGATAGTAAAGCTTATAAGATAGCTCTTGGTGTTCCTGTTCATGCCTCAACACTAAAAACCTACACAGAAATCGGAATTTTGCCCTTTGTTGAAAATATGAAGCTTGCTTCAGCAAAATATATAGTCATTCAACGCAAAATTCACGTGTCAAGGAAACTGATTTAAAATCAGAAATACATTTTCCTAAGCGAGCACTGTTAAAGCCCAATTTGTAACAATTGCCCAAAATGTAACAATGTTACATTTTGGGCTGTCAAGGCTGACCCAAAATGTAACAACTGTTACAATTTGGGCAAATTGTTATGTTTTGGGCAGAATTGTTGCATTTTGGGCTGTCAAGGCTGACCCAAAATGTAACAACTGTTACAATTTGGGCAAATTGTTATATTTTGGGCAGAATTGTTACATTTTGGGCAGGGAAGTGGCATCAATATAGAATAAAGAAGGAAAAAAGATAAATCTGAATTTGAGAGGGAACAGAGTTTGATGTTGACGATTGAGATGCAGTCTGCTTGACAAAACTACGACAACCTGTGATGATGTTTGTAACTTGTTTTATGTAGATAGCCAGTGGTCAGTGACAATGAACAGTGGTCACTTTGACGTTAATTACCCGGGAGAGGCCGGGATATTGCGGTCGGTGTGTGTGTGTGTGTGTGTGTGTGTGTGTGTGTGTCCGTGTATTGATTATCTTAAAAACTACTGTTTGGATTTTGATTAAATTTGGCAGAGGGGTAGACAACTTGAAAAAGGAAGCTTCCTTTCGATAATTAATACCATGCTGACCTTGACATTGAAGTTTGACCGCGACAACCGGAATTTCCTTCTTTGGGCTATGCATTTCTTTTTCCAGTTGTATCTCGTGAACTAGTCAACAGAATCGCTTTAAATTTTGTGTGGTGGTGTATCATCGTGCAAGGATGATTCTATAAAAGATCAAGGTCAGCTGTGTCTCTTGAACTAGTGAACAGAATCGCTTCAAATTTTGTGTGGTGGTGTATCATGGTGCAACTATGTTCATATAAAAGTTTTCTGGATCGACTTTCTGTTGACCTTGAAAACCAAAATTTATTTCTTTGGGCTATGTATTTCTTTTTCCAGCTCTATCTCATGAACTAGTCAACAGAATCACTTTAAATTATGTGTGGTGGTGTATCATGTTGCAAGGATGTTTATATAAAAGGTCAGCTGTATCTCTTGAACTAGTGAACAGAATTGCTTCAAATCTTCAGTGTGGTGGTGTATCACGGTATCTCTTGAACTCGTGGACAGAACCCATTTAAATTTTATGTGGTGGCGTATCATGGTGCAACTATGTTCATATACAAGTTTTCTGGGTCGACCTGTTGACCTTGAAACCCAAAATTTACTTCTTTGGGCTATGTGTTTCCTTTTACTACTATCACTACTACTGCTACTACTACTACTACTACTACTACTACTGCTGCTGCTGCTGCTACTACAGTACACCCCGCTTATAGTAAAGTGCAGGGGAGCAAGGCTTTTCCTTTACTATAACAGGTTTTTCTTATAAACGATGTTCGGATATAGTAAAGTTTTGATGGTATTTTTTATCTTATCCGATGACGTTTTTCAAAGTCAAAGCTAACGTAAAATACTAAATATAAACCCATCATCAAATCAAAATACAGCAAAACTCGGTTATAAGAAAATCAAAGGGAGATGATGTTTTGTCTATCCAAGTTTTCTTATATCCGAAACTCAGATATAAGAAAACATGTTGAAGTTTTTTCCCTCTCTACCACCAACACAAAAGTGCTCATATTTTTTCCTTCTGCTCAACATTATTTTATTTTGCACAGAATACTGAAGGAAAGTATGGAATAAAGGAACAAAAACAACTCAATTAGTCTTGTAATCTAGTGCCTGTACTGTTTAGAATGTCTGTGACACAACTGGCTTGATGTAAACTTTCCCTTTTTGGAACAACTTCAATTTTCTCAGGACATCCTTTCAGTTCAGGTCCAACTCACTTTTAAAGACACACTGACCCAACACGATTAAATCCCTTGTTTTTTTCTGGGTAGCTGTGACCCACATACAAATTCCCCCAACTTCAAATTGAGGCTGCTCTTTAAAATGTTTCGTTTTCAATTTGGGGGCATTTGTATGGGAGTTAAACCTGGTCAAAGCAAGATTTTGTACCAGATATAAGAAGGAAAACAGGTGGAACCCGTGATTTTGACTCATGATCTGGGGGGTCTTTAAGAAAATGTCAATGGTAATTCGCTTATAAGTAAATAGAACTTGCTTATAAGAAAATGAACTGCAAACCAACTCTCTTGTATGACATAATTTTCTTATATCCAAGTTTCCATTGCGGATGGGAGAAAAAAATTGCTTGCTTATAACCGAGTTTTCTTATAAGCGAGTTTCTTATATCCCAGTTTTGATCATAGATAAGAAAGAAGAAGTTCGGCAGGGAATTTTTTTTTGCTTCATTGTAAGTGAGTTTTCTTATAAGCGGATTCGGCTGTATATATATTTTTTTTTTTAATTCATTTTTTTCCACTAAGTAATGAGGGGAAAGAAACATGTTTTTGAGTGCCTTTCAATTTCGTTGAAGGTGGGTAGAGGGAGTAGTGAGACTGTGACGTATACATTGATGACGTATTTACAAAGGTCAGGAAGAGGACAATTTTTTTATTGTAACGAAAAGGAACCACAAATGACTTTACTATAGGAGTTTTTTAAAATTTTAATTATAACCCAGTTGTTATTATGGGTGGGTGGGGGGAGTGGTGAGACTGTGACGCATACATTGGTGACGTGTTTACAAAGGTCACGAAGAGGACTTTTTTTTTATTGTAACCGAGGAGCCAGTCCTGTGGGGAACCAAAAGTAACTTTACTATAGCAGGTTTTTTATTATAACCGAGTTGCTACTATCCGAGGTCTATTTAGTAATAAAACAGTAGACCTTTGGCCGGGAACCAGTGCTTTCCTTTACTGTAACCGAAATTTCTTATAACCGAGTTTACTATAAACGGGGAGTACTGTACTACTACTACCACCACCACCTCTAGTACTAGTCCTACAACTTGAAATAAAAAAAAGGAGGGATGTTACAAGTTAACCACATGCATATCATATGACCGAAGTGAGCCTGGTATTAAAAGCCAGTACATTAAATTTAACAAAAACAGCAGCAGTAACAACAAGAACGACAACAGCAGCAGTAATTACAAGAACGACGACAACAACAAAAAAACCAACAACAACAAGAACAACAACATCGCCGAGCGGCAGATATGCCTTTTGCCCGTTGCGCCCCGTGCCTGCCCGCTCCGTCACATGCTGACCTTGACCTACCAATCTAGTAGAAATTGAGCTGGAATGTCTAACGACATTTTGCATTGGGGATGGCCGCGCAAAATGTCGCAACTGCAGCAAAACGTCGCAATTACGACATTTTGCGACGATGCGACATTTTGCGGGTGCACAGACGTTTCTTGCATTCGTCAAGCTCATTCTAATAGTGTTTGATCATATGTCGTGAAAATATAGTTTTGTCAAGCAGACTGCATCTCAATCGTCAGCGTCAAACTCTGTTTCCTCTCAGATTCAGATTTGTCTTTTTTCCTTCTTTATTCTATATTGATGTCACTTCCCTGCCCAAATGTAACAATTTGCCCAAATTGTAACAATTGTTACATTTTGGGTCAGCCTTGACAGCCCAAAATGTAACATTGTTACATTTTGGGCTTTAACAGAGCACAGAGTATTGATTCTGTAAAAACTATAGGCTCTTATACTCTGAATTATTTACAGATGCTGGTGTTGAACCCCCAAAAGTAGCCCCCCAAATGAGTTACAGTACTATTCCTCAATGGGAGCTTGCTAAGGCTAATTACGATATTAATTAGGGGAAGACGGGGTAAAAAGCGCATGGGCGGGTAAGAAGCCCACCCCAATTATCTCATGAAATAAAGACAATTTCAGTCAAATTTGCCCATGAGACGAATGCTAGACATTAACGCTCGTCTCATGGGCAAAATGAGACTGAAATTTGCTTCATTTCATGAGATAATTGGGGTGGGCTTCTTACCCGCCCATGCGCTTTTTACCCCGTCTTCCCCTATACAGATTTAAGAAAAAGTGATGGGCCCGTGCTGCCAACATATGTTAAGGCACATATAAATGAAAATTATATTAATCATCTTAAAGTATACACGGACGGCTCTCTACTTGAAAATCAATTGTAAGTGCTGCATTCATTATTCCATCATTAAAAATAGAGACTCATATCACATTGGAAAGAATTTCTCTATATTCACAGCAGAACTAATTGCCATTCTTATGGCGCTGAATTATCTTCTTAGCTTTCCTTTTTGTATATTTCAGATATTATTTTGTGTCGATTCAAAATCTGTCTTACAAGCATTGAAATATTCTCATATAAGAGTGAGAGGAGAAACAATATCTGAAATATACCATTTAATTCATTTCTTATCATTACGTGGTTCTTCTATTGACTTCTGTTGGATTCCATCACATTGTGGGTTAGCAGGAAACGAAAGGGTTGATTGGTTAGCCAAAAATAGTGCAGCCAAAGAAAATAATTTTTCAAAAATAGATATTTCATTATCCTTGCATGAAAATTATAGTCTTTTAAATAAAGCATCCTGGGATTCGGTGATAAGAAGACAAAAAGAGTGTCCAAACATGATAAAGGACAAAAAAGGAAAATTCTTTAAAAAGCTTATAAACTATAAAACGGGACATAGTCTTCATCAGGAATGGATTTTGAAGAGTTTGATTTTTAAGATTCAGTCTTGATGCACATAAAACAAAATATTGTCAAAACGTGATTTGCATTTGTGGCCAAACAAGTACACCATTTCATGTCATTTTTCTTTGCGGAAATACAAAATAATATTTACCTACTTGGTTATTAGATATGGAACCATCAATGACAAATTTTTGGGACATTTTTTTTAATGAATCGAAGGCTATAGAAGTTGTTAGGTCACTTAATTGTTAAGAGTCCAGTTGGACATTTACTTTGATTCTCGAGTTTATTTGTTTGATTTAACTTCTTATTATTTTAACATTTAAAAAATTGTGTTGTTTCTTTATAAATGTCCAGATATGAACCCAGGCTGAGTAGTTTACTGTTATGTCAGTAACATAGGATAGGGCTTAAATGAGGGTAGCTTATTCTTATCTCATTAATTTATTAACATATGCATGCATAGCTTAGCGTACTATATTACTTACACACTCCACACATTCTTAATAACATATTTAAAATAACATATACATTTATGCACCCCCCCCCCCCCTGGACCCCTTTTGTATTTTTTGTTTGTTTGTTTGTCTTGTTGTGTGTCTATAAGATCACTGTAAGGTGGATAGACATTAAACTAAAGAACGACACACACACACTTACTTTCAAATTTTAGATTTATGTATGTGCCAAAGTGTAGGCCTACGCACGTGACATCCGAGTTCGTGGGTGTACGCTTATGCACAAACGCGTGCGCGCTCACCCATGAACCCCCCTATATTGTGTGTGTGTGTGTGTGTGTGTGTGTGTGTGAGAGAGAGAGAGAGAGAGAGAGAGAGAGAGAGAGAGAGAGAGAGAGAGAGAGAGAGAGAGAGAGAGAGAGAGAGAGAGAGAGAGAGAGAGAGAGAGAGAGAGAGAGAGAGAGAGAGAGAGAGAGAGAGAGAGAAGAAGAAGAAGAAGAAGAAGAAGAAGAAGAAGAAGAAGAAGAAGAAGAAGAAGAAGAAGAAGAAGAAGAAGAAAGAGAGAGAGAGAGAGAGAGAGAGAGAGAGAGAGAGAGAGAGAGAGAGAGAGAGAGAGAGAGAGAGAGCCTGCAAGGGGCCCTAAGCCTAGGGGAAGTAACACTGCGCGAAATGACATAAGTTGTCTGTACACAATCAACAATGGCGGACGGATTCTTGTCTGCTGTAAATGATGGTTTCAACAAATTGTTGATTCAAAGAGTACGACGATCTGTTTGGCTCTTAATTCTGTTGGCTATTTTATTGATATTGAATATAAGCTATGCCAGCAGTTTTTCATTGTGTGAAAACACGACGCCAGTGAAAGTCTGTGCAGAAGGAAATTGTGTGAACGGGACTTGTGTTTGTTTTCCTGGTTGGGCAGGAAATCTCTGTGAGCAATGCAAAGGACGAATAAGGTTTGTGTGTGTGTTTGACGGAACATTAAAAAAAGGGAGTTGGGGGTGTGGGTGGGGCTCTATTAAAAACCAAGTAGCAGAGGCGAGGGGTACGGGCCCGTATTTCACATTCTCCAGGGTACGGGGCTCAAATTCGCTCAATTCACGGGACGCAAAAATTGTGCGCGAATCAAGTCAAATGTCTTCAAAAATTACTAACAAAGTAACATTAACTATGACATGTTCCTAACATATCCCTAACCCTATTCCAAGATGCGTTACATAATTATACGAAATAAGAAAATGCATATTGTTGGTGAAAAATTCGACTTGGAAGTTGGGTGTGCGGGGGAATCTCTCGAGAAAAAGATCGAGGAAACGGTGGAGAGAAAGCTTTCAGAGGCACTAGATGAAAGAGTGGAAAAAGAAAAGCGCAAGGATAACATCATTCTTGTAAATATTTCAGAGAGTACCAAAGAAAGCCCTGAAGATAAGAAAAAGGATGATATTGAAAGGACAAAAAAGATCTTAAACAAGGTGTGCCCATATATCACAGCGGAGACCAGTGTCACAGAGCCAGTTAGACTGGGCAAGCCAGAAACTGGCAAAGTCAGGCTACTTAGAGTTAAGATTAACTCAGAGGATGCAAAACAGAAGATATTGAAGCAAGCACACACCCTGAACAAAGATGTGAAACCCCCCCAAGACAGAGTGTATGTCAACTCTGACTATACCCCGAACGAAAGAAGACAGCAAAAAGCCTTGCGATGACAAACTGAAGGATAGAAGGGCGGGAGGGGAAACAGACATTGTCATCAGAGGGGGCAAAATAGTGAAAAAAACACAAAACTCTGAGTCTGCTCAGGGCTCAAACACTGACTGAAAGACAAACCCAATGTACATAGTTTTAACTATAGTCTTAAAGACAATCTTAAGAATAAAACAAAAGGCAGGTTTAAATGTGTGGGCAATACAAACAAAAATGAGCTAGGAATTAATGTGTTTTATACCAATGCTGATGACTTGCTAAATAAAAAAGATGAGCTCCTTACTCTGATTGAAGATTGTAAACCCCATATTATTGCTGTTACTGAAACTCCCCAAACATGTAAAAGACTTTATTCCATCTGAATATAAAATAGATAATTATGATATGTTCCATAACGACAACCCCTCTAGAGGGGTGGTACTATATTTTGATAAATCTTTGAATGCCCAAGAATGCACTCATTTAAATAAAAAGAAATTTAAAGAGGCAGTATGGACCTATGGTGCCATTTTTAATCTAAAGAAAAAGAAAGTTGCCTGATTGGTTGCATCTACAAGAGTCCAAACTCCACTGATGAAAACGTCAAAGAATTGTATGAACTTCTTAAAGATGATTCTATGAAAAAATATGACAAAATATGCATAATGGGAGACTTTAACTTTCTAAACATAAACTGGACGGGACAATGGTCCTCATTGAAGGATGAAGAGTTTGTGGATGCAACCAGGGATGCTTTTTTAGAACAAGTGGTGACTAGACCAACAAGAACAAGAGAAGGCCAGAAATCCAATATTTTAGACTTAATTTTTGTTAATGACATTGAGCTCGTCTCAGATGTTGAACATCTAGGGAAAAGTGATCACCAAGTTTTAAACTTTTTAATCTATATAAATGCAAACAAATTTGACAGTACACCCCAAGCACAGAACAAAATTTTTAATTTTAAGAGAGCAAATTTTACTAAAATGAAAGAATTCTTTGCAAACGAAGAGTGGACACATTTTGAGGCTTTGGAGGTTGATGATTGCTGGCAGATTATTCGGAACAAAATTCACAAATCAATGGAAGAACATATTCCCAAAATCAAAAGGAACATGAAAAATAAAAAATATTCAAAAACATACTGGATGTCAATAGGACTTAGAAAAAGTGTTAGAAAGAAATATAGGCTTTACAAAAGATTTTTTGAAAACAGCAAATCTAAGCAAGGTAAAAAATATCGAGAATATATAAAAGAAAGAGACAAGAGTGGTAAGCAATTAAAAAGGGAGAGAAAAACTCATGAACGAAAAATAGCTGATAACTAAACAAAACCCTAAACTGTTCTGGAGGTACATTAATTCCAGATTGAAAACGAACACAGGGATTAGTCCACTTAAAGATAAAGATGGTAATCTTGTATGTGATGATGAGGGTAAAGCTAATATTTTAAACAAGTACTTTTCTAGTGTATTTACTAGAGAAAACACAGACAATTTACTAAACTTTGTAAATTCTAAGGTGTCTCAGGCTCATAATTGTTCTGATGTTCATGTTTCACAAGAACAGGTAAAACTGAAACTGAAGGAATTAGACCCCAACAAAGCCCAGGGCCTAGATAGAGTGCCAGTACTGATTTTGAAGAACTGTCTGAGGAGCTGGCCCCACCTCTAACTATTTTATTTAACAAATCCTTACAAACAGGTGAGCTGCCCGCAGACTGGAAAAAAGCCGAAGTAGCAGCCATCTTCAAAAAGGGTACAAAATCTGAACCAGGAAATTACCGGTCTGTAAGCCTCACATGTATTATTTGCAAAATTTTAGAACAATTTATTAGAGACACAGTTGTAGCCCACATGACAAATTGTAACCTGTATTCAGAATGTCAACATGGCTTTAGGACAGGAAGATCTTGTATGACCCAGTTGACGGATGTCATGGACAATTTTACTAAATTTTTAGATGAAAAGAAAACTTTTGATGCGGTACCGTATATTTAGATTTCCGCAAGGCTTTTGACT
>CM065686.1:29041590-29051590 GCA_017654935.2 Phymorhynchus buccinoides
TAAAGGTTACGGCTAATTTAGCCCGTTTCTCCCGGAGACACAATATGAAGGACACAAAGGATGGCTTTGTTTTGTAAAAAATTTCGATTAAAAAAGAATAATCTCCAAACCCGTAAGTATTCACTGAAAAACAACAACAACACGGTTACAACAACACGGTTACAATGAATCAATTCATTATGAGGCCATATAATCTCTACGGAGTGGTGCACGATCTCCAGAGTTACTGATCTTTGCGTTTCCTTAAAGTTTCATCAGAGTTATCGTTCTTTGCGTTTCCCTAGAGTACTACGACATTAGGGAGACTCAAAGGAATGCAACAATGGGCACGTGACGGCATGTCGTCAGATCCCATAACCAGGACAGTTTTATCCATTTCATTTTTAGTCCCCGAGCCGAAGGTTCGGGGAGCTATTGTTTTTGTCTGGTCCGTCCGTCCGGTGTCTGTCCGGCGTACCTCCGTCCGTCCGGCTATTCGTCCGTTTTTCTCAAAAACTATTCAGTCTATCATCATCAAATTTGGTATACTAGTTTGCCAAGATGCAAGCTATCCATTGATGTATTTAGTTTTACATTAAGGTCAAGGTCGCGCCAGTTACGAGGTTCAAACCCCGAAACACATAATCGCTAATATCTCGCGAAGTTTTGCACGTATTGTAATGCAGTTTTTTTCACAACATTTCTTGATGAATTGTCTATAACACAGTTGTCATGAATTTTTCTGTGCGCGCGTGTGCGCATGATCGCGCGCGCTCAAATCACGGGTCCGAACCCCAAGGCTATATATCAAAAACTAGTCAGTCTATTACCGTCAAATTTGGTATACTTGTTGCACAAGATGCAAGCTATCCACTGATGTACTTAGTTTTACATTAAGGTCAAATTTACGCCATTCCGATTTCGGAGTACCTCGTCGATGCTGCGAGGGGACTTTGCAGCCGCTCGGCGTTGCACTTGTTTTTTTCTCTTTGCTGTTGAAATGTGAGTACCTAAATATGGTTTTACCACCTTGTTTTCTGTGCATTGAAAGAGCATGAGCATGCACACATCTCTCTCTCTCTCTCTCTCTCTCTCTCTCTCTCTCTCTCTCTCTTAATCATTGCCCACCAGTGAACAAACATAGGGTCTGCGCTCTCACACAGGCATAAACGCACAATGACACAAATTGAGTGGCAAAAGTTTGCAAATTCTTATGCATGCAAGCACACACATGCGCACAAACCCACACATTTGCTTACACATTCACACACACGCGCGCGCGCGCATGCACAAAATACACAGACAAACACATACACATACAGACACACACACATTTGCTCATACTCACACACTTCCTTACTCTCACACACATGTATGCACATTCTCTGCTCGCCACCCACTTTTCTCTGTGTGCATCAAAAATCTCTGTTTAAACTCTTTCTTTTTTCTCACAAAGGCATTGCGCACGCACGCACGCACAATATTCACGCTGTTGTATAAAAGGCTCAAGTACAATGAACTCCTACTTAATTTTAAAACAGCTCAAAGATACAAATTTAAGACAAATCGTATCTTTGATGTTTAAACTTCGTTTAAATGCTTTTAAAACAAAATTTTCTAAAGACGTTAAGTGTATATGTGGAAATCAAATATCTATAAATCATTTGCTCCTATATTGTCCTAGAATTAAAGAACAAATCAACAAAACTGTTGGTGAATTGCTGAACCATCAAACGCCTTTAACCAATGAAAAAATCTTAAACAACTTTAATCTCCTTAAACATTTTTCAGAAATCCTGCACATAAGTCCTGTTGGTATTTTTCTTTGAGTTACTAATTAATTGTTGGTTTAAATTGTGTTATTATATTTTTGTTGTTAGCCATTTAGAAATTAAGACACACTTGTTTAACTCTTCATGTTACATACGTCAGTTTGAAATGTTACTGTATGTCCTCCACTTCCTCCCATCTTATATATCTGTTAATGTAATTTTTATATGCACTCAGTTAGATTTGTATGAATAGACGTGTAGGTAAAACACATAAATAATACTACCATTCACGCACTCACACACACTCTCACTTCAATAGCTATCTGATGTAGGCTTAATTAATTTCACACACATAATATCACTTGCTGGTGAACAGACGTTAAACTAAAGAACGAACACACACACACACACACACACACACGCACGCACGCACGCACGCACGCACGCACGCACGCACGCACGCACGCGCACGCACGCACGCGCACGCGCGCGCACGCACGCACGCGCACGCACGCACGCACGCACGCACACACACACACACACACACACACACACACACACACACACACACACACACACACACACACACACACACACACACACACACACACACACACAGAGTGAGCAGCGCAACTACGCGATCATAAAATCTAAACAAAATCAAAACTTTTGAAGTTTCCTGAACTCGTGGAAAGCAAATAAATGTAAAACCACACGAGCATGAAAACAAAGTGCATGTAAGTTCATCCAGTCCCCAACACATCAGGAACAATTTTACACAACACTGAGTCGACTTGCTGCAGATGTCTAACCTATTCATTAAAAACAACAAAACAAGTGCAACGCCGAGCGGCTGCAAAGTCCCCTCGCAGCATCGCCGAGCTACTCCGAAATCGGAAATTGTCGGCTGTACACACAGCGGGGAGACCATTGAGAACTGAAAACAGGACGCCCGCACGGACGGATGGACGGCCGGAAAGAAGTGGGACATATCGGGCCTGTGACACAAAGGGCCTAGGGCACAGCGGGTTTATCCCATGTTTAGACTAAATACATCAGTGGATAGCTTGCATCTTGGCAAACTAGTATACCAAATTTGATGATGATAGACTGAATAGTTTTGACGGCCGGAAAGAAGTGGGACATATCGGGCCTGTGACACAAAGGGCCTAGGGCACAGCGGGCTTATCCCATGTTTAGACTAAATACATCAGTGGATAGCTTGCATCTTGGCAAACTAGTATGCCAACTTTGATGATGATAGACTGAATAGTTTTGACGGCCGGAAAGAAGTGGGACATATCGGGCCTGTGACACAAAGGGCCTAGGGCACAGCGGGCTTATCCCATGTTTAGAATAAATACATCAGTGGATAGCTTGCATCTTGACAAACTAGTATACCAAATTTGATGATGATAGACTGAATAGTTTTGACGTGGGACATATCGGGCCTGTGACACAAAGGGCCTAGGGCACAGCGGGCTTATCCCATGTTTAGACTAAATACATCAGTGGATAGCTTGCATATTGGCAAACTAGTATGCCAACTTTGATGATGATAGACTGAATAGTTTTGACGGCCGGAAAGAAGTGGGACATATCGGGCCTGTGACACAAAGGGCCTAGGGCACAGCGGGCTTATCCCATGTTTAGACTAAATACATCAGTGGATAGCTTGCATCTTGACAAACTAGTATACCAAATTTGATGATGATAGACTGAATAGTTTTGACGTGGGACATATCGGGCCTGTGACACAAAGGGCCTAGGGCACAGCGGGCTTATCCCATGTTTAGACTAAATACATCAGTGGATAGCTTGCATATTGGCAAACTAGTATACAAAATGTGATGATGATAGACTGAATAGTTTTTCAGAAAAATGGACGAATAGACGGAGGCACGCCGGACGACGGACGGACACCGGACAGACACCGGACGGACGGACCAGACAGAAACAATAGTTCCCCGAGCCGAATCCCGAACCTTCGGCTCGGGGACTAAAAACAAATTCTGGCATGAAAAATAATACAGAAGTCGTATCATGTGCTGGACACTCGGACAAAGCTAGAAAGTAACGACTCTGTGCAGGAACACTGCCCCTAGAGGCCTATTGAAATCAACCACGACCGAGTGTTTTTTAAACGGTATTTTCATAATATACAGAAAGCATGCTAAATAAGTAAGTCCCTTAAAAGATTAGACGGTGAGGTTCGTCTACCAAATATGACGATACACATTTGTAAGTAAAAGAAGAAAAGGAGTATTGTCCAAATTACTTTACAAAGCACAGCCTGAGGCCTCGTACACAGTTCATGCAGAAATCCCATGCGCAAGCAGTAAATAAGTAAAAGAAAGAAGGGTAAAACATCTACGGAGTAGGGGAAATTCGGACACGTGCGCAAATCGTTTCCCTTCTTTCTTTTACTTATTTACTGATTGCGCACAGGTTTCCGCACGGAATCTCCGCATGTACGTGGCCTAAGGCTGTATGCGCACTATACGTGTAAACCTCATGCGCTTATCTGCGAGTAAATAAAATAAAGTAAGAAATGTCCGCATGCGCTTATCCCATCCGCCTATTTTCTTATTTTCTTTTACTCATTTGCGGATAAGCGCATGGTGTTTCGGGTGTGTACTGAGCACAGTTCCGCAGCCTGAATCCCGCAGCAATACACAGAAACAGACATCAACAACAAAACGTCGTTTGTGTCTGGGAGTTGGATGAAACACAAATAGACGACTGATAAACATACAACACACGCACAAATCAGAAATGACAGAGTTACAACAAATTCAATTGACACGAAGCTATCTGCAGTCCATTTTAAAGACCCCGCACGTCACGTGTCACATTCCCTCTTATACTAGGAAGATTTCTTAAGATTCCTTACTAGCTATAAGAGGGAAAACACGTGAAAACCGTGATGTTGACACGTGACGTGCGGGGTCTTTAATGCTTTGTTATCATCTGCAGAACATAAATCTGTTCCAATTCATAGCAAGTTCACCTACAGGCGTTTGTTTCGTTGTTTTCTTGCTTAGATCACTTCACTTTCTTTCTTTCAAAAATCAAACTATATTTCTTTGATATTGTGAATGTGAAGAGCTGACTTTAAAAACATATCAAATTGCGTTCTGTATGTCTGGACACAATGAAATCGCCGAGATAGGAAATCACTCTTTTTTGTTGAAGTTCGGAAGCATGTGAGGAAAGGGGATTAACTGGAAGAGAGTGAGGCCATTTTGACCATTTTAATACAAGTAGCGACACTTTGAACAATCTGTTAGTCTGTCTTTGTCTCTGTTTGTCTCTGATTCTCTCTGCCTCTCTGTCTCTGTCTGTTGAAAGGTTTCTATTTGTGATTATGTATGCTATTATATGATTTTGGTTTATTCCTTTTCTTCTACCCCCCCTCCCCCGTCCCTTCCCCCCTGTTCAGTTATGACATGGGCAGAAAGACCTACTCATTAAAATGATTCCTTCGTTCCTTCGTTCCTTCGTTGTCTCTGTCTGTCTGTCTGTGTCTCGCTCTCTGAGTTTTTGTTGTTGTTCTTTGTCCTTATTATGTTATAACCCGCTTTACCCCACCTCTCTCTCTCTCTCTCTCTCTCTCTCTCTCTCTCTCTCTCTCTCTCTCTCTCTCTCTCTCTCTCTCTCTCTCTCTCTCTCTCTCTCTCTCTCTCTCTTTCTGAGGAGTAGCGGGGTGTAAAGGAAAGGCGTATGAATGTAGAGTGACCATGCCCACAGACACGCACACACAAACACGCATGCGTCATCATGGAACTGTGCGGATCTAACACACAAATAATAAACTGTTCAACTTTGATCAGAACTTATTCTGAAAGAAAAATGAAAACGCGTGCAAGCATAAGCAAGGAACATGTTGGTAAGTTCACAAAGTCCTCGGCATTTTAACAACAATTTTACGCAACACTGACTTCGCTATGTCTTAGAAGTTATTCATTCAAAAAATAAACAAATTCCTTGGCGTGCACAGTTTGAGTATTGTGAGCTGCAAGTTCTAAAATCAGTGAAACTGTCAGAAAGGATGGAATAATAACATGTGGCAATAGAGTGGATTTACAGTGACAGCTAATAGCTTTTCCCCCCATTTTGGAAATTCAAACAAGCTTGTGAATATGTGTGCAGCTTGCGTTTCATTCGAAGCATATAAAGCGATTATTTTCGCCGCTGTCAAGAATGTAATAATGTTATCTAGACCTTGATGGATCTCTTAAGAGCATGATTAATTCTGTATATATAAAAATTATATGCTATGATCTAACTAAATATTCTATCCTAATTTTTATTTTTTATAATGGTCATATTCGGTAATCTAATTTTGGGGTTCAGATGATAGAGAAATCTTAGTATTATTTCGTAATGAATGTGTGTCCAAGGTCACCTGCTAATTTACGTGAATGCTCTTTCTTCAGTTTATTTATTTATTTATTTTATTACAAAATGTCTATACTAGCCAACATTGCTACATCGTGGAAAGCTTGAAAAGTAAGTTTGACCGAAATGGGAGGGAAAGGGAAGAACAAAGATTAAAGAAGTTTAATTGCAAACAAAAATTCCAATTTTTGTTCGTGTTCGTTCGTTCTTTAGTTTTACGTCTGTTCACCCTTAAGTTATATTAGACGAAAAAAAGGGAGGGGGATCGTTTTGATTTGCATACCTAAGGTGTTTGTGATCCCATTGCGTTTGTTGTTGGTTGGTTGGTATGTTGATTGTTGTTCATTGTTGATGTTGTTGTTGTTGGTTGGTATGTTGATTGTTGTTCATTGTTGGTGTTGTTGGTTGGTTGGTGTGTTGATTGTTGTTCATTGTTGGTGTTGTTGGTTGGTTGGTTGGTATGTTGATTGTTGTTCATTGTTGGTGTTGTTGTTGTTGGTTGGTATGTTGATTGTTGTTCATTGTTGGTGTTGTTGGTTGGTTGGTTGGTATGTTGATTGTTGTTCATTGTTGGTGTTGTTGGTTGGTTGGTTGGTATGTTGATTGTTGTTCATTGTTGATGTTGTTGGTTGGTTGGTGTGTTGATTGTTGTTCATTGTTGGTGTTGTTGGTTGGTTGGTTGGTATGTTGATTGTTGTTCATTGTTGATGTTGTTGGTTGGTTGGTATGTTGATTGTTGTTCATTGTTGATGTTGTTGGTTGGTTGGTTGGTATGTTGATTGTTGTTCATTGTTGATGTTGTTGTTGTTGTTGGTATGTTGATTGTTGTTCATTGTTGATGTTGTTGGTTGGTTGGTTGGTATGTTGATTGTTGTTCATTGTTGATGTTGTTGTTGTTGTTGGTATGTTGATTGTTGTTCATTGTTGATGTTGTTGGTTGGTTGGTATGTTGATTGTTGTTCATTGTTGATGTTGTTGTTGTTGGTTGGTATGTTGATTGTTGTTGTTCATTGTTGATGTTGTTCATTGTTGGATGTTGTTGTTGTTGTTGGTATGTTGATTGTTGTTCATTGTTGATGTTGTTGTTGTTGTTGTTGGTATGTTGATTGTTGTTCATTGTTGATGTTGTTGTTGTTGTTGGTATGTTGATTGTTGTTCATTGTTGATGTTGTTGGTTGGTTGGTATGTTGATTGTTGTTCATTGTTGATGTTGTTGTTGGTTGGTTGGTATGTTGATTGTTGTTCATTGTTGATGTTGTTGGTTGGTTGGTTGGTATGTTGATTGTTGTTCATTGTTGTTGTTGTTGTTGGTTGGTTGGTATGTTGATTGTTGTTCATTGTTGATGTTGTTGTTGGTTGGTTGGTATGTTGATTGTTGTTCATTGTTGATGTTGTTGTTGTTGGTTGGTATGTTGATTGTTGTTCATTGTTGATGTTGTTGTTGTTGGTTGGTATGTTGATTGTTGTTCATTGTTGATGTTGTTGTTGTTGGTTGGTTGGTATGTTGATTGTTGTTCATTGTTGTTGTTGTTGGTTGGTTGGTATGTTGATTGTTGTTCATTGTTGATGTTGTTGGTTGGTTGGTATGTTGATTGTTGTTCATTGTTGATGTTGTTGTTGTTGGTTGGTATGTTGATTGTTGTTCATTGTTGATGTTGTTGGTTGGTTGGTTGGTATGTTGATTGTTGTTCATTGTTGATGTTGTTGTTGTTGTTGTTGGTATGTTGATTGTTGTTCATTGTTGATGTTGTTGGTTGGTTGGTATGTTGATTGTTGTTCATTGTTGGTGTTGTTGTTGGTTGGTTGGTATGTTGATTGTTGTTCATTGTTGATGTTGTTGTTGTTGGTTGGTATGTTGATTGTTGTTTTGTTGTTGTTGTTGTTGGTTGGTTGG
This sequence comes from Phymorhynchus buccinoides, assembly GCA_017654935.2. NCBI lineage: Eukaryota > Metazoa > Mollusca > Gastropoda > Neogastropoda > Raphitomidae > Phymorhynchus > Phymorhynchus buccinoides. The sequence goes on from CM065686.1 coordinate 29,049,637, forward strand.
TATGTTGATTGTTGTTCATTGTTGATGTTGTTGTTGTTGTTGGTATGTTGATTGTTGTTCATTGTTGATGTTGTTGTTGTTGTATGTTGTTGTTGTTCATTGTTGATGTGTTGTTGGTTGGTTGTATGATTGTTGTTCATTGTTGATGTTGTTTGTTGGTTGGTTGGTATGTTGATTGTTGTTCATTGTTGATGTTGTTGTTGTTGGTTGGTATGTTGATTGTTGTTCATTGTTGATGTTGTTTGTTGGTTGGTATGTTGATTGTTGTTCATTGTTGATTGTTGTTCATTGTTGATGTTGTTGGTTGGTTGGTATGTTGATTGTTGTTCATTGTTGATGTTGTTTGTTCATTGTTGGTTGGTATGTTGATTGTTGTTCATTGTTGATGTTGTTGTTGTTGGTTGGTATGTTGATTGTTGTTCATTGTTGATTGTTGTTGTTGTTGGTTGGTATGTTGATTGTTGTTCATTGTTGATGTTGTTGGTTGGTTGTATGTTGATTGTTGTTCATTGTTGATGTTGTTGGTTGGTTGGTTATGTTGATTGTTGTTCATTGTTGATGTTGTTGTGTTGTTGGTTGGTTGGTATGTTGATTGTTGTTCATTGTTGATGTTGTTGTTGTTGGTTGGTTGGTATGTTGATTGTTGTTCATTGTTGATGTTGTTGGTTGGTTGGTATGTTGATTGTTGTTCATTGTTGATGTTGTTGTTGGTTGGTTGGTATGTTGATTGTTGTTCATTGTTGATGTTGTTGGTTGGTATGTTGATTGTTGTTCATTGTTGATGTTGTTTGTTGGTTTGGTATGTTGATTGTTGTTCATTGTTGATGTTGTTGGTTGGTTGGTATGTTGATTGTTGTTCATTGTTGTTCATTGTTGATGTTGTTGTTGTGGTATGTTGTTGGTTGTTATGTTGTTGTTGTTCATTGTTGTTGTTGTTTGGTTGGTTGGTATGTTGATTGTTGTTCATTGTTGATGTTGTTGGTTGGTTGGTATGTTGATTGTTGTTGTTGTTGTTCATTGTTGTTGTTGTTGTTGTTGGTTGGTTGGTATGTTGATTGTTGTTCATTGTTGATGTTGTTGGTTGGTTGGTATGTTGATTGTTGTTCATTGTTGATGTTGTTGGTTGGTTGGTATGTTGATTGTTGTTCATTGTTGATGTTGTTGGTTGGTTGGTATGTTGATTGTGTTCATTTGTGTTGTTGTTGTTGGTTGGTTGGTATGTTGATTGTTGTTCATTGTTGTTGTTGTTGGTTGGTTGGTATGTTGATTGTTGTTCATTGTTGGTTTGTTGTTGTTGTTGGTTGTTGATGTTGTTGTTATTGTTGTGTTGTTGTTGTTGTTGTTGTTGTTGTTGTTGTTGGTTGGTATGTTGATTGTTGTTCATTGTTGTTGTTGTTGTTGTTGTTGTTTGGTTGGTATGTTGATTGTTGTTCATTGTTGATGTTGTTGGTTGGTTGGTATGTTGATTGTTGTTCATTGTTGATGTTGTTGTTGTTGGTTGGTTGTTATGTTGATTGTTGTTCATTGTTGATGTTGTTGTTGTTGTTGGTTGGTATGTTGATTGTTGTTCATTGTTGATGTTGTTGTTGTTGGTTGGTATGTTGATTGTTGTTCATTGTTGATGTTGTTGGTTGGTTGGTTGGTATGTTGATTGTTGTTCATTGTTGATGTTGTTGGTTGGTTGGTATGTTGATTGTTGTTCATTGTTGATGTTGTTGTGGTATGTTGTTGTTGTTGTTGGTTGTTGTTGGTTGTTGTTGATTGTTGTTCATTGTTGATGTTGTTGGTATGTTGGTTGTTGATTGTTGTTCATTGTTGATGTTGTTGGTTGGTTGGTATGTTGATTGTTGTTCATTGTTGATGTTGTTGGTTGGTTGGTATGTTGATTGTTGTTCATTGTTTGATGTTGTTGTTGTTGGTTGGTATGTTGATTGTTGTTCATTGTTGATGTTGT
>CM065686.1:29054090-29056590 GCA_017654935.2 Phymorhynchus buccinoides
TGTTGTTGTTGTTGTTGTTGTTGTTGTTGGTATGTTGATTGTTGTTCATTGTTGATGTTGTTGTTGTTGTTGTTGGTATGTTGATTGTTGTTCATTGTTGATGTTTGTTGTTGTTGGTTGGTATGTTGATTGTTGTTCATTGTTGATGTTGTTGTTGTTGTTGGTTGGTATGTTGATTGTTGTTCATTGTTGATGTTGTTGTTGTTGTTGTTGTTGGTTGGTATGTTGATTGTTGTTTGTTGGTTGGTATGTTGTTGTTGTTCATTGTTGTTGTTGTTGTTGTTGGTATGTTGATTGTTGTTCATTGTTGATGTTGTTGTTGTTGTTGTTGGTTGGTATGTTGATTGTTGTTCATTGTTGATGTTGTTGTTGTTGTTGTTGGTTGGTATGTTGATTGTTGTTCATTGTTGTTGTTGTTGTTGTTGTTGTTGGTTGGTATGTTGATTGTTGTTCATTGTTGATGTTGTTGTTTGTTGTTGTTGGTATGTTGATTGTTGTTCATTGTTGATGTTGTTGTTGTTGTTGTTGGTTGGTATGTTGATTGTTGTTCATTGTTGATGTTGTTGTTGTTGTTGTTGGTTGGTATGTTGATTGTTGTTCATTGTTGATGTTGTTGTTGTTGGTTGGTATGTTGATTGTTGTTCATTGTTGATGTTGTTGTTGTTGTTGTTGGTTGGTATGTTGATTGTTGTTCATTGTTGATGTTGTTGTTGTTGTTGTTGGTTGGTATGTTGATTGTTGTTCATTGTTGTGTTGTTGTTGTTGGTTGGTGTTGTTGATTGTTGTTCATTGTTGTTGTTGTTGTTGTTGTTGGTTGTATGTTGATTGTTGTTCATTGTTGATGTTGTTGTTGTTGTTGTTGGTTGGTATGTTGATTGTTGTTCATTGTTGATGTTGTTGTTGTTGTTGTTGGTTGTTGATTGTTGATTGTTGTTGTTGTTGTTGTTGGTTGTTATGTTGATTGTTGTTGGTATGTTGTTGTTGTTGTTTGGTTGTTGATGTTGTTGTTGTTGTTGTTGTTGTTGTTGATTGTTGTTGGTTTGTTGATTGTTGTTCATTGTTGATGTTGTTGTTGTTGTTGGTATGTTGATTGTTGTTGATTGTTTGTTGATGTTGTTGTTGTTGTTGGTGGTATGTTGATTGTTGTTCATTGTTGATGTTGTTGTTGTTGGCTTGGTTGGTATGTTGATTGTTGTTCATTGTTGATGTTGTTGTTGTTGTTGGTTGGTATGTTGATTGTTGTTCATTGTTGATGTTGTTGTTGTTGGTTGGTATGTTGATTGTTGTTCATTGTTGATGTTGTTGTTGTTGTTGGTTGGTATGTTGATTGTTGTTCATTGTTTGTTGTTGTTGTTGTTGTTGGTTGGTATGTTGATTGTTGTTCATTGTTGTTGTTGTTGTTGTTGGTTGATTGTTGTTCATGTTGATTGTTGTTGTTGTTTGTTGTTGTTGTTGTTGTTGTTGTTGATTGTTGTTGGTATTGTTGTTGTTGTTGTTGTTGTTGTTGGTTGGTATGTTGATTGTTGTTCATTGTTGATGTTGTTGTTGTTGTTGGTTGGTATGTTGATTGTTGTTCATTGTTTGTTGTTGTTGTTGTTGGTTGGTATGTTGATTGTTGTTCATTGTTGATGTTGTTGTTGTTGTTGGTTGGTATGTTGATTGTTGTTCATTGTTGATGTTGTTGTTGTTGTTGTTGTTGGTATGTTGATTGTTGTTCATTGTTGGTGTTGTTGTTGTTGGTTGGTATGTTGATTGTTGTTCATTGTTGATGTTGTTGTTGTTTGTTGTTGTTGTTGGTTGGTATGTTGTATGTTGATTGTTGTTCATTGTTGTTGTTGTTGTTGTTGTTGGTATGTTGATTGTTGTTCATTGTTGATGTTGTTGTTGTTGTTGGTATGTTGATTGTTGTTGATTGTTGATGTTGTTGTTGTTGTTGGTTGGTATGTTGATTGTTGTTCATTGTTGATGTTGTTGGTTGGTTGGTATGTTGATTGTTGTTCATTGTTGGTGTTGTTGTTGTTGTTGTTGTTGGTTGGTATGTTGATTGTTGTTCATTGTTGATGTTGTTGTTGTTGTTGGTATGTTGATTGTTGTTCATTGTTGTTGATGTTGTTGTTGTTGTTGTTGTTGTTGTTGTTGTTGATTGTTGTTCATTGTTGTTGGTTGTTGTTGGTTGGTTGGTATGTTGATTGTTGTTCATTGTTGGTGTTGTTGTTGTTGTTGGTTGGTATGTTGATTGTTGTTCATTGTTGATGTTGTTGTTGTTGGTTGGTATGTTGATTGTTGTTCATTGTTGATGTTGTTGTTGTTGTTGGTTGGTATGTTGATTGTTGTTCATTGTTTGTTGTGTTGTTTGTTGGTATGTTGATTGTTGTTCATTGTTGATGTTGTTGTTGTTGTTGGTTGGTATGTTGATTGTTGTTCATTGTTGATGTTGTTGTTGTTTGTTGGTTGGTATGTTGATTGTTGTTCATTGTTGATGTTGTTGTTGTTGTTGGTA
>CM065686.1:29064090-29076590 GCA_017654935.2 Phymorhynchus buccinoides
TGTTTCAGAAGCGCGTTTCGTCCCAGATGGCTTCGGCCGGGAGGACGTAAAGCTAAACTTTCATTCAGAAGCGCGTACAGGTACATGAACTGAAAGCGCCAAAATGAGCCCCATCTCACCACACCCGGACCAACGACCATGTTATTCTCATTTCAATGACTGTCGACAAGACTACTTATAATAATGAAGCGACATTTCCCAACACGAGTGTTCACCGAGCTCAGGTTTCCATTTCAGCGTGCACACAGTAGAAGCATGCATGAGAGAGAAGACAGGCTGTGCTTCAGTTTAAAAGACGTTTTTGAGACAGCTTTACCGTTTTTAGTGCGTTTATTAATGTGAATAAAATATTTAAAGCTCAACACATCCTCAGTCTTCGAAATCCTACCTATGCACGAAGGAATGTTAATGTCGGGAGGCATAAATTGGAGGAAGGGGTGGAAAATGCGTGCTTTGAATGCACCAAAACATCCGCGTTTGTAAACGATGAAATTACGCGCTTTCGTTAAACAAAAATCCGCGCTTATGATATGTCGATACGCGCTTAAGTAAATATACTTAGATAGAATGTTGTAATAGGTTTTGGGATTCAAACGGCAGCAACGAAGCATTTTCTTTTCTTTGTTGATGCTCAGATGCCATATGAGCGCAGATCCGTCATGCTGCCGTTATGCGCCTAACTAAGAAAATAGTTAGGCCCAGCATGTCCGACTTCGGCTGGAGAAAATGTTTGTGAGAATTTCTAGAATACAAGGCAGGAGAATGGACCAGTAAGACAGAAGTATATGACAGTAAGCAAAGGGAAAAGGCAAAAGAGTCAAAGAGAGTGACCGATCAGAGGAAGTTGCAAGCTTATAACTTCCAGAAGGTGAGGGAACTATTTGTACAAAAGATTCCCCGGTATCCCCACGGGGAGACGAGCATTTGACAGACATGATTTGTTCATTATTTGCTTAATGGGTGAAATTAAAAGGTAAGCATAGGATAATAGGATAATCATTTCATTAATATCGTCAGGTGAAATATTTTATGACAGATTTGTGGCTAACGGTTCAGACCAGAAACATGTCTAATCAACATTAGGCCCATTGTCATATGCATTTAAAATAATTCATAAGAACCTATATACATTTTTGCTGACATTACTTAAAAAAGCAAAACATGTTTTTTTTATGCTGGTAGTGCTATTTTACTATTTAATGTTGTAGGAAGATCAAAATGCGACTTTCTTCAAACCAATTAATCTAACTGAGAATATATCTGTGATATAACACAGTTCAACTAAGAGCAAGCCTTAACATGCTTCTAGTATTCGTGTGAGAACACCAGAAACAGAACGAGCGACTGGTGGCTCCAATAGGAAGTAGGACTTCAAATCATTGGTTTACTTGCTAAGTGAAAAGTGAATTTCTAGGTAATCATATTAGGAAGTTTTTGTCGTTAAAGGTGGACCCGGACGGATGAGTTGTTTGTGCAAGAAACACATCGAGATCACGATGAAAACACTATGTACAGAGGTCGCAACACTCACTTAGCTCTGGTTTCCTAGAAATCAAACCGTAAAATCAGCGATTCATCCTTGGCGGAGGTGCTGGAAGTCAAATTATTTCACTGAAAGAGAAGGCGTGTGCCGTGTCTTTTGTATTGGCGACCAAACTGTTTGCACGATTTTTTTGCAAGCTTTTTTTTCTTTTTTTTTTCCCCCTCATAAACGTTATGCAATTTATTTAAAAGAGTTTCGCTCACAACAAAGGAAATAGCTTCATTTTTTATTTTACTGCACTTCAAAAAAGAAAAAGCTTCAACCACAATGGGTTTGGCCCCCACCCACCCCATCCAAAATGGCTTCTCTCTCCGGCATCTCCTCCAAGGAAGAATCGCCGTTTTGACGGTTTGATTTATAGGAAACCAGAGCAAAGTGAGTGTTCCGATCCGGTCTTTCTGGTGATCTCGACGTGTTCCTTGCAAAAACTCATCCGTCAGGGTCCACCTTTAAAGCTTTAACTTTTGAACTGTTTAACAACATGAAATAACGGGCATAGTCTTTTCAACATTCTGCCAAATGTTAACACGACCAGGCCAATATGCCACCATATCTATGTGTCCCCGTCTCTATATGCCACCATATCTATGTGTCCCTGTCTCTGTATGTTCTGTATCCATGTGTATTCGTCTCCATGTGTCCCCATCACTGTGTCCCTGTCTCTATGTGTCTCCATCTCTATGTGTCTCCATCTCTATGTGTCCTGTCATTGTGTCCCCGTCTCTATGTGTCCCCGTCTCTGTATGTCCCTGTCATTGTATCCCCCGTCTCTATGCACCCCCTATGTCCCTGTCATTGTGCCCCCATCTGTATGTGACACACAGAGACAACAACGGGACGGGGCACCAACGGGACGGGGAACCAAGGGGACGGGGCACCAACGGGACGTCACATTTGGTTTGATGACATCATTTTGTTTTTAGATTACAGAATTTGCAGTACAAAAAACCCTGATATTATTACTACTGTCCCTACGCAACATCAAGCGTTTTAACACACCGGAACCGTCGCCTGCCATCGATATGACTGGCTGTTGATACACGGAGTATTGCTAATGGGGCCATTAATCCTGGATCTATCACAGGGCCAAAGCATTGGACAAGGGCTACAGTGACAGAACATTAAGGCGATGCTTACCGCTTTCAGAAGACCTAGCAGCGGCAGGGATGGGTCGAATAATGTGCTTTATGGGAAACGATGAGAGAGAGAGCGATAGAGAGAGAGAGAGAGAGAGAGAGAGAGAGAGAGAGAGAGAGAGAGAGAGAGAGAGACAGACAGACAGAGAGACAGACATACAGACAGACAGAGAGAAGCTGGGGATACTAATATACTTGACTGCAGTTTGTGAGATGATTAGAGCTGTTAGGAAGAAAAAGACACTAACCACCATTTTTTTTAATCGGTCCCTTTTTAAAACAAAGATGGGGGATTCGGCCCAATCATAGTTCATAATGTTATGATCTAACATACTGCTAAACAAGGGCCTTCCTTCATCATTAACGTCGTTTGATGAGCTATCTCTTAAAACGTAATAAAATTAAAGCAAAAAAACAAATCGACCAGAAAAAAGTAATAACTGAGTTAGGGCATGTGCACATATACTGGGAAAGCCACGCGCATATCCCATCCGCAATCTGCAGATTAAAGTAAAAGATGAAAAAGAAATAAACGGATGAGATATGCCGGATGGGCTTCCGTGAGTATGTGAACACGCCTGCATATTGCTTACGTTCTCTCTCTCTCTCTCGCTCTCCCTTTCTCTCTCTCTCTCTCTCTGGGAGTAATAATAGATGACGAACTAAAATGGCAACTCCATATTGAAAAGATGACACATAAATTTGCTCGCAGCTTATTCCTACTAACAAAAACTTACACCCTTCATAGATATAGACGCACGCACGATGTTTTTTCATGCCCACTGTCTCTCCCACATTAATTACGCATCAGTAGTCTGGGACTCTGCTGCTAATTGTCACCTATTAAAACTCAATTCTATGCACAAAAGGGGAGCTAAAATAATCCTTCCTGATCCTGAACTCAGTACAGCAGAAAAACAAGCCCAGTTAAACATACTTCCACTGCAATCACAGCTTAGCTATAATAAAGCCATTCTCATGTACAAAGTACACTATGACTTAGCTCCACAATACCTGAAAAATCTACTTACACAAGCCTCACATCGCTATGGTTCAAGTAACTATATTCTACCACACACAAGAATAGATACATTCAAGTCAAGTTTTACTTTCTCGGGTTCCTCCATATGGAATTCCCTTCAGTCCGACATTAGATTATGCTCCTCTATCTCAACCTTCAAAACGAGTCTCCGAGAGACACTTACATTCGACCCTCCATGATTTTGTTTTCTTATTATTTTTTCTCTTTTTGTTTTTCTTCATATATCCCGATACGCTATATTGCTAATTACGATGTCATGTATTTCACATCACTCTGTTTGTTTACTATTCTCCAACAATGTGCTAAAATTAATGTTTAAATTGTCTGCACTCTATTGCTAATTGCTACCGGTTTCATACCATAGGCTGCATTAGTTTGCCCTGTTCTAAAATGTATAGTTCTTTTATACGTGCTTCAACATATATCTGTGTGTATGTGCATGTATTCTTGCGTGTGCCGCGCGCACGTGCAGGTGTGTGCGTGTATGGTTACACGCATGTATGCCCGCACAAGTATTAACAACTATACATGCGCGTATGTAATTCTATAAATTCGTATTTCAACTTGTCTTTATCACAATACCTGCTTTGCTACCTTTATGTTTAATTGTGTATGTGTAATTCTATGCCTTGCCATGTTTGTATTCTATGTTCGTATATGTACAAAGGTGCTACATTTATGTTCAAATTTGTATGTGTAATATCATGCCTTGCCATGTTTGTATTCTATGTTCGTATGTGTACCAAGGACAGATTGGAAGACTAGGCGTTGCCTAAAATCTTTATCCTTGAAAAATAAAGTTAAAGTTTTCAAGTTTTCAAGTTTTCAAGTTCTCTCTCTCTCTCTCTCTCTCTCTCTCTCTCTCTCTCTCTCTCTCTCTCTCTCTCTCTCTCTCTCTCTCTCTCTCTCTCTCTCTCTCTCTCTCTCTCTCTCTCTCTCTCTCTCTCTCTCTCTCTCTCTCTCTCTCTCTCCATTTGTTCCAAATGGTCAGCTTCTTACCAATGGCATTCTCTCTCTCTCTCTCTCTCTCTCTCTCTCTCTCTCTCTCTCTCTCTCTCTCTCTCTCTCTCTCTCTCTCTCTCTCTCTCCCACCCCCTCCCTCTCTCTTTTTCCGTGAGTACCCACGCACGTTTGTATGTATGTGTGGACTGCGTCTGCAAATTCCGAACTGGAACAACGAACTCACAAAACCCGAGTGAGCTGACACTGACAAGATGGCATCTGCAAAATACTGCACAATTACCTCGAATGGAAACAGCAAACACTAAGCAATAATAACAACAACGACATCTTCATCAACGTAAACAACACTAATAATAGAAAAAGAACCCCCCAAAAACACTAAAAAACAATACGGCGACCTTGAGACCAGCATCTTTATGATGCCAGACTGAAGCCCAGGTGTTTATTTTTGCTTCCTTGTCATCTTGAAAAGCTGCAAGAATATCCCTCATCCACACACACTCATTCACTCACCCCTCCCACCCTACCATATTATTCCTACCCCTCGCAGCCCCCCCCCCCCCCCTTTCTAGCCAGCCTCTTTGTTTATTTGCACCCTCTGTTTATTTTCGTTTTTGTCTGCATTTTAAAATCACCCCTGATAAAATATGCGATCATCGTCCTCTCTTTCTGTGATCATGGCTCCTGGTTTCCTGGTTCAGTGGGTACAGGTTTGTACTTCCAGTTCCTAAGGACAGGGGTATGTTGGGATGGGAACCAGGGTCTGTACGTCTCTCTCTCTCTCTCTCTCTCTCTCTCTCTCTCTCTCCTCTCTCTCTCTCTCTCTCTCTCTCTCTCTCTCTCTCTCTCTCTCTCTCTCTCTCTCTCTCTCTCTCTCTCTCTCTCTCTCTCTCTCTCTCTCTCTCTCTCTCTCTGTGTGTGTGTGTGTGTGTGTGTGTGTGTGTGTGTGTGTGTGTGTGAGAGAGAGAGAGAGAGAGAGAGAGAGAGAGAGAGAGAGAGAGAGAGAGAGAGAGAGAGAGAGAGAGAGAGAGAGAGAGAGAGAGAGACAGACACACAGACAGAGGGAGAGAGAAAAACAATCTTCCACTTCTCAGCGCCTAAACTACAAAACAGATCTTGGTGAACTTGGTATAATGGTTGGTTCCTTAGGACGTCTAGATGAGGTCCGCGATGTCAGAAGTACCATATATCTAGCCATACCAATTGTAATTTAGTGAATCTGATTTGAATATTACAAAAAACCCAGATTATACCAAAAATAAAGGATAAATTTCTATCAAAGCTGGTACATGAAAAAGTGTCATCAAACGATTTGTTTGGGTAAAAAACAATAACGCATTTATGTGCATTGCAATACCGATAGAGGAATTGTTCAACACAATAAACTAACAATGATCCAAGAGTAGAAGGTTATCCCCTTTGTCTTTCATCAATAACTGGGAGTACTGTGTATATGGCTTTGCCATCTTATTCATATTTAACGTTCTATGTGTGACAAGGGGGGGGGGGGGGGGTAGTGAAGAGAGATGAAGATGCTGGAAGAGAAAGACAGTGAGGGATGAAAGAACGGGTTAAAAGACACACAGACATCATGTATTGCATGCAAAGGCCAGCGACCTGTCTGCAAGGAGGCAACATCTAAAGGAAATGTAATAGGACAACGCCCACACACACACACACACGCACACGCACACACACACACACACACACACACACACACACACACACACACACACACACACACACACATATGCACGGACGCACGCACGTATGCACGTACAGATCGAGACACGGTAGCACAGAGTCACACACACACAGACACAGCATCACACAAAAAGAATGCACACACGATCGCATGTTCAGAACACGCACGCACACACGCACGCACGCACGCACACACACACACACGCACGCACGCACAAGCGCATACACATACACGTACACCTTCCGCCTCCCCCTCCCCTCTTACGGGGAAATATGAAGACGATGTTTCATGTTAAAATAGTAAGCCCAACTCTACATAAAAAGAAAGCAAACTCGACAAAAATAGGATCAGATAAAGGTGAGAGAAAGAAGGAGGGAGGGAGGGAGAGAGAAGAGAGAGAGAGAGAGAGAGAGAGAGAGAGAGAGAGAGAGAGAGAGAGAGAGAGAGAGAGAGAGAGAGAGAGAGAGAGAGAGAGAGAGAAGAGAGAGAGAGAGAGAGAGAGAGAGAGAGAGAGAGAGCTGTCCTAACCTTTTTGCACGCTTGCCGTGCATTTCTGTTAGTACGAGAGAGGATCGTTCCTCACCACAGCTGAGTTTTTCCGCTCATTTTCCACTAGATCTTTGGGTCTGAACGCTAAGTCTTTCGGCTGAAACGACAAAAGCTGAGGTCCCGTGTGCCCGTGCACTTCGCACGCGTTAGAGTACTCAATGGCAACGAGCAAGTTGTCATTTGGTAAACAATGTGTCCCCCCTCGCTCATCAGTCACACAAAGGCCGCGTGTCAAAAAGAAAAATATAAGGGTGGCACAGCGCTAGCTGCGACGCGCTCTCCAGGTGGGAGCAACCCGAATCTCAAAGAGACGAGTCTCTGTGATTATAAAACTATAACATTAATTAAATTTTATTATAAAACTATAACATTAATGGAAATTAATACAGCGCAACAGTGTACCCAATTTGCTTCGGATCTTTTCATAGCATGGTACAGACACATAAACAGAACAAGAGACAAGAATGAACGCCTCCTTGGTGGAGGTACTTGCAGCTGTGGAGTTAAAACCACACATACAGGCACGCATGCGCACGAACGCGCGCGCGCACACACGCACGCAGGCACGCACGCACGCACGCACATACACACGCACGCACGCACACACACGCACGCACGCACACACGCACGCACGCACACACACCAAACTAAGGGTGAAGAGTTAAAGAATGAAGTACCCACGCCCACCACCAATAATATAAAGAAACAGAAAATCAATCAGGAGACATGTGCCTGAACTATAACTTATGCAATTTAAACTGGAAGACCCTCTGCTGTTTAAGTTTTCATCAAGTTTCAACTTCTCTTCTCCTCAATTCCTCGCACGCAGGACCTCCCACACTGAGCTCCCTAGCGACGCCAGTAATTGGTTAGTCTGGGAGCCAGACACAGGAATAGTGCCTTTATTCAGTCTACGAGTGCGGGTTACTTACACAAGGACTTTTAGTGGGTCTGTTTTCAGACGTTTTAAAGTAAGTGCTTGGAAACGTTACTGTCTTTGTTGCCTTTGTCCCCACCCCGACACCAGTGACGTCTTTACTGGTCTTCGTGATGCAATTGTTAAACACATGACTGATGTTAATCTGTATGCAGACTGCCAGCATGGATTGTTAAACACATGACTGATGTTAATCTGTATGCAGACTGCCAGCATGGATTGTTAAACACATGATTGATGTTAATCTGTATACAGACTGCCAGCATGGATTGTTAAACACACGATTGATGTTAATCTTTTTTTTTTTTTTTTTTATAATCAATATTTTTTTAAATTCCATCTCTTCTTACATTCCACAATTCCTGCTTTCACTCAATCTTTCATCCAATCAACATATATACATGTAACACAATTTGAGCAAATAAATTAAAATAAAGATAAATAAATAGTTCATCAATATCAGGACAGGGCTCGGTTAGAGTTACAAACAGAGATAATAGTAATAATATCATAATTGGTTGGTCAAGCTTAATTGAGAGAAGTATATATTTAAAAGCAGTATTATGTAATTAATATTATTAGTCAATGAAGAGAGGGTGTGGGTTGTTTTTTTCCATTACAAAACAACAATGACAACACTAACAACAACACGAATAATGTCAATCATGACAATGTTAATTAAAGACCAAAAATATGAAAAACTAGAAGCAGGAACACACACACACACACACACATGTATACACTCCTCACACAGGATCTGAATAACTACAGACTATGCAAGATCTTATCAAAGCTTGCAAATTCAACCTTGCAAATTGTCTGAAGTGATGCCATTTTAAGCGGCATATTGGAAGCAAGATAACACATGACTGATGTTAATCTGTATGCAGACTGCCAACATGGATTGTTAAACACACGACTGATGTTAATCTGTATGCAGACTGCCAGCATGGATTGTTAAACACATGACTGATGTTAATCTGTATGCAGACTGCCAGCATGGATTGTTAAACACACGATTGATGTTAATCTGTATACAGACTGCCAGCATGGATTGTTAAACACATGACTGATGTTAATCTGTATGCAGACTGCCAGCATGGATTGTTAAACACACGATTGATGTTAATCTGTATACAGACTGCCAGCATGGATTGTTAAACACATGATTGATGTTAATCTGTATGCAGACTGCCAGCATGGATTGTTAAACACATGACTGATGTTAATCTGTATGCAGACTGCCAGCATGGATTGTTAAACACATGACTGATGTTAATCTGTATGCAGACTGCCAGCATGGATTGTTAAACACATGACTGATGTTAATCTGTATGCAGACTGCCAGCATGGATTGTTAAACACATGACTGATGTTAATCTGTATACAGACTGCCAGCATGGATTGTTAAACACATGACTGATGTTAATCTGTATTCAGACTGCCAGCATGGATTGTTAAACACATGACTGATGTTAATCTGTATACAGACTGCCAGCATGGATTGTTAAACACATGACTGATGTTAATCTGTATGCAGACTGCCAGCATGGATTGTTAAACACATGACTGATGTTAATCTGTATACAGACTGCCAGCATGGATTGTTAAACACATGACTGATGTTAATCTGTATGCAGACTGCCAGCATGGATTGTTAAACACATGACTGATGTTAATCTGTATACAGACTGCCAGCATGGATTGTTAAACACACGATTGATGTTAATCTGTATACAGACTGCCAGCATGGATTGTTAAACACATGACTGATGTTAATCTGTATGCAGACTGCCAGCATGGATTGTTAAACACACGACTGATGTTAATCTGTATACAGACTGCCAGCATGGATTGCTAAACACATGATTGATGTTAATCTGTATGCAGACTGCCAGCATGGATTGTTAAACACACGACTGATGTTAATCTGTATACAGACTGCCAGCATGGATTGTTAAACACATGACTGATGTTAATCTGTATACAGACTGCCAGCATGGATTGTTAAACACATGACTGATGTTAATCTGTATACAGACTGCCAGCATGGATTGTTAAACACATGACTGATGTTAATCTGTATACAGACTGCCAGCATGGATTGTTAAACACATGACTGATGTTAATCTGTATACAGACTGCCAGCATGGATTGTTAAACACATGACTGATGTTAATCTGTATACAGACTGCCAGCATGGATTGTTAAACACATGACTGATGTTAATCTGTATGCAGACTGCCAGCATGGATTGTTAAACACATGACTGATGTTAATCTGTATACAGACTGCCAGCATGGATTGTTAAACACATGACTGATGTTAATCTGTATACAGACTGCCAGCATGGATTGTTAAACACATGACTGATGTTAATCTGTATACAGACTGCCAGCATGGATTGTTAAACACATGACTGATGTTAATCTGTATGCAGACTGCCAGCATGGATTGTTAAACACATGATTGATGTTAATCTGTATACAGACTGCCAGCATGGATTGTTAAACACATGACTGATGTTAATCTGTATGCAGACTGCCAGCATGGATTGTTAAACACATGACTGATGTTAATCTGTATACAGACTGCCAGCATGGATTGTTAAACACATGACTGATGTTAATCTGTATACAGACTGCCAACATGGATTGTTAAACACATGACTGATGTTAATCTGTATGCAGACTGCCAGCATGGATTGTTAAACACATGACTGATGTTAATCTGTATTCAGACTGCCAGCATGGATTGTTAAACACACGATTGATGTTAATCTGTATACAGACTGCCAGCATGGATTGTTAAACACACGACTGATGTTAATCTGTATACAGACTGCCAGCATGGATTGTTAAACACATGACTGATGTTAATCTGTATGCAGACTGCCAGCATGGATTGTTAAACACACGATTGATGTTAATCTGTATACAGACTGCCAGCATGGATTGTTAAACACATGACTGATGTTAATCTGTATGCAGACTGCCAACATGGATTGTTAAACACATGACTGATGTTAATCTGTATGCAGACTGCCAACATGGATTGTTAAACACATGACTGATGTTAATCTGTATACAGACTGCCAGCATGGATTGTTAAACACATGACTGATGTTAATCTGTATACAGACTGCCAACATGGATTGTTAAACACATGACTGATGTTAATCTGTATGCAGACTGCCAGCATGGATTGTTAAACACATGACTGATGTTAATCTGTATACAGACTGCCAGCATGGATTGTTAAACACACGACTGATGTTAATCTGTATGCAGACTGCCATTGCATGGATTGTTAAACACATGACTGATGTTAATCTGTATACAGACTGCCAGCATGGATTGTTAAACACATGACTGATGTTAATCTGTATACAGACTGCCAGCATGGATTGTTAAACACATGACTGATGTTAATCTGTATGCAGACTGCCAACATGGATTGTTAAACACATGACTGATGTTAATCTGTATGCAGACTGCCTGATGTTAATCTGTATACAGACTGCCAGCATGGATTGTTAAACACACGACTGATGTTAATCTGTATGCAGACTGCCAGCATGGATTGTTAAACACATGACTGATGTTAATCTGTATGCAGACTGCCAGCATGGATTGTTAAACACATGACTGATGTTAATCTGTATGCAGACTGCCAACATGGATTGTTAAACACATGACTGATGTTAATCTGTATACAGACTGCCAGCATGGATTGTTAAACACACGATTGATGTTAATCTGTATACAGACTGCCAACATGGATTGTTAAACACACGATTGATGTTAATCTGTATGCAGACTGCCAGCATGGATTGTTAAACACACGATTGATGTTAATCTGTATGCAGACTGCCAACATGGATTGTTAAACACACGATTGATGTTAATCTGTATACAGACTGCCAACATGGATTCAGGACAGGGCGTTCCTGTATGACCCAGCTATTAGAGGTGATGGACGATTTTACCAAACTATTAGAAGACAAAGAGGTTTTCGATATTGTCTACTTAGATTGTAGGAAGGCATTTGATTCTGTGCCGCAGGAGCGACTTCTCCTAAAACTGCAGGCATACGCATAACTGGAAACATACTACTGTGGGTAAGACATTTCCCAAAGGGCAGATCACAAAGGGTGCGGGTTGGGGAAAAACTATCATCTAACATTGACGTTTTAAGCGGCATTCCCCATGGTAGTATCCTGGGGCCAATACGTTTTTTTTTACATTTTTTAAAATTATTAATGATCTCCCAGAGTGGGTACAGAGGAAATACAAAGTGTCTGTAAGATATTTGCAGATGATACCAAACTTTACAACTGTCCTAAAACTTCAGACATAATACAAACTGACATAAACAGACTTACAGACTGGTCAGAAAAGTGGAGCCTTTATAAGAGGAATGTGATGCATGTGGGATATAAAAATCAAAACCAAAATTATGCTTTAAAACAAAAGCTCCCCCACAAAAAACAAATATGGAATATAGATAATGAAATTTAGGAATAATCCTTTTCAACAATTAATTGAATTGGGGGCATATCTATTAAAGCTTGTTGTAGGGGAGAAAGTGTCTAAGGACGTGTTGCATTGCGCTTTATTTCTCTT
>CM065686.1:29091590-29106590 GCA_017654935.2 Phymorhynchus buccinoides
TTTTTCTTCCCTTGAGGGAGTATGACTTAGAAAGAAAAGAGAAGAGAAGAGAGAGAGAGAGAGAGAGAGAGAGAGAGAGAGAGAGAGAGAGAGAGAGAGAGAGAGAGAGAGAGAGAGAGAGAGAGAGAGAGAGAGACGCAGACGCAGACGATTTATTCCGAAAGGCCATGGCCCCTTAGAAGGGGAATAAACAAAAAAATACAACACAAGCAAGTAAATTATATAGTGAAGATGTACCAACTTTGCACTACTTTATAACGAACTAGAAATTTATTATTGTTTAACGTTTTACTATTAAAATGACAAGAAAACACACACAAAACCCACTAGTACTCAACCTATGCTGTGTAAACACTTCGTATTTTAAATGCTTTATACAAATATACAGCAAGAGATTTTACAATATTTTTATTTGTTGATGCTAACAGTAATACTAGTCTAAATAAACACGGCTCTCTAAAGTATTTATGTGGTAACAATTCTTCTCTTAACTGCCTAAGACCTGGACACACAAGAACAAAATGAACCTCATTTTCTACGGCATCATGACATATTGGACATAGAAGATTATGAGCAAAAGTATGCTTATATCTGTAATAATGAACTTGAATATCTGAAATACCTAAACGAAATTTGGTCATAATACGTTTTAAATGTCTGTCAATAGGTAAAGAAATATACGTAGGTAAGAAACGTACTTGACTGAATGTTCTATACAAAATATATCTATCGCTATCTTCAGTTTTACAATTCCAATTTTGCCACCAACAATCAATCATTCTCTGCCGAAATGCACACACGAAGGCTCTTACATCTTCCACTCCATTCATCCAAACATATCCAAAACCATATTCACATAATTTCATTCTTACATTAGAAACCCAGTTACTTTTGCCTCGATTATCCAACCCTAACAACATTTTATAAGCTTTATAAGGCAATCTACCCCTGCTCATCCTAGTTATTTTTAACCAGTACTGAATACGTTTTATACCAGAGAGTAAAGATATTGGATATCTAGCAGTTTCATTATAAACTAAATTATTTGGAGTCTTTTGTGATACACCAAGAAATCTTTTTAATGCAAAAAGATGAATTTTCTCACAGTGCATTGCAGCAGGATATAGACCCCAAATTTCTGCTCCATACTGAAGCATGGGCTGAATTTGAGCATCAAAAAGTTTCAAGAACAATCTAAGAGATTCATGATTTAAAACTAACAATTTCCTCATGATGAGAAACAATGCTCGTTTTGCTCTACAACCTAAGTCTTTACATGCAAACACAAAACTCAATCGAGTTGAAAAATAGATGCCTAGATATTTATACACATTCACTACAGGCATCAACATTCCATTATAAGTCCATCTTTCATTTCTAGCAAGATAACCTCCTTTCCTAAATACAATAATATTACTTTTATCTAAATTTACATTTAATTGCAATCTCCTAGCAGCTCTACATAGACTATTCAATTGAATCTGTAACCCAATAACCGATTCTGACAGCAGCAAAACATCATCAGCCAAAAGTAATATAAATAGTTCTATTAATTCATTTGATATAATTGCACCATGTCTACCAGAATGTATAACTTCATGAGTAAGATCGTTAATAAACAAAGAAAACAAAACAGGGCTACAAACATCACCCTGCTTAACTCCTGAAGTACAATTAATATATTCGGTTAACGCACCACCAGATCTCACTCTCGCTCTAACTGTCTCATACACGCTCATAATACATTTGTACAATCTACCGCGAATACCATTTTTAAACAAAATAGACCAGAGAATACTTCTGTTAACTGAATCGAATGCTTTTTGAAAATCTATGAATGCTACATAGAGCTTACGATTGAGAGAAAACTGTTTCTGTATTAATGCCATAAGTGTAAACATATGATCTACCGTTGAATAGTTCTTTTTAAATCCTGCTTGAAATTCTCCTGTTACGTTATTTTCTTCTACCCACTCTTGAAGTCTTCTATTTATAATAGAACCATATATTTTGCTGCAAATGTTACTTAATGAAATCCCTCTATAGTTGTTTGGATTGTTAGCATCACCTTTTTTTAATAATGGAAGAATTATTGATTCAGACCAGCTATCTGGATATATGCCTCTGTCAAATAAAGAATTGAAAAACGCAAGCAAAAAGTCTAACACAACATCATATTTGCATGCAGTTTTTAACAGTTCACTAATCATCCCATCAGGACCAGCAGCTTTATTATGTTTTAATTTTCGTAAAGCTAGCAATAATTCCTCTTTTGACATTGGTCGATTTAAATATTCATTATCAAAAACATTTTCACTGTCATCATCTTCATGAACAAACGCCATATCATCACCACCATTATCATCAGTCTTATCAAGTAAATCATTAAAATGTTGAAACCATGTGTCCAGACTAATACTATTCATGGGTTGCTTTCCTTTAAATGAAGTCTTTTTAACAGCATTCCAAAAATCCTTTTGATTGTTAACAGAATTCAGCAACTGAGCTAACAGATTATCATTAAACTGCTTTTCCTTCCATTTTAACATATTTTTGTATTCCTTTCTAGCTATACTATAAGTCTGATGATCATGTTTATCTAAGGTGTGACGGAATTTCTTTAGTAAATTGCGGGCTTTCTTTTTGTTGGCTAAGCATTCTGCATCATACCAATCCTCTTCCTTACCTTTACCACCAATGATAATTTGTTTTTTCATACTATCTGCTGCAAGTGTTAAACAATCATTGAATTT
The DNA here is from genome assembly GCA_017654935.2 of Phymorhynchus buccinoides. Classification (NCBI taxonomy): domain Eukaryota; kingdom Metazoa; phylum Mollusca; class Gastropoda; order Neogastropoda; family Raphitomidae; genus Phymorhynchus; species Phymorhynchus buccinoides. The sequence continues at coordinate 29,094,344 of CM065686.1, forward strand.
ATGCAAAGATTCATTAATATCAACATTAATTAACATATTTGCCTCCTGTAAAAGGGATTGCACTTCATCTGACAACATTTTGTTTTTGAACTCATCTGCATGCATTTCATTCCAAACAAAATTTTCAATTATGATACGTTTACTGTTATCTGCTTGCAGCGTATCTTGATTGCAACCATGAAAATTAATGCACAGCGATAAAGGCATATGGTCTGACTGAATACTGTCCAACACACCCATTTCACACTTGTCACAAACATCAGTCAACCAAGAAAACAAATCACATGACATTAGAAAATAATCGTTCACACTTCTTCCATTATCAGCGATGTACGTGTAGCGACCTTCAAGGTCGCCCTGACACATACCATTTAATATGCACAAGTCTAAAGAAGTACACATGCTCAATAATAATTTACCATAATTATTAAACACATTATCTTGAGAGTGTCTGTTTACATTCAGTGGACCACTTGACTGTTTGTAGGAAGGGGGAGCATTTTCATTATTATTACATGACACATTAGCTGTTCTACAATTAAGGTCACCATTCAACAAAACGAAAACATCTTCTTTAATAGAAAGTAAACAATCAAACAAAAACTCTTCCAAAAGAGCAATACCATTCTCTAAATCAAAATGAGTGTAAAAAGGTGAACCCTCAGGGGGAACATAACTACACACATACAACACATCTTTCACGGAACCAAAAAGAGATTTGTCAATAATAAATGCACAAAAGTTATGGGAAATAACATCGACAGGTTTCACAAAGGAGCTAATTTCATTTTTTACTAGGCAAACAATCCCACCTGACCGCCTCCCGTGTGTAGTCAGCTTAACAGCTGACTTACAGTAAACTTTAAAGCCATTAAATATAGGCGACTGAAAATCATCAACGAAAGTTTCGACTAAGCATGCAAAATCAAAGCCACACACAAACGACACAAACTCTTTATCTTTTATTTTAGAAAATAGACCATTAATGTTCCAATGAAGAAACGAAAAAGATTTAAACGGTTTATTTTCATCAGAATTACACGAAGATTTATTACCCACAGGCAACACAAAATGAACATTTTTAAGCGCCACCTCCTCCACTTCAATGCCAACAACATTTTTAACTACAGCTTCTGGTGAGGAATGTTCGATTGAACTGTCCTCGACTTGCATGAAATCAGAACGAAATTCACGTGCAAAAATGTCATTGCCTTTGCTTTGGCATTCTGATAAGCCACTAGGTGTACCCTCTCTTTTGCTACCCCTCTTTGAGCTTACTCCAGACAAATTTCTTTTACATTTACAGGGGCGGCCGAATTCCTATGTCATTTCCACTAGCCTATCAGCACTGTCCACTGTGTATCGCTTACCATCAACCAACAGGAAGTTGAAAATCAAAGTGGCTCGTTTATCATCAGACCTTGCTTTCTTCAGGTGGGGATTAAGTCTTCTTCTAATGTCTCTTACCTTAGCAGAGAAGTCTTCGCCAATGAAAATGTTGGTCCCTTTCAGTTTACTTTTCGCTTTCAGAGTGTCCTGTTTCTGCTTATAGAACACACACCTTGCGATCATGGGAGAGTCTGGTTTAGAGTTGAACCGGTGTACTCTATCAAACTCGACGTTGTGAGACAGCTCCAACTTGTCAGCAATAAGATCCTTCACCTTCCTTTCACAGTCAGCGGGTGTTTCATTCTCCGACCTGGTCACACCGTAAAAGATCAGATTGTTCCTTTTGGATCTCCCCTCCAAGTCGTCCGTCTTCATCTCCAGTGCCTCCACCTTCTCCATCAGCGTAGAGTTCTTCTGCTGCAGTCCCTCGTTTTGCTTCTGCAGATCCTTCGTCTCTTGGCGTAGAACGCGAACCTCTTCCGAGAGAGAGAGAGAGAGAGAGAGAGAGAGAGAGAGAGAGAGAGAGAGAGAGAGAGAGAGAGAGAGAGAGAGAGAGAGAGAGAGAGAGAGAGAGAGAGAGAGAGAAGAGAGAGAGAGAGAGAGAGAGAGAGAGAGAGAGAGAGAGAGAGAGAGAGGAGAGAGAGAGAGAGAGAGAGAGAGAGAGAGAGAGAGAGAGAGAGAAATTATGAAACTCTGAAACTCTGAAACTCTGAAAATTATAATCGTGAGGGCACCGGCCTGTATACATTGGTTATCGAAATAAGAACACATACATGAACGCAACGAAAAGAGGATGTAATTTACTTCTAAAGATATAAAATGCACAAAGGAAGTAATTTGAATTCAGGAGAAAACATCAAACCAATATAAAACGAAGTGTGTTAGCTGTTTCTTGCAATCAGTAAGAGAAGCACATTTAGTCAATCATAACTTCATTTCTAGTTTTCAGTGCATGAAATATATACGTACATTGCCAAATTTCTTAATGTAAAGGGGTATTTTCAGATTGTAAGATCATTCCACATCTAAATAAATAAAGAGAGAGAGAGAGAGAGAGAGAGAGAGAGAGAGAGAGAGAGAGAGAGAGAGAGAGAGAGAGAGAGAGAGAGAGAGAGAGAGAGAGAGAGAGAGAGAGAGAGAGAGAGAGAGAGAGAGAGAGTCAATGTGTGCGGGATCCTTTCGTTCTTACAAACAGTGCTTTTTCAGGCACTCACCCCTTCCACTCTCTTTCTTAGAAAAATATCCAAAACCAAAATTATAAACTAGAATTATGACAAAAGTATATACAAACACGATATGAGCAGGTGAGCAGGTGGTAAACAAAGAACAACATGCATATGGCCATGTTCAATGTTTACTGGGGTCAACGATGCTATGCTGGCCTCTTCCTCTCCATGCGCATCTGTGATACACTGGTTCGTGGAATCATGAAATATTCGCACTAATGTCTTTAACCCTTTCACCGCCAGCCATATTTCAGCCACCAATTTCCATTAAGTTTACCTTGGTAGAGAATAAAATCCATCTCCAGTATTGGGGGTTCTTCTGTGACATATATAAAATAAGGTCTATCCGTACTTCCCAAAACTAAGACAACAGGGTCTCTGGATAATAGACCCCAATTTGATGCCTTTTAGTGACATAGGTGTTAAATCAGTATGGTGTTAAAATGCGACTTTGGCGGTGAAAGGGTTAAAACATTTGATTTTGAGTTCTATAGTATATCCGACAAAAGGTATAGTTATTGTCATTGAAACGCGTGCGCGCACGCATGTGTGTCTGTGTGTGTGTGCGCATGCAATCAGTTTAGTGAGCGTGCGTGTGTGCGTGTGTGCGTGCGTGCATGTGTGTTTGTGTGTGTGTGTGCGCGTGTGCGCGCGCGTGTTTGTGTGTGTGTGTGTGTGTGTGTGTGTGTGCGTGCGCGTGTGCGTGTGTGTTTTGTGTTTCTCTTTGTATGCATTCTTGCACTGAAGTATGTGTGCATAATGTGAGTGCGTGTGTGCGTGCATGTGTGCGTGCATGCGTGCGTGCGTGCATGTTTGTGTGTGTGTGTGTGTGTGTGTGTGTGTGTGTGTGTGTGCGCGTGCGTGTGTCTGAATATATGAGGCTGTAGCATAGGTCAGAGAGAGAGAGAGAGAGAGAGAGAGAGAGAGAGAGAGAGAGAGAGAGAGAGAGAGAGAGAGAGAGAGAGAGAGAGAGAGTGAGAGAGAGAGAGAGAGAGAGAGAGAGAGAGAGAGAGAGAGAGAGAGAGAGAGAGAGAGAGAGAGAGAGAGAAGCAGACAGATAGACATGAAGACATACAGAGGAGACAAACAGAAAGAGAAATAGGCGCAAAAATACACAGACAGATAAATCCCGAAGCGGTGTGGGATATTCAATTACGAGGAATATAACACATGTTGCGTTGAGAAAAAAAAGGTAATCAAATTAAAATGGATTCGTGGTGTGCTTATTTTGGAGTTTTTATTTTACCCCCCCCCCCCCCCCTCTCTCTCCCCCTGGAACTGTCAATTACACTCTCAGGCTGTCACAAAGCGGAGGTCCACAGGGCATCCAGATAATCACCAGACACCGTGAAACGAAGTTTTACCTGATAATTGTAATGATCTCCAGGGGGTAAATTATCTCATCAAGGATTGCGCAAAGTTAGTTTGGGGCAATTTCTGGAGACATAAATTGAACTCGCCGCAGCTGTCTTCCCGAAAAGTGTGTGTTTTTATGTGATATAATTAAGAAGGTAATCTGCAACCAAACTAATTAAGACGCCTTCCACACGCACAAGCGTTTACGTCACACAAACACAACAACAACAACAAAACTTAGGCTACACACACACGCGCGCGGGCACAAACGACAGCCACAGCCACATTCAGACAAAGCTCCGGTGCAGCCGAAGAAGCCCACAGGTGCTCCAGTGACTTGCAGACAGGAAATCGCTTCTGCTGCCGCTATCCATAATCCTAACTCGCCTGTCTTTCTCCGTCTCCGTCTCCGTCTCCGTCTCTGTCTCGCACACTGTCTCTCTCTCTCTCTCTTTTGTCTCCTGTCCCCTTGTCCCCGACTCAGACGGTATCGGTCAACTGACCGGTTCGCCGGTCAGCGGGTTGTACCGAGAAGATCGGTCAGTGTCCGGCTGTGAATGGATACCTTGTCGCCTCCCCAGCTTCCGGCCAGCCACATGGCCCGGAATGGACTGGATAGGGGTGGGGTGGAGTAGTGGGATGGGTGTGTGTGTGTGTGTGGGGGGGGGGGGGATGAGGGTGAAGTGGAGGATAGTGATGAGAGCGGTGCATCTCCATATGCGCCGATTTCATGTACCCCTATGCTCAATTGCAACGTCGTCAATTGCACCCGCTTTTCCATCACCAACTGCTCCCATTTTAATTTGTTATAATTGTATTAATGTATTCTAATACTGAGACAATTTCTTTACCTTATAAAGTGCAGACACGTGTGTTTTCCAGGGTGTTGTGGTGCGCTATGTAGCGCAATGCCACACATTGGCTGTTCTGTAAAGGGCCGGCTACAAGTCAACTAAAACCGTACCACTGTACGATACGATTCGATCACGTGGTCTCGAAGAACAAATTTGTTTCGCGCTTCGAGACCACATGATCGAATCGTATCGTACAGTTGTACGATTGACTGTACGATTTTAGTTGACGTGTGGCTTGCCCTTAAGGGACTTTGACTTAGTAAACCGTGTTTCCAAAAGAATACATTAGCGCAAGTTAGGTGTCAATCACGGAAGTGAGTAATTGAGTACACTTAAATTCGGCGCAATTGAGATGTGACCGACGGGATGTGTGTGTGTGTGTGTGTGTGTGTGTGTGTGTGTGTGTGTGTGTGTGTGTGTGTGTGCGTGTGTGCGTGTGCGTGTGCGTGTGCGTGCGTGTGCGTGCGCGCGCGCGCGCGTGTGTGTTTGTTATTGTTGGTGTTCTGTGCGTGCGCGCGCGCGCGCGCGCGCGCGCGCGCGCGCGTGTGTGTGTGTGTGTGTGTGTGTGTGTGTGTGTGTGTGTGTGTGTGTGTGTGTGTGTGTGTGTGTGTGTATGCATGTGTGTGTGCTGTTGTTGTTCTCTCTCTCTCTCTCTCTCTCTCTCTCTCTCTCTCTCTCTCTCTCTCTCTCTCTCTCTCTCTCTCTCTCTCTCCTCTCTCTCTGTGTGTATGTGCCAGCAAACACACTTAGCTTAAGCTAACAGTCTTTGGTGCCAGTCACGTGTGTCCGACTATCACTTCCAGATAGCAGAGTAGGCCCACGTGACTACACAACTATTCTGGAGAGCTGGGTAGGAATTCTCTTTATAATTGAGTATTCTTACCCTGGGGGCATCCCCTTGATTCTCATAGCCAAAGGGGCATGAGGACAGCTGACGTTGGGGGCGGCTCCTGAAAGGCAACTAACCCCCTTGGCTGCAGCACGTAGACCCTCCTTGTATTAAGGGATGCACATGTTTTGGACCCCTAACAGGGCAATTGTCCTGACTCAGGAACATCAACAGGACAATTGTCCTGACCCAAGAACAGCAACAGGACAATTGTCCTGACTCAATGACATCAACAGGACAATTGTCCTGACCCAAGAACAGCAACAGGACAATTGTCCTGACTCAAGAACACCAACAGGACAATTGTCCTGACTCGAGAACATCAACAGGACAATTGTCCTGACTCAAGAACATCAATAGGACAATTGTCCTGACTCAGGAACATCAACAGGACAATTGTCCTGACCCAAGAACAGCAACAGGACAATTGTCCTGACTCAAGAACATCAATAGGACAATTGTCCTGACTCAAGAACATCAACAGGGCAATTGTCCTGACTCAAGAAAATAAGGGGAAACAATGGGTGAGGGTCGATACAAGCGAAGTAATTCTATTGTGCAATGGAACACACACACACACACACACACACACACGCGCGCGCGCGCACGCACGCAGGTACGCATCTGCGCGCGGAAAGATAAAAAATGCATGTAAAATCATAACTGTCACATAAAAACAATTACGACTTTTCACACTTAAGTTCGTCCTTTGGGTTTAATTTCATAGCAAAACATCAATAACATTGTTTTTGTACACGTCTTTTATTCCCTGGTTTGTTTATTTGTTTGAAAAAACAGATATTGTTGCTTGCTTTTTGATTGAAAGGGGAGACGAAAAGCATTGTTGTGCGCAAAAGCTAAAGAAAAACAACCCCCTACAAAATCCCTAACTGATTTGCTTTTTCTTCTTCAATTGTTCTTTAAAAAATGCCTTCAAGAGATTATCCAAAAGCAAGTCCCAGGAGTATCACATGATGACATGTTGGTGGAATATTTCATTCGGATGAAGACAAAAACACAACATTTAAAACATCGAAAAAACAAACATAAAGGCATTGACAGCTTTTGTGCGTTGACAACGAAGTAACGCAAGTCATCCGAGAACCCTTGTCACATTGGAGAAAAAATATCAATACAAACAAACAAGCAAACAAACACACAAACAAACAAACAAACAAACAGTTAAACAATTTAGCAGCGCATGAGAAATATGATGCTGTACACCACTATGGCAAAAATAGAGCCAAGGCCTGGGAACAGGATCCAACTCAGTTTGATGTTCATAAAAATGAATATTTCAAGACACGGAGTGGCACAAGATGCTACAAAATCAAACTTAATTGCTTAAAAGCAAACAGTTTTCCCTTTGTTGATTTATCAACCACACAGCGAGAATGTCAAAATAAGCACCTGCACACAAGACCCCAGATTTCAAATCTCAGATTTTTTGGGATATTATTGTTGCTGAATATTATTTCGTGCTGGAAAAAGCTCTTAAGTTATTAGATTTGTTTCTTTTGCTTTCTCTTTATGCAGTGAAGTGTCTCCTTCACGTGTGTCCGTGACTGTGTGACAAGGCATAACAGGAGAATACACCCCCCCACCCCCCACCCACCCACTGAAAACAGTAGCAACAATCATAAATATTATTGTGTCTTATCAATTTATCTCCGATTCTTTGTTCACGAATTGAATGGATTAAAACACTTGAATAGCGAAGCTAGAAGAGAAGACAATGAAAGAAATAAAGGTGGATAACTCTCCAATCCATTAAAGGCACACAACTCCCCACTAACGCCACCTACGACACCACCGCCTAGCTCTGTGCAGATAAAAGGTACAGAGAAACAGGCACACAACTCCCCACTAACGCCACCTACGGCATCACCGCCTAGCTCTGTGCAGATGAAAGGCACAGAGGAACAGGCACACAACTCCCCACTAACGCCACCTACGGCACCACCGCCTAGCTCTGTGCAGATAAAAGGTACAGAGGAACAGGCACACAACTCCCCATTAACGCCACCTATGGCACCACCGCCTAGCTCTGTGCAGATAAAAGGTACAGAGAAACAGGCACACAACTCCCCACTAACGCCACCTACGGCATCACCACCTAGCTCTGTGCAGATGAAAGGCACAGAGGAACAGGCACACAACTCCCCACTAACGCCACCTACGGCACCACCGCCTAGCTCTGTGCAGATGAAAGGCACAGAGGAACAAAACCCACACACTTCCTTCAATATAAAGACCCACTGACCCAGCAAGATTAAGTCCCTTGGGTTTTTTCTGGGTAGGTGTGACCCACATACAAATGCCCCAACTTCAAATTCAGGCTGCTCGTTAAAGTCTCTGTCTCGTTTTCAATTTGGGGGCATTTGTATGGGAGTCAAACCTGGTCAAAATAAGATTTCTTACCAGCGAGAGAGGGAAGCACGTGAAACCCGTGATTTTCACTCATGGATGTGGTGGGCCTTTAAACTAAAGTGTTGGTGTTATGTCTGCTAGCTGTTAGCTAGCAGTTGACAAGATGGCGACACGCTGTAGACGTGACAATTCAAACGGCGTGCGGAAGCTGGTTAATGCTTCCAGTGGTGTTTGCCTGTTTGTGGCTGACCTGGCTATGTGCGTTAGTGTTACCAAGATAGCGTCCGAACGGAGGGGCCTTAGAACCCCAAAGTTGTGCACGCGGATAGGTAGTTAGGATATTTAGGCCAAGTTTCAAAATGAAGGTCATTGGTCAAAGGTCAAAGTCACTGGAGCTGAAAATGCCGCCGCGCGGCTGGTGATGCAGCGTTTTCACGCACTATTTTCAAACTAATAAAATACTAGGCAATGGCTGAATGAGAAGGGAAAAACCAGAAGAAATGAAACCAGGGTGATAGAAACAAACAAAATACTGGAAGGTTGAAAAAAACCACCCATAAAAAAGGCTCATTTTTATTTTATTTTGTTACACCCTTTAACAAATGTCTGTATGTGGGAGATCAAAGGATTAATGGTGATGACACAAAATGTGCGTTGGTAAGTGTGTGTGTGTGTGTGTGTGTGTGTGTGTGTGTGCGTGCGCGTGCGTGTGCGTGTGTGTGTGTGTGTGCGTGCGTGCGTGTGCGTGTGCGTGTGCATGCGCGTGCGTGTGCGCGTGCGTGCGTGTATGTGAATGTGTGTGTTTATATATGGTGTGTGCGTGCGCGCGCGCGTGCGTGCAGGCGTGCATGTGTGCATGCATGCGTGCATTTGTGTGTATATATGTGTGTGTGTGTGCGTGCTTTTTTCTGCACCGTTTTTCATTCTCTCCGCCACTCTCCCCCCCCCCCCCCCCCCCCTTTCTGTTTTCCTCACTTCATTTATAACAAATCCTTCTTTTGCTCTCTCTGACTTTATTAGAGCGTGCATCCCGTTTAGTCCTTGCACACCTCGTCAGCCTGGTCCGTTGCACTGCTATTAGTGTCAGCTTTGACGCGCTAACAGCCTGTAATTGTCATCGGCTGCACCCTCAACATGTGACACCTCCAAATGCCAATCATGTGCTTGTCACCTGCAAGCTGACGAGGGAATGAAGACAACTGCAATGCTTTTGTGCTTCTGCTCTCACAATGGCCGGGGACCGGCTGACGTCATAGTCACGCCATCTGGGGGGGAAGACGGGGTAAAAAGCGCATGGGCGGGTAAGAAGCCCACCCCAATTATCTCATGAAATAAAGAAAATTTCAGTCAAATTTGCCCATGAGACGAATGCTAGACATTAACGCTCGTCTCATGGGCAAAATGAGACTGAAATTTGCTTCATTTCATGAGATAATTGGGGTGGGCTTCTTACCCGCCCATGCGCTTTTTACCCCGTCTTCCCCTATAGAATCTGAACTGGTGAACCGGGTTGGATGCGACGCCATCTTTATCCCAAGATGGATGCTGGGCCTCTCTTAAGCCGGCGCCACACACGCATAAAATCGTATGGGGATGCGATGCGATTGGGTCACGTGAGTCATGATTCACGTGAAATACGTCCGTCTAAAAATAATTCTGCCATTTTCGCTCCCTACACTCAACTAGACCCAATACATGGATTTCACGTGAATCATGACTCACATCGTCACAATCGCATCGCATTCAGATCCGAATGGTATGTGTGTGGCTGGCCCTTTAGGTCATTGCTTGAAAGAGGCGAATGGCGACAACTGACATCCACTCATACCTCAGCTTGGGTGTTCCTGTTTTCGAGCTTTGTTTCTTCTGACATCATTCTAATGACTCTTACTGTCCATTCATTTTCTTTTCCCTTTCTTTTGTATCATAGCTGAACAAGTTGCATCGCCCCCAATCCATGATGAACATGGTTTATTGATTCCTTTTCAACAGTTCTTGGAACATCACGGTACAGCTTAGTGTTTTGTGGAAGACTATGGCTCTCAAACTAGGGGGCCACTGCACTGACTCTGGTGCTGCAGCCAAAGGGGTTGGTTGGCCTTTGGGGACCTTCCCCGACGCCATTTGTCCTCAAATCCCTTTGACCGAGAGAGTGGGTATGTACCCTGGCAAGGTCTTTTCCGCTACGCTATAAGCACAATGGAGCCCGGCCCACCCGAATGGCAATTGGCAGCTGCCCCCTCCGCTATCTGGCAACGGGCTGTCATACTCGGAAACGACAGACAGGCCTATTTATATCGATTCATCCTGATTGCTAAGAGTATTGAGGGTCCGGTTAAATGCCAGAAAGCTGCATACTGTTTCTCGGGTAAATGCCAGCGTGTACTAACTCTCAGCCTTTTGTGATAGGCCAATACTGTAATAGTATCGTCAGAAGAAGGAGAAGAAGGATTGTACTTTCTGGCCAGTAATCCTCGATTGACACAAACCACGCCTTGCCATTCACAATCCCTTACATTATTATGCCATCAAAATAAAGTCACGCCCCCTCCCCCTAATAGGCAGCATTGTATCCAATACAATAAGAATGGGGTTTTAAAAAAATGAAAATTTGTGGAAAAGTGGGATATCGTGTTAAACACCAGCGACTTAGATTACGATGCAAATGAATCATTATACAGGCATGGGGATTTTCAGCTTTTAAGCAAATTTATTCTTTTTTGATGGCCCAAGGGGACATTTCTGAAACATTAAAAGAAAGCAACTGAGTAAAAATTACTTCTTATAAGTGAATGCAAAATGAATTAAATACATCAGTTCTATTTATAATGCTGTTTTTAAGGCTCAGAAAAAAAAGCAAAAAACCAACAACTTCCGTTTCATGGAGCTTTGTTCCCGGATCCCTGACACACGCATTTCAGCTTCCGTTTTATGGAGCTTTGTTCCCGGATCCCTGACACACGCAGTTCAGCTTCCGTTTCATGGAGCTTTGTTCCCGGATCCCTGACACACGCATTTCAGCTTCCGTTTCATGGAGCTTTGTTCCCGGATCCCTGACACACGCATTTCAGCTTCCGTTTCATGGAGCTTTGTTCCCGGATCCCTGACACACGCATTTCAGCTTCCGTTTCATGGAGCTTTGTTCCCGGATCCCTGACACACGCATTTCAGCTTCCGTTTCATGGAGCTTTGTTCCCGGATCCCTGACACACGCATTTCAGCTTCCGTTTCATGGAGCTTTGTTCCCGGATCCCTGACACACGCATTTCAGCTTCCGTTTCATGGAGCTTTGTTCCCGGATCCCTGACACACGCATTTCGGCTTTTTTCACGATTCCTCATTCCCATGTCTGACCATAGTTCATGCAGGTTAACCCTTTCGCCGCCAGCCATTTTTCAGCCAAAAAATACCTTTAAACTTAACTCGGTAGGGAAAAAAAATTCTGCAAAATTGGGAATTCCTCTGTGATATTTATAGCATTATACCTGTCCTTACCTCACAATATTAAGAAAATATGGTCTTTGGATAACAGACCCTGATTTGATGCCATTTAATGACGTAGGTGTTAAACCATTGTGGTGCATAAATGCGACATTGGCGGTGAAAGGGTTAAAACAAATTCTATTATGATTGTTTTATGACAGTAAAGCTGGAGACAGACTATGCGACTGCCTCATATGACTCGATCAGGTCGTGACGTTGACCAAATTTTGTTTCCCGCACAGAAGAGGTCACAAGCCATCTGACTCGATCAGACTCGATCAGTGAAATTTAGAACCCGCCCTATTCGGCCCTGCCATATGACTGTGCCCGACTGAGTCAGACTGATCGAGCAGCATGGTATGCAAATGAGGCGAAACGTCACGACCTGATCGAGTCACATGAGGCAGTCACATAGTCTGTCGCCGACATAAGGGCCAACCACACACATGCGAATCGTATCTGAGTGCGATGCGATTTTGACGATGCGAGTCGTGAATCACGTGAAATACTTCCGTCTAAAAATAATTCTGCTATTTTCGCTCATTATGCTCAAGTATGCATGAATACCACGTGACTCACATCGTCAAAATCGCATCTCATTCAGATACGATTCGTATGTGTGTGGCTGCCCCTTAAGATACTCTGACCAGGCCAACCCTCTTGCACGACATAAGATTAGC
>CM065686.1:29109090-29111590 GCA_017654935.2 Phymorhynchus buccinoides
TCACAATTGCAGCATTTTGCCGCGTTGTAACATTTTGCACGGAAAGCCTGCGGCAAAATTTTGTTAGAATTGTAACATTTTGTGCGAGGCGCCCCGGGCAAAATGTTACTACGCGTCAAAATGTTACAATTGAAAACTTTCAATCAAGGGTGGGCACCTCGCGCAAAATGTTACAATTGTAATAAACTGCGCTTGGCGCCCCGGGTGCCTGGCGCAAAATGTTACAATTCTAACAAAATTGTAACATTTTGCCGCAGGCTTTCCGTGCAAAATGTTACAACGCGGCAAAATGTTACAATTATAACATTTTGCCGCAGGACTTTCCGCGCAAAATGCTACTAGTTGTAACATTTTGACGCGTAATATTTTGCGCTGCCACCCCCCACACCCCCTCTCTTGGTAAGATTATGTCTTTCCCTGGAAAAGTCATAGCAATTTGTCAGTAACGTCGTCAAACACATAGTCAACTACAGCCTGAAAACGCAATATCAACCAGCCGCGTGGCAGCATGTTCGGGTCGAGTGACCTTGCAGGAACACACAGACAAACACCCCTGAGACTAAAGTCCGGTCAAACAGTCTACACCCGCGCCAGCGAGGATCCCAACTTTAGTTCGAGCTCTTTTGACGGCTAAAAAGTAAACCACAGCATTGTGGGCTCCAGTGACCTTGACCTTTGACCAATGACATTCATGTTTTACCATGGCTTAGATACCGAAAGGACCTATCTGCATGCAAAATTGGAGCTTCCTAGGTCCCTCTGTTCAACCACTGTCGTGTTAACATAGATAGATAGTAGGGGCTGCTGTGGCTTGGCTCAGTTGGTTAGAGTCGCTAGCTTGTAATCCGTCAGGTTTGCGTGTGCGCGGGTTCGAACCCAGATCCAGTTGCAGTGGTGTGTCCCTGGGAAAGGCACTTTGCTCCTATTTTCCTCACCCCACCCAGGTGTAAATGGGTACCTGAAGGTCAGTTGGGGAAAAAGTCCTTCGGATGAGGTTTTTCAAAAACCGAGTTCCCATGTGCGATAGAATGTAGGATGCACAAGATCTTGCGCGCATGTTAAAGCCCATCCCACTATTCGGTACGAGTAGGCCGTGGAATGGATGACACGAACTCACATAGCACGCATCCTGTGCGCTAATAGTGGTCCGAATGAAGACCGGTGAGCGCGGGGGAGGAAGGATAAACATCCGCAATTGGAAGAAGAAGAAGAAGATAGTCAGCCAGCCAGTCAGATAGGAACAAACGGACAGCCCTGAAGGCATTATCCAGCTTTTACCTCGCGGCTGGTTAACCATTTTTACGGCTGTGAACCACCCATCATATACAGCACATGGGCTAGTGGGTCGTGATCCTCTCCGCCTCTCTATCTTCTCCCACCCCCTCATATCTAACCATTCTCTTCCGAGTCATCACAGTCCCCGTCATCATTAAAACTCATTTCTCCCAATAAAGAAGAACATTTAGTAACCTCAAGGCTTATTGCCTGAATATGTGTGTGTGTGTGTGTGTGTCTGTGTGTGTGTGTGTGTGTGTGTGTGTGTGTGTGTGTGTGTGTGTGTGTGTGTGTGTGTGTGTGTGTGTGTGTGTGTGTGTGCGTGTGCGTGCGTGCGTGCGTGCGTGTGCGTGTGCGTGTGCGTGTGCGTGCGTGTGCGTGCGTGCGTGCGTGCGTGCGCGCGCGCGTGTGTCCGACAATGGCTTCCAGATAGTAGAGGAGGTGACTGCTATGCTGGAGGGTTGGACTGAAAATTGGCTTACAGTGGAGAAACATTGCCCAGGGGACACCCCCACTCTCTCGGCCAAGAAGAGTTAAGGACAGCTGGTGTCATGGAAGGTTCCCCAAAGGCCATCTGATCATTATTAATATTCTTCGCGATGTTAAATGCATACCTGCCTAATGCTCATTACTAATGTATCTGTTCTGCATTTTTAAGACTTAAGTCTAAAATGTAATGTTTATAACCCAAAATTATCCATAGGCATAAATAACAACAACAGCAACGACGACGACGACGACAAAAACAACAACGACCAGAATCGCATAATCCTCGATGGGCTACTTAGATAACTAACGTCTCCCCTCTCCGCATCCCCCACCCCGCCCACCCACCCACAACAGCCCCATCTACCCACTCAGATCCCAGGAGGACCAGTCTTCCTCTAGATATGGCTGTCAAGAAGAGAGAGATAAACAACAATGGACGTGATACTATTGGCCTAGTCAGCTGGGTTCCCACTGGACGACTGACCCGATATCGAACAGACGGCTCAGCATTCCACTCTGCTCAACGTGAAGTAGTCCTGCCATGATCCAAACAGACTGGAAGTCTAACTTACCTCGGCAATTTGCTTTTGCTTAGCAGTTAAGTTTCTAGTTTTCAATAACTGTTGGTTTTAATGTATGCATTTTGATTTGTAGTCCGTGCATTTGTGTGTTTATCTTATCTACCTACGAAAGGTTTTACTGTATGAACAGTGATAAACTGTTGTTGCTGAAAGTG
>CM065686.1:29121590-29124090 GCA_017654935.2 Phymorhynchus buccinoides
GAGTGATCTATTAGATCGAAAGCCTTGGCAAAATCTACAATAAGGACGCCGGTCAATTCGTTGTTGTTTATATTTGAGAGCCATTTGTCAACGAGAGAAGTGAGAGCTGTATGGCATGAGTGTTTAGGTCTAAAACCAGACTGGCATGGGTGAAATAGTTTAAATCGATCAAAGTGGCCAAGAATGTGTTTTTTTTATATGATTTTCTAAAGGTTTGCATAATATAGACACAATTGAAATTGGTCTGTAGTTGGATGGATCAGAACGATCCCCTGATTTAAATATAGGAGTCACTTTAGCAACTTTAAATGCCTTAGGAAATTGACTTTTTGATATACATAAATTATAAACATAAGTTAACGTTTCCGAAATGACAGGGGATGCAAGTTTTAAGATTTTACCGTCAATGCCATCAAGTCCAGTGGTACTGGTTTGCTTCAGTTGATTAAGTGATGTATAAACCTCATAAGTGGTTAACAGGGGTATGTCTAACTTAGCTGAAATTTCTTTGTTTAAACAATATTCCTCTAAACACTTGAGGTCATTTTCTGCAGATTTGTCAGAATTGATAATGGAACTAGCTATATTGGAAAAATGAGTATTTAGAGTGTCAGGAGATAAATCTTTTATAACAGCATTATTTGCATTTCCATTTCTATTCGTTAGTTGGTTTATAGCTGACCAGATGGATTTACTATCAGCTTTGGAGGAAACTAGGTCTTTGAAATAATGCTTTTTAGATGCTCTTTTTAATGTGGTAACAATATTTCTTTGTAAGCGAGCATCTTCCACTTTTCCTTTATCAAAAAGAGAATCTCTTTCATCCATAGCATGCTGTATATTTTTTGTTAGCCAGGGTTGTTTTGGACTATCTTTAACTCGTTTAGTTTTAAAGGGTGCGTGCTTATCATATACATTTAAGAAACTATGATAAAATATTTCGAAGGCTTCGTCAGGGTTAGAAAATTGATACACATGCGAAATACATGAATTGCTAAGGTCTAACAGAAATAAATCAAGATCAAATTTTGAAAAGTTCCTATATTTTACAAAAGTGTGAAAATTTTTGGGGATTTTAACACCTTTTTTAAACCAAGTAAAACAGACAGGAAGATGGTCACTACAGTAGAAGGCTGGGGAACATATTTCTATTAATTGATCTGGACGGGAAGTGTATATATGGTCAATTAATGTCTGTGAAGTTGGTGTTCGTCTAGTTGGCTTGTCAATTACCTGAGTGAGAAGATACGATTCATATGAGGAAGTCCAAGACTTGTTAGGCTTTAGTAGGTCAATATTAAAGTCACCCAGAAGAAATATTTCATTAGACATTAATGAAATTTCGTCCATTGGTAAAGTAAAATTGTTGATCCAGCTTACATGTTCTGCGGGATTTCTGTAAATGAAACCTAGTGTTATGTGTGAAGATTGTTTAAAATTAACTTTTACAAATATGCATTCAATGTTATGTTTGTTAGATGGCACAATGTGACTAATACTAATGCTTTTGTGTACATATAGAATTAACCCAGTTTCCTTTGGTTGCTTCGGATCAATACGAATAAAATTATAACCAGGCATTTCAATATCTGAATCAGAAATACACTCAGTCAAACGTGATTCAGCAAAACAAAAAGCATGAAAATATTTACCCGAATTAGATAAGATTTGTATAACATCATCACGCTTGCCATATAAATGATTAATATTTAAAAAACCAACCCTAAAACCTTCCTTAGAAGGCCAAGAGTCTTGAGTAACGGGCATTATATGATTATTTGGCAATGATTAAATACAATCGCAAAAAGCAAACAAAACGACAAATATACCAAAAGTTCAAACCTCAACCAAGAGCAGTTAACAAAGTAAAGATGTTATAGATAATCATGCAAAAGGACGAAAAAGGAAAACTACCAAACTATCAAAGTGTGCACAGTTGCAAACAATATTCAGATATCCGAATCAAAATCAATATTCAATAAACAATTCCACATGGAAAACTTCAAGCAACAACGTAAACAACACCTGACAATCCAATCGTAGAGTGCCCGTGTCCAAGTTGAGTCAGGCATCAATGAGATCCCACATTGTTCAGGGAAAACAAGAGAGAGGGAGAGAGAGAGAGAGAGGAGAGAGAGAGAGAGAGAGAGAGAGAGAGAGAGGAGAGAGAGAGAGAGAGAGAGAGGAGAGAGAGAGAGAGAGAGAGAGAGAGAGAGAGAGAGAGAGAGAGAGAGAGAGAGAGAGAGAGAGAGAGAGAGAGAGAGAGAGAGAGGGAGAGAGAGAGAGAGAGAGAGAGAGAGAGAGAGAGAGAGAGAGAGAGAGAGAGAGAGAGAGAGAGAGAGAGAGAGAGAGAGAGAGAGAGAGAGAGAGAGAGAGAGAGAGAGAGAGAGAGAGAGAGAGAGAGAGAGAGAGAGGATGGTAGTGGTGGTTGTGTAAATAGATCCCGACTTTTCGAACGCTACAACAAGTTATGTCTTCACAATAGTATTGAAAACATCAT
>CM065686.1:29129090-29139090 GCA_017654935.2 Phymorhynchus buccinoides
ACAATATGTACATATTTTATATTTGGATACATGAAACATTACAATATGTACATATTTTATATTAGAATACATGAAACATTACAATATGTACATATTTTATATTTGGATACATGAAACATTGCAATATGTACATATTTTATATTAGAATACATGAGACATTACAATATGTACATATTTTATATTAGAATACATGAGACATTACAATATGTACATATTTTATATTAGAATACATGAGACATTACAATGTGTACATATTTTATATTTGGATACATGAAACGTTACAACATTTACATATTTCTCTTAAGCAAAAGAAAACAGCCTATCAGCAAACTCCAGTCAGTGCATGTGAAGCGAACATCTGTCTGTTCCCCAGGCAACACAATGGCCTCACAGGCACCCAGACACAAAACAGATGATCAGCATCAATCAAGGAGAAACATAAGAAGAAAACTAAAACAAGTTTTCTCATTCTGGATTGGGTTTTGGGATAGGGACAATAAGAGCAAAGAGCAGCAAAATGGGTAATTGATCTTCAGAGAGAAGTATCGAGAATCTGATCGTGGTCAGCAAACAGATGGCAGATGCTCTACGCTCAGGCTGTCTGTTGCAGTGTGGTATAGGCAGAAAACAACTGTTACATTGTGTGTGTGTGTGTGTGTGTGTGTGTGTGTGTGTGTGTGTGTGTGTGTGTGTGTGTGTGTGTGTGTGTGTGTGTGTGTGTGTGTGTGTGTGTGTATGTGTGCGTGCGTGCGTGTGGGGAGGGGAGAGAGGGCATAACAGTATGTCTGAGCATGTATGTGAAGGTTTGTTTTTAATACATGTATTAGTGATATTGTAAAGCGCTTAGGGCTTTTAGAATAGGCGCTATGGAAATGATCTTTATAAATACATAAATAAATAAAACCGCCAATACAACGATTTACCACGTTCCCTTTTCACTCTTTCTGTCATTGTTTTCTTTTAAAAAAATGTTTACCAACAAGATAGGCACAAATTTAATAATAAAAAATAATAATAATAATAATAATAATAATAATAATAATAATAATAATAATAATAATAATAATAATAATAATAAATAAATAAATAAAGCTTCTATAGCGCTCTTCAATGAAACAAAATCACCCTCAGAGCGTTTTACAAATATTATGAGAGACAAGAACATGCAGAAGAAGAAAAAGAAGCATACAGATATTGCCATCCCGTGGGGATACCAGAGGAGGTGTGTGTGTGTGTGTGTGTGTGTGTGTGTGTGTGTGTGTGTGTGTGTGTGTGTGTGTGTGTGTGTGTGTGTGTGTGTGTGTGTGTGTGTGTGTGTGTGTGTGTGTGTGTGTGTGTGTGTGTGTGTGTGTGTGTGTGTGTGTGTGTGTGTGTGTGTGTGTGTGTGTGTGTGTGTGTGTGTGTGTGTGTGTGTGTGTGTGTGTGTGTGTGTGTGTGTGTGTGTGTGTGTGTGTGTGTGTGTGTGTGTGTGTGTGTGTGTGTGTGTGTGTGTGTGTGTGTGTGTGTGTGTGTGTGTGTGTGTGTGTGTGTGTGTGTGTGTGTGTGTGTGTGTGTGTGTGTGTGTGTGTGTGTGTGTGTGTGTGTGTGTGTGTGTGTGTTGTGTGTGTGTGTGTGTGTGTGTGTGTGTGTGTGTGTGTGTGTGTGTGTGTGTGTGTGTGTGTGTGTGTGTGTGTGTGTGTGTGTGTGTGTGTGTGTGTGTGTGTGTGTGTGTGTGTGTGTGTGTGTGTGTGTGTGTGTGTGTGTGTGTGTGTGTGTGTGTGTGTGTGTGTGTGTGTGTGTGTGTGTGTGTGTGTGTGTGTGTGTGTGTGTGTGTGTGTGTGTGTGTGTGTGTGTGTGTGTGTGTGTGTGTGTGTGTGTGTGTGTGTGTGTGTGTGTGTGTGTGTGTGTGTGTGTGTGTGTGTGTGTGTGTGTGTGTGTGTGTGTGTGTGTGTGTGTGTGTGTGTGTGTGTGTGTGTGTGTGTGTGTGTGTGTTGTGTGTGTGTGTGTGTGTGTGTGTGTGTGTGTGTGTGTGTGTGTGTGTGTGTGTGTGTGTGTGTGTGTGTGTGTGTGTGTGTGTGTGTGTGTGTGTGTGTGTGTGTGTGTGGTGTGTGTGTGTGTGTGTGTGTGTGTGTGTGTGTGGTGTGTGTGTGTGTGTGTGTGTGTGTGTGTGTGTGTGTGTGTGTGTGTGTGTGTGTGTGTGTGTGTGTGTGTGTGTGTGTGTGTGTGTGTGTGTGTGTGTGTGTGTGTGTGTGTGTGTGTGTGTGTGTGTGTGTGTGTGTGTGTGTGTGTGTGTGTGTGTGTGTGTGTGTGTGTGTGTGTGTGTGTGTGTGTGTGTGTGTGTGTGTGTGTGTGTGTGTGTGTGTGTGTGTGTGTGTGTGTGTGTGTGTGGTGTGTGTGTGTGTGTGTGTGTGTGTGTGTGTGTGTGTGTGTGTGTGTGTGTGTGTGTGTGTGTGTGTGTGTGTGTGTGTGTGTGTGTGTGTGTGTGTGTGTGTGTGTGTGTGTGTGTGTGTGTGTGTGTGTGTGTGTGTGTGTGTGTGTGTGTGTGTGTGTGTGTGTGTGTGTGTGTGTGTGTGTGTGTGTGTGTGTGTGTGTGTGTGTCTGTGTGTGTGTGTGGTACAAATATTTTCCTCACCTTCTGGAAGATCCGTGCTTGAAACGTCTATCTTTGCTTACTGTCATCTGCCTTTGTTCTAGAAACTCTTATAAAGATTTTCTCCAGCCAAAGACGGACATGTTGGGCCTAACTATTTTCTTTGTTAGGCACATAACCGCAGCATGACGCATCTGCGCTCATATGATATGAAGCTGTGAAGATCGACAAAGAAATAAATAAAAAAAAGATACATGCACTGTTAAAGATTGAGACCAGTAGGCCAGGCATCATATCATAAAAAGGCAAGCGTGTGTGTGTGTGTCTGTCTGTCTGTGTGAAACACGAAACGGGCCTTATAACTCCGCCGTTTTTCGACCGAATCGCTTCAAATTTGCTGTGAGCCCTAACGGGGCGATGGCAACGGCAACCGAGGCGGCCGTGTCATTTGCGTGGTTTGGCAAATGCGCGAAACGCGTATCCCCCGGCCTCTCGGCACTTTTTAGGCCATAGGCCAGACAATGCATGCAGGGATTTCATACACATTAAAAAAAAGTGTGCTCTTTACCACATTTCACTTTGCTCGTGCTGGACAACTATGCATAGCAACACTCGCTAGGGGTCAGACTGTCCACACAATGTGGCATACAAGATATTCACTGTATTCACTAAGAAACGGTCAAATCGGGTTCGTTGGACATTATTTCATTGAAATAAAATCAAGTTAAGAAAATTGCATCGCGTAAAGAACGACAATGAACGGATAACTGAGGCTACCCCTGAAATCCACCTCAAACAGGGCAAAAGTCAGCATAGGAAATCAGTGTCCATTTGTGTGAAAATCACAATTAATGGACTGTCAAGAACGAGTGTGACCACCAAGGCCTCGATCACTGCCCTACAACGCCGCCTCATGCTGCAGATGAGGTTTCTGATCCGCTGCTGGGGGACCCTGGCCCACTCCTCCTGGAGAGCCACCCCGAGCTCATGGACTGTACGAGGAGGCTGCTCTGTTGCTTGTACGGCTTGTCCGATAATGTCCCAGACATGTTCAATTCAATTCAGCCCCGGAGAACACGCTTGTGATTGCATTCATACACTTTGTTTTAAATCCTGCATGACGTGGCATGACGTGCACGATGACGGTGGCCATTGTCGTTCATGGAAATGAAGTCTGCCCCAAAGATGCCTGTATAGGGATGGACTATGGGGTGGAGAATCTCCAATAAAAATCTGTCTGCTCACAAGGTGTTGTTCTCCGGCACAAACAAGTCAGTTTGGCCTTGCATGGAAATGCCACTCCACGCCAAAAGCGACCCCCACTATAGCGGCCATGCTGACCGATGATGTTTGGATGGAATGGTTCACTCAGGCGTCGTTGCACCCTCCACCATAGCGGCCATGCTGACCGATGATGTTTGATGGAATGGTTCACTCAGGCATCATTACACCCTCCACCATAGCGGCCATGCTGACCGATGATGTTTGGATGGAATGGTTCACTCAGGCGTCATTACACCCTCCACCATAGCGGCCATGCTGACCGATGATGTTTGGATGGAATGGTTCACTCAGGCGTCGTTGCACCCTCCACCATAGCGGCCATGCTGACCGATGATGTTTGGGTGGAATGGTTCACTCAGGCGTCATTACACCCTCCACCATAGCGGCCATGCTGACCGATGATGTTTGGGTCGAATGGTTCACTCAGGCGTCATTACACCCTCCACCATAGCGGCCATGCTGACCGATGATGTTTGGGTCGAATGGTTCACTCAGGCGTCATTACACCCTCCACCATAGCGGCCATGCTGACCGATGATGTTTGGGTCGAATGGTTCACTCAGGCGTCATTACACCCTCCACCATAGCGGCCATGCTGACCGATGATGTTTGGGTGGAATGGTTCACTCAGGCGTCATTACACCCTCCACCATAGCGGCCATGCTGACCGATGATGTTTGGGTGGAATGGTTCACTCAGGCGTCATTACACCCTCCACCATAGCGGCCATGCTGACCGATGATGTTTGGATGGAATGGTTCACTCAGGCGTCGTTGCACCCTCCACCATAGCGGCCATGCTGACCGATGATGTTTGGGTGGAATGGTTCACTCAGGCGTCATTACACCCTCCACCATAGCGGCCATGCTGACCGATGATGTTTGGGTCGAATGGTTCACTCAGGCGTCATTACACCCTCCACCATAGCGGCCATGCTGACCGATGATGTTTGGGTCGAATGGTTCACTCAGGCGTCATTACACCCTCCACCATAGCGGCCATGCTGACCGATGATGTTTGGGTCGAATGGTTCACTCAGGCGTCATTACACCCTCCACCATAGCGGCCATGCTGACCGATGATGTTTGGGTCGAATGGTTCACTCAGGCGTCATTACACCCTCCACCATAGCGGCCATGCTGACCGATGATGTTTGGATGGAATGGTTCACTCAGGCGTCATTACACCCTCCACCATAGCGGCCATGCTGACCGATGATGTTTGGATGGAATGGTTCACTCAGGCGTCATTACACCCTCCACCATAGCGGCCATGCTGACCGATGATGTTTGGGTCGAATGGTTCACTCAGGCGTCATTACACCCTCCACCATAGCGGCCATGCTGACCGATGATGTTTGGGTCGAATGGTTCACTCAGGCGTCATTACACCCTCCACCATAGCGGCCATGCTGACCGATGATGTTTGGGTCGAATGGTTCACTCAGGCGTCATTACACCCTCCACCATAGCGGCCATGCTGACCGATGATGTTTGGGTCGAATGGTTCACTCAGGCTTCATTACACCCTCAAGTCATCAAAACCAAAATTGGACTCAGCGCGGAACGAAGCGGTCTATTTTGCAACAATTAAAGTGTGATTGTTTTTCTGTGCTCGATTGCTTTTATCAAGTGATCACTAGCGAGTGTTGCTATGTATACTATTCGGTCATAGACATGTTTTCTTAACGTTACGCGAGTATTAAGGAGAGTTTGACTTTTCTTTACGAAAGAAGGGGGTAACAATTCTCAGTATAGGTACGAATGATCATCTCGAAGAATTCAAAACATTGATGCGTTATTTCCAGAACGACACGTTCACTTATAATATATATAAAACATGTCCGTGATGTTGAAAGAACCGCTACAAAATAACGAAAAGTAGCATAAAACAAACTTTGATCCAAATTAATTAAAAAATTGAAAAGAATATTTCTTGGGTTGATATCTGCTCCTCCACAAAATAAGTGTAATTAGAATCATTTTGCAAATGGGGTTCTTAATCAACAATAACAACAAGACAACCTATAGTCTAACATACAAATCGACAGCCTAATACTAGTAGACATCAATTTCTTGGCGGAGGTAAATGCAGAAAGGCACAGAGAGGTCGCAACCCCACGCACGTTGAGTGAAATACAGGTCAATGTTGCTTCAGTAGCACGCTAGCAGGACATGTTCACTGATGGATTTCAAAAGCGCATAGCTCTGGGATTCACAGCTATGATTTGAAGACGCAAAGAAGCTTAGCCTTACACGCATTAGATATTGCACACTTCTTAGGTTTAAGCACTTCTGAATGAAGATGGGAGGGGGGTGTCTGCTTTTATTGTCTCTATTGCAACCATGGATTTAAAATAAAAATTACAGCATCGGATTATGATGAATAAATCGAGAGCTATACTTCAAAACTCTAAGCAAACCACGAAATAAATAAAACTTGTTGGCCAGCTTGCATTTTACGCCCCTATGCCTCCCTCAAATATTCACGATTGAAAACATTTCACTAAGAAGTACTATTCTGCCTTTCTGGGGAAAGGGGTGGGGTTAGGATCAGCCTAGAATTATCTTCATATAACTGAAAGAAGCAGATTTTGAGATTGAGGGTCGTAAGCATGAGGGGTGTGTCTAAAGTACAATGTTCCGACTTGTCCTCGTCTATGCACACCTTAGCGTCGCCCCAAAGTACTGATGGCATCGTGATAAAAAAAACCTGCTGGACTTTGTCGTGTGACTAATGACATTATGTCAGCTTAGGAAACAGACTGGGGCTGTTCTGTGCACCTTGTGGGTTGTTGTGGTAAGGGGTGGACAAGACAGTGCTGGAAACTTCACAGACGGCAGAAGACGTCTGTTGCCAACACGCCTTTAGACTGTGCCCAGCGTGTCTTGTCTGGGTTGTACTGTTGAGTTAAAACTGGTTCAACATTCTTGTAGGTTGCACTTAATCACGGGCGAAATACAATTGAAATAGGTACAGTGTTATTTTTATCCACGTCCATTTTTTTTAGAACTCTTTCCCAAAGTTATAGCAAACAGAGAACAACCCATCGGTAAAGAATACAAGGCAATATAACAATTTCACATAGATAAGCATTTGTCTCTCTTATAATTTCAACTATGTTGCTTCCTAAAAGAAAATCAAAATGCATAAAAAAGAATAAACGTGTGCTAAACTGGAATTTTGTTTGTGTATTACGTAGAACTACACACGCTGCAAAATATCCCGTCTGCTCAATTATATCGACTATAGTCTTTTGAATCATCATATAGGCCTACCTGGAGGGCTTAATAGGGCAAGTCAAAGTGGCTTCATTCGTTCCAAATCCAGAGTAGGGTTCATTTTCTGAAAGCCAATTAGTATGTAAAGACCTATCTTCTCTTCTATTTTTGTTTTAAGTTAGGCTGTCAAGCAAGATGAATCATATGAACAGCTATAATGATAGTAAATGGGTTTATATTTCACAGCTACGAATGGAGCATTGTGTTAAGACACAGCATAGGCCAGGGAACAGAAATGAAGAGAGCAATAGGACATACAATTAGAACAATGACTGGTTTACAACAAACCATTGGCATAACGTACACCCAATGAAATCAGATTTGCCACCAACCAGCGTACGTTTCGCGCCACGTTCAAATGTGCACATAATTGCCACCAACTAGCGTATGCTTTTTGCCACTTATACTTACTTAAAGACCAAAACTTGCAAACTCTCGAAATAAAATACAGAGGTATTAGCACCCTAAGTAAGTTCAAGCCCAATTTCTACAGATAACTGGCCACAGAAACTACAGCTTCAGCAGCAGCGACAACAAGAGTGGCTGCATCCAAGGCCATCGATCTTAGCAGAGTGACATCATTAAATTAGGACACCTTGTGACCCGCGGTGTGCTCACACGGTTTGCTATGCTAAGAGGAAGAGAGAAACAGACAATCGAAAGCCCACAGACGAGTACTGACCATTTCTGGATCGCGTCTCTCACCGGAAGGGTACTTTTGCTATTTTACTAACACAAGTAACAGGAGAGTATCTGGTACAGCGTTGCCCAGGATGTCCGTAAGTATGGAAAGGACTTACATCAATCGATTTGTATTGAAGTGCGAGTAGAACATACACTCGCGTATTAAAAATAATGTTCCACAACATTTATTATATTCTACTATGAAGTTACAAGCTTAATGTGACAAATGTCCTGTTGACATGGTTCGTTTTCTACCATTTACGGACATGTAAAATAGCAGAATGTTAGTAATATGGAACAAAGTGCGTTTGCTCCATGCACTTTTAACAAGGTATGAATGCAAATGTCCTTAATACCATTAAAGAAACCAAAAAACCCCAAAAAACCCATGCAGTTTGGGTGTTGGGTGACCCACGCACCAAAGAAGGAAGAGACCGTAGGCTACTGGGCCATTACCCATTACAGGAACTACAAAATATTTGAATACAGCAGTAGAAAACTACGCTGAAAAGAAACTAGTTTCAACCAGATTGAGTAACAGATTATAATATACTCTTTGCCCATTCCTTGCTTTAGAACTTATAAAGAAATGAAGACACCTTAGGATAAACAGGTGAGTGATCGGACACAAGACCAAAGACCAGATGTTATTTGTTTTTCAGCTGCTGTAACAAAGGTCCAGAATGACTGACTCCTGTTGCTGACAGGTCGACGTTGTTGGGAACAGGACAGCTAATAAGAAACGTTCATTGGATTGGTGGCTCTCCTCTGTATTGTAAAATGGCTAAGGACTGAAACTTCATTATGTGTGTATTAGTAAAACACATGATAATGCCAAGGAATGGCATGTGTGTGTGTGTGTGTGTGTGTGTGTGTGTGTGTGTGTGTGTGTGTGTGTGTGTGTGTGTGTGTGTGTGTGTGTGTGTGTGTGTGTGTGTGTGTGTGTGTGTGTAAGCACTTGCTCAAATTCGAAGGACCCCAAAGCCAACCAATCCCGTTGGCTGCAACACTAAGATCCAGTGCAAACGTCCCTTACTTTAAGAGTCGTAGTCTTCTACAAAAGACTAAGCTATAACATGATTTCCATTACTGTACATGTACAGAGCTCACTGTTCCATTGCCCCCCTTGCCCCCCCCCCCCCCCCCCCCCTAATGTCAATCAACAACAAACTCAATTTAAGTAAAGGAACATAATCTAATTGATAGATATATGACAACATTATTTTAATGAGCTAAAAAAACCTCTACACACATATTGAAAGATATTATTTTGCTTGCGATAGCGTACATTCGAAGTTGAAAAAGCAGAAAAAAGCACCAAAGAAGGAAGAGACCGTAGGCTACTGGGCCATTGCCCATCTGATCAGCTGTAAATGTTAAGACAACATAACCACACAAGCAGCAATATCAGCAAACTAAAAACAACAGCAAAACTTTGTTTTCAGAATTGAACAAAGGGTGAATACTCTCTTTCTCATAGACGCCTCTGTGACTATAAACAAAGCATCATTGTTTTTCTCACTTTGGTTCTGACCCACGCACTGCTAGGTGATTGGTATCGTAATCAACTTTGGTGGAGGGGAGTTAATTAGAAAGAGAGTATTCACCCTTTGTTCAATTTTGTTATCTCCTCTCTTGGCCTCGCTATTTCATTCTTTCTTTTCAAACATACAGTTCAACATTCGCTGATAAAGAGATCGATCCACTCCGATGCATTCTGATGCGATAGAATTACACTAAACTGGAATAACCAGCTGTAATTATTAGTACTGTAAACAAGTGATGCTTCCAGACTGCAGACGTTATGTCTGAAGTGACTGATGTTAAAATGGAAAGCAGGTGACAGCACAGAGAGAGAGAGAGAGAGAGAGAGAGAGAGAGAGAGAGAGAGAGAGAGAGAGAGAGAGAGAGAGAGAGAGAGAGAGAGAGAGAGAGAGAGAGAGAGAGAGAGAATACATATATCCTAAAGATCTACATTTAAGGGAAACAACCGTTACATCAAAACTTTGTTGCCGAGAGAGTGACCTTTCGCTAAGACAAACGGGGAAAGGAGACACACGCTATGTCAAAGCTCCCGCTTTAAAGATATCACTTTTCCGGAAGACGTACACCCAAGGGAAGCAATCGCTATGTCAAACCTACTCCCGCCAAACGATAACCTTTCCTGTCTCACTTCGTATCT
>CM065686.1:29144090-29146590 GCA_017654935.2 Phymorhynchus buccinoides
CACGGTGTTTGGAAGTGTTTGTGTTTGGTATCATGTGCGTGTGTGACCTAATGGCTACTACTACTGAATTGTGAATGAAAATAAAGCGGGTGACTGTACAATCTTCGAGAGAGTTCTTGGGAATTATTTCGTCACAATCCTGGCTACCCTCTGGACAGGTAAGTGCATCCTTTCTGCTTGTTTGTCGTCCCGTGTGATGCCCTTTCACGACCCGAATCGATAGCAACACGCTCTCCAAGTGAGTGACCCTGGCATGCTCAACTCCCCCATTCTCTCGTTTCTCAGTCATAGCGGCTCTCACGCACTCGCACACACTCGGGCAATGTGCACTCGGTTCTGGGTCGGGGGCGGATATTTTTAGCTCCCGATTCTTCCCCCCAACCCTTCTGTTTAGCTTACCGCACACCATGCCTACCACAGCTGGGGAAATGACTAGAACGGGTGTACAGCATTGCATCATGAGGTGATGCTGGGTCATTCTCTTTGTGTTTGGTATTTTGCTTAATTAATGAGGCATCGTTGACGCATTGTTTGACCAAGATACAGACCGAGAGAGAGAGAGAGAGAGAGAGAGAGAGAGAGAGAGAGAGAGAGAGAGAGAGAGAGAGAGAGAGAGAGAGAGGTGTGGGGTTAGGGGGCATTGTGGTTTGGGACCTCACAGCGGGAGAGCTTAACCCATTCATCACCGACCTGACTTGAACTTTTCTCTCTCTCTCTCTCTCTCTCTCTCTCTCTCTCTCTCTCTCTCTCTCTCTCTCTCTCTCTCTCTCTCTCTCTCTCTCTCTCTCTCTCTCTCTTTCGCATCATCGCACACACGCAATCCATCAATAGAAGCGAACAAAACCAGGAAGATGTTGAGAGAGAGAGAACAACAACGCATACTAATCGATGTGGAAGGAATACGACTTGCTAGCAGCAAGCTCTCCCCAACCTGTCTCTGTCTTTCTCTCCAACTCCAAGCAGCACAGAGACAGCGAGGTAGCTGCCGATTCCTGGTAGATCAGATTGCTAACCGTGTGATCTCACGATTCCTCTGCCGGTCACGTAATGTCAGCGGCGGTGCTACATACAAGCTTGGTTGGTAGCCAAGTTACTACCGGGGCTGTTTGCTGTTGACGGACGTCTATTGATGTCTATGCATGAGTCATATTATGTAGGGTGACACCGAGGAGAGAGAGAGAGAGAGAGAGAGAGAGAGAGAGAGGGGGGGGGGGGAGGGGATTGCTAACGAGATTGGCCACTTCGACGACGTTGCTGTTCATATTTACGTTTGCTGAGTTCGTATGCCCTGTGGGCGTGTGGGTGTGTTTGTGTGTGAATGTGTCTCTTCCGTCTCTTTGGCAGTCTCGGTCTGTCTATATGTCTGTCTGTCTGTGTCTGTTTTGCTCTCTCTTTTGCGCGCGCGCGCGCGTGTGTGTGTGTGTGTGTGTGTGTGTGTGTGTGTGTGTGTGTGTGTGTGTGTGAGAGAGAGAGAGAGAGAGAGAGAGAGAGGGTACCCATTTGTGGCATACACTGACCACAAAAAGTAACAGCCAACTGCATAAAGAGTCGAAACACACACACACACACACACACACACACACACACACACATTCGCGCGCACAGGTAACATGTATTGCTTTTGGGGACAATTATGTATGAGTAAGCGAGTCATACCGCCCACCCTCTCAAAAACAAAGTTCACAAACCACTCAGAAAATCCACTGCAGTTGTTCCTAAATTTGAGTTTTGCAATTCTTCATACCCATAGAGAGATAGATTAAAAATTCGTCACAAGGGCTGTGCATAGGTATTAGGTATTAGGTACTTTATAGTCACAGAGACGTCTCTGTGAAATTCGGGTTGCTCCCACCTGGAGAGCGCGTCGCAGCCAGAGGTGCGCCACCCAATTGTTTTTTTGGTTTTTTTTGCATGCGATTTTTGTGTGACTGATGAGGAAGGAAATGGGGGGGGGGGGGGGTAAAATGCTGACCTAATGACAACTTATTCGTTGCTACTGGGATTAACGTGTACTAAGTGCATGGGTTGTGGTGTTCTCTAGAGGTAAAAATACGAAACATTCCTCGTCAGTTTCTACTATAAAGGAAAGAAGATTGAAACTGTATTTGGATTTAATTATTTAGGCATCCAGTTCAATTATAACAATTTATTTAGTGTTGCCCCCAAACAGCTTTATGATAAAGCATCAAGAGCTATGTTCTGTCTTTTAAGAAACAGCAAAATGGTTATGTTGCCATTAGATATTAGAATTGAGCTGTTTGACAGAATGATTACTCCTATTCTGCTTTGCGGTTGTGAGGTGTGGTGTCATCATATGAATGATCTAGCATCAAAGCTGCAGCAAATGTTTAATCATTACAAAGATGTTTTTGTCACTGAAAATTACTTAAACATTTTACCCCAAAACTTAGCATTATATAATTGCAAAATTCCGAACATTGAATCATAATAAAACTTCCCATACAAGCAGGTAGAATCCCAAACACCCCACATAACGAAA
>CM065686.1:29164090-29186590 GCA_017654935.2 Phymorhynchus buccinoides
AGAGATCCGCGCAAACCATTTTGCCGTCGTGACCTTGACCTTGACGTACGACCTTGAAAATCGAAAATCTATTTTTAGCGATATCTCAGGCACCGATCGACATAGGATGTTGAAACTTGGTATGGAGGTGGCTTGGCTTATGCCCGTTCTGCTGATGGCATACCGATCAAGGTCAAGGTCAAGGTCAAAAGATCGCTGGAGCCTGAAAATCGGAGGGTAATTTTTTCTCCTTCTGTCTGTCCCAAGGATATCTCCCGAACCGCTTGACCGAATCGCGTCAACTTTTGTGTGCTGGTGTGTCACTATGAGAGGAAGGCATCCGCGTAAACCATTTTGCCGTCGTGACCTTGACCTTGGCGTACGACCTTGAAAATCGAAAATCGTTAAGGGGTTATTACTCCCACACCGTTGGTATTAGAGTCTTGAAATTTGGCATGCAGGTACTTCGGCGTATGCCCGTTCTGATGGTGGCATACTGATCAAGATCAAGGTCACGGTCCGGGAGATCATAGGCCTTGAAAGTGGTAGGGGTCTACAAATTGGGTTTTCAGCCATAATTTCCACATTTGTGCTTAACAGAAGCGCTTCATATTGTGTCTGAGTAGAAAACACCCGAGCATACATTATCGCCATGCTGACCTTGACCTTGACGTGTGACCTTGAAAACCGAAATTTCCTTCTTTGCGCTATATATTATTGTCCAAGCTGTATCTCGTGAACTACAAGACATAAGCTCTTCAAATGTTGTGTCAGGATGTGGATGAATGAAAATGTGTTTAACGTCCTCCAGAGAGAGAGAGAGAGAGAGGGGGGGGGGGGGGGGAGGGAGAGAGAGAGACAGACAGACAGACAAACAAACAGACAGACAGACAAAGACACACACAAAGAAAGACAGACAGACAGAGAGACATAGACAGAGAGCAAAGAGGACAACTGCTGTTCCAGTTGGATGAATGGAAATTTGTTTAACGTCCTCCGCCCCGGAGCAGGCACAGAGGCAGAGAGAGAGAGAGAGAGAGAGAGAGAGAGAGAGAGAGAGAGAGAGAGAGAGAGAGAGAGAGAGAGAGAGAGAGAGACAGAGACAGACAGAGAGAGAGAGAGAGAGAGAGAGAGAGACAGACAGAGAGAGAGACACATAGGCATACAGATACATGAGACACATAGAGAGAGATAGACAAAGACAGAGAGAGAGAAAGACAGACACAGAGAGAGAGAGAGAGAGAGAGAGAGAGAGAGAGAGAGAGAGAGAGAGAGAGACAGAGAGACAGAGACAGAGACAGACAGACAGTGAGACATAGGCCCTATAGACAAAGGCAGAGAGAGAGAGGGGGGGGGGGACAGAGACAGAAAGCGAGAGAGAGAGACACAGACAGACAAACATACACAGAGAGCCCACCCACAGGAAAGCGGTGACAGAAGATCAAAGCAACCCTATGACCACTCGGCCATTACGGCACGGGGAACGGGCAACGTTCCGTTTGACACTCACACCCCAACTATGCGGCTCTCCGATTCTCTTGGAACTCTCTCTCTCTCTCTCTCTCGCTTGTATTAATCTTTGTACGTAAAAAACCAAACAACTCTTTTTATTAACATCCTTGGGACAAACAGAAAAGAACAACAAACAAACAAACAAACAAACAAACAAACAAGGGCGTCGCTGAGCGGCAGACATGTCCGTCACCAGCAATGCCACGCACTTGCGACACGCCGTAGCATAATTAGGTGATCGGACTTTGCAGTGGTCTGGTTTGTATTTTTGTTTTTGTCCGTCACCATAGGTGATCGGACTTTGTGGTCGTCTGGTTTGTATTTGTCCGTCAAAATAGGTGATCGGACTTTGCATGGGCTGGTTTGTATTATTTTGTTTTTTTGTTTTTTTTGTTTTTTTGTTTTTCTGTCTGTCCCAAGGATATCTCCCGAACCGCTTGACCGAATCGCGTCAAATTTTGTGTGCTGGTGTGTCACCATGAGAGGAAGGCATCCGCGCAAAATGTTTCGCCGTCGTGACCTTGACCTTGGCTTACGACCTTGAAAACCGAAAATCTTTAAGGGGCCATAACTCCCACACCGTTGGTGTTAGAGTCTTCAAATTTAGCATGTAGGTACTTTGGCTTATGCCCGTTCTGATGGTGGCATACCGATCAAGGTCAACGTCACGGTCCGGGAGATCGGTAGGCCTTGAATGTGGTAGGGGTCTACAAACTGGGTTTTAAGCTTTATTTTCCACATTTGTGCTTGACAGAAGCGCTTCAGATTGTATACTGTATACCCTAGAGTAGAAAACATCCCAGCATAAATTATCGCCATGCTGACCTTGGCCTTGAAGTTTGACCTTGAAAACCGAAATTTCCTTCTTTGCGCTATGTATTTCTTCTTCAAGCTGTATCTCGTGAACTAGAAGACAGAATCCCTTGCAATTTTGTGTCAGGATGTGACATTCGACGGGGTGTCGCAAGTGCGTGGCATTGCTGGTGACGGACATGTCTGCCGCTCGGCGACGCCCTTGTTTTCTTTGGATTGCTGGCAATAATCATAATTATTATGCGAAATGAATTGTTTGATCGTTTGTGAACTCCCTGAAAAGTGCATGCAAAGCCCCTGAGGGGCGTATTCTTAGGGCGTAAGGAAAACTGTAATGAATTCGTGCAGAATCGCTTAATGATTCAAATTAAAATGCGAATTCAAGAGCCGCACAACAGTACTGGAAGCTGTATGGTTCCTGGTGTGTGTGTGTGTGCGTGTGTGCGTGTGCGTGTGCGTGTGTGCGTGCGTGCGTGTGTGCGTGTGCGTGTGCGTGCGTGTGCGTGCGTGCGTGCGTGCGTGTGTGTGTAACCCGTAAGGTGCATTGTATGGTTTGAGGGTGGGTGATTTCGTTTGACTGTCACTTGTTTGTGTTTTATTTCTATGTTCACGTTTTGTTTAATTTGGAGATATTAATGCATTATGTCTATAATTATTAAGCAGCCGCGCAGCGAAAGCTGCTTAACGTTTTGACCGCTGTCTGTTTGATCGTGGCTGGCTGACTATCTGACTCTTTATGCTACCACGACAGTGTTTGAAAGGAGGGATCCAGGATTCTCAAATTGGGTGCATGCAGATAGCTAGTTATGATATCTAAGCCAAGTTCGAAGATGAAGGTCATTGGTCAAAGGTCAAGGTCTCATGGGACTCAAAATAATGTTGCGCGGTTGCTTGATCTAGCGTTTGCACGCTGCAGTTGAACTTGGAGACATTAGCGCATTGTCTGTTTGTTAAGCAGCCGCGAAGCGAAGGCTGTTTGATGTTTCCACCATTGCTTGTTTGCTCCTGGCTGGCTGACTAATCTGGCTCGCTATGTTACCACGACTAGCGTTTGAGCGGAGGGACCTAGGACCCTCAAATTGTGCATGCCGATAGGTAGTCATAATATCTAGGCCAAGTACGAAGATGAAGGCCATTGATCAAAGGTCAAGGTCACTGGAGCCAAAATTGCTGCCACACACCTGCCTGATCTAGCGTTTTCACGCTCTGTTATTTTCTATTCTTGTTATGTATTTTATATTTTCTTTTTCTTTTCCTTTTCTTCCCCCCCTCGAGGGCATGGTGTAAAGAAGCTTGAGCTTATCCGTTTACCCGCATTAAACATTCGTATTCGTATTCTGGTTAAGCAGCCGCGGAGCGAAAGCCGCTTACTGTTTTCAGGGCTGTCTGACTGTTCCTGGCTGACTGAGTATGTGGACATCTGGCTGGCTGACTATATATGTATGTATTACCACGATAGCGTCTGAACGGAGGGACGTAGGACCCTCAAATGTTCCAAGCGGGTTGGCAGGTGGGATATGAAGGCCAAGGTCGAACATGAAGGTCATTGGCCAAAGAACAAGGTCACTGGAGCCGAAAATGCTGTTGCGCGGCTGGTTGACCGGCTGGTTGACCTAGCGTCTTTGTACTCTAGTTGTTATCTTTGTTCGCAGTCTGCCATTTTATTGTCCTTTTCCCCGATATAGATCGGGCAAAGGAGTTGGTCGCGGTTTGTTTTCTTGTATGTTTTGTTTGTTTGTTTATTTATGGGTTTTGTTTCTGTCTGTTCCAGTGATATCTCACGAACCCTTTGTTTATCTTTTTGAAGAAAATGGTTCATTCTGATGATTGTTGAGAGTCTGTTACTCGTGTTTGTTTGTGTTTCAACATGTGTCTTGTCTGCTATCGTTTATGTTTTAATGTTGGAATGACGTAATATTGTTTCTTGTTACTCTAAATATGCCCGTGTATGTTTGTATATCAGAGAATGTGTGTGTGTGTGTGTGTGTGTGTGTGTGTGTGTGTGTGTGTGTGTGTGTGTGTGTGTGTGTGTGTGTGTGTGTTTGCGGACGCGGCGCAGTCGGGCGCATATGCATCATGTGTGCGTTGAACGCGGACTGGCGAGTGCAGACCGCTGAGTTACGGAGTTAAAAGAACATTTCTTTTAAACTCCGTGGTGCAGACACACGGGCTGTTTAGGTGGAATTATCGTCCTTAGTCCCTTGACACCGGGTGGCGTTTCACTTAGAGGCTCGTTTCTAGGAACGTGAAACTCGCTCTCTCTTTCTCTCTGTATCGTTCTCTCTCTATCGTGTGCAACAACATGTTTTTTTGCCGTGCGTGATAAAAATGTTCCTGTTATTTGACAAAGGGAAGTAGTATAATCCGGGAGAGTGATCTCCAGTTTGGCGACCAGAAGCGCTCATTGTTATTTGTTGTCCACGTAACTGTACGCAGCGTTACCCACTGCTGTACGTGGTTTGAAGTGTACCTTTGGACTGATAAAACCTAGCTGTCTATGTTATATATGTCCTCTGACCTTTCCCTCTGATCAAGCTCGTTATCGGTTAACCACCCCCACCCCCCGGACGTGTGTCCTACCTAGGTGTACACGGCTGTTGGTACACAAAATGCGTTAATCTGTCAATATGTCGCAGTGTGTTCGGATGCGACACTTAAAGTGCCATTGAACGAAAAGTTAGGTTTAACGTCCTCTCGGTCCATCTGGACGCATATGGGACATTACTAATCTGTAAGGTATAGAAAAGTGCCATTAAATGGGCTGTTTATATGTGTCTAGCATTACGCATGAAGTGTTCGAAACTGAAAGAGTTTGCTGGAGACAGTTTGGTGTAAACTGATCTAATTATATCACTATAAGCTTTCGTTGTCAACATCATGATACGAAGAGTAGTGGTTTGTCTTTTTATTTGTTTTGTTGTCCTGAACTTGTTTATTTGTGTTTCTGTCGCTTACACGCGCAGATACACAAGTGTGTTCTAAAAGACATCCACAGACACACATATAGACACGCATACACACATATAGACACGCATACACACACACACACACACACACACACACACACACACACACACACACACACACACACACACACACACACTTGCACCCACGCATGCATCTAGGCATGCTCACACGCTTACAGTGATGCACTCAGGCGTGCACGCATAGACACTTGTTTGTGGAGGATTTGGATGGCATGGAAATCACAAATAAACGAACTGTCATTATTTTCTTCCAATGAAAATATGACGTTTTACGTGTTTAATTTAAAAGTTGGGACACAATTAGCTATTACATGTCCTAAAACTGAAGTTACCAAAAATGCAGTTATATCACATCATAAACTATGCACACAAAAACACAAGTCC
Source organism: Phymorhynchus buccinoides (assembly GCA_017654935.2). Classification (NCBI taxonomy): domain Eukaryota; kingdom Metazoa; phylum Mollusca; class Gastropoda; order Neogastropoda; family Raphitomidae; genus Phymorhynchus; species Phymorhynchus buccinoides. Next base: position 29,169,766 of record CM065686.1, read on the forward strand.
ATAGACAAATTACAATAGACATTTTTGTTTCGAATTACATGTATTCTACGAGCCAAAACCCCCACTTCCTTTCATTGTCAGTATGAAATGTATCTCTGCATCTCAAACTCTGCTTTCTTTCAAGTCTTCTCTCAAAGCCACTGTACTTTTGTTATCCTAATTTGTGTCCTCCTTCCATTTCTACTGACCTTCCTCCTGTGTGTGTGTGTGTGTGTGTGTGTGTGTGTATGCGCGTGCGTGCGCACGCGCGCGCGTGTGTGTGTGTGTGTGTGTGTGTGTGTGTGTGTGTGTGTGCGTGCGCGCGCGTGCCTGCATACATGCGTGCGTACATGCGTGTGCGCGCGCGCGCGAGTGTGTGTGGTGTTGTGGTTGTGTGTGTGTGTGTGTGTGTGTGTGTGTGTGTGTGTGTGTGTGTGTGTGTGTGTGTGTGTGTGTGTGTGTGTGTGTGTGTGTGTGTGTGTGTTTGTACGCGCATGTGGTGTTCTTACTAGTGACCTCTATTTCATCAATTATTTATGCTATTTATTTTTATGATTATTATTATTTTGTAAACACTTAGGGCTTTTTAAGAGTCAGCGCAAAGCAATGCTTATTAATTTTTTTTTATATATTTAAAAAAAAAATATTATTATTTCTATTACTGATACATTGAGGCATTGCAAGTATTTTGGACAATTTGGTCTGTAACAAACTCCTCGAGTAAAACTTTCCAATTCTTGTCTATCTCTAACAACGCGCTCATGGATTATCTCTGTATTTTTGTTGGCTTTCACAACCACTACAGAGACAGCAGGTCTTTTCCCAGGTTTCTTGTTGTGTGGATGTCGTGTTGCGGACTAAAGGGACCGAGTGGATACTGCTGGACCCACTGCTGGATACTGCTGGACCCATTGCTATTGGTGAACTCACATGTGCTGTGGAAAGAGTGCAAAGTGTGTCAACACGGTGTGTTGTAAGAAGTGAATTGGCTACAGTATAGGAACATAATAATCGTTTCCTTAGACCATCTGTCTGGAACATTATTGCGTGCAATTGAAACACAAATGTATGAGGGATCGATATTACCGTATGTCTGCAAGTAGTTCCCCTAGAAGATGATAAAACAACGTGCTTTTACTTTGCGTTGTTGGTGGCGTTAAATTAAAGTAGTCTTGGTAGATATTACATTGTCAAATATATTTATCTTGCCAAAATTAATATAGTTGTCTTTTGTTTTGACTATTGAAGGTTTAACGTCTATTTCAAAGCGGATGATTAAGTAGACATACATATTCTTTCTTGTTTAAAACTAAGTTGATTTCACCAGAGCAACACCCACAGGCTAAGTTCGGCCACATCAGCAGTCATAATTATTTAGACTATTCTTTGTTTTGCTGCTAGGGGGTTTCTCTGAACAGTCGTGTCCTTTTTTATCATCACTCTTATGCTTAAAAAAAGTCGGTCAGCTCACAGTGTAGTAGGTCACTGCTGTATTGTTTAGCTTCCTGGATCAGTTAATGACCTGTTTACCACTTCAGCACTAAACCCTGCAATCAGAAGTTGATTGATTGCCGTACTGTTGACGTTCATCCAGGCCTAATCCCCGCCTAATGCCCGTCTTTTACCAGCCCTAGCCTGCTCCCTATCAAAACATCCCAGGTCGTCAGCTTATCTGGCCTCCCCTTATCTAGTACAATGGTGCTGGTGTGTGTACACACGGCTCGTTCATTGCGGACTTTTGAGATAATAAGTGCGCATTGACACGAGTCTGACTTAAGGGTTAAGCTAAGAGCTGTGAAAATAATACGGCTAATCACGCCAAGATGAAAAGGCGCCTCAAGTCAAAAGGTTCCGATGCTTGCCTGCTGGGTGAACAGTCGGTGTTTGAACTGCCCCCTGGGGCCTTTTGTCTTTTTCTTCTTTACCCCATCCTGTTTTTCTTTTGTTTGAAACTCCTTATACGTAATCAGTATCCAATGCAATTCATGCGCAGGTTAGGATGACGGTTGATGGAGTTCAAACGCGCATCGCCTTGTATATTACTGTGCCATACACACTATAAACATAATACAATTTGCTGACACTAAGTAAATGTCATGAAGATTCGTTGATTCACGCTAATTATGTAAGGGTAGTTGTCATTATTACATAGTAATACTATGAAAACGAAGCTAGAAAACATGGTCAATTTGAGCCGACAGTCTCCCATCTTTCAACTGCCATGGCATACGCACTTAAACAAGTATTATCATGTGACATGCATATCCCTTCTATATAAAGCCACGGCAGAGCCAAATCCAATATTACTACCCTTTTGCATTCGCATTTGTTACAGAAAAAAACACATCTTCTAGTGTTTAAATTCTTTCACAGATTTTCAGGAAAATCTGTCTTTTGAAGCACACAGAGCACCATACAGTTACTTCACATCATTGCTAGTGAGAAGATTATTCATAGTAGTATGCGTATAACAAGAACTTAGTGCGTGATGAAAAATTGAAAATGCCATCAGAGGGGGTCTCAGAGTGGGCGCATGCTATGGGCGTTTTTTGGCGACTTGAATACACAGAGGCAACCTCCGGCTGGCCGGTTTTGGCCGGTATAACAAGAGGGCAAGGAGCAGATCAAGGCAAATGGCGGCACCAAAGGAGACACTGCACTCGTACGGAGTAGCTTTAGGTTGGTGTTGTTTCCTATTCTTATCCAACTATGCTACGAACTCACCGGCTCCAATGTCCCTTTAACACCGACCAGATTAACATACTAGAAGGCGGGCCCCCTGCAAAAGACGTATTTACATTTTAAAAAGAACTTTCTTCTTCAGAAACTGTATAATATTATGTTATGTAAGACGAATTATGAACACAAAATGCATTGGTGTGTGTTCAGAATTTAAATTAGATTAATTGTAAGCCTTGTTGGAGTTGTGAGTCTTATTTACCCACTATAATTATACTAAATCATTTAACGAAGAAATTTAAAAATAGACTAAGCTGTCGAAGGCAATTAAGTACCCGTAGAGTCTTGGTGTGCAGAGTGTTCTCATACTATGAAGAGGGGATAAGAGGGCGTGATAGGAAGTTATGGTTCACTCTATGATTCCACGTCTTTCAGGTGGATTCATTTGAAGACTAGATCCTACCGTTTGGTTTAAACAAATCTTTATTCATTCGGAAACGATCAAACATGAAAGACAATTAGAGCAACAACAAGCTCGAAGCTTATACCGTGCTCCTTAAATTAACGTCATAATTGCACAATTGATTGAACAGATGGAGACTGCATTTAAACCAAGTAATATAAACAACTGTGAATACAAAAGAAGAGTTTTAAGTGTGAACAAAATAGAAGTAATAACAATAATAATAATAATAATAATAATAATAATAATAATAATAATAATAATAATATATCAATCAATAAATTTACAAATTTGTAAATTTGGGAGAGACCAAGGGGAAACAAGACAATAATTTATCCATAGCACAACATGAAATGTGAATCAGCCAGTAAAGTATTGGAGAAGCACACACAATTCATACACGTTTCGATCATACAGACAATATTGCTTTCAAAACTTCAATACTACTAATAATAATTAATAAAAAAAAAAAAATAAAAAAATAAAAAGATTTAAATAGATAAATAAATAAATACAACATGACTTAAAATCTGTTGGGTTCGGAAATATATTCATGAACAGTTTTAAATATCAAAATGTTTGTATTGATGTGTAGTGCAGGGTTACCCTTCAGAAGTGTTTCAACAATACAATATTCTATTGGAAGTGTTGAAATTGTACGAGCACGGGCTCCATTAAAAAGAATACAATGTAACAAGTAATGCTCCGCTGTCTCCGCCCGGTTACCACAAGCACAAAATGGGTCATCGGCAAGATGACGATTAAACCTATTATTCTTTAAGTCGCTCATGCCAAGACGGAGACGGCAGTGCATCACCTGCTGTTCCCTCTTGCCAAGATAGAAATGAGGCGGTACAACAGGATCATCTGCCGACAAGTAATGCTTAATTATGCTTAAAGAGTTGCATGCTTTAATATTGTTTGGCAAAGAGTTCCACAGGAGCGTTGTAGATGGGACAAATTACTTTTTATATAATTCTGTTTTGCATCTAGGCACATTTCTTTCTAAGAGTCTTCGTCTATGGTATGGGTTTCTGTCTGCAACAAGGCCAGGTAAAATGTTTAATAAATAATCAGGGCACATACCATTTAGAATTTTATAATAAAAAATAATTTTATGTCTTTCTCTTCTTTTCTTTAATGAACAAAAGCCAGATTCTTCATACAGCTTTTGATTACTTGTTCCACGAACTGCTCCAACAATTGTTCTTATGGCTTCTAAGTGTAATTTTCAAGTGAATTTGATTGTGTTTCAGTACAATTATCCCAGACGACATCAGCATAATCAAAGTAAGGCAGTACAAAAGATTTATACATTCTTTCTAAACCTTTTTGGCTAATTCTATACTTATAACTTTTCATGCAAGAGAGAAGCATGGTGACTTTCTTAACAATACTGCGGATATGCTCTTCCCATTTACAGTTATTTTGGAGCACAAGTCCTAAGTGTTTATGTTTGTCAGTATCGCACAATTGAACAGTTCCAAAAGTAAGGGGAAGAACGAAATTATTTCCGCGTACAAAACTTAGCAGTTCAGCAGTGTTTTCTTCACTAAATCTAACTTTCCAATGCATGGCCCAGCTGTTGATCTTTAATAAGTCAGCATTAATAATTTTTGTACGAGTAACATGGTTATTGAGTGATAGGGACATGCTGGTGTCGTCAGCGAAAAGTTTAACGTTAGATGTTATGCCATTAACTATATCATTTATATAAATAAGGAACAAGAGTGGTCCAAGAACAGAACCTTGTGGAACCCCTGCTGGGATCTTTAAATAATCAGATTGTTCACCCTTGATTACTACTGCCTGATAACGGTTTGATAGATAATCGGTAAACCAAGCTAGTAATTTCCCACGAATACCAATTCCATTAAGTTTACAGATGAGGCCTTTATGCCAAACACGGTCATAATAGTAATTTCCCACGAATACCAATTCCATTAAGTTTACAGATGAGGCCTTTATGCCAAACACGGTCAAAGGCTTTAGAATTATCAAAATACACTGCTTGAGTTGCAACACCACTTTCAAATAAAGAACACAAATCATTATAAATACACAACAATTGATTGACAGTGGAGTCACCAGTAATAAAGCCAGATTGTGAGGGAGAGATGAGATTATTTGACATAAGAAAATTGTAAACATATTTATGGATGCATCTTTCCAGTGCTTTTCCAACGCAACTCAACAATGAAATTGGTCGATAATTATTGCAAATATGTTTACATTCTTTTTTATGTAAGGGGTTTATGTGAGCTAATTTCCAGGCACCAGGAAATTTACCTTCGGCCAAGCTCCTAATAAAAATGAAAGTCAAAGGATAAAGTATTACAGGAAGAGCTGCGATTAATAATCTATTATGAATCAAATCAGGCCCAACTGCCAGCTTTGTGTTAAGATTCTCAATAACATTCTTCACATCAGTAAGTGTTAAGGAAATTTCAGAAATTTCAGGAATAAGGTAAGGAACATCTGGAACGTCGTCATTACTATTTTCTAATGTGGATTGGGCTATGAAGAATGCATTGAAAACATTGGCTTTTTCTTTATTACTGTAGTGTACTGTACCCTCATGAAGAATGGGTGGGATCTCATTTGACTCAATTCCTTTTTTGTTTAAAAAGGATTTAACAAGTTTCCACCATTCCTTGTTACCAAAGTTTGTGGAATTAGAAACCTTAATCCAGTTCACTTATATAATCTTGTTGTCTTTGCCTTTCTGTAGACGTTACATAATTTCGGAACTGACGAAAAGTTCTCCAGTCATTTGGATCATTAGTCTGTTTGGCTACATTGTGAATGGATATGCGCTCCCCAATCAACAATCTGATCTCGTCTGTCATCCAAGGCACGTCATTCGGACGAATAGTGACAGTCTTAGCTGGCATACATAGTTTAGCTTTTTCCATAACTATTTCTGAAATCATTGCCACACTTTCATCCAAAGACCTGCCCAGGATGACATTGTCCCAGTCTACATTATTTAACAAGTCACAGAAACGCAGTGTGTCTAACTTATTATAAACATATATTGTTCTTTTATATGGCTTATTTTTAGTTATATAGTTTTTAACAATAACACAAGGAACACTGTGGTCACTGCAAACTGCAGGCAAAACGTTTTTAGAGGTCACAAAATTAGGACATTGCGTGAGAATCAGATCCAAACAAGTCTTACTTGTGTCAGTAATCCTTGTGGGTGTGTCGATTAATTGAGTTAGTTGATATCGGTTAATAATTTCAAGTAGATAAAGTGATGGATTGGTTAGAAAATCAGTATTAAAATTTCCAAGAATGATAAACTTTAATGAAATGTTGTTAACTTTGTGGATGCTTTCATCAATCAGTTTCCAATAGTTAACATTGGAACTTGGGGGTCTATAGAAAGATCCAATTAAGAAGCTTGCTTGGTCAAGCTTAGTCTCAACCCAAACAGCTTCCAAGTTGTCAACGTGGAGGTCTGGGCGAGGTTTACAGACTAGATTATTTATATATATATATATAGCAACACCACCATGAGGATCATTTGGCTATCACATCTGACAGGTGGGTGGAAATTGGACATAGTTATAGAGTTGTTGCTAACAGAAGGTGACAACCATGTTTCCGATACAGTGATAATATCAAATTTGTTGTATTCTGCTTCGAAAATGTCCATTTTGTTTCTGATACTGCTAATATTTACGTGAATAATTCCAAGATCAGAGTTAGAATTGGCACTGGGGTTAAGTTCGATGTCTCCCGATAGGATTAGGATTAACCGTTTAATGCAAAACATACTATTGGCTTGGGCAGATTCTTCATATCTTCTTGTACAGTTTGCATGGCCATAATTGTCAAAACGTTTACATTTCCCACAATACGAGTAATTAATACAACAATTAATCAAAAAATGGAAAAATAAGGATAACTGAACATTAAAAGGAGAATGTAGGCACAATAAGGCAATATACTGAACAACATTAAACACATTGACAAAGCTTAGTTTTCTACTACATGTAGCTGATAAAGCTTTAGCATAGTAGCCGCCAACCCTAGCACGAAACATATGCAGGTCAACTACCATCTAGGTCACTGCACTCAACAGTACAGTACATCCTACCATTTTCTTTTTCAAACTCTGAGTCCTTGAGTTTGTCCTTGTCCTTCTGATGTTATTTAAAAAACAACCACCACGATACAATACGCTTGTGTGTTCCAAAATATAAAATTGACTATTCAAATTAATGGCGTAAAAAATGGATTGGATTTCATATGCAAAATATATTATCAATTAAAAAACCACCATGTAATTTAAGAGCACAGTTATATTCTATATATTGTCGTGTCCATTTTCATATGATACGCTTACATCCGACACCACTTAGGGGCCTAGGTCGAGTCAGAGTCATATTATATTGTTCAAGTTTTCTTTTAAAACAAAACTGCAGTGGTTTTTGTCCCCTTTATGTTGGAAAGAAAGTAGTGTTCAAGAGTAACCTACGTTCATTTTCAAAGGTCGATTATCTTTAGGAAGTTTGTCTTTTCATAAAATACAAAACACGGTTATTTATTTATCTTTTTTTGGGGGTGCAGCTCCGTTTTGTTACTTATGAAACAGGAATCATTTTCACGTTATCCTGCATTGAGTATCTCCATTGTTACCATGTCCAGTTGACAATTGAAACAAACAAACAAAACAAATCTTGCAACTTTTTGCTGATCCGTTGGCGATTACTACAGAAAAAAAATCAAATTAAAGTTTGTTACTGTTTTTGTTACTAATCTTCAAGGAGGATTAATTGCCTCCCAGTAAATATATTATATATAGTACATCACAGGACAATTTAAGAGCCAGAGGTGTGAATCAAGAAGAAATTAAAAACTTTTGTTGTGTATTTTTTGTGCTACACTAACTGTCAAAATTCCTCTTTTTGCCTCTTCTCTCCATTCGCGGCTTTTCTTTTTTTTCTTAAGAATTATATTAGTGTAATTGTGTGGGGCTTGCCGTGAATCTGAGACTACACCTACTGTCAAAGTCCCTCTTTTTGCCTCTTCTCTCCATCCACGGGTGTTCTTTTATTTGTTTTCCACCGGGTTTGTATGAACGACTGGTTGATTGGTGACTGGTGTGTTACTGGTTGATTGGTGACTGGTGTGTTACTGGTTGATTGGTGACTGGTGTGTTACGCGGAGGAAGTACAATGCATCAGCTGCCACCGTCTGAGCCAGGTAAAACATGTTGCGTCGTGTGTGTGTGTGTGTGTGTGTGTGTGTGTGTGTGTGTGTGTGTGGTGTGTGTGTGTGTGTGTGTGTGTGTGTGTGTGTGTGTGTGTGTGTGTGTGTGTGTGTTTGTGTGTATGTGTGCGTGCATGCGTGCGAGCGCTTGTGTGTGTGTATGTGTGTGTGTGTGTGTGTAGGTGTGTGTGTGTATGTGTGTGTGTGTGTGTGTGTGTGTGTGTGTGTGTGTGTGTGTGTGTGTGTGTAGGTGTGTGTGTGTTTGTGTGTGTATGTATGCTTGTGTGTATGTGTGCGTGCATGCGTGCGTGCGCTTGTGTGTGTGTGTGTGCGTGCGTGTGCGTGTGCGCGCGTGTATGTAGGTATGTGTGTGTGTGTGTGTGTGTGTGTGTGTGTGTGTGTGTGTGTGTGTGTGTGTGTGTGTGTGTGTGTGTGTGTGTGTTTGTTTGTGTGTGTGTCAAGTCAAAATGATTGTTATTGAGCATAAAGAAATAAGCTTTGACAGCTATTTAACATTCTGTGCTCAACCTAAGCTTGAAAAGCATGCACAAACAGAAAAATAAAACTTAAAAAGAAGAAAAGCATGCAATCATGAAAATCAACAAATGAAAACAAATGTCACTACTAGGCTAACATCAATTAATTACTCGTGTATCTCAGGCATGTATGGACATTGAAATAGAAAAAAAAGGTAGAACAAATATACAGACAGGCATGCATAGACAGAGTGAAGGAGAGAGAGAGAGAGAGAGAGAGAGAGAGAGAGAGAGAGAGAGAGAGAGAGAGAGAGAGAGAGGAGTATAAGTGTGAAAGAAAGTGAAAGTAGAAGAGTATAGATAACGTGAGAGTATATCTTGTAGAATACAGGGGGCCATTACTGAAAAGACGGCAAAGGAGAACAATATGGCATTATATTTGTAACATTATTAATACATAAATACGATGTCATCATTTGTAAAAAGTTTATCAAGCAAATTCTTTTTTTTAGCGTATTTTTAAATGCAAGTTTCGACGGACGTGACTTTAAAGATGGTGGCAAATTATTCCAAGCTGTTCCCCCAGAGTAAACAAAACTAGATTTGAAAAGGTCACCCCTAGGCCTTGGAAAGGTAAGCTTATATTATGTGCATGTCGATTAGTATCGACACCAAAGTTTCCAATTGTGTGTGTGTGTGTGTGTGTGTGTGTGTGTGTGTGTGTGTGTGTGTGTGTGTGTGTGTGCGTGTGTGTGCGTGTGTGCGTGCGTGCGTGCGTGCGTGTGCGTGTGCGTGTGCGTGCACGTGCGCGCGTGCGTGCGTGTGTGTGCGTGCGTGTGCGTTCGTGCGTGCGCTATATAAATTCCCATTATTATTATTAAGTCATCCATGCCCCAAAAGGGGTCAAATGATTAAACAATATTTGTGTGTGTGTGCGTGTGCGTGTGCGTGTGCGTGTGTGTGTGTGTGTGTGTGTGTGTGTGTGTGTGTGTGTGTGTGTGTGTGTGTGTGTGTGTGTCTATGTGTGTGTGTGTGTGTGTGTGTGTGTGTGTGTGTGTGTGTGTGTGTGTGTGTGTGAATGACTGTGTTTATGTGCATACGCGGGCACGCGCTCGCCGCGCATATATATGTGTGTGTGTGTGTGTGTGTGCGCGTGCGCGTGCGCGTGTGCGTGCGCACGCGCGCACGCAGGTTTGCATTATGGGCATGCGTTTATATGTGTGAGATATACGATATAAAAAGGAGAGAGGGAGAGTTTTTATAGTGATTAAAGTTCCGATTTGGACACAAAAAGGGCATTTATTGTTTTCTCATCTACGAAAGTAATTTGGAAAAAAGAAATTCCAGGAGTTGCTAAAATGGTCTCGAAAGACGAGAGAGAGAGAGAGAGAGAGAGAGAGAGAGAGAGAGAGAGAGAGAGAGAGAGAGAGAGAGAGAGAGAGAGAGAGAGAGAGAGAGAGAGAGAGAGAGAGAGAGAGAGAGAGAGAGAGAGAGAGAGATATTATTACCTGAAGATGTAAAAACAGATGTTACAGTGTTATTGTTTGGCAGTCAAAGCAAAAACCAAATAGAAAATACGCAAATACTCTCTACAGTTTGTAAATTCATTCAGCTATCAAAGAGGTTTGATATTGATTAATTGCTTCCCTGTGATTAACTTGCAGTTCTCTTGACTCATCTGTATTTATGTGGATATGTGACCCCGGCTGAACATTATGTTGGAAATATGCTTTAAATTATCAGTTGTCTTCATGCTGAGTCGTAACCGGTTTTGTACTTTTTATAATTAATTATGGTTCCCCCAGCCCTTCAGATTAAAATTCTATGTTACAGTTTTGTGAGAGTGATCTATTATTTTGTTGTTGTTACTGTTGTTGTTTGTTCGTGTTGTGTATATTCATTCACTTGTTATTTCTCTTAATGTTCAATTTTTGCTGTTATTTCATTATTATGTTCTGTTCCAGTGTCATTACTTTTGGTAGCCAATATCGTGTAGCATATCTGTGTTTGAGCGCCTTGTATAAGCTTTAAGCTTGTTGTGCTCAGTTGCATTTGTTTATGTTGCTGCTATGTTGATTATCAATAAAATTCGCCAGAGAGAGAGAGAGAGAGAGAGAGAGAGAGAGAGTGGGGACGCGGCAGAAGCAATCAAGTGTTAAGATAGACGCCTTTTACATCATAATCCCTTTTATTAGCTTATATTACGGGGAAATATGACGTTTATGCGTTACGCATTATGAGTGTCATTTACCGTACAGTTTTGTGTGTCCTTATTTTGTCTGGAACAGAGGTTAGAAGGCTGGTGGGGGGGGGGGGGGAGATAAGTTTTATGCACTTACCGACATATCGTAAAATACCCTTCTCCTATCTTCTTCCCCCTTACTTTCTGACGGGTTTATATATTTTTTTATCAGGTTATTGTCACGTTATAGACCTAGCGGTGGATGTCATACCTTTTAAGAAATCCCACAAACAGTTCCTAAAGAAAGTTATCCCGCAACAATACGTGGGCCCATCAATAAAAAGTGTCCTTACTGTTGTTAGACAGCAACTGAGCGGTGGGGTTACATGAAACTTTTACATGACTGTAAACCACCCTTCTCTGATAACCACACACATTTTCAAGCGTTTTGGCTTTGATTAAAGTACTTTTTGGTACTCCGACAGAGAGAAGGCGTTGATCGATTCTTTTTGCAGGCCTTGAACAGGAGAATATATTAGTTTTTCTAACGTCTCCTTTAATAACGAGAATAACCCAAAACAGCATGGGATCAAGCTGGGTCCGGGGAGTGAGTGGGGAAGAACTTGTACATATTACTTATCAGGGTAGGTCATAGTGAACTTGACCTTGAGAGTACTAGCGTTTTCATGAAGTAGCAGGGTTCTGCTAGTGCTGACAGCTGAGCACGGCTCACATACATAGTTCATCAGTATGTGAAAAATGTTTTCCACATATTAATGAGCAGTGATTGCCTACTTGTCACGCACAATGTCGACAATGTCAGGGCCAGTGGTATTGTACAAACTGAAGAAAATAACTTCCGGTTCTCGAAATACTGCTGCGGAACACATTTTTAAACTGGATCAGCAGACACCTACGTCTGATATAATGGATTGATGGGGATGCCATAAAAACATACATAGGTTTCGTCTTTAGTGAGCACATTACAGAATGATTTGGGGTCCTAATAATTGTGAGAACATTTAGTTAGCATTTCACCAACGGGTTTTTTGTTCATGTCTTCGTTTCATACTTAGAGTATCTATCTTCTGGTTCAGTTTTCGGGGCAAAGATTTTTTTATTATTTTTTATTTTTTATTGTTTTGGCTGTCCCATCTTCTGGGCCGTACAGTGGCGTTGCTCCCACGCCGCTCGTTCCGAATCCCAATTCGCAGCTACACCCCGGTTTGTTCAAGTCGCAGAATCCGAGACCAGCAGTCCAAGGGGAGCGAATCTATGTTAGGCCGTCAGGAGACAACCAATCGGGGCAAAGATTTGTCGCATGCAGAATTCTGGATAATTTACCAATTAATTTGGTACATAGTAGGCTTACTTTTAAAGCAACAATGAATGGAATTTCTGCTTCCAGTGCTTTCGTCTAAAGAAAAGTTTGTTCGTTTTTGACTGTCAATAATCACTTTCTCTAGCTAGTGTCTTTAACGTCAGTTTTCCCAGAATCAAAAAGCTCTATCCGCTTAAAAACTATGCAACAAGACACACAAGGCCGCCCATAAACAGAATCCAAATCCACATCATTTGCCGCCAACTCGTTTGTAAGTTTCCGACTTTTAAAGGTGTAGAAATAAATTCGCTAATTTGTCAATCCATTTTTTACAGGCTCAGCTGCCAACATGGCTTTATTGATCACGTTCGGAAAATGACGTGACTGATGACGTCATGTCCGAACTGTGCATGTTAAATGCAGAAAGGTTGAATTTTATTGTGATATAACTTTTATGTATGCATGGACAAAAACATTGTAAGACATTATGTATTGATATACCCACACAAAGATATTCTAAAAGGGTAAGATGGATTACTTAAAAGCTCGGCGAACCGGGCTGATAGAGTTATCGTTAGTGGGGACGTGTACATTATTCACAGTGGAGGCTATCCAAAAACTCGGACTGGAACTTGAACGGAGAATTCAACTGGCCTATCTATGTGTAAAATGTGTCACGTTTCAAAGGGACATAACCAGTGTTTCTGTCCTCACTACTCATATAGGGAAAAGAGACCGGATGTTTATCTTCCCCCGTACAGTCTTTGACCCACATAAATACTCAGTAACCTAACGTTGTTGACATGTCATCCTCAAATGGGACAGCGATGTGAAATTTTAACTCTCATTTTTTCCTATGCAAAGTGTGTTGTAATAATTTGGTTGACGTGATATATCTGATTTGCTCTTTAAATTGCATTATTGCTTGACAAAGGAAACGTTTCAAATGATCACTGTCGTTGGTTGTGGGCAGGTCTACAAACAACATAGCTTGGCCATCGTTACGAGGTGTTTGTTTTGTTGCTTAAAGGGGCACCCTGATGGATGCCAGAAACACGTCGAGATCACCAGGAAAACAGCCTTTACAGAGATCGCAACACTCACTTTGCTCTAGTTTCCTAGAAATCAAACCGTCAAATCGGCGATTCCTCTTTGGCGGAGGGGTACTGGAAGTTTAGACCAAATCGTTTGCACGAAATTTCCACAATACAAGCCTTTTTATTTTATTTAAAAGTAAAAAATATACAGTTTACCTAAAGGAAGTTTCGCTCACAACAAAGGAAATAGCTCCATTTTTTTCTTACTGCACTACAAAGAAGAAAAAGCTTCAACAACAATGAGTGGCCTCCACCCACCTCATCCAAAATGGCTTCTCTCTCTGGCATCGCCGCCAAGGAGGAATCGCCGTTTTGACGGTTTGATAGAGCAAAGCGAGTGTTCCGATCCTTGAAAAGGCTGTCTTTCTGGAACATTGTCACTGACATTGTCATTCATATTCAATAATTTTCTTATTTTTATGTTTTCTTTTTATGTCTGTGTTTTGCTTTGCTAAACATTTTTTTTTGTCAAGGTAGCTAACTCAAGCTACGCCTGGCAAAGGAACACTAATCCCCTGTGATAGGCAAGAGAAATAACATTGAGTTATCGTTACTGGGCGCAGGGTTGAAGCGTATCGGTGCTTTCTAAGTTTCCCTTTCCACCGTCTTTTGAAGGACAGATGACAAGCTGTGTTTTGTGCAGGTAACAGCTAGCAGCAGTTGTAAGTGTAGCCATGCCACTTGAGGTGTAGTAGGCGGTCATTGGTGGGAGGCGCCACAGGTGACAGGCCATGCTTAGAAGGAGCGCGATGATTGCTCAAGTGTCAAACATTGTTAGTCTGTCCCTGTCTCTGCTCTGTCTCTGTCTCCAGCTCTTTCTTTCCCTTTGTCTGTCTGTCTGTCTGTCTGTTTTTTGTTTGTTTCTCAAATCCATTCTCTTGTCCGTCTGCTTGTCTGCCTGCCTACCTGTCTCTATGCGTATCTTCTCTCTCTCTCTCTCTCTCTCTCTCTCTCTCTCTCTCTCTCTCTCTCTCTCTCTCTCTCTCTCTCTCTCTCTCTCTCTCTCTCTCTCTCTCTCTCTCTCTCTCTCTCTCTCTCTCTCTCTCTCTGTGTGTGTGTGTGTGTGTGTGTGTGTGTGTGTGTGTGTGTGTGTGTGTGTGTGTGTGTGTGTGTGTGTGTGTGTGTGTGTGAGAGAGAGTGAGTGAGTGAGTGAGTAAGTGAATATGAGTGAGTGAGTGAGTGTGTGATTGTGTGCGCGCATGCTTTCATATTATGTGTTTGTGCTTGCACGCGCGTTTGCGCGCGTGTCTTTACACCGACTTTGTTCAACACTTTTTTCCTTTTGTGTCGGCCATGTTTAATGAATGTGAGGAGTGAGAAAATAATGGACTGTGGAGTATGTCTCCATTGAGTCTTGGAGATAAGTGGTTGACAAGAAGACTGTAATCTTGAGTGTATGTGTGTGTTTGTGTGTGTGCGCGCGCGCGCGCGCGCGCGTGTGTGTGTGTGTGTGTGTGTGTGTGTGTTTGTGTTTAACGGTGTATGTGTATGTATGTGAGAAGAAAAGGGGATAAATATTCAGAATGGACAAAGATCCATTAAAAAACACACTCGCTATGCTTGTAGCAACTTAAAGGACCACAAGCGTAAACACATTCATGAAATATTTCTATTTCCCCATGGCAACTCATAATATGACTTACAACTCACCGTGTTGCCATGGTGAAATAGAGATGTTTTGTGAATGACGTTAACGTGTACACAGACCTTTATGTGTGGCCTAACGCCGTGTTGCCATGGGGAAATTGAGATATTTTGTGAGTAATGTTAACGTGTACCAATACCTTAATATGATTTACAACTCACTGTGTTGTCATGGGGAAATAGTGATATTTTGTGAATGTTGTTAACGTGTACGCAGACATTTACTGGCTCTTTCAAGATTAGCATGTCAACGCATTGTTTTTTCAATGCAAAAATCAAATCCACTCGAAAAAAAACCCCAACGATTCGTGCTAGTCTAAGTGAATAGGCACTGAGGGGGGTGCGCATTACATTAGATTATTTTTTTGTTATATAAGAAATAACGTTTTTAGAATGATATTATATTCTATGTTGTATTTGTATTAAATATGTAAAGCGCTTAGAGCCCTAAATCAGAGAATAGGCGCTATATAAATAATAATAATAATTATTATTATTATTATTATTACATTCCCAGTACATTTTCACATGGCTTAAGATTGTGAACAGTTGTGTAAGATATCAAAGGACATTGTCAGTTGTGTTATTTTGTTGTTAACAGTTCTGAAAAAGGTTACTTTCCTGTTGGTAATATATTAATAATAATGCTGTTGATAACATGTACAATGGCAACACACGCACGCAAGCATACATCTAAACACAATTGGACAGATTAGAGAGACAGAGAGAGAGAGAGAGAGAGAGAGAGAGAGAGAGAGAGAGAGAGAGAGAGAGAGAGAGAGAGAGAGAGAGAGTGCATACTATGGTCATCATTGTTTACATCAGTATAGATGAACTGTGTCGTTAGTGGGATTGTTAAAAAAAAATGGAGTGTAGAACGGCGTGCACAATTTGAGCACCCTAAGTCCATCCGTTCAAACGCTAGAGAGGATACATACAAACATACAAACACCACCTCAGACACGAGTGAAAACATTACCAATCCGCTCTCTACGATCACGGTTGGTAAAAAACACCACACCCAGAAAAGAGACATATCAAGAAAAGACAATTACATTAATACGCATGCACCCGTAATGCCACTTCGTCTCATTGTGCAAAGCAACACAACACACACACACACACACACACACACACACACACACACACACACGCACGCACGCACGCACGCACGCACGCACGCACGCACGCACGCACGCGCACGCACGCACACGCACGCACACGCACACACACACACACACACACACACACACACACACACATGAGTAGAAGAAATTGTCACTTGAATACTAGAGTATGTACATACGTGAAAGGAATTCCATAACATAGCTTTCCTTACAATTTATCAATCATATACTTGATCAAAGTTTGTTTAAAAGCTGATTCTGAAGGGCATGATTTCAAAAAAGATGGCAAGTTATTCCATGTGCGGCCTCCAGAGTATGTCAAGCTTAATTTGTACAAATTGTTGTGAGGTTATGGGAAAGAAAGCTTATGAGTGTGTCTATTGTCATTATTCGTGAAATTCTGCAATATTGTTTTTGGAGCTAGCCTATTTACAACATTGTACATGCATAAACATTTATTGAAAATATGTATGTCTTTGAATGGAAGGATGTTTAAACTTTTATAATCAGTTGAAGTCGGGCTATTTGATTTTAAAAGTATTAGTTTTATTGCTCTTTTATGCAAACGATTTATTTGCTTCAGATTAGATTCACTAGCATTATCCCATAAAGTGGAAGCATAATTGATAAGTGA
>CM065686.1:29194090-29209090 GCA_017654935.2 Phymorhynchus buccinoides
TGAAGTGTAGTTTGACACGAAGAGCACAGTGCACTGAGACAGAACAACTGTGAAGTGTAGTTTGACACGAAGAGCACAGTGCACTGAAGCAGAACAACTGTGAAGTGTAGTTTGACACGAAGAGCACAGTGCACTGAGACAGAACAACTGTGAAGTGTAGTTTGACACGAAGAGCACAGTGCACTGAGACAGAACAACTGTAAAGTGTAGTTTGACACGAAGAGCACAGTGCACTGAGGCAGAACAACTGTGAAGTGTAGTTTGACACGAAGAGCACAGTGCACTGAGACAGAACAACTGTAAAGTGTAGTTTGACACGAAGAGCACAGTGCACTGAGACAGAACAACTGTAAAGTGTAGTTTGACACGAAGAGCACAGTGCACTGAGGCAGAACAACTGTGAAGTGTAGTTTGACACGAAGAGCACAGTGCACTGAGGCAGAACAACTGTGAAGTGTAGTTTGACACGAAGAGCACAGTGCACTGAGACAGAACAACTGTGAAGTGTAGTTTGACACGAAGAGCACAGTGCACTGAGACAGAACAACTGTGAAGTGTAGTTTGACACGAAGAGCACAGTGCACTGAGACAGAACAACTGTGAAGTGTAGTTTCAGTTGTATTGTTTTCGTATCCGCGGATATTTGTCCTCTCGCGGATACCATGATCTACAATAAGCCTAGGGTCTCCCACAACCATATATATTCTTATTTTTGATCAGCATGTTACAACCTATTCAGATCCTGAATTTTAAACCGCCTGTGCAAACCTCCGCCAAGGAAGACTCACAAAACCGACTGGCTTCCTTCATGTCCGAGCTGTATCTCACGAACCAGTGGGTAGAAAAGCTTACATTTTGTGTGGTAATGCAACATGACGAGTAATAAAATAAATGCTTACACACACAAGAAAGCAGAAACAGGGTCATTTTAGACTAATGTGCACATAAGGACAAAAAGACCGCGAGAGGACTTAACACACGTCTGTGAAATTCGGCCTGCCCACACCTGTAGTGTGCGTCGCCGCAGTGCTCCACCATCCATTTTTTAATTTTTTTAAGTCCCTTGTTTTTTTCCCATTTGTAGGTGTGACCTACATACAAATTCCCCCAGGTACCCCTGCTCTTCAAAGTGTCTGTCTGGTCAAAATAAGATTTCTTACCAGCGCGAGAGAGAAACACGTGAGACCCGTGATTTTCACTCATGGCTGTGGTGGGTCTTTAAAGGCACACTGACCCACCACGATTAAGTCCCTTGTTTTTTTCTGGGTAGCTGTGACTCACATACAAATTATCCCAACTTCAAATTGACGCTGCTCTTTAAAATGATGTTTCGTTTTGAATTTGGGGGCATTTGTGTGGGAGTCAAACCTGGTCAAAGCAAGATTTCTTACCAGCTATAAGAGGGAAAACACGTGAAACCCGTGATTTTGACACGTGATCGGGTGGGTCTTTAAAGACCCCCCACGTCACATGTCACATTCCCTCTTATGCTAGGAAGATTTCTTAAGATTTCTTACTAGCTGTAACAGGGAAAACACGTGAACACCGTGATTTTAACACGTGACGTGGTGGGTCTTTCAGGCCCCAATCCCTCCCGAAGATCTCGGCGTTCAGTTCGATTTTCCCGTCGTGTAGTTGCAAAGTTGCATATGATATAGTCGTATTTTAAGAAGTATGTAATCATTTGGACCGACGATTATTGCTAAAGACGACCGTGGGTAATTTGTTTTCCCGTTCGACTTCGAACTGATCTCTGAATTAATCAACAAAACTGAAGCAACAACAAATTAAGCTTATGGCGTGCTCAGTGTAAAAGAAAATGCACATCAGACACTATTAGCAGATTTAAATATTATATGCTGCAATCAAAATAAACCAAAGACACAAAACCGAGTGTCAAGGTAAAGAAAATAGGGGAAGATCATCCATAGGATCAACACTGAAAGCATTATAAACAAAAAATGAATACGCTAATGCCTTACTTTAAATTCTTTGAATTCTTTTGCCTCAATTTGTCTGCTAAAAATGCATGGCTAGCGCTGTGTCGTTCCTTGGCCTTTACTTCAATGGAAACTTACTCAGATCGCATAATATTATTTTCTGTGGCTTGTGTGTATTGTCGGTACACGGCCGCCATTTTGCCACAGTCCGTGGTTCGAGTCATTGCGTTTTTCCCTTACTTATAGGGGGGTGGGGGGGTGGGGGTGGGGTGGGGGGGGGGGGTGTTGGTAGGATAGGGTTTAGGGATAGGGTTAGTATTCCAAAAAGGTTATTAGCTAAAAATGGTTCATAAAATACAGCTTTATGTTTGGTAAGAAAGGCAAAAACGGAAAAATACAATTAACCGATAAATGCAGGGGTGTATGGCACATCTCTCTCTCTCTCTCTTCTCTCTCCTCTCTCTCTCTCTCTCTCTCCTCTCTCTCTCTCTCTTCTCTTTCCTCTTCTCTCTCTCTCTCTCTCTCTCAGTCTTATCTCTCTCTCTCTCTTTCTTTCTCTTTCTCTCTCTCTATCTGTCTTTCTCTCTCTCTACTCTCTCTCTCTTCTCTCTCTCTCTCGTCTCTCTCTCTCTCTCTCTCTCTCTCCTCTCTCTCTCTCTCTCTCTCTCTCTCTTTTCTCTCTGTGCAATCTTTCCGTGATTAAAGGATATAATTTTAAACCGTTGGGTTGAAAATAAGTAGACGGCTTTGATGTTCTACACTGTCCCAGACGACCTTGAATACAAAACAAAGGGCTTTGAAATGCATGTTTTCTTTTTGAAACTCTTATCAATGTGCTAGGTTTTCACAAAGTATGTTACTCTTGTGGCTTTGTTTTATCATCCCAACTTTTTACGCGTGCCTATGACATTTACGTCCATGATCTCTGTCTACGTAGCTTCATGCGTTCATATCTCTCTCTCTCTCTCTCTCTCTCTCTCTCTCTCTCTCTCTCTCTCTCTCTCTCTTCTCCCTTCTCTCTCTCTCTCTCATCTCTCTCTCGGAACTTCTCTCAGCTTCTCTCTCTCTCTTTCTCCCTCTCTCTCTCTCTCTCCTCTCTCTCTCTCTCTCTCGTTCTCTCTCTCTGTCTCTCGTCTCTCGTCTCTCTCCTCCTCTCTCTCAGTCAACGCTCGCTCGGTTTGTGTCTATGTTCCAGTCTGTTTGTACGCTAGTTTATCTAAGTCATTGTATTGCTCGCTTTTATTCTTGAAAACAAACCAGCAAACACACCAGTGTTGAGTTCTGATAGCAGCAAAACTCTCAACCTTTTCTGGTAAAGATGTGCCACCCCCCCTGCATTTCTCGGTTAATTCTATTTTTCCGTTTTTGCCTTTCTTACCATACATAAAGCTGTATTTTAGGACACCTTTTTAGCTAATAATCTTTTAGGAATACTAACCCTATCCCTATCCTAGCCCTAAACCTAACCCTACCCCCCACTATGTACTGCAGTACACCGCGATTTGTCACAGTTGTGGTTCGTTGCGTTTTCCCGTCTTATAGGGTGGGGGTTAGGGTTAGGGCTAGGGTTAGGTATAGGGTTAGTATTCCAAAAATGTTATTTGGTGAAAATGTTCCTAAAATACAGCTTTATGTATGGTAAGAAAGGCAATAACGAAAAAATATAATGAACCGAGAAATGTAGGGGGGGGGGGGGGGGCACATCTTGACCTTTACCTTTTCTTCTTATTTACTTTGATTCTTAAAGAATGAAGTTTAACTTGATTACAACATGGAATATGTGAAATTGACTCCCGGTTTTATTTTACTGGTTTTCTTCCGTGTTAACTTTACTAACTGTTTTATTCTTCTAGTATTACATGTCAGATCGTTTACAATTTGGTTTGCATTTTGTGTGTGTAGAAGCATTGAATTTGTTTTTCTGAAATCAAATTGTAGAGTGAATTTCTTTCGCTTGCATGAGTTTTGTCAAAATGTGTTGAAAATTAAAAGTCATGCGCAGGTTATTATGTCAGCACACGTAAGCAAGCACTCGTTTTCCACACTCATGCTGTTTACATAATTTCCATTTTCTAGCTCTCCCCCCTCCCACTTCCCACACACGTAGTCCAAGAAAAAACAACACAAGCACACAAATACAAACATGCTCAGACACGCTTAACTGTATTGTTATGCACACAAAGAAAGATTTATAATCGTAAAACAAAACAGATGAAGAATTCAAAATCTAATAAAGGCAAATATCTCACATGCAGGAAGAATGTTGACACTAAAACAGTGCTTCTTTTTCTTCTTCCCATTGGGGATGTTTATCCTGCCCCACGCCCAAAGTCTTCATTTAGACTGCTTTTGGCGCACATGTTGCATGCTCGGTGAATTCGTGTCACCCATTCCACCGGCACACACGGTCTACTCGTACCGAATCACGCGGCAAGATCTTGTGCATGCGTTCACACACGGGACCACGGTTTTAAGCCTCATCCGAAAGACTTTTTTCCCCAGGTGACGTCACGTACCCCTTTACACCTGGGTGGTTTAAAGACTCCCCGGTCCTCTTGTCTTCTCCTTCCCTTCTCTCCTTCCCTTTGATTCCTTTGATTCTTTTCTTCCCACCTCTTTTCTATATTTTTTAACCACCACCACCCATCCGTTTTCCTTTTAAATGTATCCATCATCACTTTCTCAGTCTCTCGTCTCCTTCAATCCACCCTCCCTATGCCCTCCTCTAACACACCCACTCCCTTTCTTTCTGTTCCTTTTCTAAAGCACGACGGGGTAAAAATGAAATGCGACTGTATCATGATCTTCCTTTATTTCCAAATAAGCTGTTTACTTTTCTTAATCCGTGAGTCCGTTCTCTCTATCTCCTCCCTGTCCCGTCTCGTCTATCTCCCACGACTCTATCCCCAACCCCCTATAACCACTCCCAAAGGTCTCCCCCCCCCCCCCCCACACACCTCCTGTTCTCGTCTAATATTTTCTCTGCCATTCCCATATTATCCTTAGTAGATTGAATGTGAATGCTTGTGTATTTCTTTATTTCCATAACGTACTTTGAGTCCGTGTATTGTCACACACACCTTCCCTACCACGAAGCATCCCCGTCTTCTTCTTTTTTTAAATCTTAGTTCTCCACCCCTCTCTTCTTCAGCTCTCAACTCCATTCACGTGTGGGTGTTTTTTTTACCCCCTTTCTCTTGTCATGTTTTCGCTTCCCGGTATGTGTCGGTAGTTCAAATGTACCTGCCTGGATTTACATCTGTTTCCTTTACTTCTCCTAGGCCCCTCTTCTACACCCATCCCACCACCTTCTGGTACATTTATCACCCCTCTTTCTCAGACTCCTGCCTCGATCCCCGTAACGTCTCAATACACGTGAACATGTTTCACTCTTTCCCCATGGCAGCACCGTGATAGCCACTCATAAAGGTCTCTGTACACGTGCACATGTTTCACTCTTTCCCCATGGCAGCACCGTGATAGCCACTCATACAGGTTTCTGTACACGTGAACATGTTTCACTCTTTCCCCATGGCAACACCGTGATAGCCACTCATACAGGTCTCTGTACACGTGCACATGTTTCACTCTTTCCCCATGGCAGCACCGTGATAGCCACTCATACAGGTCTCTGTACACGTGCACATGTTTCACTCTTTCCCCATGGCAGCACCGTGATAGCCACTCATACAGGTCTCTGTACACGTGAACATGTTTCACTCTTTCCCCATGGCAACACCGTGATAGGCAGGTCATAACAGGTCTCTGTACACACGTGTACACATGTTCTAGGCCACTCTTTCCCCATGGCAGCACCGTGATAGCCACTCACAGGTCGTGTACACGTGAACATTTTTCACTCTTTCCCCATGGCAGCACCGTGATAGCCACTCATACAGGTCTCTGTACACGTGCACATGTTTCACTCTTTCCCCATGGCAGCACCGTGATAGCCACTCATACAGGTCTGTGTACACGTGCACATGTTTCACTCTTTCCCCATGGCAGCACCGTGATAGCCACTCATACAGGTCTCTGTACACGTGAACACGTTTTCACTCTTTCCCCATGGCAGCACCGTGTTAGCCACTCATACAGGTCTGTGTACACGTGCACATGTTTCACTCTTTCCCCATGGCAGCACCGTGATAGCCACTCATACAGGTCTGTGTACACGTGCACATGTTTCACTCTTTCCCCATGGCAGCACCGTGATAGGCCACTCATACAGGTCTGTGTACACGTGAACATGTTTCACTCTTTCCCCATGGCAGCACCGTGTTAGCCACTCATACAGGTCTCTGTACACGTGCACATGTTTCACTCTTTCCCCATGGCAGCACCGTGATAGCCACTCATACAGGTCTGTGTACACGTGAACATGTTTCACTCTTTCCCCATGGCAGCAGCACCGTGATAGCCACTCATACAGGTCTCTGTACACGTGCACATGTTTCACTCTTTCCCCATGGCATCACCGTGATAGCCACTCATACAGGTCTCTGTACACGTGCACATGTTTCACTCTTTCCCCATGGCAACACCGTGATAGCCGTCATACAGGTCTCTGTACACGTGCACATGTTTTCACTCTTTCCCCATGGCAGCACCGTGATAGCCACTCATACAGGTCTGTGTACACGTGAACATGTTTCACTCTTTCCCCATGGCAACACCGTGATAGCCACTCATAAAGGTCTCTGTACACGTGCACATGTTTCACTCTTTCCCCATGGCAATCACCGTGATAGCCACTCATACAGGTCTCTGTACACGTGCACATGTTTCACTCTTTCAGGCCAGTCATAATATGACTTGCATATCACTGTGTTTCCACGGTGAAAGAATGGGAATCTTTTTTAACGTGTACAGTGACCTAAAAGGTCTGTGTACACGTTAACAACATTTACAAACTATCACTACTTCCCCATGGCAACACAGTGAGTTGTGAGTCATATTATGAGTGGCGTAACACTGTGTTGACATTGGAGAAATATAGATATTTTGCTAATCATGTCAACGTGTGCACAGACCTTAATATTACTTGCATATCACTGTGTCGCCAAAGCAAAAAGGTGAAACATGTTCACGTACACAGAGACCCTAAGAATACCCACATGTCCCCCTCAACCAATATTCTCCATTTGTTTTGGTATTCGCACCCCTACCATCTCCCATCACTACCCCCCCCCCCCCACACACACACACACCAACCCCTAACTTCCCCCAACCTTTTCCCATCGCTTCATTCACCTCGTTTTCAATCAAAAGCAGCAGGGGTTTATGACTACCGATTTCCCTGGCCAAGTTAATCCCTGTGCTTGTCGCACGAGGTGGTCGGCGCTGGAGGGATTAGAACACAGAGGGGCAGGAGACATCACAGTGAGAACGTCGTCGGCGTCCTGCTGCTCTAGCACTTACTTACCAGGCGTCGCAAGTCAAGCACGATTAAAGTTTGATGTATGCTAGATCGAAGTGTCGTTCCTGGTGGCGTGCGTCCTAAATTCAAAATGGCGCCTTGAATGTTTTGAAACGAGGGGCACGATTACTGTGTTTTGTCAACGCTTAGCAAATAAAGTAGACACTCACTCTGTCTGTGTGTCCGTGTGTTTGTTTTGTTAGTCCCCGAGCCGAAGGTTCGGGGAGCTATTGTTTTTGTCTGGTCCGTCCGGTGTCCGTCCGGCGTGCCTCCGTCCGTCCGGCTATTCGTCCGTTTTTCTCAAAAACTATTCAGTCTATCATCATCAAATTTGGTAGTTTGCCAAGATGCCAGCTATCCACTGATGTATTTAGTTTTACATTAAGGTCAAGGTCGCGCCAGTTACGGGGTTCAAACCCCGAAACACATAATCGCTAATATCTCGCGAAGTTTTGCATGTATTTTAATGCAGTTTTTTTCACAACATTTCTTGATAACACAGTTGTCATGAATTTTTCTGTGCGCGCATGATCGCGCGCGCTCAAATCACGGGTCCGAACCCCAAGGCTATATATAAAAAACTATTCAGTTACGTGCTGTTTCGATGCGTTTTTATGTAGTTACGTGCTGTTTTGATGCGTTTTTATGTATGTGTACAGCCGACACATTCCGATTTCGGAGTAGCTCGGCGATGCTGCGAGGGGACTTTGCAGGCGCTCGGCGTTGCACTTGATTTGTTTAATTTAACATCTTTTCGCTTAAAGACCCACCAGGTCACGTGTCAAAATCACTGGTTTCACGTCAGTGTTTTCCCTCTTATAGCTGGTAAGAAAGCATGTTTTGGCCAGGTTTGACTCCCATACAAATGTCCCCAAATTGAAAACGAAACATCATTTTAAAGAGCAGCCTCAATTTGAAGTTGGGGACATTTGTATGTGGGTCACAGCTAGCCAGCAAAATACCAAGGGACTTAATTGTGGTGCGCCAGTGTTTTTAGACGACCATGATATTGGAAATGATTGATATCAAAATTACACTGATGTTATTTTATAAATTAAAACATACAACTTAAATCAGTTAACACACACACACACAAGAACAAGTGTGTGTGCAGAATTGAGTATAAACTAAACACCCTTTGCTATAAATCTATCCATCAAGCTGCTCCATCTGACCTCTTTTGTTGTCTTGGAGCTTTAGATGTTACCTCTGCGACAATATTTCCATTTATCTCACTCATTTAGCTCACTCATTACGTATAAGCTTTCAACTGTTGGTCGGCGTTCTTTTGCTGTTTCAGGACCAACCTCCTGGAACAAACTTCCTCTCTTCCTCCGTCAGCGACCGATCCTCTCTGCTTTCAAATCAAACCTCGAAACCCACATGTTTCCCCGTCATTGAAGCTCATTCTCTCTTTCCTTCCTCATTCTTGACTTTAGGTCTATTTCTCAAAAGTGTGTGTGTTATCTTCTTGTTCGTCTGTGTGTAGCGTCTTTGTTTGAATGCGTTGTGAATGCTTAACGCGAGTGTGTGCGCGTTTGTGTGTGCGTGTTAGTGTGTTTGGGCACGAAATTGTATAACGAAAGATACGCTTGCGTGTTTGTTAGTTTGTTTCCATGTTGATCTTAAAGGTGAACCCTGACGGATGAGTTTTTGCAAAAAAACACGTCGAGATTACCAGAAACACAGCCTTTTCAAGGATCAGAACACTCACTTTGCTCTGGTTTCCTATAAATTAAACCGTCAAAACGGCGATTCCTCTTTGGCGGAGATGCCGGAGAGAGTAGCCATTTTGGATGGGGTGGGTGGAGGTCACTCATTGTGGTTGAAGAGTTTTCTTTTTTTTGTAATGCAGTAAAAAACCAAATCGGAGCTATTTCCTTTGTTGTGAGTGAAACTCCTTTTAATAAACTGTATACAAATTTTAAAAAAAAAAAAAAAGGCTTGTATTGCGAAACTTCGGAGCTATTTCCTTTGTTGTCAGTGAAACTCCTTTAGATAAACTGTATAAAAATTTAAAAAAAAGAAAAAAGGCTTGTATTTCGAAACTTTCGTGGAAACGATTTGGTCTAAACGTAGGCGGCCATTAAAAAAGAAACGGCATACGGCTTCTCTTTGGGTGAAATAATTTGACTTCCTGCACCTCCGCAAAGGAGGAATCGCCGATTTGACGGTTTGATTTATAGGAAACCAGAGCAAAGTGAGTGTTGCAATCTCGGTAAAGGGTGTTTTCCTGGTGATCTGGACGTGTTTCTTCCCCAAAAACGCATCCGTCAGGGTGCCCCTTTAAGATTGAAGAATTATTTTCATAGCAGTCCCAGGAAAGTCACGGAAAACAGACACAAATAGACGAATACAACAACAAAAGTTGTAAACCCGAAAACAAAGAAAGAAATGGGAAACAAACTTCAAACATAATGTCAAACACAAAGAATATGGATAAATAACAATAAAAATGCAATAGATGCAGATGAAGAACAGAGCATCATATCTATGGAAATCATCTCATCTAAAGTAGTCTCTTGAGGTGTTTTCCAAACAAAATAAGCAATCAACGTGCTGTAATGTTAAAAAAGAGGAAAGAAAAGAGGATATCGTTGTTTTTAACCTTAAACATTTAAAATGTTGTTTCCTCTCGATGAATGATTTAAAAAAAAAGACTGTGCCTTAAAAACTACCAGCAAATTTCGTTTTCTTTTCTTCCATTGTATTCCATTTTAACACACAACAAACAGTGGAGAGAAAGCAAAAACCAACAACGCTGCGTTCAATCAAATATATTATGATATTTAAAAGTTATATTTTATTTTGAAACATAATTCTCTTTGTTTCTTTTTCTTCTATCTAAATAATCAAACAACTTTTCCTGCTTCCCTTCCCCCTTCTTTCTCTTCCTTGTTCACCCCTATTCTCCACATGTTTCTCCCCCCCCCCTTCCCCTTCTTTCTCTTCCTTGTTCACCCCTATTCTCCACATGTTTCTCCCCCCCCCCTTCCCCTTCTTTCTCTTCCTTGTTCACCCCTATTCTCCACATGTTTCTCCCCCCCCCCTTCCCCTTCTTTCTCTTCCTTGTTCACCCCTATTCTCCACATGTTTCTTCCCTCCCTTCTCCTTCTTTCTCTTCCTTGTTCACCCCTATTCTCCACATGTTTCTTCCCCCCCTTCTCCTTCTTTCTCTTCCTTGTTCACCCCTATTCTCCACATGTTTCTTCCCCCCCTTCCCCTTCTTTCTCTTCCTTGTTCACCCCTATTCTCCACATGTTTCTCACCCCTATTCTCCACATGTTTCTCCCCCCCCCTTCCCCTTCTTTCTCTTCCTTGTTCACCCCTATTCTCCACCTGTTTCTTCCCCCCCTTCTCCTTCTTTCTCTTCCTTGTTCACCCCTATTCTCCACATGTTTCTCCCCCCCCCTTCCCCTTCTTTCTCTTCCTTGTTCACCCCTATTCTCCACATGTTTCTTCCCCCCCTTCTCCTTCTTTCTCTTCCTTGTTCACCCCTATTCTCCACCTGTTTCTTCCCCCCCTTCTCCTTCTTTCTCTTCCTTGTTCACCCCTATTCTCCACATGTTTCTCCCCCCCCCCTTCCCCTTCTTTCTCTTCCTTGTTCACCCCTATTCTCCACATGTTTCTCCCCCCCCCCTTCCCCTTCTTTCTCTTCCTTGTTCACCTCTATTCTCCACCTGTTTCTTCCCTCCCTTCCCCTTGTTTCTCTTCCTTGTTCACCCCTATTCTCCACCTGTTTCTCCCCCCCCCTTCCCCTTCTTTCTCTTCCTTGTTCACCCCTATTCTCCACCTGTTTCTCCCCCCCCCTTCCCCTTCTTTCTCTTCCTTGTTCACCCCTATTCTCCACATGTTTCTCCCCCCCCTTCCCCTTCTTTCTCTTCCTTGTTCACCCCTATTCTCCACCTGTTTCTTCCCCCCCTTCTCCTTCTTTCTCTTCCTTGTTCACCCCTATTCTCCACATGTTTCTCCCCCCCCTTCTCCTTCTTTCTCTTCCTTGTTCACCCCTATTCTCCACCTGTTTCTCCCCCCCCCTTCCCCTTCTTTCTCTTCCTTGTTCACCTCTTTCACCTGTTTCTTCCCTCCCTTCTCCTTCTTTCTCTTCCTTGTTCACCCCTATTTCCACCTGTTTCTCCCCCCCCTTCCCCTTCTTTCTCTTCCTTGTTCACCCCTATTCTCCACCTGTTTCTTCCCCCCCCCTTCCCCTTCTTTCTCTTCCTTGTTCACCTCTATTCTCCACCTGTTTCTTCCCTCCCTTCTCCTTCTTTCTCTTCCTTGTTCACCCCTATTCTCCACATGTTTCTCCCCCCCCCCTTCCCCTTCTTTCTCTTCCTTGTTCACCCCTATTCTCCACCTGTTTCTCCCCCCCCCTTCCCCTTCTTTCTCTTCCTTGTTCACCCCTATTCTCCACCTGTTTCTCCCCCCCCCTTCCCCTTCTTTCTCTTCCTTGTTCACCCCTATTCTCCACCTGTTTCTCCCCCCCCCTTCCCCTTCTTTCTCTTCCTTGTTCACCCCTATTCTCCACCTGTTTCTCCCCCCCCCTTCCCCTTCTTTCTCTTCCTTGTTCACCCCTATTCTCCACCTGTTTCTCCCCCCCCCCTTCCCCTTCTTTCTCTTCCTTGTTCACCCCTATTCTCCACCTGTTTCTCCCCCCCCCTTCCCCTTCTTTCTCTTCCTTGTTCACCCCTATTCTCCACCTGTTTCTCCCCCCCCCTTCCCCTTCTTTCTCTTCCTTGTTCACCCCTATTCTCCACCTGTTTCTCCCCCCCCCTTCCCCTTCTTTCTCTTCCTTGTTCACCCCTATTCTCCACCTGTTTCTCCCCCCCCCTTCCCCTTCTTTCTCTTCCTTGTTCACCCCTATTCTCCACCTGTTTCTCCCCCCCCCTTCCCCTTCTTTCTCTTCCTTGTTCACCCCTATTCTCCACCTGTTTCTCCCCCCCCCCTTCCCCTTCTTTCTCTTCCTTGTTCACCCCTATTCTCCACATGTTTCTCCCCCCCCCTTCCCCTTCTTTCTCTTCCTTGTTCACCCCTATTCTCCACCTGTTTCTCCCCCCCCCTTCCCCTTCTTTCTCTTCCTTGTTCACCCCTATTCTCCACCTGTTTCTCCCCCCCCCTTCCCCTTCTTTCTCTTCCTTGTTCACCCCTATTCTCCACATGTTTCTCCCCCCCCCCTTCCCCTTCTTTCTCTTCCTTGTTCACCCCTATTCTCCACATGTTTCTCCCCCCCCCTTCCCCTTCTTTCTCTTCCTTGTTCACCCCTATTCTCCACATGTTTCTCCCCCCCCTTCCCCTTCTTTCTCTTCCTTGTTCACCCCTATTCTCCACCTGTTTCTTCCCTCCCTTCCCCTTCTTTCTCTTCCTTGTTCACCCCTATTCTCCACCTGTTTCTCCCCCCCCCCTTCCCCTTCTTTCTCTTCCTTGTTCACCCCTATTCTCCACCTGTTTCTTCCCTCCCTTCCCCTTCTTTCTCTTCCTTGTTCACCCCTATTCTCCACCTGTTTCTCCCCCCCCCTTCCCCTTCTTTCTCTTCCTTGTTCACCCCTATTCTCCACATGTTTCTCCCCCCCCCCTTCCCCTTCTTTCTCTTCCTTGTTCACCCCTATTCTCCACCTGTTTCTTCCCCCCCTTCCCCTTCTTTCTCTTCCTTGTTCACCCCTATTCTCCACATGTTTCTCCCCCCCCCCTTCCCCTTCTTTCTCTTCCTTGTTCACCCCTATTCTCCACCTGTTTCTCCCCCCCCCCTTCCCCTTCTTTCTCTTCCTTGTTCACCCCTATTCTCCACATGTTTCTTCCCCCCCTTCCCCTTCTTTCTCTTCCTTGTTCACCCCTATTCTCCACATGTTTCTCCCCCCCCCCTTCCCCTTCTTTCTCTTCCTTGTTCACCCCTATTCTCCACATGTTTCTCCCCCCCCCCTTCCCCTTCTTTCTCTTCCTTGTTCACCCCTATTCTCCACCTGTTTCTCCCCCCCCCCTTCCCCTTCTTTCTCTTCCTTGTTCACCCCTATTCTCCACCTGTTTCTCCCCCCCCCCTTCCCCTTCTTTCTCTTCCTTGTTCACCCCTATTCTCCACCTGTTTCTCCCCCCCCCTTCCCCTTCTTTCTCTTCCTTGTTCACCCCTATTCTCCACATGTTTCTCCCCCCCCTTCCCCTTCTTTCTCTTCCTTGTTCACCCCTATTCTCCACCTGTTTCTTCCCTCCCTTCCCCTTGTTTCTCACCCCTATTCTCCACCTGTTTCCCCCCCCCTTCCCCTTCTTTCTCTTCCTTGTTCACCCCTATTCTCCACATGTTTCTCCCCCCCCCCTTCCCCTTCTTTCTCTTCCTTGTTCACCCCTATTCTCCACATGTTTCTCCCCCCCCCCTTCCCCTTCTTTCTCTTCCTTGTTCACCCCTATTCTCCACATGTTTCTTCCCCCCCTTCTCCTTCTTTCTCTTCCTTGTTCACCCCTATTCTCCACCTGTTTCTTCCCTCCCTTCCCCTTCTTTCTCTTCCTTGTTCACCCCTATTCTCCACCTGTTTCTTCCCTCCCTTCCCCTTCTTTCTCTTCCTTGTTCACCCCTATTCTCCACATGTTTCTCCCCCCCCCCTTCCCCTTCTTTCTCTTCCTTGTTCACCCCTATTCTCCACCTGTTTCTCCCCCCCCCTTCCCCTTCTTTCTCTTCCTTGTTCACCCCTATTCTCCACCTGTTTCTCCCCCCCCCTTCCCCTTCTTTCTCTTCCTTGTTCACCCCTATTCTCCACCTGTTTCTCCCCCCCCTTCCCCTTCTTTCTCTTCCTTGTTCACCCCTATTCTCCACCTGTTTCTCCCCCCCCTTCCCCTTCTTTCTCTTCCTTGTTCACCCCTATTCTCCACATGTTTCTCCCCCCCCTTCCCCTTCTTTCTCTTCCTTGTTCACCCCTATTCTCCACCTGTTTCTCCCCCCCCCTTCCCCTTCTTTCTCTTCCTTGTTCACCCCTATTCTCCACCTGTTTCTCCCCCCCCCTTCCCCTTCTTTCTCTTCCTTGTTCACCCCTATTCTCCACCTGTTTCTCCCCCCCCCCTTCCCCTTCTTTCTCTTCCTTGTTCACCCCTATTCTCCACCTGTTTCTCCCCCCCCCCTTCCCCTTCTTTCTCTTCCTTGTTCACCCCTATTCTCCACCTGTTTCTCCCCCCCCCTTCCCCTTCTTTCTCTTCCTTGTTCACCCCTATTCTCCACCTGTTTCTTCCCCCCCCTTCCCCTTCTTTCTCTTCCTTGTTCACCCCTATTCTCCACCTGTTTCTCCCCCCCCCTTCCCCTTCTTTCTCTTCCTTGTTCACCCCTATTCTCCACCTGTTTCTCCCCCCCCCTTCCCCTTCTTTCTCTTCCTTGTTCACCCCTATTCTCCACCTGTTTCTCCCCCCCCTTCCCCTTCTTTCTCTTCCTTGTTCACCCCTATTCTCCACCTGTTTCTCCCCCCCCTTCCCCTTCTTTCTCTTCCTTGTTCACCCCTATTCTCCACCTGTTTCTCCCCCCCCCCTTCCCCTTCTTTCTCTTCCTTGTTCACCCCTATTCTCCACCTGTTTCTCCCCCCCCTTCCCCTTCTTTCTCTTCCTTGTTCACCCCTATTTCCACCTGTTTCTTCCCTCCCTTCCCCTTCTTTCTCTTCCTTGTTCACCCCTATT
>CM065686.1:29216590-29219090 GCA_017654935.2 Phymorhynchus buccinoides
GAAGGGATTCTGTCTTCTAGTTCACGAGATACAGCTTGAAGAAGAAACATATAGCGCAAAGAAGGAAATTTCGGTTTTCAAGGTCACACTTCAAGGTCAAGGTCAGCATGGTGATAATTTATGCTCGGATGTTTTCTTCTCTAGGGTATACAGTACCACACACAATCTGAAGCGCTTCTGTCAAGTACCAATGTGGAAAATATGGCTTAAAACCCAATGTGTAGACCCCTACCACTTTCAAGGCCTACTGATCGCCAGGACCGTGACCTTGACCTTGATCGGTAAGCCACCATCAAAACGGGCATAAGCCAAAGTACCTTCATGCCAAATTTGAAGACTCTAACACTAACGGTGTGGGAGTTATGGCCCCTGAAAGATTTTCGGTTTTCAAGGTCGTACGCCAAGGTCAAGGTCACGACGGCAAAATGGTTTGCGCGGATGCCTTCCTCTCATGGTGACACACCAGCACACAAAATGTGACGTGATTCTGTCAACCCGTTCGAAAGATATCCTTGGGACAGACAGAAGGAGAAAAAAATGACCCTCCGATTTTCAGGCTCCAGCGATCTTTTTGACCTTGACCTTGATCGGTATGCCATCATCAGAACGGGCATAAGCCAAACCACCTTCATACCAAGTTTCAACATCCTATGTCGATCGGTGCCCGAGATATGGCTAAAAATAGATTTTCGGTTTTCAAGGTCGTACGTCAAGGTCAAGGTCACGACGGCAAAATGGTTTGCGCCGATCTCTTCCTATTAAGGAGGCACACCTTCACACAAAATTTGACGCGATTCGGTCAAGCGGTTCGGGAGATATCCTTGGGACAGACAGGGAAAAAAAAGGAAAAAAAATACAAACCAGCCCATCTCAAAGTCCGTTACCTTCGGTGACGGACAAAAACAAACAACCCCCCCCCCCAAAAAAAAAAAACCCCACCAAACAAACAAACAGACAAACCAGCCCATCGCAAAGTCCGATCACCTTCGGTGACGGACAATAAAGAAGAAACCAAATGTACAAGGAAAGACGGAAGGTGGGTAGAATAAGTGAGAGTAGAGGGGAAAAGAAAAGTGGTGTGGGAGCGGGCTGGGTGGGGGTGATGATGAGGGGTGGGGATGGGGTGTAAAGAAATGGGAGCATCGTAACATCTGCTGTTGATGATGTATGAATGTGTCTCAGAGGATGTTTCTTTTTGTCCGTCACCGAAGGTGAACGGACTTTGCGATGGGCTGGTTTGTATTTTTTTTTTTTTTTTTTTTTCTGTCTGTCCCAAGGATATCTCCCGAACCGCTTGACCGAATCGCGTGAAATTTCGTGTGAAGGTGTGCCTCCTTAATAGGAAGAGATCGGCGCAAACCATTTTGCCGTCGTGACCTTGACATTGACGTACGACCTTGAAAACCGAAAATCTATTTTTAGCCAAAAGAGAGAGAGAGAGAGAGAGAGAGAGAGAGAGAGAGAGAGAGAGAGAGAGAGAGAGGGGGGGGGAGGGGGGATGCAGACAGGCAGACAGAGAGACAGAGAGAGGGAAGGTGGGAATTGAAAAGATAGCCAATGGGATAATATAGGAAACGGGATGGGACACTGCAACCAAGTGCAATAATGTCATTCTGAAAGGCACATAATTTTCATAACATGGGCCTACTTTCATACTTTGGTCACCAAACTAAGGAGCCGTTCCCACACACCATGGAGAAAGATGCTGTGAAAGCAGCAGCCTCGCACTATAATCCGTCTCAGACAACCCATCCCGGTGTTACATAATTGGGCCGGCCGCACCATTTGGTTCAAAATTTTTTTTATTCAACAATTTCAAATTATAAGCAATAACGAGGTAACTGGGTAACAACAAGCATATAGCTTATAACGTACCCGTACACAATACATACATGGCCGCACCATTTATGATTACGTGGACTGACAAACGTCTTACTTAATGACGAAATGAGGCATGGTGGGAAAGGCCAAATTAATTATGTTGTTAATACAAATAAAATAAAACATAAAACTAAAAAGGCTTAGAAAACATTTGTAAACGTTGTCTGCAAGCATTCAAGCATTCAAAGATCGCCGATATTGAATCTTTTTTCTACTTCTCATGATTGTTTGCCGGATCAGCCCGCACAAAACAGTAATCAGGATAGACTGAAATCGCCATCTGTATCCGTTTCTTCGTTTCGGTTTTTATTGGTAATATTCTTCAATAATAGCTACAAGGTTAGCGAACGCGCGCACGCGCGCGCGCGCGCGTGTGTCTGTGTGTGTGTGTGTGTGTGTGTGTGTGTGTGTGTGTGTGTGTGTGTGTGTGTGTGTGTGTGTGTGTGTGTGTGTGTGTGTGTGTGTGTGCGCGTGCGCGTGTGTGTGTGTACGTGCGTGCGTATATGCGTGTGTGCGTGCGTGTGCCTGCGCGCGTGTGTATATGTCCACAAATACTCACAACTCACATAGACCGTTCACCAGAGGGATGGTGGGATTATTCGTCTTCCTCTACCGAGGA
>CM065686.1:29226590-29249090 GCA_017654935.2 Phymorhynchus buccinoides
AGTATTGTTACTATTGTAGTTCATTCCGGACAGGTGTGAGAACTCGTATGTACCTCCATCCACGTGTATGCATAATTGTGCACTCTTACATACACACATGTACGCACACAGTGACGCGCTCCCGCGCGCGCACACGCACGCACGCACACACACGCACACGCACACGCACACGCACACGCACACGCACACACACGCGCACGCACGCACGCATGCACGCGCGCGCACGCACGCACACACACGCACGCACACACACACACACACGCACACACACGCACACACAGCAGGTGGTTACAAACATTTTTAAGAGAGAGAGAGAGAGAGAGAGAGAGAGAGAGAGAGAGAGAGTGAGAGAGAGGAGAGGGGAGAGAGGGGGGGGGGGGATTATGCTCAAATGATACAATTGGCCCAGCCCGTAATCCAGCCTACTCGACATTTGAATCGCACGAAAAGCCACTAAGAATGATTTCCAAGCTTTCAAACCAGCATCAGCCTTATAACCGCATTGCACTGAAGCTGACACTGTTAGACAGTCTGACACTGCGCAGACGACTTAAACATCGGTGCCAAGACCTCAACATGTTAAATCGACTGTAGAAAAAAAAAGAGGATAATCGTCTCTGTCATTCCTCATCTTGTCATAAACTGGCTGATGTTCATGCTTTGATTGTTGTAGCGCACGATAGGCCTTTAGTTATGGTCTGGTGAGATTGCTGCATTGCGCAGGCAAAACGATCGTCGGTCATTTAGCGTTGTGCATCGGCAGTCAGTTTTTCGTTGCAATATTTAAAAGAAAAGATCTTGTTGGGAATAGCTGTGAAATTATTTCACGAGTTGTGAAAGTACGGCGGTCATATTTGTTATTACGTATTATTACGTCTTCGTGTGACTGAGTTTGCGATTCTGCGATTTGTGCTTTTTAGATCAGCTCCACTGTCATTAGGCCTACATTCTAAATAATGAGTGCGTTCAGATCTCTTATTATCGTTTTTATTTGTCATAAACAAACAAACAAACAAACAAACAAATAAATGAACAAAACAATATGAAAACAAACCCAGAGCACACGAGTTATTGCCATTTTAAATCAATATCACTCTCTCTAGATAGTATAAACTCTGTGCCCCCCAAAGCATGTTTAAAAGCATTTGTAACCCCAGTCCAACATAGCTCTCACTTGCCCTAGTAAAAATGGACTCTTTAAACAAGTTCTGTTTTTTCCTTAAAGGGGCACCCTGACGGATGAGTTGTTGCAAGGAACACGTCGAAATCACCATGAAAACACCCTTTACAGAGATCGCAACACTCACTTTGCTCTGGTTTCCTAGACATCAAACCGTCAAATGCGCGATTCCTCCTTGGTGGAGGTGCTGGAAGTCAAATTCTTTCATTGAAAGACTCTTCTAATGGCCGCCTGAGTTTAGACCAAATCGTTTGCACGAAAATGTCACAATACAGGCCTTTTAATTTTTTTTAAATTCTATACAGTTTACCTAAAGAAGTTTCGCTCACAACAAAACAAATAGCTCCATTTTGTTTTTACTGCACTACAAAGAAGAAAAAGCTTGAACCGCAATAAGTGGCCTCCACCCACCCTGTCCAAAATGGCGTCTCTCCGGCATCTCCGCCAAGGAGGAATCGCCGTTTTGACGTTTTTTATTTATAGGAAACCAGGGCAAAGTGAGTGTTCCAATCCTTGAAAGGGCTGTCTTTCTGGTGATCTCGACGTGTTTCTTGCAAAACCTCATCCGTCAGGGTCCACCTTAAAGGCAATGGAACACGTCTATGCACGTCACCTAAACGTTGATATTTCAGATATGCTATAATAGTAATATTGTTCATCGGTGGTTGGCTAAGTCACGGGCCTACACACTGAACCCCATTGAATGACACTGTCTGAAACATCTGCACGTATGTATGTAGATACATGTATAGCATATCACTGGAAACTCGATCTCTGAACTGTCACACGAAATAACAAACCCCCCCAAAAAACAATGGACATTGAAAGCAAGCAGAAACGACCTTTAAAATAAACTTGTGTTTGCGTGACCGTCCTGATTGGAGTCTCCGTACTCCGCATGGCACCATTCATCAGCACCACGGATAGAGAAGAAGATGGCTTGGTAGAAAAAACACAATTTGCCAGGTGTCTTGCTTGTAACTTATTTCACAGTATTGGATTCTTTTTCTCTGTAATTATGTGCTCTTTCTTTGTAAGGGTGTACGGAATGAGGTGGAAATTGAACGAAGAGAACCGGAGCATGTTGCAGATTCCTACAAAATCTTGATTGAAACGCCTTTAACACGTTCGTTGTATGTTATTTTTGTGCCGCTTATTACACAAGAATCTCTTTAACTTGATAAGACGGTGGGAGATGCGAGACAGAATGAGGTGGATGCTGAGTTATAATGCACACAAAATGAAGAGAGAGAGAGAGAGAGAGAGAGAGAGAGAGAGAGAGAGAGAGAGAGAGAGAGAGAAGTCTGAAGTCTGACATATTTAAATTTGTTAGGCCACAGGCCCATACAAATGGAGTTCACATGTAATCAGTACAAAATATTAAGGACCTTGCAAAGCATTTTTCCGAACTAAATACGCTTTATAAACATATTTGCAAACTTTGAAATATAAAGTCATTTTCATTCGACAACAATAATGTCATTTTGTTCAATGAAGGACATCTGTAGTATTTACGAGGCATTAATTGAGCACGCAAAGCAGTGTATTTTGGACATATGAAATAGGTCATGAAAGAGAGACAAAGAAGAGAGAAGAGAGAGAGAGAGAGAGAGAGAGAGAGAGAGAGAGAGAGAGAGAGAGAGAGATGAGAGAGAGAGAGAGAGAGAGAGAGAGAGAGACACACAAATCACAAATGTTTAATTGTGTATAGGCGCGGCCCGTGACAATTCAGTTGCAACAGCACAACATCAAGCAAGAATTAGCTAAGCAATAAACATAAGATTAAAGAACTAAATATTGTGTGAATAATGAATGAAAGAAAATGCATACATATACTCACGGATGCATACACACAAACAGATGGAAACATAATCACATAAACTAGAATGTAGACACCTTAAAAATAACAAATAAATATAGTCGAAGATGTCACTACTCTAAGTTCGTAGGATCAATGATCAGCCCTACGTTTTCAAACGCAAGAAAAAAGAAATGTGGACAATTTAGGTTGGTTGCTGTGACGTAAGTGTCCCGCGCGACCCGCTTTCTTTATTTCTTATCTACACCCCCCCCCCCCCCCTTCTCCCCTCCCCCCCCTCTCTTTTTCATGTCTCGACCAGCCGCCACGTTAATTGCCCGGCCGCTTCAAAGAGAACGCCGAGTAAGGGAGTTGTCTCTTTGTCCCCGGTCGGCATGTAACCCCTACAGAGGTTATCTCCCTTCACCCCCCCCCCCCCTCTTATCTACCCTCTCATCACGAGATAGTGATATCAACAGTCGGCTCCCTTTGTAAGACAACCCTTCCTTTCCGAGCACGAGAAGGATTTGAATGTCGGCACGTGATAAGGATGTAATCGGCGCGTGATTGTTCGGTACTAGTATGCATAAAATTATAGCATCATCTTGTGACGTGTCGACTGCTATAAACCAATGACAGGCTTTCATTGTTTGAAAGTGAAGGCTATAATTGGCGTAGTGAGAAAAAGTTTTTCACACAAGACGCTGAAACTGACTAGAGCAACACCTCTCCCAGCCAGAATAGCCCACCTAGTAAGTCTTATTGATGACTGGTGATTGAGACTGGTTGTTTGTTTGACCCTAGTTTTGATCTAGATCCTATGTTCAATGATGAATAAGGAGTAGATAGATATGTTATAGAAAAGAAGTGGTAAACATTCTATTCTATTTATGTGCACTGATTATTTGTGTGTGTGTGTTTTTGACTTTAACACTTTTGGTACCAGAACCGGAGTTTATGCCTACTAACCCTTTTGTCTATTTTTAGTAGGAAACCTATGGGCCGCAATCTTGCACTTTATGATACCATTCCTTTCCAGGTGTTGGATGGAGAGTGATGTTGGATTGATCACCTTTTATGTTTTACTGATCTCAGTTTGTTAACTGAAATTCAGTTTATTGATTAACTAGAGCTATTGTACAAGGGAAGCCTTCTAGCCGGTTGGGATTCACTAATGCCCTGCCGACTGAAGCCCCTTGTCTCTAAGCCATAGAGATCTACATCCACCTTCTCCTGTGATTATCAGCAGGGCATCGTGGGCCGGACGATCATCCCGGACTCCACCAAGCACCAAGACGGGACCGCCGCCAAGACGACCCGCACCCAGAATCCGCGAGGAGACCACGCTGAACCGTGCCATCCCGCGAAGCCGTAACCGGAACGACTGGGAGCTACTCTCATCTGACGAGCAAGCCCAGCCACACCAGCATTCGCCGATCACTACGGAGGAACCTGACAACAGCTAAGTCCCCCGGACTGCGCCAATCATTTGAACTTTCCTACGGACACTGAAGATAATTAGTAACCCTTCCGGCATGGGGCGAACCTTATAGAAAGACAAAAGTCTTGTAAATCCTTTCGGATTCCATTGTTTTTTTTATCCATATTTTGTTTTGGCGCCATTGAGCTGCTTTATTATTATTGTTGCATAATCTTATGCAGATTTTGGGAGTAAATAAAATACAAGTGTCAAATAATCCTGAACCCTTTGGTCAGACTGATGAGAGTGGGAGTCTTGTAATTTCATGTAAAACCCTACTTCTCTCTGTCTGCCATTTAGAGCAAATCAACCACTTGTATTTCTTACAACCATACGAGCCAGAACCCGGGCACAAATATAAATTTATTAGATGAAAAGGGGCCGGGAAAGTTGCTCATCTCCCATACCCTAGAGAAGTGGGCTAAAGGCAAATTTTCTAAAGTCTTCCCTAGGGACTTAGCCTTTTAACCCATTACCTCGTCACATCTAATTGGGGGCTCGCGTCCGGGATATTTTTTTTCATAAAGTCTAACAAATTTCAATTCAAACTGTAGTTCCTTTTCAAAAACTTATCTTGTGTCCACTGGGAAAGTTATTGTGATTTGGTTCACTGTGTTTTGATTTGATTTGTTTGAATGCTATTTATGACTTTATTTTGATGTGCATGCTATTTCTGTTTATGTTGAAATAGTTAAGTGTTGTTTGATACATTCAACTCAGCAGTTTTGTTTTTATTTTGAATAGTTGTATTTACAACCATGGCTGAGATTGTTAAACTTAGGAGGGAACTTAAAGAATGGGGAGAGTCTCTAGGATTGTCAGGCCAAGAGTTAGCAAATTTTGTCATATCTGAATATGACAAAGAGAAAGCTCGCGAGGTGGCTGAGAAAGACAAACAGAGAGCTCATGAGGCTCAAGAGAAAGCTCGGGAGGCTCAGGAGGCCGAGAAAGACAAACAGAGAGCTCATGAGGCTCAAGAGGCTGAAAGCTCGGGAGGCTCAAGAAGCTGAGAAAGACAAACAGAGAGCTCATGAGGCTCAAGAGGCTGATAAAGCTCGGGAGGAAGTTCAGAAAGACAAACAGAGAGCTCATGAGGCGCAAGAGGCTGATAAAGCTCGCGACACTCAGGAGCAAGAGCAAATCCGTACTCATGAGTTAAGGCAGAGGCAACTAGTGCAGGATGCCAAAAATAAAGAACTCGAACTTGAAGCCACTGAGCGGGAAAAAGCGCGAGACCATGAGCTAGCTATGAAGCAGCTTGAAAACTCAGCAGACTCTGAGACTGCTGCCCCTCAAAATTTTCCCCCTCCCATTCATACCTCAGCCATGACCTTCACATTGGAGGCATTCAATGAGGCAACAGAGTCTATCGATGCATTCCTCGATAGATTTGAAAGACTGGCCCAGGAATTTGAGCTTGCTCCGGAAAAGTTCAACCTCAAGCTTGCCCAAAGTCTCAGGGGTGTGGCTTATGAGGTGTACAGTAAACTTCCGTCAAGCCAAATTACCGACTACCCAGCTTTGAAAGAAGCCCTGCTCAACAGATACGAGTTGACAGCTGACGCCTACCGGAAAAAGTTCCGGTCAACCAGAAAAGGTAGGGGAGAGTCCTATGCCCAATTTTCAGATAGACTGGGGAACTATTTGACAAAATGGGTGTCCCTTTCTGCCAAATCAGAGTCCTATGAGGATCTCCGGGAACTGATGGTTGGCGAGCAACTGCGCGAAACCATGTCCCCAGAGTTACGCACCTTTACTGCCGAACAAGGTGCCACAACTCTGGCTGACCTCATCCAGCTAAGTGACCGGTACACTCTAGCCCATGATGAACCTAGCGCCCCTAAAAGGCCAAAACTACAGCAAGTTGTTGGGTCCACTGCTTCACAGCAGAGCAGGTTTAACCCCAACTCCAACAGTGGGTCAAACAGTTCTACCCATGAACGACAACCACTGGGACAACCCTTATTCTGCTCATACTGCAAGTCGAACACCCACAATCGGGATGACTGCAGGAAACTTGCTTACAAGCGGCAAAATGTTGCAACTATGCAAGTCGTCTCGACTTCGCAGAATTGCACAAACCCCTCCCCAGTACAGTGTCCAGGCACACCGTCAGTCGTCGGACAGGCGACTGTCAACAACATCCCTGTTCAGTGTCTCTATGACACTGGACTGTCATGCGACGCAATCGTCTGCGGATCCTTAGTCCCCGCGTCAGCATACACGGGAGACTTCATCTCTCTGCAAGGCCCTGATGCTGCAATCCCCCCTTCCACTTTGCCAGTCGCCATAATCAATGTCGACACCAGATATGTTAAGGGACCCATCAAGGCAGTGCTCATGGACAGTCCTGTCTATGACCTCATACTGGGATCACAGTATGTGTTTTTAGGGCACCCCTCTCAACCTGCTATAGTTTCAGCAGCATTCCCTTCTCCCCAATCCACAAACCAACTCCCTCCCTCCTTCCCAAAGAGCAAATCTCCCTCAGCAGGGAAGAAACCTCTCAACGCGGCAAACCAAATTGCCGCGCAAGCCAATCCAGATTGTCCCAAGTCCCCAAGTCCGCCACAACTTGGAAAATCCTTCCCAAGGAATGTCCGCCTAACGACCCAAGACCACTCGCCACAGGTACCTCAGGTGAAAGGCAGCACTGTACCCGCAAACACCCACCGAAGGTACTATCGGGACAGGCCGCCGCACGTACAGCCGTCACCTACCCCTCCCTTTCAGCGAGTGGCAGTCGACTTGGTCGGGCCTCTACCTCAACGGAAGAAGAAATTCCGGTATATAGTCACCGTGGTCGACATATGTACCATGCAGTGCGATGCCGCCCCAATCTCCTCACTTGATGCTAGTCAGGTAGCCGCGGCACTCAAAGCCATTTTCGCCCGAATCGGCCTACCAAACCACATCATCAGCAATGATGAATCCAGGCTAAAGGGGAAACTCAGGCAAGAGGTGTTTGCTATTCTGCAATCAACCTTGGGACAACTCAACACAGGATTGCCGCACCAACCTCAGTCGGAATCCATTCCACTGATCTCTAACCCACCTGCTCCTTTGAACTCTGTGTTGCGACCAGATGTTCCACCATTCCAGCCGACCCAGTCTCCCCACTAATTTGTCCCTGTCGCCCAAGTCGAAAGTGGAGTCGGCGTTCCACAGGAAGATTCCGGTACCAGAATCTTTTCTTCGGGGGGCCTCTGTGACGTAAGTGTCCCGCGCGACCCGCTTTCTTTATTTCTTATCTACACCCCCCCCCCTTCTCCCCTCCCCCCCCTCTCCTTTTCATTTCTCGACCAGCCGCCACGTTAATTGCCCGGCCGCTTCAAAGAGAACGCCGAGTAAGGGAGTTGTCTCTTTGTCCCCGGTCGGCATGTAACCCCTACAGAGGTTATCTCCCTTCACACCCCCCCCCCCCCTCTCTTATCTACCCTCCTCATCACGAGATAGTGATATCAACAGTCGGCTCCCTTTGTAAGACAACCCGTCCTTTCCGAGCACGAGAAGGATTTGAATGTTGGCACGTGATAAGGATGTAATCGGCGCGTGATTGTTCGGTACTAGTATGCATAAAATTATAGCATCATCTTGTGACGTGTCGACTGCTATAAACCAATGACAGGCTTTCATTGTTTGAAAGTGAAGGCTATAATTGGCGTAGTGAGAAAAAGTTTTTCACACAAGACGCTGAAACTGACTAGAGCAACACCTCTCCCAGCCAGAATAGCCCACCTAGTAAGTCTTATTGATGACTGGTGATTGAGACTGGTTGTTTGTTTGACCCTAGTTTTGATCTAGATCCTATGTTCAATGATGAATAAGGAGTAGATAGATATGTTATAGAAAAGAAGTGGTAAACATTCTATTCTATTTATGTGCACTGATTATTGTGTGTGTGTGTTTTTGACTTTAACACTTTTGGTACCAGAACCGGAGTTTATGCCTACTAACCCTTTTGTCTATTTTTAGTAGGAAACCTATGGGCCGCAATCTTGCACTTTATGATACCATTCCTTTCCAGGTGTTGGATGGAGAGTGATGTTGGATTGATCACCTTTTATGTTTTACTGATCTCAGTTTGTTAACTGAAATTCAGTTTATTTATTAACTAGTGCTATTGTACAAGGGAAGCCTTCTAGCCGGTTGGGATTCACTAATGCCCTGCCGACTGAAGCCCCTTGTCTCTAAGCCATAGAGATCTACATCCACCTTCTCCTGTGATTATCAGCAGGGCATCGTGGGCCGGACGATCATCCCGGACTCCACCAAGCACCAAGACGGGACCGCCGCCAAGACGACCCGCACCCAGAATCCGCGAGGAGACCACGCTTGAACCGTGCCATCCCGCGAAGCCGTAACCGGAACGACTGGGAGCTACTCTCATCTGACGAGCAAGCCCAGCCACACCAGCATTCGCCGATCACTACGGAGGAACCTGACAACAGCTAAGTCCCCCGGACTGCGCCAATCATTTGAACTTTCCTACGGACACTGAAGATAATTAGTAACCCTTCCGGCATGGGGCGAACCTTATAGAAAGACAAAAGTCTTGTAAATCCTTTCGGATTTCATTGTTTTTTTATCCATATTTTGTTTTGGCGCCATTGAGCTGCTTTATTATTATTGTTGCATAATCTTATGCAGATTTTGGGAGTAAATAAAATACAAGTGTCAAATAATCCTGAACCCTTTGGTCAGACTGATGAGAGTGGGAGTCTTGTAAGTTCATGTAAAACCCTACTTCTCTCTGTCTGCCATTTAGAGCAATTCAACCACTTGTATTTCTTACAACCATACGAGCCAGAACCCGGGCACAAATATAAATTTATTAGATGAAAAGGGGCCGGGAAAGTTGCTCATCTCCCATACTCTAGAGAAGTGGGCTAAAGGCAAATTTTCTAAAGTCTTCCCTAGGGACTTAGCCTTTTAACCCATTACCTCGTCACAGTTGCCAAGATCACAATTAAGAATTCTTACACAGAGACAGAGAGCTGACAGGGAGACAGAGAAGTAAAGTCCACACATAAAGAACAGTCCGAAAGCAGAAACGTTACCTCAAAATAAAGAAACAGGTAAGTTAAGAGAAGGCAAGGCAATGTAAGGTAAGACCAAATACAAACATGCTTCACGGCAAGGGAAACGGCAGAGAAAATGAGAAAAAGAGTATACCAGAACAGATTTGTAATAAAACTAGTTTTTTAAAAACACACACACACACACAAAACAAACAAACCAACCAAAACTAAAGAGAATGCAAAGGGACAGAGGATAAAAGACAATGCATTAATAAATGGTAGGCCTATAGCGTTAGATAAGTGAGGACAACATTAATGGAGGGGTATTGACCCGAATGTACTACCAACCTTCTTTTGTCCTTTTGTGACGGTGTGTTCTGGGATATACCCATCGAAATACTGAAGGCACAAGGACAAGGTAAATGAAAAGATCGTAAGAAGCATTTATGTCATTGAAGGATAGGACCTACTTTTTTAAAAACCCGTCTCGGAGCCAACGAGAACTGACGCCGGAAAGTGAAGGCTGTTGCAGCCAAATTCTTTCCGCAAAACGCATCGCCCAGAAAATCTGCACGGCCATTAAAAGATAACGCCTTTTCAATGTACTTTCCACGCGAGTTCCTTCATGCTGAAACCGTGGATGCGCTTTTGTCTGCAAACCTGTCAAGGCATGTCTGCTTTTGGAAGTCTCCTTTTAATATGATTCAAGTTACACTGGCGCCGTGAGCCCAATAATACAGACAGACCAGCGGGTTTGGAGGCGTCAGAAAGTTAGAGGAGGAGTAGCCTGAAAGAGAGAGGCAGGACCTGGACAGAAAGACGGGAACAGAGGCACACTTCGGCATAGAGATTCTGATATGAGACATAGAACGCATCTACATAAGTCAACTTCCTATTCAATCAAAAGGTTAGAGGTAACATTTGTAATACGATCTGTGGGATAAAGCTGCAGGTAACACAAAGTAAAACTCCAAGAAACTGTCATCTTCAAGGTTTTTTTCTTTTCCAATAAAAACAAAAGCAGATGTGATAAGACTGATGGCAAATCATCACAACATTAATATCATTCAAGAGGAGTAGGAGTAGGGAGGGGGGAGGGGGGGGACGGGGGG
Organism: Phymorhynchus buccinoides; assembly: GCA_017654935.2. Taxonomy (NCBI): domain Eukaryota; kingdom Metazoa; phylum Mollusca; class Gastropoda; order Neogastropoda; family Raphitomidae; genus Phymorhynchus; species Phymorhynchus buccinoides. The sequence continues at coordinate 29,237,182 of CM065686.1, forward strand.
GGGGGGGGTAACTGGTGCAGTCGTTACATCTGAATAGCATGACAACTAGGATTGCGATGCATCACGTTTTTTCTTCAGCTACAACTTAGAAAAGAGATGAGTTTTTAGACCGGCCTTGAACGCGTCCAGAGAGTCGGAGTGTCTGAGAGACAGGGGTAAGTTGTTCCACACAGATGGAGCCTGGAACGAAAAGGAATGAAACCATAGGTTTTGGTTTTGACAGTGGCTGGTTGCAGGAGGCGTGTGTCAGAGGAAGAGCGGAGGACACGAGAAGGTGTGTAGAGATGAAGTAGGTCAGACAGGTAATCAGGGGCAGAACCAGAGATGACACGAAGGAAAGAGTGGAGAGTTTATAGTCAATCCTATCAGAGATTTTTAACCAGTGCAGAGAGTGCAGAAGTGGCGTGACATGTTCATACTTAGAAGACTTAAGGACTAATCGGGCAGCATTGTTTTGAATTCTTTGGAGGCGACTGAGAAGATACTTTGGGAGGCCAGCAAGGAGAGAGTTGCAGTAATCGATTTTAGACAAAACAAAAGCACAGACCAAAGTTTTCGTGGCGTCAGTAGATAGATAGTGGCGAACAGAACTTATTTTGCGGAGCTGAAGGTATGCAGATCGACAAACATTTGAGACATGTTGTTGGAGAGAGAGGGTCTGATCTAACGTGACTCCGAGACTGCGAACAGAGGGGGACAGAGAGACAGGAGTGTTGTTGATTGTAACAGAATCTGGAAGAGATGGATGGCCAAGTAATCTCTTTGGACAGGCTAACATAAGTTCAGTCTTGTCTTCGTTCAACTGCAGTTTATTAACAGTCATCCATGTTTTGATATCTGCTATACAGTTCTGTGTCCTTGATACTAGCCCATCAACTTCGGCAAGAGAGGCTGACTGATTGATCTGAGTATCGTCAGACAAAACTCTCGTGGGACAATGCATGCTTACTAACGACATCAGAAACAGGAGCAGCATACAGTACAAAAAGAATGGGCCCCAAGACAGAGCCCTGGGGAACACCAAAGGAGAGGTCGGAAGGCCCTGAGTATCTGCCATTCACACAGACAGTCTGTATGCGATGTTTCAGGTAGGACTCAAACCAGGAAAGAGCAGGACCCCGAATGCCAAAAGAGTCATGGAGTCTGTGAAGGAGGATGGAGTGGTCTATTGTGTCAAAAGCAGAACTGAGGTCTAATAAAGCCAAAAGAGATACTTTGTTGTCATCAAAAGCAAGGAGGATGTCATTTACAATCTTAAGGAGGGCTGTTTCAGTGCTGTGACACTTTCTGTATGCGGACTGATGGGGGTTGAGGAGATGGTTTTCTTCAAGATGGGACAGAAGTTGAAAGAGGACAACTTTTTCTGTGAGTTTTGAGAGGAAAGAAAGATTAGACACAGGTCTATAATTTTTCAGATTGTCTTGATCTAAGGAGGATTTCTTGATCAGAGGTCGGACAATGGCAGGTTTGAAACAGGAGGGGAAGCAGCCAGACAACAGGGAGTCATTAACAACATGGGTAATATATGGTAACAAAACATCAATACATTCACAGAGCAGTGGGGAGGGGATGGGGTCAAGTTCACAGGTTTTGGGGGCAGTGCTCAAACACAGTTCTTTGATAAATTGTTCAGTTACATGGTTAAACTGCTGAAGAACAGGACCACAGTACATCTTTTCAGAAATTGGTGAAGATGCGGAAATGGAAGAATCAATTTTTTCTCGAATTAATGCTATTTTTGTTCTGAAATAATCTGAGAATTTCTGGGGGAGTTCTTCTACATTAAAATTCAATGGGAGTGGGGAACTGTTCACTTTACCTAGTATGTTGTTTGTAACAGCGAATAGCTGTTTGACTGTGGTACATGCAAGGATTTTCGAAGAATAAAAGGCGGACTTAGCACTGTCTACAAGATACGTGACATGATTCCTTGCAGCCTGGAACACCTCCCGATGAACCGTCAGGTGGGTGACACGCCACTGCTCCTCAGCTCTCCTCCTCTCCCTCTTTGCGTCCTGGAGCTCAGGTCCCACTGCGTTGTACCAGGGAGAAGGGGGACGGTCCGACACCAAGCGGCGTGTCACGGGGGCGTGTAGATCCAGCACGGCTCGTAAGACCCTGTAGAGCTGCTCAGCGGATGGTTGTAGGGGCAGGTCAGCCAGAAGGTTGTTCTTGAAGGCCTCGATGTCCAGAGAAGCCAGTCTGCGTACTTGCCTGAAGACTCTGGCAGAGGGAGGCTTGGCGAGGTGAAGCCCACATCTGACACAAAAATGGTCAGACGACAGAGTGGGCTCCACAGTCGTCGACTGCAGCAGACAATCCCCCTCTCTGTACACCACCCAGTCGACGATTTGGCCACGAACGTGAGTCGGTTCAGACACAGACTGGGAGAGGCTGAACAGACTGATAATGTCCAGGACTTTAGATGTCAACACGTGGGATGGAACATCAAAATGAACGTTGAAGTCACCCATAATGAGTAATGAACCCGGCAGACTGTTGGCATATTCAAGAAGATCAGGAAGTTGATCAACAAACATAGAGTCAGTCAATTTATTTCTTTTGCTAGGAGGGGGGCGGTACAGACAGAAAATATTGAGGGTGGACTTTTGACAAGAGAGAGTCAGTTGTGACAGTTCAAAGGAAGGGTGACTGAATGGAAAATTGGATGTGAGATTAACGTACGGTTTCAGTTTGTCCGACACAATAAAAGCCAGACCACCGCCACACGTAGTTGTAGAACGGGGAAAAGAGGAGGTGGTGTATCCTGGTGGGGCTAGATCGCGACACTTTGCTTCATCTCCAGTTTCACGGAGCCATGTTTCTGTTACACAGAAAATGTCAACATCGTTTGAAAGAATGAACTCGTTTATGGCCGAACGCTTTTCTTTGCGACCTACTGATTGAGCGTTGTAAACAGCAACACAAACGTTGGGGGATGACACACTTTCGAAAGGACGGAAAACAGGCACTTGAATTAAGTTTTCGACATTAACAGCTCTCGCCTTCTTGCCTGTCTCACTTGTTTGTGTCCTATCAGTCCAAGACACCACAGTGATTTTTCTCTGCTTGCGACGGCCTCCTCGATGTTTACGGGTTCTAGGCAGGCGACATCCAATACCAGCAGCTCTGATGGCGTCAGCAACAGCAGAGTTGAGAGGGGCAGGAGGGATTGACAGAAGTTGTTCCCGTGTGTAAGTCAGAGAGGAGGGTGGTGTAAACACAGAGAATCCAACAGGCGGGCGCCTGTGGTGGAAGGCAGAGGGGCGGTGGGTGAACAACAAAGCAGGTTGCACGTGCGTGAAATCGCGAAAGAATGGCGACTGACCTTGTGACAGCAGAGCACTAGCAAAGTTTAGCAGGAAACATGTCCAAACAACTCGAAGATGTTGAGGCAACATTTCACAAAAAAGACACCAAAATAAAGTAGAATCCATAACGAATACAGTGATACACAAATGACGATCATACACAACCACAGTCCGTCACAAACAGCACTCATTCACAGAGACGAAACCGTACAGCCAGTCAGGCGTGGCTTCGTACTCACAGATCGTACTCACATGTGACTTTCATTGTGTCTCCATCTCTATAATGTCCTCGCATCTATTTGTCCCCATAGACACGAAGACATATAGAACGGGGACATTTAGAGACAGGGACATAATAGAACGGGGACATTTAGAGACAGGGACATAGAGAACGGGGACATTTAGAGACAGGGACATAGAGAACGGGGACATTTAGAGACAGGGACATAGAGAACGGGGACATTTAGAGACAGAGACATAATAGAACGGGGACATTTAGAGACAGAGACATAGAGAACGGGGACATTTAGAGACAGGGACATAGAGAACGGGGACATTTAGAGACAGGGACATAGAGAACGGGGACAGGGACATAGAGAACGGGGACATTTAGAGACAGGGACATAGAGAACGGGGACATTTAGAGACAGGGACATAATAGAACGGGGACATTTAGAGACATGGACATAGAGAACGGGGACATTTAGAGACAAGGACATAGAGAACGGGGACATTTAGAGACAGGGACATAGAGAACGGGGACATTTAGAGACAGGGACATAGAGAACGGGGACATTTAGAGACAGGGACATATAGAGAACGGGGACATTTAGAGACAGGGACATAGAGAACGGGGACATTTAGAGACAGGGACATAGAGAACGGGGACATTTAGAGACAGGGACATAGAGAACGGGGACATTTAGAGACAGGGACATAGAGAACGGGGACATTTAGAGACAGGGACATAGAGAACGGGGACATTTAGAGACAGGGACATAGAGAACGGGGACATTTAGAGACATGGACATAGAGAACGGGGACATTTAGAGACAGGGACATAGAGAACGGGGACATTTAGAGACAGGGACATAGAGAACGGGGACATTTAGAGACAGGGACATAGAGAACGGGGACATTTAGAGACAGGGACATAGAGAACGGGGACATTTAGAGACAGGGACATAGAGAACGGGGACATTTAGAGACAGGGACATAGAGAACGTGGACATTTAGAGACAGGGACATAGAGAACGGGGACATTTAGAGACAGGGACATTTAGAGACGGGGACATATAGAACGGGGACATTTAGAGACAGGGACATAGAGACGGGGACATTTACGGGGACATTTAGAGACACAGGGACATAGAGAACGGGGACATTTAGAGACAGGGACATAGAGAACGGGGACATTTAGAGACAGGGACATAGAGAACGGGGACATTTAGAGACAGGGACATAGAGAACGGGGACATTTAGAGACAGGGACATAGAGAACGGGGACATTTAGAGACAGGGACATAGAGAACGGGGACATTTAGAGACAGGGACATAGAGAACGGGGACATTTAGAGACAGGGACATAGAGAACGGGGACATTTAGAGACAGGGACATATAGAACGGGGACATTTAGAGACAGGGACATAGAGAACGGGGACATTTAGAGACAGGGACATAGAGAACGGGGACATTTAGAGACAGGGACATATAGAACGGGGACATTTAGAGACAGGGACATAATAGAACGGGGACATTTAGAGACAGGGACATAGAGAACGGGGACATTTAGAGACAGGGACATAGAGAACGGGGACATTTAGAGACAGGGACATAGAGAACGGGGACATTTAGAGACAGGGACATAGAGAACGGGGACATTTAGAGACAGGGACATAGAGAACGGGGACATTTAGAGACAGGGACATAGAGAACGGGGACATTTAGAGACAGGGACATAGAGAACGGGGACATTTAGAGACAGGGACATAGAGAACGGGGACATTTAGAGACAGGGACATAGAGAACGGGGACATTTAGAGACAGGGACATAGAGAACGGGGACATTTAGAGACAGGGACATAGAGAACGGGGACATTTAGAGACAGGGACATAGAGAACGGGGACATTTAGAGACAGGGACATAGAGAACGGGGACATTTAGAGACAGGGACATAGAGAACGGGGACATTTAGAGACAGGGACATAGAGAACGGGGACATTTAGAGACAGGGACATAGAGAACGGGGACATTTAGAGACAGGGACATAGAGAACGGGGACATTTAGAGACAGGGACATAGAGACATAGAGAACGGGGACATTTAGAGACAGGGACATAATAGAACGGGGACATTTAGAGACAGGGACATATATAGAACGGGGACATTTAGAGACAGGGACATAGAGAACGGGGACATTTAGAGACAGGGACATAGAGAACGGGGACATTTAGAGACAGGGACATAGAGAACGGGGACATTTAGAGACAGGGACATAGAGAACGGGGACATTTAGAGACAGGGACATAGAGAACGGGGACATTTAGAGACAGGGACATAGAGAACGGGGACATTTAGAGACAGGGACATAGAGAACGGGGACATTTAGAGACAGGGACATAGAGAACGGGGACATTTAGAGACAGGGACATAGAGAACGGGGACATTTAGAGACAGGGACATAGAGAACGGGGACATTTAGAGACAGGGACATAGAGAACGGGGACATTTAGAGACAGGGACATAGAGAACGGGGACATTTAGAGACAGGGACATAGAGAACGGGGACATTTAGAGACAGGGACATAGAGAACGGGGACATTTAGAGACAGGGACATAGAGAACGGGGACATTTAGAGACAGGGACATAGAGAACGGGGACATTTAGAGACAGGGACATAGAGAACGGGGACATTTAGAGACAGGGACATAGAGAACGGGGACATTTAGAGACAGGGACATAGAGAACGGGGACATTTAGGACAGGGACATAGAGAACGGGGACATTTAGAGACAGGGACATATAGAACGGGGACATTTAGAGACAGGGACATATAGAACGGGGACATTTAGAGACAGGGACATAATAGAACGGGGACATTTAGAGACAGGGACATAGAGAACGGGGACATTTAGAGACAGGGACATAGAGAACGGGGACATTTAGAGACAGGGACATAGAGAACGGGGACATTTAGAGACAGGGACATAGAGAACGGGGACATTTAGAGACAGGGACATAGAGAACGGGGACATTTAGAGACAGGGACATAGAGAACGGGGACATTTAGAGACAGGGACATAGAGAACGGGGACATTTAGAGACAGGGACATAGAGAACGGGGACATTTAGAGACAGGGACATAGAGAACGGGGACATTTAGAGACAGGGACATAGAGAACGGGGACATTTAGAGACAGGGACATAGAGAACGGGGACATTTAGAGACAGGGACATAGAGAACGGGGACATTTAGAGACAGGGACATAGAGAACGGGGACATTTAGAGAAGGGACATAGAGAACGGGGACATTTAGAGACAGGGACATAGAGAACGGGGACATTTAGAGACAGGGACATAGAGAACGGGGACATTTAGAGACAGGGACATAGAGAACGGGGACATTTAGAGACAGGGACATAGAGAACGGGGACATTTAGAGACATGGACATAGAGAACGGGGACATTTAGAGACAGGGACATAGAGAACGGGGACATTTAGAGACATGGACATAGAGAACGGGGACATTTAGAGACAGGGACATAGAGAACGGGGACATTTAGAGACAGGGACATAGAGAACGGGGACATTTAGAGACAGGGACATAGAGAACGGGGACATTTAGAGGCAGTTACACATAGAACGGGGCACGTTGAGATGGGGACATTTTGAGGCAAAACAGTTGACGCATAGGCCCGGGGACAAAATTAATAGACAGGGGTATATCAACATGTAACCATCCCGTCAACATTAATAGACAGTGGTATATGAACATGTAACCACTCCGTCAACACGTTTTTCTCAGTCTCCATTTGTGCACATCACCCTCAGCTTAAGGTCTGCAAATGTGACAATGAAAGAGGGGTTTGTCGTCAGCATCCAACACTATTCATCAAAATAATGGGCGTCAAATCGAAAGTGGAAACAAACTGGGATATATTTCGTTTTCGGGGATTTGGGGATAGATAACCACTGGAAAAGATTAGGCCATAAAATATATGGTTAAGGAAGCAATGGGGGAATGAAAATGGGAAACCATTCTTGGGTCAAGATATTATGTTTCAAATTTTGTGTCGTTAAAATAGAAATGTATTTCCTGTTGTTGTTGTTGTTGTTTGTTGTTTTCTTCTTTCTAGTGTGCCCATAAACACCTCGGTTTCCAAACGATCGTGCACAAGACCGTCATTGCATGTCGCGCGCCATTTGCCAGTGATTTGCGCAATACATGGAAGAAAGTGAAGAATCAAAGACGGGGGGAAGGGGGGGGGGGGGGGGTAAATTAGACGAATGTATGTTTATATTGTGCAAGTTGATGATACTTTGGTTGTTATTAGGGCTGTTGTTTTGAGACCTTTCTCCGAACACCAATGTTGTGTTGATGCTTTATAGATGATAGAGCATTCTGTTGTTGAGAGGGGAACTTAAAATGAGAGTAGTGGGAACGTGTCAAAATACAATGTCTTCTTTTTCTATATAAAATCCGAATTGTTTCAGTTGTTTGTGGTGGGCTGTTTTGTGTGTTATTTTATTCATTTTCTTTCTCTTTTTAATTTGCGCGTAAAATGTAAAAGGACGACGGATAACACCAACTGTTTGACAAGGTTACGCGTCCATGTCTGGGATTAAGCATCATGTATACACACCCCAAAAAGTTAAGCAACCCTTAGCTATTACAAGGCTACCATTATTTCGTTATAAGCAGGGTTGAAGCAGTCATCCAGGCACAGGGGGGAAACACACGCTACTGAACTTTGATTTGCCAAATGAGTTTTGGACACTCCTCGTGACGTTTTCCCACAATCATTAACTTTTCAGATAGCCATATGAAACTGTTACATTGATAATTAAACATGGTATTTTTTAATTTGAACATGACAACCCTTTTTGTTTCAGAATATCAGAATGCATTTGTAAAGCCATACATTAAATTATGCGTTTTCTTATAGTCAGATAGTCAAACTTTCATTTACCAATCAATGTTGTTTTATTCTTTATTGTCCGTCACCATAGGTGAAGGACTTTGCAGTCGCTGGTTTGTATTTTTTTCTTTTTTTTTTTTTTCTGTCTGTCCCAAGGATATCTCCCGAACCGCTTGACCGAATCGCGTCAATTTTGTGTGCTGGTGTGTCACCATGAGAGGAAGGCATCCGCGCAAAATGTTTTGCCGTCGTGACCTTGACCTTGGCATACGACCTTGAAAACCGAAAATCTTTAAGGGGCCATAACTCCCACACCGTTGGTGTTAGAGTCTTCAAATTTGGCATGTAGGTACTTTGGCTTATGCCCGTTCTGATGGTGGCATACCGATCAAGGTCAAGATCACGGTCCGGGAGATCGGTAGGCCTTGAAAGTGGTAGGGGTCTACAAATTGCGTTTTAAGCCATATTTTCCACATTTGTAGTTGACAGAAACGCTTCAGATTGTGTGTGTTACTGCATACCCCAGAGAAGAACACATCCGAGCATAAATTATCACCATGCTGATCTTGACCTTGAAGTGTGACCTTGAAAACTGAAATGTCCTTCTTTGCGCTATATGTTTCTTCTTCAAGCTGTATCTCGTGAACTAGAAGACAAAATCCATTCCAATTTTGTGTCAGGATGTGACTGCTACGGGGTGTTGCAAGTGCGTGGCATTGCTGGTGACGGACATGTCTGCCGCTCGGCGACGCTCTTGTTGATTATTTGCAATAAATCTCGATTTCATCTCATCTACAGCAAAAACAAAGGGGTGGGGTGCTTAACTTTCTTCTTTGTGTATATATAAAGAACTGTTCATAGGGATGAACAATTCTCTCTCTCTCTCTCCCTCCATCCCCCCCACCCCCTCTCTTCAATTATTATTCTCGTTGTTAGCTGTTTGGTTATTTTGTTTTGCTTTAACTTTGTTTTCTGTAATGCCTTGCATCATGATGTATGCCCATACCTGTCGCCTGATTGTTTTGCATTAGTATTGGTTTCGTCCCAAAGACTGGTTGGAAGAATAGGCGTGGCCTAAAATCTCAGTCCTTGTGTAATAAAAGTTTTCAGTCTTCAGTCTCTCTGTTTGTCTGTATGTCTGTCTGCCTGTCTCTGTCTCTGTCTCTCTCTCTCTCTCTCTCTCTCTCTCTCTCTCTCTCTCTCTCTCTCTCTCTCTCTCTCTCTCTCTCTCTCTCTCTCTCTCTCTCTCTCTCTCTCTCTCTCTCTCTCTCTCTCTCTCTCTCTCTCTCTCTCTCTCTCTCATTATTCCTCATTTTTCTCCACCAATAAACCTATCTGTTTCATAACCACTTCTTGTCATGCTCAACGGTTGTTGACGTCAACGTACGTAACAAGGTCATGGCAAATATCTGTGACCTTTTACCCTTGCTTTCCCGTTACTCCCTCAAAGAAGAAGAAGAACAACAAAAAGAAGAAGAAGAAACAGAAGAAGAAACAGAGAAGAGAAGAAGAAGAAGAAGAAGAAGAGGAGGAGGAACAAGAAACAGAAGAAGAAGAAGCATGAGAAGAACAAGAGGAAGAAGAAGAAGAGGAGGTGGAGAAAGAGGAACAAGAAACAGAAGAAGAAGAAAAAGAAGAAGACGAAGAGAGAGAGAGAGAGAGAGAGAGAGAGAGAGAGAGAGAGAGAGAGAGAGAGAGAGAGAGAGAGAGAGAGCGAAAGAGAGACACAGAGAGAGAGAGAGAGAGAGAGAGAGAGAGAGAGAGAGAGAGAGAGAGAGAGAGAGAGAAAGAGAGAGAGTGTCAACTGGCATCACCCCAGCTACTTTGTTAGAATGGTAATGAAGTTTGTGGGGCTGCGCTAGGCGGGCTAATCCTCACAGTCAGTTACGTATGTGGGTTGTTCCCCTCTTTTCCCTTTCACTGTCCTTGTTCTGCAGAGAAGCACTTGGGATTGAGAATGCTTGCGAGCATCACGTGTGCTTTCGGGGAACAAAACGAGAGAGAGAGAGAGAGAGAGAGGGTGTGGATGACTATACAGGAAAGTTAAAGAAAAAGCAGCTAGAGAATGTAGCTGCCACCCTCCCCCTCCCCGCGCCCCCCATTCCTAACCACCATCATACCCAGCTTCCCAACGCGCGCGCGCGCACACACACACACACACGCACGCACACTCACACACACGCACACGCGCGCACACGCGCACGCACACGCACACACACACACACACACACACACACACACACACACACACGCACGCACGCACGCACGCACGCACGCACACGCACACGCACACACACGCACACGCGCACACACACACACACACACACACACACACACACCACCCCCGCCCATATTCATGCATCTGTTTTTGAACACCTCAGGCGAACATACCTAATAATTGAGCTTATTAATGATACTGCAAGCTCACCATTGGTATTTTGGCATTTGGTATATATTCTAGTCACAGAGACTTATCACTGTGAAATTTGGGCTGCTCACCCCCGGAGAGCGCGTCGCCGCAAGTGCAGCCCCTACCCCGTCTCCGTAATTTGATAGATGTAGCCAATAATGTTGCTGGTGAGTTCGGCTAGCTTACTGTAGGAGTAGACATAGCAAACTGCAATTTAAGTGTGACAATATTATGGACATTCTGGTCTGTTTTAACTTAAAGTGGCACTCAATTACAAGAGCAAAGTGTATATGACAAACTTTTATTACAAAGACCTACCGCTTATCTTTTCCATTTATTTTACATGACCGACAGCTAAATATTCTTAAACAAGGTTACACGTTAATGACTTGGTTAATATTTATTGTTTGATTATTGATACACGCAACATGGACGTTTTGGCAAAGTTTTAGCTTAGACACCCCCGTCTTTTTAATTTTTGCCTTGGAATTTCACCGAGAAGCGACATTCTGTCGTTCTCGGTAAATATATAGGGTTAGGATCAGCCTAGGGATATTGCCATGGAACTAAAAGAACCAGACTTTGAGATTGAGAGTCGTAAACAGGGGGTGGTGTAAGGTACAACTTTGCCCACGTTGCTGCAGCATAGGCCTATTTTCGGAACATCCTTTTTTCAGATTAAGATCGAGATCAACAGCAAACAGCCAGTTGTAAAATAGGAAAGAGCGAACGAGATCATGTAGAAATGAGATTTGTTATTGCGACAGTTGGAATGGAGTCTACGAACTAACTCTTAACGTAAGTCGTTATTCTGAGCAAAGACAAGAAAATAAGAAATGCTGGCAGGAAACACGAAAGATAGTTATTTTCCCCCGATATCCATTCGACGGTACGGTTTTTACTGTTGTAATCGAAAATGAATTAAGAAATAGAACAAAAATGGCAGCACGCGAATTTGTCCATGCTCAAGTTCTATTGGAACACCATGGCACCCTTAGGTCTACTACATACTGCAGGACCTGTGGCAGACACATCAATCCTACTA
>CM065686.1:29256590-29261590 GCA_017654935.2 Phymorhynchus buccinoides
TCACGTTGCAATACTATTAAGTAATTACCGATTCATTAGCTTATTCATTCATACATTTTATTCAAACAAAACTCAAGGTGCATTAATTAATTAACTTAAATATTGACGGTGCTTAGTTTTGATATATCAGTGATCTTGGCAATGCTTTGTTTCACTCTCTAAGCTGATTGTCAAGAAAAATAAATACATAAATAATTACACAATGCAGAGGACGAGATAGCAACAGGGAGTGAGAAAGAGAGATAGAGAGACAGACAGAAATCAAACAAACAAACAAAATTTCCTTGGGAAGACAAGGAGGGGGCAGGCAGACTGGGAAAAGCAGACATAGGCTTTGTTTGTCATGGCAACAGATTTGTGTCACGTAGTCTGATGCCAATAAAAAAAAAAGTAACATTATACCGAATTGAATTGCAGTGTGATTCCCATTATGCACACCTTGAAGAACATGACTGCAGCCAGGCGGAGACTGAACATAGCTCCTGTAATGACATACCCGCAGGTGTGGACAACTCGCATTAATGTCAGAAAAGAGAGAGATTCTTGTTAAGAAAGCAATAAGATCGGTTTAGGTGGGGTTTTGTGTGTGTGTGTGTGTGTGTGTGTGTGTGTGTGTGTGCGTGTGCGTGCGCGCGTGTGCGTGCGTGCGTGTGTACGTGCGTGCGTGCGTGTGTATGTGTGTCTCTCTCTGTTAGATAAGATGAGATTGGGGGTGTATCTATGTCTGTACATAATCTTTGTGCGTGGGAGGAAAAAAAAGAGTGAGAGAGAGGAGAGAGAGAGAGAGAGAGAGAGAGAGAGAGAGAGAGAGAGAGAGAGAGAGAGAGAGAGAGAGAGAGAGAGAGAGAGAGAGAGAGAGAGAGACAGACAGACACACACAGAGAGAGAGAGAGAGAGAGAGAGAGAGAGAGAGAGAGAGAGAGAGAGAGAGAGAGAGAGAGAGAGAGAGAGAGAGAGAGAGAGCGACAGACAGACAGAGAGAGACAGAGAGAGAGCGAGAGAGCGAAAGAGATGGAGAGTGAGTATGAGAGTGTTATTGTGTGTGTGTGGAGGGGTGTGGGTGGGTGTGAGAGAGAGAGAGAGTGAGTGAGTGAGTGAGTGATCGAGTGTGTGTGTGTGTGTGTGTGTGTGTGTGTGTGTGTGTGTGTGTGTGTGTGTGTGTGTGTGTGTGTGTGTGTGAGAGAGAGAGAGAGAGAGAGAGAGAGAGAGAGAGAGAGAGAGAGAGAGAGAGAGAGAGAGAGAGAGACAGAGAGAGACAGAGAGAGACAGACAGACAGACAGACACTAACAAAGACAAACAACAAAAAACAAACAAACGTGTAGACAGAAAGTCAGACAAACACACAGAGATGAGAGGGAAAGACAGACAGTCAAACAAAGACGCACACATCGAAAGATACACGGAACAAAGGAACAAAACAGACAGATTAACAGACAAACAAACAGTCAGACAGAGACAACATGACACGGAGACAGTAAGACGGAAGCATAGAAAGGATTACAAAAGGATTACAATCAAAGTGGCACATACATTTCATAGAATGCGCCTTAGTGGGTGTTTCATCGCCACTTGGCTTGTACAATGAAAAGAGATTTCTTAGTCGTATTTTTTAAGTAGGCCCATCTTTAAAAGGGCCACACGTGTTACCATTGAGTTTTATCTCTGCGAATGTAACTTGTAGCTTTATGGCGACCCCTTTAAAAGGGAACATTGTGTTAGAGTACGTATTAGTAGCGATAGGAAGGTTATAAGGGGCGTGGATGATTGTGTGCCTGGGAGTTTCTGCTTTAAAAACAAATATTATTTACGTTCATTTCTGGATCTCTTATTAATGTTGCTTGGCCGTCATTATCTGCCTCTGTCTCTTTCCCACAAGGTCAGGTCCCATTATGGTCAGGTCCCATTATGGTCAGGTCCCATTATGGTCAGGTCCCATTATGGTCAGGTCCCATTATGGTCAGGTCCCATTATGGTCAGGTCCCATTATGGTCAGGTCCCATTATGGTCAGGTCCCATTATGGTCAGGTCCCATTATGGTCAGGTCCCACATGGTCAGGTCCCATTATGGTCAGGTCCCATTATGGTCAGGTCCCATTATGGTCAGGTCCCATTATGGTCAGGTCCCATTATGGTCAGGTCCCATTATGCACAGGTCCCATTATGGTCAGGTCCCATTATGCACAGGTCCCATTATGCACAGGTCAGGTCCCATTATGGTCAGGTCCCATTATGGTCAGGTCCCATTATGCTCAGGTCCCATTATGCACAGGTCCCATTATGCTCAGGTCCCATTATGGTCAGGTCCCATTATGCTCATGTCCCATTATGCACATGTCCCATTATGCTCAGGTCCCATTATGGTCAGGTCCCATTATGCTCAGGTCCCATTATGCACATGTCCCATTATGCTCATGTCCCATTATGCACATGTCCCATTATGCTCATGTCCCATTATGGTCATGTCCCATTATGGTCAGGTCCCATTATGCACATGTCCCATTATGCTCATGTCCCATTATGCATGTCCCATTATGCTCATGTCCCATTATGCACATGTCCCATTATGGTCAGGTCCCATTATGGTCAGGTCCCATTATGGTCAGGTCCCATTATGCACAGGTCCCATTATGCTCAGGTCCCATTATGCTCAGGTCCCATTATGCTCATGTCCCATTATGCACATGTCCCATTATGCTCATGTCCCATTATGCACATGTCCCATTATGCTCATGTCCCATTATGCACATGTCCCATTATGCTCATGTCCCATTATGCTCATGTCCCATTATGCACATGTCCCATTATGCTCATGTCCCATTATGCTCATGTCCCATTATGCTCATGTCCCATTATGCACATGTCCCATTATGCACATGTCCCATTATGCTCATGTCCCATTATGCTCAGGTCCCATTATGCTCAGGTCCCATTATGCTCAGGTCCCATTATGGTCAGGTCCCATTATGCACATGTCCCATTATGCACATGTCCCATTATGCTCAGGTCCCATTATGCACAGGTCCCATTATGCACAGGTCCCATTATGCACAGGTCCCATTATGCACAGGTCCCATTATGGTCAGGTCCCATTATGCACAGGAACAGGTCCCATTATGGTCAGGTCCCATTATGCTCAGGTCCCATTATGAACAGGTCCCATTATGCTCAGGTCCCATTATGAACAGGTCCCATTATGCACAGGTCCCATTATGAACAGGTCCCATTATCAGGTCCCATTATGTCCCATTACAGGTCCCATTATGCTCAGGTCCCATTATGAACAGGTCCCATTATGCACAGGTCCCATTATCAGGTCCCATTATGAACAGGTCCCATTATGCTCAGGTCCCATTATGGTCAGGTCCCATTATGCTCAGGTCCCATTATGCACAGGTCCCATTATGGTCAGGTCCCATTATGGTCAGGTCCCATTATGAACAGGTCCCATTATGCTCAGGTCCCATTATGAACAGGTCCCATTATGCTCAGGTCCCATTATGAACAGGTCCCATTATGAACAGGTCCCATTATGAACAGGTCCCATTATGAACAGGTCCCATTATGCTCAGGTCCCATTATGAACAGGTCCCATTATGCTCAGGTCCCATTATGAACAGGTCCCATTCTGCCAGGTCCCATTATGAACAGGTCCCATTATGCTCAGGTCCCATTATGAACAGGTCCCATTCTGCTCAGGTCCCATTATGAACAGGTCCCATTCTGCTCAGGTCCCATTATGAACAGGTCCCATTCTGCTCAGGTCCCATTATGAACAGGTCCCATTATGAACAGGTCCCATTATGAACAGGTCCCATTATGAACAGGTCCCATTATGAACAGGTCCCATTATGAAACAGGTCCCATTATGGTCCCAGGTCCCATTATGAACAGGTCCCATTATGCTCAGGTCCCATTATGAACAGGTCCCATTATGAACAGGTCCCATTATGAACAGGTCCCATTATGAACAGGTCCCATTATGAACAGGTCCCATTATGAACAGGTCCCATTATGAACAGGTCCCATTATGCTCAGGTCCCATTATGAACAGGTCCCATTATGCTCAGGTCCCATTATGAACAGGTCCCATTATGCTCAGGTCCCATTATGAACAGGTCCCATTATGAACAGGTCCCATTCTGCTCAGGTCCCATTATGAACAGGTCCCATTCTGCTCAGGTCCCATTATGAATAGGTCCCATTATGAACAGGTCCCATTATGAACAGGTCCCATTATGAACAGGTCCCATTATGCTCAGGTCCCATTATGAACAGGTCCCATTATGCTCAGGTCCCATTATGAACAGGTCCCATTCTGCTCAGGTCCCATTATGAACAGGTCCCATTATGAACAGGTCCCATTCTGAACAGGTCCCATTATGAACAGGTCCCATTCTGCTCAGGTCCCATTATGAACAGGTCCCATTATGAACAGGTCCCATTATGAACAGGTCCCATTCTGCTCAGGTCCCATTATGAACAGGTCCCATTCTGCTCAGGTCCCATTATGAACAGGTCCCATTATGAACAGGTCCCATTATGAACAGGTCCCATTATGAACAGGTCCCATTCTGCTCAGGTCCCATTATGAACAGGTCCCATTATGAACAGGTCCCATTATGAACAGGTCCCATTATGAACAGGTCCCATTATGCTCAGGTCCCATTATGAACAGGTCCCATTATGAACAGGTCCCATTATGAACAGGTCCCATTATGAACAGGTCCCATTATGATCAGGTCCCATTATGCTCAGGTCCCATTATGAACAGGTCCCATTATGCTCAGGTCCCATTATGAACAGGTCCCATTCTGAACAGGTCCCATTATGAACAGGTCCCATTATGAACAGGTCCCATTATGCTCAGGTCCCATTATGAACAGGTCCCATTATGCTCAGGTCCCATTATGCTCAGGTCCCATTATGCTCAGGTCCCATTATGCTCAGGTCCCATTATGAACAGGTCCCATTCTGCTCAGGTCCCATTATGAACAGGTCC
>CM065686.1:29266590-29275964 GCA_017654935.2 Phymorhynchus buccinoides
ATACTGATTCGATCAGTATTAACAAATAACAACATTTCACCGAGCCATTTTGTTTACTAACAAATCGCCTCATCTTCATCCTTTGGAAAAAAGTCGTTTTTAGGGCGAAAATGTAGGTGTTTTTATATTTTTACTTCGTATGATGTTTCATGTTCATCTCTTTGTGTTAACGTGTAGCGTGTTGATGACTGCAGTTCAATTATGCAAATAACAATAATTATAGACAGCTTTGTGAAAAGTAGACAATAAAGCGCAATGCATTACATAGTCATGGAGTAGCCCAAATCGGCCACCTTGATCGCATTTACGCTGAAAATAAATGAAAGATGATTAGTTTCTGTTAATTAGATGACCTGATTTAAGCAAGCGTCTCAAGGGTTACATGCCGGAAGGTCGTACCGTTCTTATGGGGTGAAAACCATAAGGTACTATCAACCTATCCATCCGAGAAGAATGATAGTACCTTCTGGCTTTTTACCCGTGAAGAATGATTGTACCTTCTGGCTTTCACCAGATAAGAATGACAGTACCTTCTGGCTTTTTACCTGCGAAGAATGATAGTACCTTCTGGCTTCCATCCGAGAAGAATGATAGTACCTTCTGGCTTTCACCTAAGCTGAATGATAGTACCTTCTGGCTTTGACCTAAGAAGAATGATAGTACCTTCTGGCTCATAATCTTCAATTGCTAAGAAGGTGCGTGCTCTTTTGTGTGTTCACTGCCTCGCTGCAAGATGATGGTACACAATGAACGATCACGCTAGATGTACGAAATTACCACAAATTATCGAGAAATCGGCAAAGAAGGATGATTTCAGAATTCACACTAATGTAATTATCTATTCGGATTACAGAATAAATTCGACAAACCAGTAGGGTTAACAATGCCCCGAAAATGACCGCATTGTGATTTGATCGTGGTACTAGGAATAATAACTATTATGTATTAATGTATTGGTCCTCGTCTCAAGGTACTTTGGTAATCAAGAGCTGGGAAAGAAAATCAGGCAGTTAACCGACTCTCACTTTACGCTTCTTGAATCAATTGAACTGCTGTGCGATTAGTTAGTGTCCGTTTAAGAACAGCATTTCCATCTGCGTACTTCCTAATAGTTCGTCTGCCTTACTATTTTCGTATATGATCAAACACACGTATTATGTACTCATGTACACATATCTACTCTGCATACACAAACGATCCAACGATCATAGAAGAAGAAGAGAGAGAGGGAGAGAGAGAGAGAGAGAGAGAGAGAGAGAGAGAGAGAGAGAGAGAGAGAGAGAGAGATGGAGTGAGGGAGGGAGGGAGAGACAGACAGACAGACGCAAAACACAGGCAGACAGACAGAGCAACAGAGACGGAGAGAATGATGAACAGAGGTCGAGAGGATGTTATATGTTTATAAGTTTATTGATGAGGGAAGATTGATGACGATGATGAAACAGACTAAGAGACAAACGCTCTCTGGTATAACAACAGAGACGAAGAGAAATCACAATGGTTTAAAAAGTGCAAGAAGTGTTCTATATAGCGGTGCAGTCTTAACACAGGGTAGGCCTACAATTGACTGTAAAGTGGTTTACTATCTGTTGAGAACCTGTGGGGTCACAACAAATCAATGTTGTCTCTATGTGTCTATGTCCTGTTTCTCGGTCGCCCTGTCTCTCTCTCTCTCTCTCTCTCTCTCTCTCTCTCTCTCTCTCTCTCTCTCTCTCTCTCTCTCTCTCTCTCTCTCTCTCTCTCTCTCTCTCTCTCTCTCTCTCTCTCTCTCTCTCTCTCTCTCTCTCTCTCTCTCTCTCTCTCTCTCTCCTCTCTCTCTCTCTCTCTCTCTCTCTCCTCTCTCTCTCTCTCTCTCTCTCTCTCTCTCTCTCTCTCTCTCCTCTCTCTCTCTCTCTCTCTCTCTCTCTCTCTCTCTCTCTCTCTCTCTCTCTCTCTCTCTCTCTCTCTCTCTCTCTCTCTCTCTCTCTCTCTCTCTCTCTCCCCTCTCTCTCTCTCTCTCTCTCTCTCTCTCTCTGCCTATCTCTAGCCTTGATTAGAAAATGAAATATATTCAATTCCTTTCGCTCTCCTTTCTTCAAAGTTTAGAACGAGAGAGACAGAATTGGGGAGAAAGAGAGAGAAGAGAGAGAGAGAGAGAGAGAGAGAGAGAGAGAGAGAGAGAGAGAGAGAGAGAGAGAGAGAGCGAAAGAGACAGATAAAACAAGGGCGTCGCCGAGCGGCAGACATGTCCGTCACCAGCAATGCCACGCACTTGCGACACCCCGTAGAGTGTCACATCCTGACACAAAATTGGAAGGGATTCTGTCTTCTAGTTCACGAGATACAGCTTGAAGAAGAAACATATAGCGCAAAGAAGGAAATTTCGGTTTTCAAGGTCACACTTCAAGGTCAAGGTCAGCATGGTGATAATTTATGCTCGGATGTTTTCTTCTCTAGGGTATACAGTACCACACACAATCTGAAGCGCTTCTGTCAAGTACCAATGTGTGGAAAATATGGCTTAAAACCCAATGTGTAGACCCCTACCACTTTCAAGGCCTACGGATCGCCCGGACCGTGACCTTGACCTTGATCGGTATGCCACCATCAGAACGGGCCTTCATGCCAAATTTGAAGACTCTAACACTAACGGTGTGGGAGTTATGGCCCCTGAAAGATTTTCGGTTTTCAAGATCGTACGCCAAGGTCAAGGTCACGACGGCAATATGGTTTGCGCGGATGCCTTCCTCTCATGGTGACACACCAGCACACACAATTTGACGTGATTCTGTCAACCCGTTCGAAAGATATCCTTGGGACAGACAGAAGGAGAAAAAAATGACCCTCCGATTTTCAGGCTCCAGCGATCTTTTTGACCTTGACATTGACCTTGATCGGTATGCCATCATCAGAACGGGCATAAGCCAAACCACCTTCATACCAAGTTTCAACATCCTATGTTGATCGGTGCCCGAGATATGGCTAAAAATAGATTTTCGGTTTTCAAGGTCGTACGTCAAGGTCAAGGTCACGACGGCAATATGGTTTGCGCGGATGCCTTCCTCTCATGGTGACACACCAGCACACACAATTTGACGTGATTCTGTCAACCCGTTCGAAAGATATACTTGGGACAGACAGAAGGAGAAAAAAATGACCCTCCGATTTTCAGGCTCCAGCGATCTTTTTGACCTTGACATTGACCTTGATCGGTATGCCATCATCAGAACGGGCATAAGCCAAACCACCTTCATACCAAGTTTCAACATCCTATGTTGATCGGTGCCCGAGATATGGCTAAAAATAGATTTTCGGTTTTCAAGGTCGTACGTCAAGGTCAAGGTCACGACGGCAAAATGGTTTGCGCCGATCTCTTCCTATTAAGGAGGCACACCTTCACACAAAATTTGACGCGATTCGGTCAAGCGGTTCGGGAGATATCCTTGGGACAGACAGAAAAAAACCCAAAACAACAACAACAACAACAAACAAACAAACAAAAATACAAACCAGCCCATCGCAATAGTCCGTCTTGGTGACGGACTAAACACAGAGACAGACACAGACTGACAAAGACAGAGAGAGACCTAAGAGAGGCACTGAGACAGAAACACACAGAGAGAGAGAGAGAGAGAGAGAGAGAGAGAGAGAGAGAGAGAGAGAGAGAGAGAGAGAGAGAGAGAGAGAGATTGTAGTCAGACAGTGACAGACAGACAGACAATCAGACAGACAGACAAGTAGATAGAAAAGGCAATGAAAAAAAGCTACTGAAGATTTAAAAGGACACTCATAAACCAATCGGAGCTATAAAGCTGCGATGGTGGTATAAAGTAAATGTGGGATAAAATTGCCTTTTAACTGGTTTACGGTGTGGTAAAATCCACTGGTTATGGGAAATCGATTCCTCTTTCCTCTCTTCCTCCGTCACTCCGTTTTGTTGTTGTTGTTGTTGTTGTTGTTGCTCTTCTTGTTCTTCGTTTTCTTGTTCTTGTTCTTCTTGTTCTTCTTCTTGTTCTTCTTCTTGTTCTTCTTGTTCTTCTTCTTGTTCTTCTTGTTCTTCTTCTTCTTCTTCTTCTTCTCTCTGTCTTATCACTCGCTGTCTGTCTGCTATCTCTCAAGATTAAAAGGAGAGAGAGAAGGAGAGAGAGAGAGAGAGAGAGAGAGAGAGAGAGAGAGAGAGAGAGAAGAGAGAGAGAGAGAGAAAAGGGGGGGGGAGTGAGAGACAGACAGATAGAGTGACAGAGAAACAGACAAAGACGTCCGCAGAAAGACAAACTAAAGAGATAAACAAAGAAAACAGGGTAATTGAGAGATGCCCATAAACCACTTGACGCTAAAAACCTCCAATGGTGATATAACTTAAATGTGGGGTAGAATTGCCGTTTAACTGGTTTACAGTGTGTTGCAATCCACTGGTTATGGGAAATCCATTCTTCTTTCTCCCTTAAGTTACACCATCTTCCCTTCTCTATTTATCTCTTTCTTTCTCCTTCTCAATCTATCTGTCTGTCTGTCTGTATCTATCTATATATTTATCTATCAAGTAAAATTTGATAAAAACGTTTGTGTCCGAATATCTTTAGAAGTGAACATTAGAATGAAAACCAGTTAAATATACTTGGTATTTTGATCAATGTTCTAGCTTAATTGTTTCCTCACACACACACACACACACAATAGACAAAGACAATGGAAAGAAGGTAATGGAGACAGTCATAAAGAGACACCCGTGAACATCCTGAAATGAAAACGGCTCTGGTAACTCTAATGGTGGTGTAGACTGTGTTATATGTTATATTAGGTGAAAGTGCCTTTAATTAAAACGCTTTCCAGTTAGTGTGTTAAAATCAAGTAGCGGCGGGAAGTCTCTCTCTCTCTCTCTCTCTCTCTCTCTCTCTCTCTCTCTCTCTCTCTCTCTCTCTCTCTCTCTCTCTCTCTCTCTCTCTCTCTCTCTCTCTCTCTCTCTCTCTCTCTCTCTCTCTCTCTCTCTCTCTCTCTCTCTCTCTCTCTCTCTCACTCTCTCTCTCTCTCTGTGCCTATCTCTGGCATTGATTAGAAAATTAAATATATTCAATTCGTTTCTTGATTAGAAAATTAAATATATTCAATTCGTTTCGCTCTCTTTGCTTCTGTGACACTGGTTGAAGAGAGTTTGTAAAGATAGAGGATGAAAGCCTAGAACGAGAGAGACAGAATTGGAGAGAGAGAGAGAGAGAGAGAGAGAGAGAGAGAGAGAGAGAGAGAGAGAGAGAGAGAGAGAGAAACACAGAGACAGACACGGACAGACAAAGACAGAGAGAGACCTAAGAGAGAC
This sequence comes from Phymorhynchus buccinoides, assembly GCA_017654935.2. Classification (NCBI taxonomy): domain Eukaryota; kingdom Metazoa; phylum Mollusca; class Gastropoda; order Neogastropoda; family Raphitomidae; genus Phymorhynchus; species Phymorhynchus buccinoides. The sequence continues at coordinate 29,271,884 of CM065686.1, forward strand.
ACTGAGACAGAAAGTTAGATATAGATAAGAGAGAGAGAGAGAGAGAGAGAGAGAGAGAGAGAGAGAGAGAGAGAGAGAGAGAGAGAGAGAAGGGGGGGGGGAGAGACAGTTGAAGTCAGACAGATAGAGTGACAGAGAAACAGACAAAGACGTCCACAGAAAGACAACCTAAAGAGATAAACAAAGAAAACAGGGTAATTGAGATTTGAAGAGATGCCCATAAACCACTTGATGCTAAAAAGAACCTCCAATGGTGATACATGTATAACTTAAATGTGGGGTCAAATTGCCTTTTTACTGGTTTACAGTGTGTTACAATCCACTGGTTATGGGAAATCCATTCTTCTTTCTTTCTTTACCTCCCTTACACCATCTTCCCTTCTCTATTTCTCTCTTTCTTTCTCCTTCTCTATCTGTCTGTCTGTCTGTATCTATCTAGTAAAATTTGTGTCCGAATGTCTTAAGAAGTGAACATTAGAATGAAAACCAGTTAAATATACTTGGTATTTTGATCAATGTTCTCAAAATATAAAAAGTGATATCTTAGTTTTTCCTCAGACACACAATAGACAAAGACAATGGAAAGAAGGTAATGGAGATATAAAGAGACACCCTTGAACATCATGAATTGAAAACGGCTCTGGTAGCTCTAATGGTGGTGTAAACTAAGTGTTATATATTATATTACGTGAGAGTGCCTTTAATTAAAGCGCTTTACAGTTAGTGTGTTAACATCAAGTAGCGGTGGGAAGTCAGTCTCTCTCTCTCTCTGAGCTCTCTCTCTCTCTCATCTTCTGCTGTCAGCTAATCTCTCTCTCTCTCTCTCTCCGTTGCGACCTCTCTCTCCCATCTCTCTCTCTCCATACCCCTACTCACTCCACCGATCTCATCGAGATCGTCTAGGTGAACCGAAACCTCTCTCTCTCTCTCTCTCTCTCGAGGTCTCATCTCAGATCTCTCTCGATCTCAGCGCTCTCTATCTTCTCTCTATTCCTCTTTTGCTATCTCTTTCTACTCCTCTCTCTCTCCCTCTCTATCTCTCACTCTTTGTCCTCTCTCTCCTTTTCTCTTTTCTCTCTCTCTCTCTCTCTCTCTCTCTCTCTCTCTCTCTCTCTCTCTCTCTTTTCCTCTTTCTCTCTTTCTCTTTCTCTCTCTCTCCCTCTCTCTCCCTCGCAGTACCTCTCTCTCTCTCTCTCTCTCTTCTCATACTCTCTCTCTCTCTCTCTCTCTTCCTCTTTCTCTCTTTCTCTTCCCTCTCTCTCTCCCTCTCTCTCTCTCTCTCTAGTCTCTCTCTCTCTCTCTCTCTCTCTCTCTCTCACTCTCTATCTCTCTCTCTCTCTCTCTCTCTCTCTCTCTCTCTCTCTCTCTCTCTCTCTTTTCCTCTTTCTCTCTTTCTCTTCCTCTCTCTCTCCCTCTCTCTCCCTCTCCCCTCTCTCTCTCTCATAAAACACAATGAAATCCGAAAGGATTCACAAGACTTTTGTCTTTCTATAAGGTTCGCCCCATGCCGGAAGGGTTACTAATTATCTTTTTAGTGTCCGTAGGAAAGTTCAAATGATTGGCGCAGTCAGGTAGACTTAGCTGTTTGAAGTTCTGGGCTTGCTCGTCAGGTGAGAGTAGCTCCCAGTCGTTCCGGTTACGGCTTCGCGGGATGGCACGGTTTCAAGCGTGGTCTCCTCGCGGATTCTGGGTGCAGGTTGTCGTGGCGACGGACCCGTCTTGGTGCTTGGTGGAGTCCGGGATGATCCTCCGGCCCACGATGCCCTGCTGATAATCACAGGAGAAGGTGGATGTAGATCTCTATGGCTTAGAGACAAGGGGCTTCAGTCGGCAGGGAATTAGTGAATCCCAACCGGCTTGAAGGCTTCCCTTGTACAATAGCACTACATGTAGTTAATAAATAAACTGAATTTCAGTTAACAAACTGAGATCAGTAAAACATAAAAGGTGATCAAGACATCATCACTCTCCATCCAACACCTGGAAAGGAATGGTATCATAAAGTGCAAGATTGCGGCCCATAGGTTTCCTACTAAAAATAGACAAAAGGGTTAGTAGGCATAAACTCCGGTTCTGGTACCAAAAGTGTTCAAGTCAAAAACACACACACACAAATAATCAGTGCACATAAATAGAATAGAATGTTTAACACTTCTTTTCTATAGCATATCTATCTACTCCTTATTCATCATTGAACATAGGATCTAGATCAAAACTAGAGTCAAACACACAAGATCTCAATCACCTGCCATCAATAATACTTACTAGTGGGCTTATGATGACTGGTTGTGAGTGTTGCTCTAGCTACGTTTCAGCATCTTGTGTGACAACTTTTTCTCACCACTCCAATTATAGCCTTCACTTTCAAACAATGAAAGCCTGCTATTGGTGTATTACAGTCCATACGTCACAAGATTGCTGTTCTAATTGTACTGAACAATCACGCGCCTATTCCATCCTTATCACATTCCTGACATTCCTAACCTTGTGATTGAAAAGGAAAAACCGTGTTCAAAGGGAGATAACCTCGGTTGTCACTTTCTTGTGATGAGCCGGTAGAAAGGGGGGGGGGGGGGGTGAAGGGAGATAACCTCGGTAGGTGGTACGTGCTGACCGGGTAGACAATTCGAACTTGAAAAGGACCTATCCCGGAATCGGCATTCTTTAGATGGTGGGTGGCAATTAACGTGGCGGCCGGACAGAGAAAAGAAAAGGAGAGGGGGGGGGAGGGGAGGGGGGGGGGGGGGGTGTAGATAAGAAATAAAGAAAGCGGGTCGCGCGGGACACTTACGTCACAGAGGCCCCCCGAAGAAAAGATTCTGGTACCGGAATCTTCCTGTGGAACGCCGACTCCACTTTCGACTTGGGCGACAGGGACAAATTAGTGGGGAGACTGGGTCGGCTGGAATGGTGGAACATCTGGTCGCAACACAGAGTTCAAAGGAGCAGGTGGGTTAGAGATCAGTGGAATGGATTCCGACTGAGGTTGGTGCGGCAATCCTGTGTTGAGTTGTCCCAAGGTTGATTGCAGAATAGCAAACACCTCTTGCCTGAGTTTCCCCTTTTAGCCTGGATTCATCATTGCTGATGATGTGGTTTGGTAGGCCGATTCGGGCGAAAATGGCTTTGAGTGCCGCAGCTATCTGACTAGCATCAAGTGAGGAGATTGGGGCGGCATCGCACTGCATGGTACATATGTCGACCACGGTGACTATGTACCGGAATTTCTTCTTCCGTCGAGGTAGAGGCCCGACCAAGTCGACTGCCACTCGCTGAAAGGGAGGGGTAGGTGACGGCTGTACGTGCGGCGGCCTGTCCCGATAGTACCTTCGGTGGGTGTTTGCGGGTACAGTGCTGCCTTTCACCTGAGGTACCTGTGGCGAGTGGTCTTGGGTCGTTAGGCGGACATTCCTTGGGAAGGATTTTCCAAGTTGTGGCGGACTTGGGGACTTGGGACAATCTGGATTGGCTCGCGCGGCAATTTGGTTTGCCGCGTTGAGAGGTTTCTTCCCCGCTGAGGGAGATTTGCTCTTTGGGAAGGAGGGAGGGAGTTGGTTTGTGGTTTGGGGAGAAGGTAATCCTGCTGAAACAATAGCAGGTTGAGAGGGGTGCCCTAAAAACACATACTGTGATCCAAGTATGAGGTCATAGACAGGACTGTCCATGAGCACTGCCTTGATGGGTCCCTTAACAAATCTGGTGTCGACATTGATTATGGCGACTGGCAAAGTGGATGGGGGGATTGCAGCATCAGGGCCTTGCAGAGAGATGAAGTCTCCCGTGTATGCTGACGCGGGGACTAAGGATCCGCAGACAATGGCGTCGCATGACAGTCCAGTGTCATAGAGACACTGAACAGGGATGTTGTTGACAGTCGCCTGTCCAACGACTGACGGTGTGCCTGGACACTGTACTGGGGAGGGGTTTGTGCAATTCTGCGAAGTCGAGACGACTTGAATAGTTGCAACATTTTGCCGCTTGTAAGCAAGTTTCCTGCAGTCATCCCGATTGTGGGTGTTCGACTTGCAGTATGAGCAGAACAAGGGTTGCCCCAGTGGTTGTCGTTCATGGGTAGAACCGT
>CM065686.1:29276464-29281464 GCA_017654935.2 Phymorhynchus buccinoides
AAATAATATATATCCATTCTCTCTTCTCTCTCTATATCTCTATATCTATCGCTCGCCTCCCCTCTCCTCTCTCTCTCTCCTCTCTCTCTCCTCTCTCTTTTTTTCCCTCTTTCCTTCCCTCTTTCTCCTTCCTCTCTCTCTCCCTCTCTCTCCCTCTCCCCTCTCTCTCTCCTCCTCCACAATGAATCGAAAGGATTCACAAGACTTTTGTCTTTCTATAACGTTTCTGTCCCCTGCGAAGCGTTACTAGTATTCTTTTTAGTGTCCGTAATGAAAGTTCAAATGATTGGCGCAGTCAGGTAGACTTAGCTGTTTGCAGTTCTGGTCTTGCTCGTCATGTTATGGTAGCTCCCAGTCGTTTCCTTATTACGGCGTCGCGGTATGGCACGGTTCAGCGTGGTCCCCTCCTCGCGGATTCTGGGTGCAGGTGTGTCGTGGCGACGGACCCGTCCTTGGTGCTCGGTCCTTTTGTGGAGTCCGGGACTCTGATCTCCCGGGCCCACGTTGCCCTGCTGATAATCAGTGGATAAGGTGGATGTAGATCTCTATGGCTTTAGAGACAAGGGGCTTCAGTCGGCAGGGAATTATTGAATCCCAACCGGCTTGAAGGCTTCACTTGTACAATAGCACTACATGTAGTTTAATAAATAAACTGAATTTCAGTTAACAAACTGAGATCAGTAAAACATAAAAGGTGATCAAGACATCATCACTCTCCATCCAACACCTGGAAAGGAATGGTATCATAAAGTGCAAGATTGCGGCCCATAGGTTTCCTACTAAAAATAGACTAAAAAAGGGTTAGTAGGCATAAACTCCGGTTCTGGTACCAAAAGTGTTCAAGTCAAAACACACACACACAAATAATCAGTGCACATAAATAGAATAGAATGTTTACCACTTCTTTTCTATAACATATCTATCTACTCCTTATTCATCATTGAACATAGGATCTAGATCAAAACTAGAGTCAAACAAACCAGATCTCAATCACCAGCCATCGATAATACTTACTAGTGGGCTTATTATTACTGGTTGTGAGTGTTGCTCTAGCTATGTTTCAGCATCTTGTGTGACAACTTTTTCTCACCACTCCAATTATAGCCTTCACTTTCAAACAATGAAAGCCTGCTATTGGTGTATTACAGTCCATACGTCACAAGATTGCTGTTCTAATTGTACTGAACAATCAACGCGCCTATTCCATCCTTAGCACTATTTCCACATTCCTAACCTTGTGATTGAAAAGGAAAAACCGTGTTCAAAGGGAGATAACCTCGGTTGTCACTTTCTTGTGATGAGACCGGTAAGGAAGGGGGGGGGGGGGTGAAGGGAGATAACCTCGGTAGGTGTAGGTGGTACGTGCTGACCGGGTAGACAATTCGAACTTGAAAAGGACCTATCCCGGAATCGGCATTCTTTAGATGGTGGGTGGCAATTAACGTGGCGGCCGGACAGAGAAAAGAAAAGGAGAGGGGAGTGGGGGGGGGGGGGGGGGGGGGGGGGGGGGGGGGTGTAGATAAGAAATAAAGAAAGCGGGTCGCGCGGGACACTTACGTCACAGAGGCCCCCCGAAGAAAAGATTCTGGTACCGGAATCTTCCTGTGGAACGCCGACTCCACTTTCGACTTGGGCGACAGGGACAAATTAGTGGGGAGACTGGGTCGGCTGGAATGGTGGAACATCTGGTCGCAACACAGAGTTCAAAGGAGCAGGTGGGTTAGAGATCAGTGGAATGGATTCCGACTGAGGTTGGTGCGGCAATCCTGTGTTGAGTTGTCCCAAGGTTGATTGCAGAATAGCAAACACCTCTTGCCTGAGTTTCCCCTTTAGCCTGGACTCATCGTTGCTGATGATGTGGTTTGGTAGGCCGATTCGGGCGAAAATGGCTTTGAGTGCCGCAGCTATCTGACTAGCATCAAGTGAGGAGATTGGGGCGGCATCGCACTGCATGGTACATATGTCGACCACGGTGACTATGTACCGGAATTTCTTCTTCCGTTGAGGTAGAGGCCCGACCAAGTCGACTGCCACTCGCTGAAAGGGAGGGGTAGGTGACGGCTGTACGTGCGGCGGCCTGTCCCGATAGTACCTTCGGTGGGTGTTTGCGGGTACAGTGCTGCCTTTCACCTGAGGTACCTGTGGCGAGTGGTCTTGGGTCGTTAGGCGGACATTCCTTGGGAAGGATTTTCCAAGTTGTGGCGGACTTGGGGACTTGGGACAATCTGGATTGGCTCGCGCGGCAATTTGGTTTGCCGCGTTGAGAGGTTTCTTCCCTGCTGAGGGAGATTTGCTCTTTGGGAAGGAGGGAGGGAGTTGGTTTGTGGTTTGGGGAGAAGGGAATCCTGCTGAAACAATAGCAGGTTGAGAGGGGTGCCCTAAAAACACATACTGTGATCCCAGTATGAGGTCATAGACAGGACTGTCCATGAGCACTGCCTTGATGGGTCCCTTAACAAATCTGGTGTCGACATTGATTATGGCGACTGGCAAAGTGGAAGGGGGGATTGCAGCATCAGGGCCTTGCAGAGAGATGAAGTCTCCCGTGTATGCTGACGCGGGGACTAAGGATCCGCAGACAATGGCGTCGCATGACAGTCCAGTGTCATAGAGACACTGAACAGGGATGTTGTTGACAGTCGCCTGTCCAACGACTGACGGTGTGCCTGGACACTGTACTGGGGAGGGGTTTGTGCAATTCTGCGAAGTCGAGACGACTTGCATAGTTGCAACATTTTGCCGTTTGTAAGCAAGTTTCCTGCAGTCATCCCGATTGTGGGTGTTCGACTTGCAGTATGAGCAGAATAAGGGTTGCCCCAGTGGTTGTCGTTCATGGGTAGAACCGTTTGACCCACTTTTGGAGTTGGGGTTAAACCTGCTCTGCTGTGAAGCAGTGGACCCAACTACTTGCTGTAGTTTTGGCCTTTTAGGGGCGCTAGGTTCATCATGGGCTAGAGTGTACCTATCACTTAGCTGGATGAGGTCAGCCAGAGTTGTGGCACCTTGTTCGGCAGTAAAGGTGCGTAACTCTGGGGACATGGTTTCGCGCAGTTGCTCGCCAACCATCAGTTCACGGAGATCCTCATAGGACTCTGATTTGGCAGAAAGGGACACCCATTTAGTCAGATAGTTCCCCAGTCTATCTGAAAATTGGGCATAGGACTCTCCCCTACCTTTTCTGGTTGACCGGAACTTTTTCCGGTAGGCGTCCGCTGTCAACTCGTATCTGTTGAGCAGGGCTTCTTTCAAAGCTGGGTAGTCGGTAATTTGGCTTGACGGAAGTTTGCTGTACACCTCATAAGCCACACCCCTGAGACTTTGGGCAAGCTTGAGGTTGAACTTTTCCGGAGCAAGCTCAAATTCCTGGGCCAGTCTTTCAAATCTATCGAGGAATGCATCGATAGACTCTGTTGCCTCATTGAATGCCTCCAATGTGAAGGTCATGGCTGAGGTATGAATGGGGGGGTGAAAATTTTGAGGGGCAGCAGTATCGGAGTCTGCTGAGTTTTCAATCTGCTTCATAGCTAGTTCATGGTCTCGCGCCTTTTCTCGCTCAGTGGCCTCAAGTTCGAGTTCTTTATTTTTGGCATCCTGCACTAGTTGTCTCTGCCTTAACTCATGAGTACGGATTTGCTCTTGAGCGTCGCGATCTTTATCTGCTTGTTGAGCGTCGCGATCTTTATCAGCCTCTTGAGCCTCATGGGCTCTCTGTTTGTCTTTCTCAGCTTCCTCCCGAGCTTTATCAGCCTCTTGAGCCTCATGAGCTCTCTGTTTGTCTTTCTCAGCTTCTTGAGCCTCCCGAGCTTTGTCAGCCTCTTGAGCCTCATGAGCTCTCTGTTTGTCTTTCTCAGCCTCCTCGCGAGTTTTCTCTTTGTCATATTCAGATATGACAAAATTTGCTAACTCTTGGCCTGACATTCCTAGAGATTCTCCCCATTCTTTAAGCTCCCTCCTAAGTTTAACAATCTCAGCCATGGTTGTAAATACAACTATTCAAAATAAAAACAAAGCTGCTGAGTTGAATGTATCAAACAACACTTAACTATTTCAGCATAAACAGAAATAGCATGCACATCAAAATAAAGTCATAAATAGCATTCAAACAAATCAAATCAAAACACAGTGAACCAAATCACAATAACTTTCCCAGTGGACACAAGATAAGTTTTGAAAAGGAACTACAGTTTGAATTGAAATTTGTTAGACTTTATGAAAAAAATATCCCGGACGCGAGCCCCCAATTAGATGTGACGAGGTAATGGGTTAAAAGGCTAAGTCCCTAGGGAAGACTTTAGATAATTTGCCTTTAGCCCACTTCTCTAGGGTATGGGAGATGAGCAACTTTCCCGGCCCCTTTTCATCTAATAAATTTATATTTGTGCCCGGGTTCTGGCTCGTATGATGGTTGTAAGAAATACAAGTGGTTGATTTGCTCTAAATGGCAGACAGAGAGAAGTAGGTTTTTACATGAAATTACAAGACTTCCACTCTCATCAGTCTGACCAAAGGGTTCAGGATTATTTGACACTTGTATTTTATTTACTCCCAAAATCTGCATAAGATTATGCAACAATAATAATAAAGCAGCTCAATGGCGCCAAAACAAAATATGGATATGAAAAAACAATGAAATCCGAAAGGATTCACAAGACTTTTGTCTTTCTATAAGGTTCGCCCCATGCCGGAAGGGTTACTAATTATCTTTTTAGTGTCCGTAGGAAAGTTCAAATGATTGGCGCAGTCAGGTAGACTTAGCTGTTTGAAGTTCTGGGCTTGCTCGTCAGGTGAGAGTAGCTCCCAGTCGTTCCTATTACGGCTTCGCGGGATGGCACGGTTCAAGCGTGGTCTCCTCGCGGATTCTGGGTGCGGGTTGTCTTGGCGACGGACCCGTCTTGGTGCTTGGTGGAGTCCGGGATGATCCTCCGGCCCACGATGCCCTGCTGATAATCACAGGAGAAGGTGGATGTAGATCTCTATGGCTTAGAGACAAGGGGCTTCAG
>CM065686.1:29286464-29291464 GCA_017654935.2 Phymorhynchus buccinoides
TGTGTGCGCACGCATGTGCGTGTGCATGCATGAATAGATTCAAAGGCGATTCTGGAAGTTAGAGGTTGTACACTATATGCTTTTACAGCTAGTTTTGTTTTGTGCTCAGGGAAATATACCATGTATAAACCCAATCACCTTTTTGGACCTGAAACCATACGAGGAAGGGGTGGGATGGGTTTATATTCAGTATTTTACGTTAGCTTTGACTTTGAAAAACGTCCTCGGATAAGATAAAAAATATCATCAAAACTTTACTATATCCGAACATCGTTTATAAGAAAAACCTGTTATAGTAAAGGAAAATCCTTGCTCCCCTGGACTTTACTATAAGCGGGGTGCACTGTAAATAATAATAATAATAATAATAATAATGATAATAATATATTTTAATGTATGTTCACTATATTTTATTAAATCCCAGTAACAAAGGTTTACAACAACAACATACAGTATGTACAGGACGCTGAATCTTGATAGAAATCAAATCAAAGCGCACACACACGTTAGCATTCATAACGCATTCAAACAAGAACGGAATACAAAGCGAACACACACGGATGACATAAATGGAATACAGCAGAAACAGACCTAATGGCAAGAGAGAGAGAAGAGAAAGAGAGCGGAGCTTTAATGACGGGGGAACAGGTGGGTTTTGAGGTTAGCTTTGAAAGCAGAGAGGGTCGGTCGCTGACGGAGGGAAAGAGGAAGTTTGTTCCAGGAGGTCGGTCCTGAGACAGCAAAAGAGCGCCGACCAACAGTTGAAAGCTTATACCTAGGGATCTGGAGAGAAAGAGGGTCAGAAACTGAACGTAAAGTGCGAGCTGGCGTATAGATGGAAATATTGTCGCAGAGGTAAGATGGAGCAGCTTTATGGATAGATTTATAGCAAAGGGTACTTAATTTATACTCAATTCTGTCTGCGACAGGAAGCCAGTGGAAAGAACGGAGAAGAGGGCTAACGTGATCGAACTTGTTCTTCAAGACGAGCAGCTGTGTTTTGAATACGCTGGAGACAAGATAGAGAAGAGACTGATAGGCCAGAACGGAGAGCATTACAGACCGTGTGCACATATTCGCGCACATTCCGTACGGAAACCTATCCGCAATATCCGCAAAAAAATCTAGAACTAGAAGTAAGAATGTGCACATTCACGCGGACACCCATCCGCATATCCCATCCGCTTATTTCGTACTTCTAGCAAAGACACTCAGTAGAAACATCTATAGGGCATTTCTGGGTTCATTCCATTTGTCCGTTTTTGCCTTTCTTACCAAACATAAAGCTGTATTTTATTAACCTTTTCAGCTAATTATCTTTTTGGAATAATAACCCTAACCCTACCCCTACCCCCCCCCCCCCCCCCCCCCCCCCCTATAAGACGGAAAAACGCAATGAACCACGACTGTGACAAATGCCGCGGTGTACTGCAGTACAGGGTGGGGGGGGGGGGGTGGGGGTGGGGGGGGGGGGGGGGGGGGGGGGTGCCTATTAGATAATGGCCTTTATCATGACTGCAATTCATTATTATACAAAGATAATTAGCTGAAAATGTTCATAAAATACAGCTTCATGTTTGGTAAGAAAGGCAAAAACGGAAAAATGGAATTAACCGAGAAATGTAGGGGGGGGGGGGGTGGCACATCTTGACCTTTACGCCCTAAATGCTGCTAACAGACAAAGAGACACAGACGGATAGACAGACAAGACCAGGAAGAAAGGCGACGTCAAAACATAAATACAATCTTGACCTCCTTGGCAGAGATGTTAGTGCGGATGAGCGTGGAGTGTGTGTGCCATGCAATACCCCTAATTGTCCATCGTAGCACACCCCATTCCCTTCTCGGGGGTGTTCTCGGGTGGCGCTCAAGATCTTCACACTGGAGGGCTGTAAATAAAAGAGCATTGCTTCTGGGGGCTTTTTTTATATTTTACACTGTCTTCCTCCTCCTCTCTCTGTCTATGTGTCTGTATCTCCGTCAGTCTGCCTCTCTCTCTCTCTCTCTCTCTCTCTCTCTCTCTCTCTCTCTCTCTCTCTCTCTCTCTCTCTCTCTCTCTCTCTCTCTCTCTCTCTCTCTCTCTCTCTCTCTCTCTTTCTCTCTGTGTCTCTCTCCAGGGCTGGGTGAAAAAAAGCATTGTATTGGCTTGACAACATTCCTTTCTCTCAATTCCTACGCCTCCGTCGCATCTGTTCAGAAAACACTGACTTTCAAAGCCAAGCCAGTCATGCTCTCATTTTTCATTCAACGTGGCTGGCTACCCAGCTGACATTTGCGAACACGCCCTTCAGCGAGCAGAAAGTATCCCTAGACACCGAGTTCTTGAGCCTGCGTACAAATCTGAAGCTCATGACCGCCCCATCCTGTCTCTCACTTACCACTCCCACAACATATTCATCAAAAACATCCTTCTGCGCCACTACTACCTACTACTTCAAAGCGATGCCTCCCTTGACTCTATTTTCTCCAAACCTCCTCTTGTCGCATACAAACGGGATCAAAATCTGCGTGATCAGCTTGTCCGAGCCAAAGTCTCAAACACCAGCCCTACAACCATGCACACCCATCCTGGAACCGTCCCTTGTGGCTCCCAGAGATGTAAATGTTGTACTTACATCAACACAGCAACAACTTGGCATTGTCCTAAAGGCTCTTTTCAAGTCAGACAGCCCTTCACATGCAGCACCTCTGACGTTGTCTATGCCATCACCTGTTCCCAATGCCGTAAGATCTACATCGGTGAAACATACTGCACCCTCGCCGATCGCTGCACAGAGCACCTGAGTGCAATCAGGCTACAAACGAGTACTCACGTTGGCCTTCACTTCCACCTCCCTGGCCACAACATTGCCCATTTATCCATCTCTGCACTCCTCAAGAACTCTAAGGGCAAACTGTACCGAACATTCCTAGAATCCTCTCTGATTGAGCGCCTGGGCACTGTGCAGCCCCTGGGCATCAATGTCCGTCCTTAGATCTCCCTCATTGTGTGTGTGTGTGTGTGTGTGTGCGTGCGTGTGCGTGTGCGCGTGCGTGTGCGTGTGCGTGCGTGTGTTTGTTTGTGTGTGTGTGTGTGTGTGTTTGTGTGTGTTCTTCCTCCCCCCTCCTTCTCCCTTTTCTCTCTCTGCATTTCAGTTACCTTTGTGAATTTAAGCTCACCACATTTGTGCTTCCTGATTCATGACCTCATTCAATTCTTTAAAGAGCCCCCACGTCACGTGCCACATTCCCTCTTATACTAGGAAGATTCCTTAAGATTCCTTACTAGCTATAAGAGGGAAAACACGTGAAAACCGTGATTTTGACACGTGACGTGCGGGGTCTGCTTCTTTCTTGATTTGTGCTCACCTTCTCCATCCACCCTGGCCCCTCCCCTCCCTCCCCCCCCCCCTGTCCTTACCTGTCCCTGGCTTCCAGTTTGTCACTCACCTGTCAACAAGGCTGACGAAGAACATAGTTACGTTCGCAAGCTCCCTTCGATGTATCCTACAACAGGTCAGAACCTCCTTCCCATCTTTGGCTTCTTCATCCTTGCGACTAGACCTGGCATTCAACATTTCCAGCTTCCATTGTATTGCTTATCTCATGTTTCCCTGGTTAAATAAAATTTCGTTTTCGCTCTCTCTCTCTCCACGTCTTTCTCTCTATTTTTGTATCCTCCTCCTCGTCCTCTTCCTCATTCTTCTGCTTCCTCCTCCTCCTCCTTTTGTTCTTTCTTTAGCAATCATGATCATAACTGTACAACAGCTGAGTGGGAGAAGAGCTGGGACATGGTGTTCCATCCTGGAAAATGCACCACCTTACCTGTCACCAGAAAGAGGCAGATGCAAGAAAGCAGGTATGTGCTCCATGGCCACTTGCTTGAAACTATGGACTCTGCGAAATACCTGGGAGTCACCATCAGTAGAGACCTGAGCTGGATAAAACATATTCAAATCATCTCCTCAAGGGCCAATAGGACCCTAGGGTTTTTGAGAAGAAACCTGAAAATCAGTTCCCAGACCATCGGAGAAAGAGCATACAAGACATTTGTACGTCCCATATTGGAATATGCTTCCACAGTATGGGACCCTCACCAGCAACAGGACATCGACAGGCTCGAAGCAGTGCAACGGCGAGCAGCAAGATTCGTACTTCGCCGCTTCAGAAACACATCAAGCGTGTCATCTATGCTCGAGCAACTGAAGTGGCCCTCACTGCAACAAAGAAGAGAAACAGCAAGAGTTGTCATGATGTATAAACTCCATCACGAACTCGTTTCCATGAAGACCATGAAAGACAAACTGACCCCGGCACCACAACGCCAGCGTCGAGCCCACACCAAGCAGCTGGCCCAGATCTACTGCCGCACACAATACAGACAGGCCAGTTTCCTGCCACGCACCATCAAGGCATGGAACAACCTCCCGGAGCAGGCTGTTGAGGCGGGGACCTTGGGCACCTTCGTGTCCTGGGTCTCCAAATCACAATAACTTTACCCCACCCCACCTCTCTCTCTCTCTCTCTCTTTTTTTTTTTTTTTTTTTTTCTTTCTCCCTCTTTTTCCCAGTGGCGCGGCATCACGTTGGGGCCCGATTAGCGGGACCTGGCTGGCTGGGTCATTTCTCGCTTGGCGCGGCATCACGTTAGGGGCCGATTAGCGGAACCTGGCTGGCTGGGCCAGGCTTTCTGTCCTCTTCTTCTACTGTCAATGTTTTGTTCTTCTTCTCAGTAGTACCTCGGTGTGCATTTCCGCAGATTCCCCTAAAGTTACAGCGACAGAATAGTCAGAAGTGACTGTGGTTGCTGTACAGGAAAGAAGAAGAAGTGTGACAGACTCCGTACAAACAACACTGGCCTAAGGAAAATAAAAGGTTAGGCCTAAAAATAAAATATATATCATATAATAAAAAGGCAAGTGTGTGTGTGTCTGTCTAAAACACAAAACGGGCCTTATAACTCCGCCGTTTCTTATCCGAATCGCTTCAAATTTGCTGTCAAGCTTTGGCGTTACCGTTACT
>CM065686.1:29311464-29313964 GCA_017654935.2 Phymorhynchus buccinoides
GAGAGAGAGAGAGAGAGAGAGAGAGAGAGAGAGAGAGAGAGAGAGAGAGAGAGAGAGAGAGAGAGAGAGAGAGAGAGAGAGAGAGAGAGAGAGAGAGAGAGCGAGAGAGAGAGAGAGAGAGAGAGAGAGAGAGAGAGAGAGAGAGAGAGAGAGAGAGAGAGAGAGAGAGAGAGAGAGAGAGAGAGAGAGAGAGAGAGAGAGAGAGAGAGAGTCAAAGTCAAAAGGATTTTAATTTTTAGGCCTCTGGCCCATAACAATGATAAAATACAGCAAAACTCGGTTATAAGAAAATCGAAGGGAAATATTTTGTTTTGTTTTCTTATATTCGAGTTTTTTTTATATCCCAATCTCGGTATACTATATAAATTTGGTATACTAGTTTGTGAAGACATGTTCTGTGTGCGCGTGTGCGCATGATCGCGCGCACACAAATCACGGGTCCGAACCCCAAGGCTATATATAAAAAACTATTCAGTTACGTGCTGTTTTGATGCCTTTTTATGTAGTTACGTGCTGTTTTGATGCGTTTTTATGTATGTGTACAGCTGACACATTCCGATTTCAGAGTACCTCGGCGATGCTGCGAGGGGACTTTGCAGCCGCTCACATTGTACTTGTTAATTAATGTTTTAATTTGGATGTATTTAACTTATTTTACACTATGGCAGACAATTTTTTATTTTCTGACAATGGACAATAAATAAACTTGTGACTTATGACTCATGTCTTACATCATAAAATCAAAATACAGCAAAACTCGGTTATAAGAAAATCGAAGGGAGATGGGTTTTTTTGTTTGTTTCTTATATCCGAGTTTTCTTATATCCGAAAATCGGATATAAGAAAACATTTAGATTTTTTTAAAACTTATAACCAAGTTGAATTGGGGGAAAAAGGGGGAAAAAAGAAAAAAAGAAAAGAAAGACAGAAAAACAAAACAAAGAGAAAATCCTTTTTCCTAATTTGGTGCATGTCTTACATCATAAAATCAAAATAGTCTACTAAGAAGAAGATTTAAAGGTGCCTGCAACCATTCAACTAACAAGCTTTTTCCCCCATTTTTACTGTTATCAAATGCGTACCTCTTCACCTTTCTTGTACTGAAATATTACCATTTACTGTCCACCCATGCAGTTTTTCATCAATCGTTTGCTTTTGTTTGTGTTGATTTGTGTCCACATATTCAGTTATTTGTATTTATCTTCTTAAATAAATGGATTGCCTTTTCCTCTCTGCCATTGCTGCTGAAAATAAAAGGATGGACAGTCTCACTACCACCAACACAAAAGTACAAGCACTCATATTTTTCTTCTGATCAACATTTATTTTGCACAGAATACTGAAGGAAAGTATGAAACAATGGAACAAAAAGAACTCAATTGGTCTTGCAATCAAGTGCCTGTACTGGTTAGACTGTCTGTGACGCAACTGGCCTGACATGAACTGTCCCTTTTTGGAACAACTTCAATTTTTCTCCTAACATGCTTTCAGTTCATGTCCAACTCCCTTCTAAGAAAATGTTGTGAATAGCAATTCGCTTATAAGAAAATAGAACTCGCTTTTAAGAAAATGAACTGCAAACCAACTCTCTGGTATAAAATAATTTTCTTATATCCAAGTTTTCATTGCGGATGGGAGAAGGAATTTGCTTGATTATAAACGAGTTTTCTTATAAGCGAGTTTCTTATATCCGAGTTTTGATAATACATAAGAAAGAAGGAGTTCGGCTGGGAATTGTTTTTTGCTTGGTTATAAGCAAGTTTTGTTATAAGCGAGTTTCTTATAAGCGTATTCGGCTGTAAACATACATTTCATATAACATCTCGTGCACTCATTTACATTTCAGATAAACATTGACTTCTTAGTGCTAACGCTTTGTGCGCATATATATATAGGCCTAAATATTTGATAAATTGCGTGAGAATAGAGAGAGAGAGAGAGAGAGAGAGAGAGAGAGAGAGAGAGAGAGAGAGAGAGAGAGAGAGAGAGAGAGAGAGAGAGAGAGAGAGAGAGAGAGAGAGAGAGAGAGAGACAGACTGGGGTACAGAGAAAGACAGAGAGATAGATGATGATTTCCAGAAAGCACAAGCCAAAGTCTGAGTGATGCACACACCCCTGTCCGGAAGAACTTCCAACTTGAAGACAGGAAGAGGAAGGCGAACAAAAAGGGCAGATAGGGCGCGGACGGTCCATTGTCAATGGCGTAATGACGTCAAACACCACGTGACCCGGAAATGAACGTTGGCCATTTTGATAGCCAGGGTTCTCCAAATTGCTATCACCTTTGCTCCCATTAACGGCTATGGTTACTCTATGCTGTTTACTTCGCTGGTTGATAATGATTGGTTTTTTTCTGATTGCGCTCTTGTGGTATTATAGGATCAGCGAGTTATGATAGGAAGACTTTTTTTCGGTAAAGGTAAAGATGTGGTGAGGTACCATTTCGCCCTGTTTGTTTTCGCCCTGTTAAGGCGAAACGAAACTCCATTAGTCGGGCAGT
>CM065686.1:29326464-29333964 GCA_017654935.2 Phymorhynchus buccinoides
GAGACAAATGCCTTAATCGGCGTCTGTTTGATGGTGGATGGCAATTAAAGTGGCGGCCCGAGAAAAGAAAGGGTGGGGGGGGGGGGTGTAGATAAGAAATGAGAAAGTGGGTCGCGCGGGACACTTACGTCACAGGCAGCGGCTATTCTGGAGGGCTGGACTAGAATGTATTTTTTAAAAATTGTGGATGTACCTTGCCTTGGGTCCATCCCCACTGTCTCGGCACAAAGGACTTGGGGATAGTTGTCGATGTGGAAGGTCCCCGAAGGTCAGTTAATCCTTTTGGCTGCTGTAGCTCTAAGAACTCCTTGTTTGTCGTACGTTGTTGACGTACCCTGGCTAAAATACTCCAGGGATCATAAGCTATGGATGAGAACATTACATGTGTGACGGTTTTTTTTATTCAACCCCGCCATGTGGGCAGCCTCATTCCGCCTTCGGGGATAACTCCTAGTTCCATCGTCATAGTCTTTTTTACTCAGACTAAACTACACCATGATTTTCTGAGATCGTAGGAAATATTTGTTGTGTGTAATTTTGGTAGTAGATACTTTATAGTCACATAAGCGTCTCTGTAAACTTCGGGCTCCTCCCAGCCAGAGGCGCTCCACACACATTTTTACCCAGCCTGTGGCCGCGGTTTTGCGATCGTTTTTGTGTGTGTGTGTGTCTGTGTGTCTGTGTATCGATTATCTTAAAAACTTCTGTTTGGACTTTGATTAAAATTGGCAGAGGGGTAGACAGCTTGAAAAGGAAGCTTCCTTTCGTTAATCAACACCGTGCTGACCTTGACCATGAAGTTTGACCTTGAAACCGAAATTTCCTTCTTTGGGCTATGTAATTTCCCCCCAGCTTTATTTCGTGAACTAGTGAACAGAATCGCTTCAAATTTTGGGTGGTGGTGTATGTTATGCGTTCTGTAAGGGTGGAAAGTGGTGTGTTTATTGGGGGGTGGGGGGGGGGGAGAGGACATAACTCTGGCCGGGTTTGCATTGTCACAATGCGTTGCTGCCGCTCGGGGATGCCCTTGTATTTTTTTAATTTGCATGCGATTTTTGTGTGGCTGATGAGGAAGGAAAGGGGTGCATGGAGGGAGGGTACAGTTTGACCAAATGACAACTGTTTTCGTTGCCACTGGGTTTAAGGTGTGCTAAGTGCATGGACTCACGGGACCTCGGTTTATCGTCTCATAATTGTACTGCATGCTCTCACTTCACTATTCGCCCCAACTTAAGGCCAGTGTCAACCAATGAGTAAAAGGGATTGCATTAAGCTAAAACAACAACTACCCCCCCCCTCCCCCTCCCCCTCCCCCCATCCCCCGCCGGCCCCCCGCTTTCCCCTAGGGACCCCTTCTTTGTTTGGGGTCTGCCTACCTGCACATACGATTGTCTGTCAATAAACGATTTTCGGAGAAAAAAACAACAAACTAGGGGAGAGCACTTCGTGAAAATTAGAGTTGTTTACCTCCATTACTCGGTCAAATACCATAGCAACAATGGCGTCGAAGCTTGAATCCGCAGGATGCGAATCAGCGACTTGCAAATTTATTTTTTTTAAATGAGGGGTGGCCAGTGGCCACTGATACAACTTGCAAAATGTGACGTAACAATATAAATGACATCAACTTTAGAATGACACACGGTGTTTTACTCAAACACACGAGGCGAGAGCTGGGGATCTACCTGTTGATAGAGTAACTTCCCCTGTTTGACTGATTGAATTAGGCAAGATCACTCCCACTCATCATGAAATTACTCCCCTTAATTATTTCCGAACAATTCCTATTGCGATGCGATCGTGACGATGCGATTCATGATTCACGTGGAATTCTTCCGTCTAAAAATAATTCTACTACTTGCGCTCTATATACTCAAGTAGACCCAATACATGAAGTTCTCGTGAATCATGACTCACATCGTCACAATCGCATCGCATTGACACAGAATCGTACGTAGTGTAGCAGGCCCTTTGTACAAAGACTGTACAGGGGAAGATCAGCATCCGGTCTCTTTTCCCTATATGAGTAGTGAGGACAGAAACACTGGTTATGTCCCTTTGAAACGTGACACATTTTACACATCGATAGGCCAGTTGAATTCTCCGTTCCAGTTCCAGTCCGAGTTTTTGGATAGCCTCCACTGTGAATAGTGTACACGTCCCCACTAATGATAACTCTATCAGCCCGGTTTGCCGAGCTTTTAACCCCTTGACTGCCAGAGAAAGTTAAAGACAAAATGATTGGGCAGATCATGCCATGAAAAAGACTACTGATAGAGCCAATGTGGCAAAACGGTCTGGGGATATTACTCTCTTGGCTGTGTTAGAGCGAAAACCCACTAACAGAGTTATTCCTCTTCATCTGATGACGTCATCAGTGATGTCATCAAGTCAGTACGTGATACGTTGGTGGCAGTCAAGGGGTTAAGTAATCCATCTTATTGTATAATCCCACATCCTATAAAACGATAGTTCTCTGTGTGTCGCATAACGAAAATGGTCTAGGACCTGACCCGAGAGATCTCAGACCTGGTATTGCAGTACCTCCAGGATCTGCTCAGAGCTTCGAATGATGGTTGGTTGATGGTTCGTCCCGTATGTGCTGTGTTGCGGCCGAGTGGACGTAAAGCCTAACATTCATTGTGTCACATCGCCCCAGAGCATTGGAATTTGCCCGCTGCACGGCAATCATATTCCTGCTTTTCCTCCAACGACCCAACGTGTGATGGGCATAAACGTCTGGCGGCCACAATTAGGTCTCCCTTGCGGCTGCTCCAATAACGGTGGTTATGTTGGTTTGTTTGGGGTTTTTAGTCCCCGAGCCGAAGGTTCGGGAAACTATTGTTTCTGTCTGATCCGGTGTCCGTCCGGCGTCCGTCCGGCGTGCCTCCGTCCGGCTATTCGTCCGTTTTTCTCCAAAACTATTCAGTCTATCATCATCAAATTTGGTATACTAGTTTGCCAAGATCCACTGATATATTTAGTTTTACATTAAGGTCAAGGTCGCGCCAGTTACGGGGTTCAAACCCCGAAACACATAATCGCTAATATCTCGCGAAGTTGTGCATGTATTTTAATGCAGTTTTTTTCCACAACATTTCTTGATGAATGGTCTATAACACAGTTGTCATGATGTTTTCTGTGCGCGCGTGTGCGCATGATCGCGCGCGCTCAAATCACGGGTCCGAACCCCAAGGCTATATATAAAAAAAACTATTCAGTTACGTGCTGTTTTGATGCCTTTTTATGTAGTTACGTGCTGTTTTGATGCGTTTTTATGTATGTGTAGTACTACAGCCGACACATTCCGATTTCGGACTACCTCGGCAATGCTGCGAGGGGACTTTGCAGCCGCTCGGCGTTGCACTTGTGTTGGTTTGTTTGGGGTTTTGTTTCTCGTTTTGCTTTGTTTTCTCCGAGCACTTCTGAATTTGTGTCTCATCTGTTGCTTCTGTCTGTCTGTCTGTCTGTCTGTCGGTCGGTCTGTCTCTCTCTCTCTCTCTCTTTCCCTCTGCGTCTCTCCTTCTTGCTTCATTCTTTCTCTTCGTGTCTCTGTCGCTTCTCTCTCTGTGTCTCTCTCTCTATGTCTCTGCCCCCCCCCCCTCTCTCTCTCTCTCTCCCTCCTCTCCCTCTCTCTGAGTCTATCTCTGTTTTTCTACCTTTGAGGCTGTCTCTGTTATCTCTCTCCTCTATCATTATTAAGCAGATTGTGAATGTTGGGACATATAAATGAATGTGCATATTTCTTGTTATTTAGTGCATGGTTGTTGTGATACTTTGCCGTGATTTTTGATTTACACATGTATATTTTATCCTCTTCTTCATTCGTTGTAGCAGAACTGAATGTAAAAAAGCTTCTTTTAATGCTTATATCATTACCCTGGGTAAATAAATTTTTGTTCTCTCATTTTCTCTCTCTCTCTCTCTCTCTCTCTCTCTCTCTCTCTCTCTCTCTCTCTCTCTCTCTCTCTCTCTCTCTCTCTCTCTCTCTCTCTCTCTCTCTCTCTCTCTCTCTCTCTCTCTCTCTCTCTCTCTCTCTCGTCTCTTTGTCTGTTTATGCATCAATGTTTGTTTGTCTGGTCCTTTCTGTCTGCCTGTCTGTGTGCATGTCTGTCTTTTTTTTTATATATCTCGCTCTCTCTTCCAACCGGGCTCGTTGTCTCCGTCTCTCCATCTCTCTTTATACAGTTCTATAAGTTCTACTGCAGGAATGCACCCCTACGTCCAATGCCTTGAACACCGCTTGATCTTCTTGCACACTGCACACTAATCGCACTTCCCCGTTTCCTCGCCCGATTAAATTTGCATGTGGTGTGTACACACTTGAAATGTCTTGGAGCCATCATTAATTCTACACTGAGGCCACCCTTTCTATCTGTCTAGCTGTCTGTCTGTCCCTCATTTTGTCGTGTGTGTGTAGCTGTCTGCCTCTCTATATCTAGGTGGCGCGCCTCTGGCTGCGACGCGCTCTCCAGGTGGGAGCAACCCGAATTTCACACTGTGACTATAAAGTACCAAATACCAAATGCCAAATATCTGTATCTATCTCCCTCCCCCTCTCTCATTCTCTTTCTCTTTGTGTTTCTCTGTCTCTCTGTGTCTCTCTGTGTCTCTCTCTCTCTCTCTCTCTCTCTCTCTCTCTCTCTCTCTCTCTCTCTCTCTCTCTCTCTCTCTCTCTCTCTCTCCCTCTCTCTTTCTCTTTTCTCGCTCTCTCTCTTGGTCAATATCTGCATTGAAGCTGCAGAGGAAGTCAATAACACCATACCCAGCTCCCCCCCCCCCCCACCCCCAACCCACCCACCTCCTTTAGGACAACATCTGAAATCCCAGTGCCATCCCCCCAAAGAGAGACTGCCCCTTGATCAGCTGTCACTTGCTGCCCACTTTGATTGCTCAACAAAGCATATGGGGCATATGGGGCTGGGGAGGGGGGGGGCAGTGCTTGTAGGCCTAAATGAGGAGGAGGGTTCATGAAGGATAGATAGACGGATGTGGGGATGTGGGGGTGGGGGTTATTGAATACTAATTGTCTGGTTAATCTGACAGCGGGTAAACAGGGTGGAGGGGGAAATAATAAAACGATAAGGCCTCGTACACAGTTCATGCGGAAATCCCATGCGCAATCCGTAAGTAAATAAAAGAAAGAAGGGTAAACATTTACGGATGAGGGGAAATACGGACACGTGCGCAAATCTTTCCCCTTCTTTCGTTGACTTATTTACGGATTGCGCACGGGGTTCCGCACGGAATCTCCGTACCCTTAGACTGGTCATGTTATTATAACCAAGAGCAAGGCTTGCGCAACAAACACTTTGGCGCCGTTGTTTCTGTGTTATCTTTGATGGAGATAACAACATGATGATAAGTAAACTGGTTGGGTGGAATGGAAGTGAAGTCCTTTCATTTGTCAAACTTGTCAATGGGATGATAGACAGTTATGAAGAACGTACGTTGTGTTGCATGTCAACACTGTCTACCTACTTACTGTCCTAAAGACAGACTGGTTTTGGTGCAGCCAAGAGTCATGTTCCTCAAGAGGGTTCGTGTATCCCACACAAAAACCCACAAACCCACAAACAGTCGTTCCGTTTAGACTATTGTTTCACTGTTTGACAGTGAATACCAACCACTCAATTCTGAAGTTTTGTTTCGTAGTTCTTTGAATTCACCATTACAGTTATTGTCGTTGTGAGAACTGTTGAAAATGGCGGTAGTTGTGATTGCAGTAACGATGTGTGTACACGAACGAAGGCACGCGCATGAGAAAGAAATCTATTCCTTGATCACTTTTCCTTAATCAGGTAATGTAGGGGTTTTGTTTGTTACTACTTTGTACTATTATCCCCATGTATTACATATGAAGGTCAGCATGTCTACTTGGTGCATAAATTGACCAGATTTTTTCTGGCCTATTCTCACCCCCAGCCACGCAAGAAATTAAAACCAAACAAGCGTGAGCTATGGGAATTCAAGTTTGCCTATGACCGTAACATTATTTCCATGCATTACCAACACCAATGGGATGCCCATGTTACACCCGTGCTTTTGTCCAATGCACAAGTCAGCACTTTACTCAAGAGACAGATTTCCCCAAAGATTATCCCATTCTTTTGTCTGCCTCAAACCATTCTGTTAATTGGTGTTCCTCTAGGAGCCTTTCTTGTCCGGAAACAACAAATTAGAATGGTTCCATTTTGAGCATTCTGTTAATTGGTGTTCCTCTAGGAGCCTTTCTTGTTCGGAAACAACAAATTAGAATGATTCCATTTTGAGCATTCCCCTCTCTTCCTTATAGAAAAAATGTGTGACCAAATTCGTTTGCTTAATTCGATAAACCCTTTGCTCTGAGGGATCAAAAAGAGAAGAACAGAGGAACTGGAAGGGGAGGGCTGTTTGTGATCCCTTTCATTAACGAGTCTTCTTCAAAGGTCCGTTGCATCAATGAGAAGGGGAAAAAACAAGGACAAAAAGCAAGGGGAAAAGCAGCCCCGCCTTTTATGTGGCGCTCTTCCGTTGACCTCAATTCGATGTTCGCTCCAGTCTATGCTCTTGGTGCATTAGGGTCAAAGGTGAAGGGACCAGTGGGTCCATTGCGTGTGTTTCTGCCTTCCTGGACGGGTCATCGTGGCGCCTCAGGAGGGGGACTTCGCTCAAGAAAGGCCTCCGCATATAACGTATATATCATTATATATTTTTGACATGAAACGGATAAGTGTATGGTTTTGTGCATAGCCATCATGAATGAGACCAGGCTCCTTAGATATGACTGACTGTCAATGCAGTGTCTTCATGTAATGATGGGATGAGTGCATGACACTGGTTTTCTAGTTAAACATGGGCTGGTTTCAGATGAGTTAGTCAGTATGCTCCTGACAATCTGACCGGCTGGCTGACTAACTGACTGACTGACTGGCTGGCTGACTAACTGACTGACTGGCTGGCTGATTGGCTGGCTGACTAACTGACTGACTGGCTGGCTGGCTGGCTGACTGGCTGGCTGGCTGACTAACTGACTGACTGGCTGGCTGACTAACTGACTGACTGGCTGGCTGGCTGGCTGGCTGGCTGGCTGGCTGACTGACTGACTGGCTGGCTGGCTGACTAACTGACTGACTGGCTGGCTGACTAACTGACTGACTGGCTGGCTGACTGGCTGGCTGACTAACTGACTGACTGGCTGGCTGACTGACTGACTGGCTGGCTGACTGACTATGTTAACCTGATAACGTTTTAACAGAGGGACATAGGACTCTCAATGTCGCATGCGGATAGGTACCGGTACTCAGGATATCTAGTCCAACTTCCAAGATGAAGGTCATTGGTCAAAGGTCAAAGTCACTGATGCCGAAAATGCTGCCGCGCGGCTGCTGGTTATAGCGTGTTCGTGCTCTAGGTGGCTTTTGCTAACGGGTCAGAAGCGAACCGTAATGAAGACATTATAATAAGTTACACAGGGATGACATTTTGCTCAGAAAATGAGGTATGACAAAACAAAGTCGA
>CM065686.1:29341464-29346464 GCA_017654935.2 Phymorhynchus buccinoides
ATTCTTATTGGTTGTTTTGTGTACAGTTGAAATTACCAAAATACTAGAACGTTAAGACGCTAAATCACCAGCCACGCGGCAGCATTTTCGGATCCAGTGACCTTGACCCTCGACCAATGTCCTACATTTTCGAACTTGGCCTAGAACTCCTAACTACCTATTCGCAATCAAAATGTTGGGGTCCTAGGTCCCTTCGTTCAAACGCTATCGTGGTAACATAGTCAGCCAGCCAGAAGCAAACTACCAAACTCGGCTGAAAACATTAACCAGCGTTCGTCACGCGGCTGGTTATTTTTTTTATCTGTACACGAAAATACATGTACACAATCGGTTTTCGCATCGTCGCTGGTTACAACAAAATACATGTACATGAAAATACCTGCACACCATCGTTTTTATTTGGGTTTTTCCTTTGCATTTTAAAGCGTCGCACAAATTGTAACTTAGTTCTTATCGTGAACGATAAGCCGTGTTATCAACCGAACAAAATTATTTTTCGAGTGGGGTACTTGGTTGAAGTCGGTACTATGCTGCTTCAGTGGCTGCATTTAGCTGGTGCGCATTGGATTTAGTTAGCATAATGCAGCCCGTTAAAAGGAAGAGTGGTTGTGATGCAGTGTCTGTGATGGTGGTGTGTACATAAATGCATTACATGATGAGCCTAGACTGGAAGGGAATTGAATGGATAGGACTGAACTGTAGAAGTAATACATAAACCACATAACGATAGGAATAAAACCAGTAACAGTATAAAAAACAAAAATCACCCCAACTGGAAAAAAACAATTGTAAATTAAACCATGTGAACATATGTGTGTGAAATATCAAAGTGGGTGCATGCAGGTGTACACACACATGGATAGGACTGAACTGTAGAAGTAATACATAAACCACATAAGATAGGAATAATACCAGTAACAGTAAAAACAACACACACTGGAACACACACACCCCACACACACACACACACACACCACACCCACACCCACACACCCCCCCGACACCCCCCTCCCCCCCCCCCCTCCCCCCCCCCCCCCCCTGTCCATCATCCTATGATAGCAATAGAAACAAATTACAAATAATTATCTATGCAACCGAGTTCTAAGATAAGGAAAAAACAACAACAACAACAACAACAAAAAAAAAACAACACACAAACAAACAAACAACACAAAAAAACAACATCATAACCCACCTAATAGTAATAATTATTATAATGGATATTATTTACAAGTACTTCCCTATTGGACTGCGTTCTAAATTAACGAAAAACTTGTACGTTAAGGCTGGTGATTTAAAAATACTACAAGCGCTATTTTGCAACAAGACAGGAATAAATGTCTTTAGGTCATTACATGATAGAATATGACTATTAGTTATTTTGTTTCCACATATGCAAACTATGCTTTTAACGTATTTTGTTTTAAAGGCATCTAGTTTCCATTTATACATTAAAGCAAGTAACTTTCTACTGACACTAAAATTATGTTTAATACCTTTAATATCGAATTGGTCTTGATTATCGCGATTTTTAATGTTATATTGGAATTTTTTCCAAATGTGCAACTTAAGTAAGTTGCACTGTTCGTGCAGAGATAGGGGGAAATCAAGGCATTCAGAATGAAAACCATGTTTAGCTCCATGTTTTGCTGCCCTGTCTACCTTTTCATTGTAATAAAAAGAGCAATGAGATGGGATCCAACAAAATGTTAATCGAGTACCTCGTACAATAAGCATGTGTATCAAACAACTGACTTCAATAATCATTTCAGGTCTAGTGTGTAGCTGTAAAGTTTTTAATGCCTGAAGAACTGATTTTGAATCTACACAGAAAAGAACTTGAAATATATTTTTGGGAAAGCTAATAAGGTAATGTAACGCCATAAGTACTGCAGTTAATTCTGCTGTAAATATGGATTTGTTTAAACCAATGTAAAATGATTTCTCTATTTTTAAGTCTGGTATTAAGAATGCACATCCTGTTTTTCTATCTATGCATGAACCGTCAGTGTATATTTTTAAATAATTGGCGTAGTTTTCTTCAATATGACATTTGGCATAGCTTGCTAGCATATTGATGTTTTCATCTTTTTTTATATTTGTGTGGTCAATATCAAAATGCGCTTTGTGGAGTTCCCATGGTGGTATAGGAAACACTGATGGTCTGACAGCACCTATGTCAGTGGAAAGACCAGAGTCAGTTATAGTTTTTGATGTGTATGTAGCTATTGTGACTTGAGAAGATATTGTCTTAGCTCTTTTAGGAAAATCAATATCTGACCTGATTTTTATTTCTGAAGCAATATGTGTTTTAACAACTGCATTTTTTATGACAAATTTACAACATGCTAAGTCTCTATATTCTTCTAATGGAAGCATTTGAGCCTCATAGTATGTACGAGTGGACGACGCATGCACTGGGAGACCTAGTGCTAGTTTTAATGCCTTGCATTCAATGCTTTGTAGTTTTTTTAACAAATAGTTTGGAGCGCTAAAAAATATTTCTTGTGCATATGTTAATTTCGACCTCATTAAAGCTTTACACAGAGTTATCAATGTAGATGAATCTTGTCCCCATTTTTGTTTAGATACAACTTTAAGAAAATTCAACGTTTTTCGCGTCTTCGTTAATAAATATTCAATATGATCGTTCCATGTTAATTTTGACGTGAGATAAACTCCTAAAAAATTAACTTTGGTAACATATTTAAGAGGCGTGTTACCCAATGTAAATGCAGGCATTTTATCCGGATTAGAACCACTATTAAAGAGAATAATATTTGTTTTTTCAGTAGATAAGCTTAATCCATTTAACTTCATATAATTCTCCATCTTGTCGAGCTCTCGTTGATATATTTTTTTGGTGTGGTTTATGCTACGCTGTGGGGTTTTCTTTTTTAGAGTTACCTCCATCCACAGGCATATGTCATCTGCGTATTGAACTAATACAACGTTATTTGATAACTTATTTGGCAGATCATACATTAATATGGTGAAAAGAAGAGGAGCTAAAACTGACCCTTGAGGGATTCCCATCGATAAATTTCTATTCGTAGAATATGATGTTCCTATTCTAGTTTGAATTACCCTGTCTCTCAGAAAATCTTTTACATAATTGAATACGTTTCCAGATAGACCAATGTTTTTAAGTTTATTCAAGAGCTGGAAATGCCACACTTGATCGTAAGCTTTGTTTATGTCAAAAAAAGTGGCTAATACACATTTACGTCTAGCAAATTGTTTCTTTATGTTTGTGGACAATTTTACTAAAATTTCCGTCGTTGATCGCCCTTTACGAAAGCCAGCTTGATTAATAGGAATTACGTCATTTTTTTCACAATAATGTACAAGTCTGTTCAAAACAATTATCTCTGAAAGTTTGCATACATGCGATGTTAATGCAATTGGCCTATAATTTTTAATGTCATTATTACACTTGCCTTGTTTGTGAATCGGAACAACGATTGTCTGTTTCCATATTTTTGGCATTTCACCATTGCTCCAGCATGTACTAAATAAGGCGTGAAGAAAAATAATAAAATGTTCTGGTAAATTTCTTAGCATCTGATTGGATATTGCATCTAAACCAACTGATGATTTTCTGATGGGGATTGATCTTATTGCATCTTTTAGTTCTTGAATAGTTATCGGAGCATTAATACAATTGCTATTGTCTGGTGTTGGATCGCCATATCCTTCATAATTTTCCTCATGTTCTCTATAATTTCTGTCAGCATCTGTCAGACCCTCAGGGCAGCTAACATTGGCAAACATGTCTACAAAGGCTTCTGCCTTCTCCTGAGCATTAGGAAGATTATTGTTATTTATTTTTATAGGATACTGAGGTGATGTAAATCCATTTTTCATAAGTTTTAGTTCTTCCCATACTTTCCCCATATCTTTACAATCTTTAACATCAGTGTTGCAAAAAACATTCCAGTGTTGTATCTGTGCATTTTCTATTACGTCATCACTTTTCTTACCAGCCTCTTTCATTTTTTTGTGATTGCTTGCTGATCTCTTTTTGCAATATACCTTAAATCTTTCTTTTTTCTTTTCATTTGCAGTTTCGCATTCTTCGTTCCACCAAACATTTCCGTTGTGTTTTTTTAATTTTGTGTTTTTTATCTTTGGGATAGATTTATCTGCTGCTGCTAGAACACTTTTACAAAATTTATCATATTGATCATCAATATTATCCATTGATGAATACTCTATATCCATGTTCGTGAGACTGTTCTTGAAAAGTGACCAATCTGCACTTTTGTAATTATATTTTGGAATAATATCTTCTTCAAAAAATTCTGTATTTTCTATTTTACCATTTAAAGATATCGTTATGGGAACATGGTCAGATCCTAACGAATCTTCTCCTGTTTCCCATGAACAATTCAGTGTCAGTGATGGAGATGCAAATGTTAGATCAATGGCTGAGGGACTATGAGTAGCTATATCGGGAATACGAGTAATATTGCCATTGTTTAGTAAATATAGAACAGAATCTGCAATATTATCTAAGAAACGATTGTTAGAAACAAATGAACAATTTTTGTCCCAAAAAGGTGCATGAGCATTAAAATCACCCCCTATCACCCATTTATCCCGCTGATCTTGAAAGTCTCTCAACCATTCAGTGTTTTCATTATCAGGACCTTTTGGAAGATAAACTGAAGCAAAATTTAAAATTAAATTTGATGGAAATTTTACCATAACGGAACAGCATGAAGCAGATGGAATTGCATTAGATATTGGTGGTGTCCTTATACAATGATCCAGATCTTCTTTTATATATATGGCAGTTTGAACACGGTCTGAACACTGTTCATACACTGGAGGGTGGTGATATCCAGGCAGCTGAGGCAAATTATCATTGTTTACATTCAATGATTGTAGTAATAGCACTTGAACATAATGTGATGATAAATATTGGTTTAAGTAATATATATTTTTCGTTATAGAACGGCAGTTCCATTGTAGGATTTTTATAGTTTTGTTTTTGT
>CM065686.1:29358964-29371464 GCA_017654935.2 Phymorhynchus buccinoides
GCAATCATATAGTAAAAAGCCAAATGTCCGTCCGTGTGTGTGTGTGTGTGTGTCTGTGTCTGTGTGTGTGTGTGTCTGAAGCACGAAACGGGCCTTATAACTCCGCCGTTTTTCGACCGAATCGCTTCAAATTTGCTGTGAGCCCTAACGGGGCGATGGCAACGGCAACCGAGGCGGCCGTGTCATTTGCGCGGTTTCGCAAATGCGCGAAACGCGCATCCGCCGGCCTCTCGGCGCCCGTATCTCCGGCGTTTGTACCCAGTGACTATCGGTGTGCCAAACCGGAAGCGAATCGGTTCAGAAACGCGTGCTATGGCCCGGGCAAAGCCTAGCAGCAAATTGGAAGACAATCGGGAGAGCGCGTCACTCTCACAGCAGCGCCAACGTGAAACGGGGCCTTATAACTCCGCCGTTTCTTAACCGAATCGCTTCAAATTTGCTGTACTCAGCGTTACCAGTACTTGGCTTTACTGTTACTAGGCGTTACCAGTACGGTGCATTGCCAGTACTAGGCGTTGCGCTAGTGTATGTTAAATGCGGGGACAGGGGAACGGAGAATGCTATTGCGGGGAAGGGGCAGATCTGATCAAAGACGAAATGTAGTAATACTTCAAAGAATATCAAAATAGTACATACATGTATAAAAGTGATTGGGATGATCAAAGACGAAACGTAAGCCTACATGATAACAAAATAGTATATGCGTTATTGAGATGATCAAAGACAAATGTACTAATACTGCAAATAATAACAATATAGCATAGAAGTTATTGAGATGATCAAAGACAAATAATACTAATACTGCAAATGATAACATAATAGCGTAGATGTTATTGAGATGATCAAAGACGAAATGTACTAATGTTGCAAATGATAACAAAATAGCATAGAAGTTATTGAGATGATCAAAGACAAATAATACTAATACTGCAAATGATAACATAATAGCGTAGATGTTATTGAGATGATCAAAGACGAAATGTACTAATGCTGCAAATGATAACAAAATAGCATAGAAGTTATTGAGATGATCAAAGACAAATAATACTAATACTGCAAATGATAACATAATAGCGTAGATGTTATTGAGATGATCAAAGACGAAATGTACTAATGCTGCAAATGATAACAAAATAGCATAGAAGTTATTGAGATGATCAAAGACAAATAATACTAATACTGCAAATGATAACATAATAGCGTAGATGTTATTGAGATGATCAAAGACGAAATGTACTAATACTGCAAATGATAACAAAACAGTACAACAGTTATTGTTTGCATTGTAGGAACATCGTATCAATGGAATTTTTCGGAAGAGCCCGTTAGGAAGAACAAAATCAAAACGCTTACTGTGCGTGAGAGTATACGCGTGTATGTGTGTGTGCGTGTGCGTGTGCGCGCGTGTGCGTGTGTGCGTACGTGCGTGTGTGTGTGTGCGTGTGTGCGTACGTGCGTGTGTGTGTTTGGTGTGTTTGTGTGTGTGTGTATTTGTGTACATGTATGTGTGTGTGTAGTTGTATGTGTGTGTCTGCCTGTGTGTCTCTGTGTGTAGATAATATGTGTAGGTATATGTGCACAATGCATCTGGTGTCTTTTGGATGATTTATAAGTAATGCATAATAAATTATATCTTTCGGATGATTAAATATTATAACCAACACACACACACACACACACACACACACACACACACACACACACACACACACACACACACACACACACACACACACACACACACACACACACACACACACACACACACGCACACGCACACGCACACACACACACACACATACACCAAGTAGTAACGCTGGTAATGCTTTTGAACAAACTAAAGGCATTCATGTCTTAGCAATGATTACAACTTACGTAACGTGCAATGGAGCTACGTAATAGTTTTAACAACCCATGTCATTCTGAAATACTTAATTAACTGTTTTTGTTGTTGTTGTTGACAATTGTGTGGTGTTCATACATGACAAATTATATCAAACTAGCGCAACGCCGAGTACCGGTAACGCCTAGTAACGGTAACGCCAAGTACTGGTAACGCTGAGTACAGCAAATTTGAAGCGATTCGGTTAAGAAACGGCGGAGTTATGAAGCCCCGTTTCCCGCTGGCGCTGTTCTGAGAGTGATGCGCTCTCCCTAGTAACGGTAACACCAAGTACTGGTAACGCTGAGTACAGCACATTTGAAGCGATTCGGTTAAGAAACGGCGGAGTTATAAGGCCCTGATTCCCGTAGGCGCTGCTCTGAGAGTGACTCTTCAAATTTGCTGCCAGGCTTTGCCCCGGCCACCGCAAGCCTGACAGCAAATTTGAAGCGAATCAGTTAAGACACGGCGGTGTTATTTGTGAAAAGGTGAAGCGGCGTATATCGCGCGCGTTTATGAATCGATTCGCTTTCGATTTGGCACATCGATCGTCACCGTCCCCGGCCATGTATCTGCCAAATATGAAGGCAATCGGTCCCGAAATACCGGAGATACGGGCGCCGATAGACCGGCGGATATTCGTTTCGCGCATTTGCCAAACCGCGCAAATGACACGGCCGCCTCGGTTGCCGTTGCCATCGCCCCGTTAGGGTGCACAGCAAATTTGAAGCGATTCGGTGAAAAAACGGCGGTGTTATAAGGTCCGTTTTGTGTTTCACACACACACACACACACACACACACACACACACACACACACACACACACACACACACACACACACACACACACACACACACGGACACTTGGCTTTTTACTATATGATGATATATAATTGTGACAATTCGACTCCGCACACAATGAAGGGGGTTGGATTCGAACTCGTTCCCAAGAATCAGATATTAGTTTCATCTGTTGAATTGTCATCAGCTGAAATTGAAAGCAGCCTCTTCCGTAATATGATCGCTTTGTTTGTTGGAAACTTGTTGGTTGCGTTTAGTTCTGCGGGTCTTTGGGTCTTTTATGGTGCTTTTTGTTTTGGTGTTTATTAGGGCCACATTTTCAAATTGTCAGCTCGACATTGGATTAATTTTCGTTCCAGTCTCTGTGTACTGGTGTATTGTTGTGTGTTATTGTAATAACAATCTCTCTGTCGCTGTCTCTGTCTCTGTCTCTGTTTCTCTCTCTCTCTCTCTCTCTCTCTCTCTCTCTCTCTCTCTCTCTCTCTCTCTCTCTCTCTCTCTCTCTCTCTCTCTCTCTCTCTCTCTCTCTCTCCATATATTATTGAAAGAAAAAATGTTGCTTCACTTTTGTCGTCTGACAATGAAGCTGTGTTGAAGTCAGTATCCAAATTTATAGCTGAGGCACAAACAGTGCGCCAGAAAAGTTTGACGGCAGTGCATAATGCTACTAATACTGTTGTTTAGATTATGGATATTAAAGGGTGTCTACACCTCATTTAAATATTATGCAACAATATGTTATCCGTGGGTTATTGTGTGAAAGGTCGAGAGAAGCTTATCTTCTCTTTCACTCGTTGCTTCTTGTTTCACTTTGCTAATCGATCGCTAACTGTTGTTCTTGTTTGTCCTTTTTCTGCCTATGTAAACTACATTTTCCTTTTACAAATGCTTTAGTATACTTGAATGTGACAAAATATGTATACGGTACTGGATTTAGTCATGTTCATTCCTTAACTTTGTTAATAAGAGAGAGAACTGTTATGATTACCCCCCTTGTCATTAGACCCTTTCAGGTAATGACAATAAAAACGTCAAGTGTCAAGTGTCAAGTGTCAAGTGTCTCTCTGTCTCTGTCTCCAAGGACAGATTGGAAGACTAGGCGTTGCCTAAAATCTTTATCCTTGAAAAATAAAGTTCAAGTTTTCAAGTTTTCAAGTTTCTCTCTCTCTCTCTCTCTCTCTCTCTCTCTCTCTCTCTCTCTCTCTCTCTCTCTCTCTCTCTCTCTCTCTCTCTCTCTCTCTCTCTCTCTCTCTCTCTCTCTCTCTCTCTCTCTCTCTCTCTCTCTCTCTCTCTCTCTCTCTCTCTCTCTCTCTCTCTCTCTCTCTCTCTCTCTCTCTCTCTCTCTCTCCCTCCGAGTCTATGTCTGTGTGAGTGTGTGTGTGTGTGTGTGCGTGTGCGTGTGTGTGTGTGCGTGCGTGCGTGTGTGCGTGTGTGTGTGTGTGTGTGTGTGTGTGTGTGTGTGTGTGTGTGTGTGTGTGTGTGTGTGTGTGTGTGACGGCCAATTCCATCTGTAGCTGTGTCGAAAGATCTTGATGCTCGAGCACATGTTGGCGATTTCACCAAGCCATAGACAATCTAAATAAGTAAACATACAGTGTTATTGTACATTGCTAAGCGCATAGAGCTCCACATTGGTGGAGGAATGCGCTATATAAATGATTCACTATTATTATTATTATTATTTCGCTGCTTTGTTGCTCCTGCTCGCGTCCATGTTGATTGCCTTTCTTGTCATCGGGAGATGAGCTGTGTACATTACTGTTCATCGTTCTATTCCTGACTAAATGGTTGAGATGTGTGTGTGTGTGTGTGTGTGTGTGTGTGTGTGTGTGTGTGTGTGTGTGTGTGTGTGTGTGTGTGTGTGTGTGTGTGTGTGTATGCATACGCAAGCCTATGTGTAAGTATATGTGTGCGTGTGTGCGTGCATGTGTGTGTGCGTGCGTATGTGTGCGTGCGTGTGTGTCAGTGTCTGTGTGTGCATACGCGCGCCTCCTGTGTATGCGTATGTGAGTGCGTGTGCCGCGTGCGTTCCTGTTATTCGACAGACTAAAGCATAGAGTGGAAGAAGAAGAAGAAGAAACCAGCTACAGACAGACAGAATCAAAGGGACAGAAAAAGACAGACAGACAAATAAACTAACCGGCAAACAGAGACAGACAAGGAGACGGAAACATGGATATACTATTACTTTGTTTTATTATAATATATAGATCACACTCGCGCCTCACGCATTATCATATCTATATCGCCATTCACGGACCTGGGGTTTTCCCGTTTCTATTTTGTAACCCGTTCTTTTCAAACGTACGGTGCAGTAGTGACAAGCTTTGAGTTGGCCTAACGCAGGAAAAGACTGAACGAATATTTATGGCTGTTCTTTTGTATGGCCACATAATATAATATGACACTGTACTATGCTGGCTGGCTAAGCGCGCACGCCGCCCCGTTTTGTAGCATTGATCTTGAAGGGAAAAAAGGACTGGACCCGGTGACGATCAAACAGAATAGCCCTTACGCCTTTAATTCTAACCCCTGGATATACAATCAATCAGTCAGTCAATCAATCAGTCAGTCAATCAATCAATCAATCAATCAATCAATCAATCACTTTATTGTCTTTTGTTAAAACACAAGCAAATTTATCTTCC
The DNA here is from genome assembly GCA_017654935.2 of Phymorhynchus buccinoides. NCBI lineage: Eukaryota > Metazoa > Mollusca > Gastropoda > Neogastropoda > Raphitomidae > Phymorhynchus > Phymorhynchus buccinoides. Next base: position 29,364,297 of record CM065686.1, read on the forward strand.
AGTCGACAATAAATCTATCAATCAATCAATCAATCAATATTTGTATTGTCTATTTTACAGGAAATTCTTTTAGCAGCGATAAAGCAATCAACCAAACAACACAATAAAGACAGAGACATAGCATGTAGCAATTACACGCTAATGATTATACAATAATAATGTATTCAATACATGCAGTATAGAAATAACATTGGTGTTCATAGTTAACCCCGACACTGGAAACAGTAAAAGACAAAATCTTCCAACGTGGTCTTGCGGTGTATCTTTATGAAGTAAATCACCCAGTTTTAAAGTTGACCACGTTGGAAAGTATTCTGCCTCCGTCTCTATTATGTCCTCGTCTGTATGTGTCCCGCATCTTTATGAGTGTGTCCAGGGTTAGGGTTAGGGTTTGGGGTTAGTTTAGAAGACTCGGTCACGGAAGCAAAAATATACAAAACGGGGACATAGGCACGGAGATGTATAGATCCGGGATTAAGATTAAGATTAAGATTAAAATTATAGTCCCGTCGACAACTAAGGCCATGTCAGGGCTGTCATCACGTTATATCTTACCACGTGATTACGGACACACGGATACTTCTTCTTCTTCTTCTGCGTTTCCAGGCCATATGGCCATACCCCCCTCCCCCTCGACTACCTAAACGAAATATAAAAGGAGAGGGGGGGGGGGGGGTAATGCGCGCGCATACACACACACACGCGCACGCGCACACGTGCACACACACACACACACACGCGCGCGCGCGCGCGCGCGCGCGCGCATGCACACATACATGCAGAGAGAGAGAGAGAGAGAGAGAGAGAGAGAGAGAGAGAGAGAGAGAGAGAGAGAGAGAGAGAGACAGACAGACAGACAGACAGACAGACAGACAGACAGAGAGAGAGAGACAGAGAGAGACAGAGAGAGACAGAGAGCTCAGCACGTCGTCGCCAGTCCCACAGCAGTGTTCTTTAATCCCTTTATTCCGCCCTTCCAAGTCAAGATGACAACCTTTTAGTTTGGGTAACCCAAGAAAGGACAACATGAATATTTATGACTTCGCTTCTTTTTCCATCACGCGCCAAGTTCAGTTCTGAGGAAAAGGCAGGACCTGTGTACTGTCTGAAACCTCACTAAGCTGATAGGTCCTGGGGCACTTTGTTTGTGGGCTAAGGTGACATGTCTCGTACCAATACCCAAACTGTTATTTTGATATGACTCATTTTCAAAAGTATCATTTTCTTAGGCAACAAAAAGACAACAAACAACTGTTGTATTTATAAGTTTTCGTTTGTTAAGGTTCATATAATTTGTTTCAGATCATATTATGCGTAGTTTATTGTAATGGATTTGCTACCCGATTATGTGTACTGGCTAGACGGATAGATCAATAGTCAGGAGCTCTGCGTGCCTCGTCTGTGCCTTGCCTTATGTCCGCCTCGTCTCTGCCTCATCTCTGTCTTATCTTTGCCTCATCTTTGCCTCATCTCCGTTTCATTTCTGCTTCATCTCTGCTTCGTCTCTGCGTCACACCTCTCCGTCATTTCTGATACCCAGCTATTCAGAGGATTTCGTGAAAATCAGTTTAATTAAGAGTCGTAGGAGTACCGAGTATTTTTTTCCCCACAAAAATACAACCACATGTGCAGGCTGTCAACAAAAAAAGAGAACCAACAGAAGTTAACAAGCTAATATATAAACAAATAACAACATGCCTCTTCATGTATCATTTTGGATGGATCATTTAATAAGAAACTTCCACATCTCTCTTATGAGTAATTTGATGATGCTGATAGATAAATCATGTGACGTCAGCGTTGCGGTTCTACCTGCTGGCGCAACTGCCAAACCGATCTATACAATGGAAGCTCCCTTGTAAGAACCCCTCCCTGAGACTCCTCTGAGACTTTGCCCTTCTTTGTAAGGATTAAAATTACCTCCCTTAGACAACTCCCTCCCTCTTAAGACTTTATTTTGGATGATTGTTTCGAGGTCTTAACAGGGAGGTTCCACTGTATTTGAACTCTCTGACATGCAGATCATGCGCGCGCACTCATGCTCTCACACACATACACAGATATATGCACACAGCATTGATCTTTTTGTTTAGTTCTGTGACACACATACAGACACACACACGTGCGCGCGGGCACGCACGCGCACACACACACTCACATACACATACGCACGCACATAACCACACACATACAATTGCGCGAGTGTACGCACATGCATACGCACAAAACAACAACAACGGAGAAGTACAGCATACACACACACACGTGCGCGCGCGCTTGTACACACACACTCACTCACTTATCCACTCACATACACTCTCTCTCTCTCAGCTCTCTCTCTCTCTCTCTCTCTCTCTCTCTCTCTCTCTCTCTCTCTCTCTCTCTCTCTCTCTCTCTCTCTACATCTACACACATTGTCTCTCTATCTCTCTCTCTCTCACACACACACACACACACACACACGCGCGCGCGCACGCACACGCACGCACACACACACACACACACACACACACACACACACACACACACACACACACACACACACACACACACATTCACACACACGAGCACTCGTGTACCCCAACACATTCAGAGATAAAGAGAGAGACAGAGAGAGGGCGAGAGAGAGACACAAAGAGAGAGACTCGCGCGCGCGCGTACACATACACACACGCACGCGCGCGCTATCACTTCACACGCAAACACACCACTTGTTCTCATCCAGATTCCATCTTTCTACCAAGTGCCATTTCGAAAGCCCGCTTTCCTCCTGTGTTAGCAGACTTGACTGCTGATTGATATATTACTGAGAGAGAGAAAGAAAGAAAAGAGAGAGAGAGAGAGAGAGAGAGAGAGAGAGAGAGAGAGAGAGAGAGAGAGAGAGAGAGAGAGACAGACAGACAGACAGACAGACAGACAGACAGAGAAAGACAGATTAGGCGAACACATACACTCACACAACCAGAGGGGAATGGGATACAGAGAGATGTGTGTTTGTTTGTGTGTGTGTGTGTGTGTGTGTGTGTGTGTGTGTGTGTGTGTGTGTGTGTGTGTGTGTGTGTGTGTGTGTGTGTGTGTGTGTGTGTGTGTGTACTTAACATTTTGCGCAATGTGGCTTTATGTTCTTTTTACAGTGCATTTCAAAACGTTACATTGTTTTCCCGGTGCACCTTTGTTAATGGCTGTTTTCAAATTAGACCCTATTCATTTTCCAGCGTGTTTGTACGCAAGGGTATACGTGCGCTTGTGCATGTGTGTGTCGGCGTCTGTCCCTGTATGTACGCACGCACGTGTATGTGCATGTGCGCGCGTGCGTGCGTGCGTGCATGCGTGCGTGTTAGTGTATGAGTGTACTATTGTGTAAATATGAAAAGACACCCACCCCCCCCGACACACACACACACACAAACACAATAATCCCATGAATATTTCATGCATGGAACCTGTATGTGAACATTGTTCTCTTTGTGTGCGTAAGTAGGTCCGTGTTTGTGTATATTTGTATTTCATTTTCTGGAGTCGACTGTTTTTGCCGACTGTTTTGCTCATCCCTTCCCCATTACCCATTGGCAGAGTTCCACCTCTGTGAAACCATTCTTCCATTGCCCCTCATAATGTCTTCCCACTGGAGGTAATTCCCTCTGTTGGCAATGTGTGCTATTCCTATCTGTTTCTGTTTTCTGTCTATTTTCTCTCTGATTGTTTTTCTGTGTGCTTCACGCGCTCAGTCTTTCGTCAGGCTTTCTAGTAGTTTCTGTTCACTGACGCAACTTTGCTTACTGACGTTAGACGTTGTTTTCGAAGGTGCTGCCCCCCCCCCCCCCCTCTCTCCCCCCCTCTCCCCCCTGCTCTAGATGGTTTTGGTTTTGAAGAACATATCAATGCGTTGTTGTTGTTTGTTAGTCGTGCCTTTTTTACACATTGATGACCACGTTTTGATTACAATCTGGGGGAGGGTGTGTGGAAACAAAGCACACGTTATTTAAAGGGCAACCCATTATTTAATTTGAAAAGTATATCACATTCCTTGACTTCCGTACTATTGTTTTTGGGTAGCATACATGATGTTACTTGCTTACAGCTGTCGCGAACGAGAGAGGGAGAGAGAGGAGAGAGAGAGAGAGAGAGAGAGAGAGAGAGAGAGAGAGAGAGAGAGAGAGAGAGAGAGAGAGAGAGAGACAGACAGACAGACAGACAGACAGACAGAGAGGGGAGAGAGAGAGAGAGAGAGAGAGAGAGAGAGAGAGAGAGAGAGAGAGAGGGTGGGGTGGGTGAGAGAGAGAGAGAGAGAGAGAGGGTGGTGTTGGTGGGGGAGAGAGAGAGAGGGGGGGAGAGAGGAGAGAGAGAGAGAGAGAGAGAGAGACAGACAGAGGGGAGAGAGGGGGAGAGAGAGAGAGAGGGAGGGTGGGGTGGGGGAGAGGGGAGAGAGAGGGGGGGGGAGGAGAGTGAGAGAGAGAGAGAGGGGGGGAGAGGAGAGAGAGAGAGAGAGAGAGAGAGAGAGACAGACAGACAGAGACAGGGAGAGAGAGGGGAGAGAGAGAGAGAGAGAGAGGTGGGGTGGGGGAGAGAGAGAGAGGGGGGTTTGGTGGGGGTGGTGGAGAGAGAGAGAGAGAGAGGGGGCGAGAGAGAGAGAGAGAGAGAGACAGAGAGAGAGACAGAGAGGGGAGAGAGAGAGAGAGAGAGAGAGAGAGAGAGAGAGAGAGATAGAGAGAGAGAGAGAGAGAGAGAGAGAGAGAGAGAGAGAGAGAGTCTGAATGATTTACTGATTAGGCCTTAGGCCCATTTCAAAGAATGAGTACATAAAAGGAACATACATCCACACAAACATTAGAGAGAGAGAGAGAGAGAGAGAGAGAGAGAGAGAGAGAGAGAGAGAGAGAGAGAGAGAGAGAGAGAGAAGAGAGAGAGAGAGAGAGAGAGAGAGAGAGAGAGAGAGAGAGAGAGAGAGATTCGCGTTGCTAGGAAACCGCCTCTAAATGAAGGCCACCTGGCGCCAAGGGCTAAGGATGACAACTCCCACCTAAAGCAACCCAGTGGAGATGTCACACTGGAGAGGAGTGGTGGGTAGGGGGGGGGGGGGGTGAGGGGTTGGGAGGGGGGTTGGGGTGGTGTTGGAAGGGCGAGACAAGTTCTGCATTCATTCGGATAATTATTATGCCACACTAGCAATCGCCCCGTGGCAGTTTTAACCCCGTGGCAGCTATCTCCTCCCTACACCTACCCCCTCCCCACATTTACTTGCTCGGGGACTTATCTGCCACTCGGCGACACACTTGTTTGCTATTGTGGCTTTCAACAGACAGCCAGTCTCAAACACACGAAAGTGAAACTTTCGGTTTTACATTTCCAAGAAGAAGGCAGCATTTCACCTTCCAAGAAAATGGATCACAAATGTGTAAGGTCTTTCTTTCTTTCTTTCTGACCTATCGCAGAAAGAGTGTTTCATAATCATTTCGACTTTGACCTCGCCCGAGCAGAGAGAGAGAGAGAGAGAGAGAGAGAGTAGTACTTCTTCTTCGTCTTCTAAGTTCTTGTTCTTCGGTCGTTCAGGCATGTTTCTGTCAATTACGAACGTAGATGCATCATGCTGCTGTTATGCGCCTAAGTAAGAATAATTAGGCCCAGCATGTCTGACTTCGGGTAGAGGAAATCTTTTTGAAAGTATTTGTTGAAAAAAGGCAGGAGAATTTCTGTCAATTACGAACGTAGATGCATCATGCTGCTGTTATGCACCTAAGTAAGAATAATTAGGCCCAGCATGTCTGACTTCGGCTAGAGGAAATCTTTTTGAAAGTATTTCTTGAAAAAAGGCAGGAGAATGGACCGGAAAGGCAGAACGATAGTAGATAACAGCATGCAAAGGGAAAAGGCAGAATCAAAGAGACTGACAGATTAGAGGTAGTTATAAGCACATAACTTCCAGAAGGTGGGGGAACTATTTGTACGGAAGACCCCCCCCCCCCTCCCAGTATCCCTAGGGGGGGGAAGCTTGCTGTGTTCTACTCCCACCCCCACCCACAACCCACACCCCAGTCAGTCTCTCTCTCTCTCTCTCTCTCTCTCTCTCTCTCTCTCTCTCTCTCTCCACTGTCTGCATAAAAATAGCTGCAGCGGGGCTCGCCGCGGGGAGGCAAGCAAAGAGCCAAAGACATTGAAAAGAAAAGACTGACATCTGGTCCCTGTTCCCTATATCAGTAGTGAGGACAAAAACACTGGTTGTGTCCCTTTTAAACATCGTTATGACATAACACGTCGATAGGCCAGTTGAATTCTCCGTTCAAGTGCCAATCCGAGTCTTTGCATAGCCGCCACTGTGAACTACCCCACTAACGATAACTCTATCAGCCAGGCTCGCCGTAACTCTTAAGTAGTCCATCTTCCCCTTTTAGATTCTGTGGTTATGTGTCAAGTGTTGGTTGAAATTAGCGTCCTGCAAAATAAATCGGTTTATAGCGCGTGTTTATAAACGGATGGTGTTGAAACTTTGCACGACGATAGTCACTATCCCTGGTCATGCATGTTCCAAATCTCATGTCAATGTCGGGTCTGGTTACGCCGCGGTGTGTGAAAACGTGAAGCAGCCTGTCGGCGCCCGTATCTCCGTCATTTGTGAATCGATTCGCTTCCGGTTTGGCACACGGATAGTCCCCGGCCCCGGCCATCTGCCTGCCAAACGCCGGAGATACGGGCGCCGAGAGGCCGGCGGATGCGCGTTTCGCGCATTTGCGAAACCGCGCAAATGATACGACCGCCTCGGTTGCCGTTGCCATCGCCCCGTGAGGGCTCACAGCAAATTTGAAGCGATTCGGTCGAAAAGGGGATGACACTACACGTATCTTTATTATTAAAAAATCAGGACTTTACTGGTTTAGCACTGCCTCCGGGCATTGCCTCCAGTATTGTTCAATACTGCCATGGGGTTTTAAAACTGCCACGGGAATTAACTGCCACGGGGCGATTGCTAGTTTACATAATTAAAACACATGCATTCAATAACAGTAGAAGATAAAGGCAAGACGGAAAACCCCGCAATGAACCAGGACTGTGACAAAATGCTCCCGCTGGCTGTTGTGTCTACTGCGCTACATAGGGGGGGGGGGGGGTGGGGGGGGGGGGGGGGGGGGGGGGGGGGGGTGGGGGGGGGGGGGGGGGGGGGGGGGGGGGGGGG
>CM065686.1:29381464-29383964 GCA_017654935.2 Phymorhynchus buccinoides
ACACATTGGGTTTTAAGCCATATTTTCCACGTTTGTACTTGACATAAGCGCTTCAGATTGTGTGTGGTACTGTATACCCTAGAGAAGAAAACATCCAAGCATAAATTATCACCATGCTGACCTTGATCTTGAAGTGTGACCTTGAAAACCGAAATTTCCTTCTTTGCGCTATATGTTTCTTCTTCAAGCTGTATCTCGTGAACTAGAAGACAGAATCCCTTCCAATTTTGTGTCAGGATGTGACACTCTACGGGGTGTCGCAAGTGCGTGGCATTGCTGGTGACGGACATGTCTGCCGCTCGGCGACGCCCTTGTTGTTTAATTTATTCTTAGTGAGGATCTGTCTGTCTTTGACTAGCGCATTGGTGTGATTAATCAAAGTAAATTAAAACGTACCGGGCCTGTATTCACATTGAGATAGTATGAGACTTGTATCATCATTATATCTATTAGAAGGTGGTTTTTTTCTCTAAAGTAGTAGGATTTAATTTGACTTTAGAAGGATCTCTAAGATATCACGACGATAAGTCTCATACTATATTATTATTTAGGACACTTTTATAGCGCATTACCTTAAAGCTCAATGCGCTTGACAAAAAATCAGTAGAAAGTTGAAAACAAGCAAAAAATGAGATTCACACACACACACACACACACACACACACACACACACACACACACACACACACACACACACACACACACACACACAGACACACACACACACCACACACACACACACACACACACACACACACACACGCACACACACACACACACACACACACACACACACACACACACACACACACACACTATCTCGATGTGAATAGAGGCCCGGGTCTATGGGAAGGAATGTGTCGGTGTACTTTAGAATCAAGATGAGAAGGGTACTGACTTGGCCCGTGTCTCTCAAAATGTCATGGTTAAAAGAACAAAATCACCAAAGCATGTTCTAGCTAATCAAAGAATGAAATAGTGAGGCCAAGAGAGGAGATGACGAAATTGAACAAAGGGTAATTACTCTCTTTTTCTAATTAACTCCCCTCCACCAAAGTTGATTACGATAGCATTCACCTAGCAGTGCGTGGGTCAGAACCAAAGTGAGAGAAGCAGAATGATGCTTTGCTTGTCTCACTTTGGTTCTGACCCAGCTGTTAAATTGTTCATGGTTCGTCACAACAGTTTAAAACCTGTCGTGGGTTTTTTCAAACAATTGTTTTTTAATCCAACATTTAGCCATTTAGATGTTGATAAGTTAAAAACAAATGTTAAACAATAGCATGCTTGAGATTAACGACAACAAGGAGAGGGTGAGATTATCGTCCAATTGATCGCAGATCCTTATGGACGTTCTCCTTGAAGACTGGGCTGTCTTCTCGCAAAGAACGACAACAACATACAGTAGGCCTATTTATACGGCGCTGAATCTTGATTGAAATCAAATCAAAGCGCACACACACGTTAGCATTCAAACAATAAGAAAAGGAACACACTTGGATGACATAAATGGAATACAGCAAAAACAGACTGTGTGAAGGGAAATACGTTGCAATACAGAATAATATCCTTACCGCACATCCAGATACATTCTGGGTTTTAAAACAAAAAGTGTTTAGTAAGAATTTTGAGTTAACGTCACAAGCTGTTGAAATCCTGTGACCTTGTCAGGCATTAGCTAAAATGCAATTGTTTTCAAAATGATGAGCAGATGTGACTCAGCTACACCATTAATAGTACACTGTAATGGATGAAGCAGACAAAATGTTCATGACAATGAGTTACCCGGGGGGGGTGAGGGGGGTGCGCACATACACACGCGCGCGTACACATGCAGAGAGAGAGAGAGAGAGAGAGAGAGAGAGAGAGAGAGAGAGAGAGAGAGAGAGAGAGAGAGAGAGAGAGACTAACGAGACACTCGGTATTTACCGTCTGATGGAGAGAAATAAAGAAATAGAGAGAGAACACTGAACACTGAACTGTTTTAATGTCATTGGCTTACATAGCTTAGATGACACGGGGGTGCGCATAGAACAAAAATTCAATTAAAAGGAGTGAAAAGGGAAATAAAAACAAACTAGAGAGAGAGAGACAGGCAGACAGACAGAGAGACACAGACAGACGGACAGGCAGACAGACGCACAGACCGAGTCAGATGTAGGCCTAATCAGAGTGATAGAGACAGGGACGCATATCGCTGGGACAGACCTAGAGTGGGACAGACAGACAGACAGACAGAGGGACAGAGAGACAGACAGACAGAGAGACAGAGAGACAGACCATAAATAAAGACCTTCTAGGCGGTGAGAAAGCGGGGGGATGGTTTACATGGGGAGATACAAAGGTGACAAAAGAGACCTGCTGTTTACGACTGATGACACGGACAGAGACAGTGGCTATACCTTTACCGACACACAATGCTACGCCTGTTCATTAATCTCTCTCAACATCACGAGCACACACGCACGCGTGCGCGCACACACACACACAAACACGCACG
>CM065686.1:29388964-29391464 GCA_017654935.2 Phymorhynchus buccinoides
ACATCCTGTGTACACAATAGGCGTGTTTTTGTTGTTGCCTAATGTGAACAGACATCCTGTGTACACAATAGGCGTGTTTTTGTTGTTGCCTGATGTGAACAGACATCCTGTGTACACAATAGGCGTGTTTTTGTTGTTGCCTGATGTGAACAGACATCCTGTGTACACAATAGGCGTGTTTTTGTTGTTGCCTAATGTGAACAGACATCCTGTGTACACAATAGGCGTGTTTTTGTTGTTGCCTAATGTGAACAGACATCCTGTGTACACAATAGGCGTGTTTTTGTTGTTGCCTGATGTGAACAGACATCCTGTGTGCACAATAGGCGTGTTTTTGTTGTTGCCTAATGTGAACAGACATCCTGTGTACACAATAGGCGTGTTTTTGTTGTTGCCTAATGCGAACAGACATCCTGTGTACACAATAGGCGTGTTTTTGTTGTTGCCTAATGCGAACATGAGCAAAAGGGGGGATGGATGTTGGCTAGAAAGCGAATTGTTTTTTATGCTTTCAGCCTCCGAACAAACAAATGAATCCAAAACTTAAGATTGTCACGTCAATCACTAATGTTAGCATTACGCAAATATCTGCGTAATCTTGACATATTTTACACATTAGGCAAGCGAATTTCTAATGTTAACATTAGGCAAATTATTGCATAATGTCAACATTAGGCAATTGTTCACATTACGCGTAACATATATACCAACCGGGTAGCATAATTTAGCATTTGATAACAGCATAGCCAATCTAAACAGCGATGTTTGCCTGTAAAATGTCAAAGGTATGTACTGTTCTCTAAGTGATTGATTTAATGAACAAATACACATGAAGTGTTCTTCAGATTCCACCACATCTGTGCAATTTGGACACTCTAAACAGTTTCTTTTAAATTTAGAATAGCGGTTAGCATGGCATTTAAACACCCAGTCTTACTCTTGTTACGTATTTCCTTATAACATCATTACTTAAAACTAAAAGATGGTCACTAAGGCAAATAGTTTGTTTCACTAATGAGTAAAAGGCATACCGCTCTTTGGTATGGATATCACTGGACCAACTTTGTTTACAACAATCAATGAATCGTTGTTTGAGAGAGAGAGAGAGAGAGAGAGAGAGAGAGAGAGAGAGAGAGAGAGAGAGAGAGAGAGAGAGAGAGAGAGAGAGAGAGTTGGGGGTGTAGGTAGACAGAATGACAGTTACAAACAGACAGGCAGACAGACAGAAATACAAAGAAAGGCTGACCGAAAGGGACAGAAATAGAAACTCTTAGGCTGTAAATAAAAAATTATGGGAGACGGGGTATTACGTGGATGGAGAGAAGAGAGAAAAAAAGAAGCATACAAAATAATATTAACGTAAAGACTAATATATAAGCAGCAACGGAAACATACGTACTCACATACACTGCTCACAAAAAGTAAGATCACCATCGGTTCAATAACGAAAGTATAAGTTCTATTCAATTTGAAAACAATAGTATGTTATTCCTTGAACATAAAATCAAAGACTAAAATTAATTTTCAGGGCTCCCAATCGTCCCGCAAAACAAGGGGTCCCAGGGACTCCCTTCACTTACAGTATAGAGGGTCCTGGAGGCGGGATAGAGGGTCCCAGTGGCATTGCAAGTGATAAAAAGAGTTTTTCTAGTGCATCCCTGGGACCCTCTGCACATTATTGTACAGGGTCCTTGAGAATTTTAGTGCTTCATAGACCCCCAAATGGGGGTCCCTGGGAGCCCTGATTTTGAAACGTCACGTGATTGCCAGAGAAGAAGGACAGCAATAGGTGCAACGTCCCATAGTCACACAATAGTCATAAAACAGTTGAACATGTGTTGGAGCACGGTTTCCTGCAAGGCATAGCGGGGCATTGGATTGAACATGGCCATGGGACCTTGGAGACCGTGGGAAGGTCTGGGTTTTGTGGATGTGAAGCTGATCTTGCACAAAAGTTTCTCAGTGGAGACGCGAATTGTCATTTTGGAGGTTAAAATCTGCCCAACGCTGGCGTTTTTCAATGTCAGCTTGCACCATTGTAACGGTCGTAAGAGGATCTAGGCAAGGACCCTATATAACTTAGAGAAACTTTGATCTAGGGACGCGGGGGAAAACATTAATCCTCCACAAAAACTTCAGGAGGCTGTTCCAGAGCATAGAAAGCATTGCCTTGAATGCCTGGTAGCAAACAGTGGCCCAACAATCTGTCAACTGTAAGGTGTTTTGTGATTTCCAATAACACACCCACTGATGTTTATCGCCTCTGGCAGGCACGTGACATTTTAAAATTGATTTGTGTCTTCGGTGTTACAGCCAACAGAGGCTGAACTAACATTTTCACACGAAATGAAACTTATGGTCTGGTTATTGAACCCATGGCGATATTGCAAAGTCAATATTCCCTACTTTTTATGAGCAGTATATATATTTTTTTTCTTTTCTGTATTCGTTTTCTGTATTTATATATATACAGAATAAAGATGATTAACTCTCAATAAAG
>CM065686.1:29403964-29418964 GCA_017654935.2 Phymorhynchus buccinoides
AATTTTGACTTAAGCGATTTTCACTGTAATTCACCATACGTGCAAACACCATCCACACTAACTATTATGATGCATACAGCAAACAATAGATGAATGTGAAGACAATGTACTATTCTTGATAACTGATGATAATAATAATATGTATACTTAAGTCTGAACATACGCATGTGGAGGATTGTGGGAGGTAAATGTTGAATGCTTCAACTTCAACCTTGTTTTATTTGTTCCTCATACATTGATACAAGGATCATGTTATTGCGGACACGTCACACATACACACAAGAAACTAAACAAATGATTTTTAAAAAAGCCACAAAACACCAATGCTTTCAAGCTTTCGAGATTTGTTATTATCTCTTCATCAGCAAGACGAGTTTAAAACTGACATGAGATAAAAAGGTACAGCTAAAAAGTTTAACAGAAAAGCAGGGTTGAGCACAAGTTCAATAAAAAGAAAACTAGGAGACTGAGTATGCTGTAAAAAACACACCAAACCCCCCCAAAAAAACCTACTGAACTTAAGGAAGGGCCTAACAAATCAAAGTAGTAGGAAGAAAGGAAAGATAAATAAGATGGCAAGGCCATACAAGCGCACCCCCAGTTCAAGCTCATAACAATTCAGATTCAAACTGGGAGCGCGCCTAAACAAAACAAAAAAACTAAACAAAAGCATTCATAAATAACAATAGATAAATACAGGCATTAATTCAAAAGTATTATACAATTGAATATAAGTTGATCCAAAAATTAACCGCCGACTCACTAAACCATTACTCATGAAAACAATAGTGTCATAGTTACCAGCCGCGAGGCGAGATGGTAATGTTTGCAGAGAATTATGTTTGTTCCTGACTATCTGACTGTCTATCTATCGGACTATGTGAGCTCGATAACGTTTGAACAAAGGGACCTAGGAGGCTCAAATTTTGCATGCGGATTAGTACTAAGGATCTAGGCCAGGTTGGAAATTGAAGGTCATTGGTCAAAGGTCAAGGACACTGGCGCCGAAAATGCTGCCGAGCACCTGGGCCTGTGTTCACCTTGAGATAGTGTGAGACGTATCATCGTGATATCCTAGAAGTCCTTCTTTAAAGTCCCGTTACCCTTGTGAAATAAAGGTTCGTTGCCAGCGGCGAGGCGAAGCACTGCAGCCGAAAATACTGCCTCGCGGCTGGTGATCTAGCGTCTTAACGCTCTAGTTTTACAAAACAAATTTTGAGAATATGCAGCACGTTTCCTGGAATGTTATTTATGATCGAAAATTGCATATAATGTCATTTTTTTTGTTTTCGTTCTATCGGTGCAGTGATTATAAAACTCAAACTAAAGGGGGTCGTCACTTCATAATAAGCTCTCTTTTTTTGCTATGGCTCACGGCAAAACGAGGTAAGAAAAAACATTAATGGTCAAGTTCGCCCGTTTTGAGAGAGAGAGAGAGAGAGAGAGAGAGAGAGAGAGAGAGAGAGAGAGAGAGAGAGAGAGAGAGAGAGAGAGAGAGAGAGAGAGAGAGAGAGAGAGTACCACAACACGTATAATTTAATTCTCGGTGACAAAAAAGATTATTTGTCATCAACTGACAAAAAGCAAAAAATAACTCTTATTTTGTAAAGGCAAATCTGTCTTTTTGAGTTCTGATCAGATTGTTTTGGGTAAGGAAGATAAATAGAAGAATGTATTATTACTAGTAATGATTAATCAGGGATGTGCACACCACGCATGCACACGCCTTTTACGCACACAAACACAGTGTTCGCCACACACGCACAGATACATGTGAATATGCATATATAGGTCAACCACAAAGAGATAAATAATTATAATGATATAGACAGAGAGAGAGAGAGAGAGAGAGAGAGAGAGAGAGAGAGAGAGAGGAGAGGGAGGGGGAGAGAGAGAGAGAGAGGAGAGAGGAGGGGGGGGGGGGTCTGAAAAAATGGATGTTTTATCTTGTTTTCTTCTTCTGTTGACCATTAATGTTGCTGTTTCTATGCCTTGATACTGTTTAGGAAAAGAACCAAATTAATAGCCCAGAAGGAAGCCGTCTCTAAATCGCCTAGAAAACGAGTTTTTCCTTTTCGTTTCTTTTTTTGAGGGGGGTAGCGAAAAATGTCAACTGGTATTGGTAGTATGATGTATGATGTTTAAGAAGTATTATGGCAAAGAATGGCCTCTTATATCCTGCTCGATATGATCATAATAATTATAACCGTTTAAAGATAGAATTTGCGTGAGTGATACATTAGGAGAAAAAAGATCCACAGTCCATGCAAGAATGCACACTGTTGCGTGCTTACTAGCACAATGAGCAAAGCAGGGAGGAATGATAACAATGATCACAGTTTGGAATTAGGTGTGTGTGTGTGTGTGTGTGCGTGTGCGTGTGTGTGCGTGCGCGTGTGCGTGCGTGCGCGCGCGCGCGCCTGCGTGGTGTTGGTGTATGCGTGTTCCATGTGTGTGTCTGTGTGTCTTCAAATGTAGAAGCCCTCTGACGCAAGTATGCAATTCTGATCCCAATCAGAGTCAAGTAATCACTGGTTTGTGGCATAAATCTGCAACGTCATTTGGACTTGTAAATGATTATTAGACCTCAACTATAATAGCAAGGGATTGACGTCTCTCTCTCTCTCTCTCTCTCTCTCTCTCTCTCTCTCTCTCTCTCTCTCTCTCTCTCTCTCTCTGTCTCTCTCTCTCTCTCTCTCTCTCTCTCTCTCTCTCTCTCTCTCTCTCTCTCTCTCTCTCTCTCTCTCTCTCTCTCTACCCACGGATAGCGTGGTAGTCTCAACATATGAATGTTTTTGTTGTTGATTGTTTGTTTGTTTCGTGATGGTGGTGGTGGTGGTGGTATGCCTATTCGTGCTATTTGCACGGGGGTGGTGGGAATTGATGGGGTGGGGTAGGGAGGGGGTGATATGATGCTATAGACACAGATCATTAGTCTGTGCACTGTTGGGTGGCTGCTCTTTTGTGTGGCCTTGTCTGTCTGTCTGTCTGACTGTCGTCTGGACTGTCTGTCTGTCTTCTGTATGTCTGTTTTCTGTATCTCTTGTTCTCTGTCTGGCTATGATGTGTCGTATAGATGTTCTCTCGTTCGGCTATGATGTTTGGCTCGTCTCTCTCTCCTCTCTCTCTCTTCTCTCTCTCTCTCTGTCTGTCTCTCTCTCTCTTCGACTATTGTCTTATCCTACCCTCAATCTCATTCGTATTTCATTGTAACTCTCTCTCTCTCTCTCTCTCTCTCTCTCTCTCTCTCTCTCTCTCTCTCTCTCTCTCTCTCTCTCTCTCACACACACACACACACACACACACACATACACACACACACACACACACACACACACACACACACACACACACACACACACACACACACACACACACACACACACACACACACACACACACACACACACACACACACACACAACAACAACAACAACACACAACAACAACAACAACAACAACAACAACAACAACAACAACAACAACACCAACACGATACAGTATTTATACGGCGCTGAATCTTGATATAAATCAAATCAAAGCGCACACACACGTTAGCATTCAAAACGCATTCAAACCAAAAGGCCTTACAAAGCGAACACACACTGATGACATAAATGGAATACAGCAGAAACAGACCTAATGGCAACACACATTATGGTTGCAATCCGTCATTCACAGAGATGTGTAGGCATCGTTAGCCATGCCTGAACCAAATAATTGACATACCACGCCTAATACCAACAGGCTAACACGCGTTGCATGCTGTCTCTTCTTACATAAAACGGTGTTCTGTTTTGAACGAAACTCCCGCGCCTCAAGACACACAAAGCGGCATGTGCATATAAACATGGGCACGTGTGCACATAAACACATAGTGCGCAAGAACACTTGGGAGCGCAAACACACACATGCATCACATACACGCACGCACGCACACACACACTGACGCACGCTCATTCTCTCACACACTCACACTCACACACTCTCTCTCTCTATCACACACTACACTCTCACACTCACACACTCACTCACACAACACTCACTCTCACACACACTCACACTGACGCCCTCTCTCTCCTCTCTCTCTCTCTCTCTCTCTCTCTCTCTCTCTCTCTCACTCTCTCTCTCTCTCTCTCTCTCTCTCTCTCTCTCTCTCTCTCTCTCTCTCTCTCTCTCTCTCTCTCTCTCTCTCTCTCTAAAACTACACTAAAATCTCTTACTCGAGTGATTATTTCGATGAACTCCCGCCATACAAATCAACGTTCTCTGGGACTCATGTCGAGATCATGAGACTTAGCATGATGCTAACTTAGAAGCTCTCCTATAGCACTTTAATAGGACTTTTCTTCTAAGTTCATCATGCTAAGTCTCATGCTATCTCAAAACTACAGTCCCTAAAATCTTAAACCACACAAATGTTTACATTGATTCAGGGGAGTGTATTCACGTTTCGATACGAACTTAGCATGATGCAAATGAACGTTCTTTAATGTCCTATAGATTTAATACATGGAAGAGCTTTAAACCACCACCAAATGTTGTTATTGATTTAAAAACCAGTTCATTATGTGCCTGAGTTGTATCGTTTTTCGAACAAACGCCTAGTAGACCGACAGAGCTCGAAACATCGACTAAGTTTCTTGATGTAGTGCAGGGCGATTCGTGTACGATTCGCATCTGAATGGGATGCGATGTTGACGATGTGAGTCATGATTCACGTGAAAATCGTGTATTGGCTCTACTTCAGGCGAAAATGGCAGAATTATTTTTAGACGGGCGTATTTCACGTGAATCATGACTCACGTGACCCAATCGTATCGCATCCCCATACGATTTTACGCGTCGGTGGCAGCCGGCTTTAAATTCACCTTTGGAAAGCATCAGTCAGAAAGGCAGACATCTTTGTGTCAAACATGGACACTAAACGTTCATTGGAAATGGAGATCTAT
Organism: Phymorhynchus buccinoides; assembly: GCA_017654935.2. Taxonomy (NCBI): domain Eukaryota; kingdom Metazoa; phylum Mollusca; class Gastropoda; order Neogastropoda; family Raphitomidae; genus Phymorhynchus; species Phymorhynchus buccinoides. The sequence continues at coordinate 29,408,917 of CM065686.1, forward strand.
GACTAGCTCACACAAACTAAAGTGTGAGAGTGTGACAAACAAAGAAGGAAAGGGGGGGACAGAAGACCGAAAGCAAGGAAGAAAATGATAACAGAAGAAAACAAATGGGACAAGTGCAACGCCGAGCGGCTGCAAAGTCCCCTCGCAGCATCGCCGAGCTACTCCGAAATCGGAATGTGTCGGCTGTACACACAGCGGGGAGACCATTGAGAACTGGAAACAGGACGCACGCACGGACGGATGGACGGCCGGACAGAAGTGGGACATATCGGGCCTGTGACACAAAGGGCCTAGGGCACAGCGGGCTTATCCCATGTTTAGACTAAATACATCAGTGGATAGCTTGCATCTTGGCAAACTAGTATACTACATTTGATGATGATAGACTGAATAGTTTTGACGTGGGACATATCGGGCCTGTGACACAAAGGGCCTAGGGCACAGCGGGCTTATCCCATGTTTAGACTAAAATACATCAGTGGATAGCTTGCATCTTGGCAAACTAGTATACCAAATTTGATGATGATAGACTGAATAGTTTTTGGGACATTCGGGCCTGTGACACAAAGGGCCTAGGGCACAGCGGGCTTATCCCATGTTTAGACTAAATACATCAGTGGATAGCTTGCATCTTGGCAAACTAGTACGCCGGATTTGATGATGATAGACGGACGAATAGCCGGATGGAGGCACGCCGGACGGACGGACACCGGACGGACGGACCAGACAGAAACAATAGTTCCCCGAACCTTCGGCTCGGGGACGAATAAAAATAGAAAGGAAAAAATGAAGAAGAAAAGAAGGGCGGGTGTGGTGGAGGGATTTAAAAATAGAGGGGGGGAAATCACCTTTGGCTCCTATTCAGACTAATTAAAGTAAGTTAGCTAAATGGGCTTATATTTAGTGTGCTGGGAAGAAATTAGAGATTAATTAAATTGGCTTCTATTTCGAAATAATTGAAAGTAACTAATTTTGCCTGTTGAAGACAATAAAACAACAACCTTGGGAAGTAATCACTTTCCATACAAGGCCCGTAAATCGGAAGAGCTAATGAGGTCATCCATTATTTAAAGTACGGCCTCGGTACGCTTAGGTGATTCCCCCCGGCCTGTCTGACTGTCCAAGCATGTGTGTATGTGTGTGTGTGTGTGTGTGTGTGTGTGTGTGTGTGTGTGTGTGTGAGAGAGAGAGAGAGAGAGAGAGAGAGAGAGAGAGAGAGAGAGAGAGAGAGAGAGAGAGAGAGAGAGAGAGAGAGAGAGTTGCATCAGTCTGACTAGCCAAGCAGACTTTTTGTGAAGTGTTGGGTGACGGTCAATTCAACCGTGCTCACTGGAACAAGGACGCTGCTATTTGTGTGTGGGTTTTTTTCTGTCTCTCTGTGCGCTTTATGTCTATTTGTCTGTCTATTTGTCTGTCAGTCTGCCTGTCTGTCTCTAGGTATTTTAATACTACAAGTGTGTGTGTGTGTGTGTGTGTGTGTGTGTGTGTGTGTGTGTGTGTGTGTGTGTGTGTGTGTGTGTGTTGTGTGTGTGTGTGTGTGTGTATGTCTCTCTCTCTCTCTCTCTCTCTCTCTCTCTCTCTCTCTCTCTCTCTCTCTCTCTCTCTCTCTCTCTCTCTCTCTCTCTCTCTCTCTCTCTCTCTCTCTCTCTCTCTCTCTCTCTCTCTCTCTCTCTCTCTCAGTGTGTGTGTATATATATATCCTAGAAAAAGTCTGCGGGTGTAGACGAAAATTTGGACAATATTTATAAATAAACAAGACTAATCTAGTTTGGAGTTGTTTTTCGACTTTGCATTTTTAGGTCAAATAAGTTATATATATATATATATATATATATATATATATATATATATATATATATATATATATATATAGTATATAAAACGTTCACACTAAAAAAAACCACAAACAGGCAAAATAAAAGTTTTCCAAATTTTCGAGGTTTTACTCCTCTTTGTCAAGGACAATGATAAAATGACACAGGTAAAAATCGCATCGCATACAGCAGAAAACATTGGTGATTAAAATTCATTCTTAAAACAAAATAAAATAAAATAAAATCCCGTGAATTTTGAACATAAATGAAGCTCATGCGAGAAAGGGATGAAAAGTGAACGAGTTAAGGTAGGTGAGATGTGTGTGTGTGTGTGTGTGTGTGGGGGGGGGGGGGGGGTTGCGTGTGTGTGTGTGTGTGTGTGTGTGTGTGTGTGTGTGTGTGTGTGTGTGTGTGTGTGTGTGTGAGTGAGTAAGTGTGTGTTGTGTGTGTGTGTGAGTGTTGTGTGTGTGTGTGTGCGTGTGCGTGTGCGTGTGTGTGTGGTGTGTGTGTGTGTGTGTGTGTGTGTGTGTGTGTGTGTGTGTGTGTGAGTGCGTGTGCGTGTGCGTGCGTGCGTGCGTGTGCGAGTGCGAGTGCGAGTGTGCGTGTGCGTGTGTGTGTGTGTGTGCGTGCGTGTGTGCGTGCGTGTGTATGTGTATGAGTGTGTGTGTGTGCGCGTACGCGTGCGTGTGTGTGAGGAAATGGGCTAAGGGGGTTGGGGGAAGAAAGGAGGGACTGACAGAGAGCAAAAGGAGTACACAATAGAAGACAAAGCCTTATTTCAACGTTCGCGGAAACTCTGATACATGTTTTAAATATCCCATTCAATTATGCCACGGGCTATATAAATATATTTATCCCATTGGATAAATAATTTCCGCTGAAAGGAGGTATAACATAGATAGTGTATACCTTATCAAATTTCATTAAAACAAAATTTAATAAATCAAAAATAAATAATTAAACTAATGTCAATGTTACATTAAGACATCGGGACAATAGGCCAGTCAAATCTTGCATATCCATAAACTAAATAACATGCTATGAAGATGGCATATGAGACAAGTAGCCTACGCTATGACATTATCGCTGTCTTTGCTGATCTACCCATCAACATCGCAATGAAAGGATAAGGCTAACTCCAAAAACAAACACATTATATTATTTAAACATCTTTTTTATCTTATATTTATATTAACTTATCTACCCATAATGGGAAGACCCGAAACATTTATGCTATGTCTTGGGGGTATCTTACATTAGTTGATGTTGACCAATTCCGCAACATAATCGGAATGAAATCCATAGTTTGAGAAATATAAACAATGCAAAGCATGTACTTATATTATTTAGTTTTGTACTTATGTACTTATATTATTTAGTTTATTATATATATATATGTGTGTGTGTGTGTGTGTGTGTGTGTGTGTGTGTGTGTGTGTGTGTGTGTGTGTGTGTGTGTGTGTGTGTGTGTGTGATTGTCCTGCCTTTGAATACGTATCCCAACATTATCGTAATTCTCATGAACACGTGTTTAAAAAAAAGAGATAAATAAATTCGGCCTAAATGTGACCGAATCAGTAGTGCAACGACACTTTACACATGGACAGGCTGTCTACCTGTTTGTCTGTCTGTCTGTCTGTATAACATAACTGACTTGGAAGAAAAAAAATAATTGTAGTCTAAAAAAAAAGGTTGATTGTCGAATGTCCTTTTGTTTTAAAATTAGGACCAAAAGGCGACATCCTCAACAAAGTTTTATTTGTAGAATATTATAGGAAAGGTTGGCCACATTTATTTTAATCGAAAGTCTGGGCTGTTCTACTGCTTAGTCCGGAATATATATATATATATATATTACATAATACCAAAAACCACCCCGGGTATTTCCATGTCAGTTCGGAAAATGACTGGAATACAGTCTCGTACAACAGTCTTGCTTTTTTCTCTGTCTCTGTCTCTCTGGCACCAACTCCAAAACTCATTTTCTTGAGGCGCCGAGGCAGTAATTGAAAACATACATCTTCGAATGGATCTCACGGTTTCCGTTTCCCCTTACCAGCCCCAGCCTTTAAAACATGGCTGGAGCCAAAAGGGTTCGGGTTAATTAGAAACTTAGCGAAAAGCAGCAAGGAAACAAAGTAAACAAACATTATAAAAGGAAATTATTAGCGAGCGGTGCCCTTACCAAATGGTAATAGGTCACGGTGCCCTTTAACAAAACATTATGATCTATGGCTTCATACAAAATGGTTTATTTTTATTTTTTAGATATGGCTAATTAGTGATCGCGTTAACTGATAATTATCAGTAAAATACTGATTGCAAAATGATAATTGAATGCTAACGAAAAATACCCGACTGACGAATGTTTGCTAGGACTGATACATTAATGGTTTTAACTGAGGGTTTGGATTTGTTTTCTGTGGCTTCAACTGCCTCCGGGCATTGCCTCCAGGATCGTTCCCACCATCTTTATGTCTACTAATGTCCCATATGTGTCTGCTCCAGACCGGAGGACGTTAAGCAGAATTTTATTCATTCACTGTATTACTCTTATTAATTAAGCATATATATGCATTGTTGAAACTTCGGGGCTTTACTCGTGTTGCACTGCCTCCAGGATCGTCCCCACCATCTTTATATCTACTAATGTCCCATATGTGTCTTTTTCCAGACCGGAGGACGTTAAACAGATGTTCACTTCACGTTGTTCTCTTTAGTCTCAGCTCCTTTCGGGCCATGGAGAACAAAAGTACTGGTACTGAGAGTAGGGGGGGGGGGGGGGGGGGGGGGGGGGGGGGGGGGGGGGGGGGGGGGGGGGGGGGGGGGGGGGGGGGGGGGGGGGGGGCAGCAGCACGCTCAAGAGAGTCAAGACAGTCGCCGACACAACTGTGTCACACGTAATCATCGTCGCCGCCCTCTGCATTATATAAACCGCGCCAGTTAGGTAGCGAGGACCCCGAAATTAGGCAGCAATGCCGCATAGATTGCTGCACTGATAAACTGGGCTTGGCTGTCCTTTTTTCAAGATTGATTTTTCTTCTTTATGAGTCCCACATTTATCTCTACCCCCCCCCCCCCCCCCCCTCTCTCTCTCTCTCTCTCTCTCTCTCTCTCTCTCTCTCTCTCTCTCTCTCTCTCTCTCTCTCTCTCTGTGTCTGTCTGTGTCTCTCTCTCTCCCCCCCCTCCACAGCCCCCCCCCTCCCCCCCCCCCCCCCCCCCTCCCTCCCCCTCTCTCTCTCTCTCTCTCTCTCTCTCTCTCTCTCTCTCTCTCTCTCTCTCTCTCTCTCTCTCTCTCTCTCTCTCTCTCTCTCTCTCTCTCTCTCTCTCTCTTTCCCCGATTTTTAGTGCATGCGTTACTTAGTTTTTGTTGTTTGAAGTTTTCTTTGATTTCTTGTTATTTATTATCAGCTTGAATTTCTGTTTGTTGAATTATCTAGCTGTTTGGTTATTTCGTTCTGCTCCAACTTGGTTTATTGATGCCTTGAATCGTTACGCATGCCCACACCTGGTGCCTGATTGTTTTGACCTAATCTTGTTTACGTCCCAAAGACATTGTAAGAATAGGCTTGGCCTAAAACCTCAATCCTTGCGTAATAAAGATGTTCAAGTTCAAGTTCTCTCTCTCTCTCTCTCTCTCTCTCTCTCTCTCTCTCTCTCTCTCTCTCTCTCTCTCTCTCTCTCTCTCTCTCTCTCTCTCTCTCTCTCCACAAGGTTCTATCCTTGGTCCTATCCTTTTTTCGTTATATGTAAATGATTTTCCCATTTTCCTTTCATCCCTTAGTGATCTTTTTGCAGATGATACCACAATCCATTCATCTGATCGTAATTTAAACACCCTGTATGTAAACTTACAAGAAAACATTGATAAACTCACAACCTGGACACATTTTAACCATATGTCACTAAATACTGGAAAAACAAAACATATGCTGATAACTACCAGACAGAAACGTCAACACCTACATGCGCCTACTCCAAAATTATATGCCAATAATAAAGAAATCGAAGAAATAAAATCCCACAAAGTCTTAGGATTAACCATTGATAACAATTTATCCTGGCAGGACCATATCACTCATTTAAGCAAAAGCATCGCCAAAAAAGTCTTCCAATTATCCAAAATAAAACACTTTCTAAATCAGGAAGCCAGGAAACTCTTCTTCAGTGCACACATTCAATCACCAGTTGACTATGCTTCGACACTCTGGGACTGTGCCAGTGACAACACTTTGAAACCCCTTGTCCGCTCTTATAATCGCAGCTTTAAACTAGTTCTATTGAAATCAAGTTCCTTAACATCAGAAGATTTTAAGAATCATAATATTTTACCTGTTAAGTATCGGCTAAAATTTAATAAAGGAAGACTTATGCACAAAATAATGAACGGAATGGCACCATCTAGATTAAGAAATAAATTCACGTTAAATGATAAAAGACATGTGCACAAAATTTATCTCAATAGACCCCGCTTGGAGTTATTCAAATCCAGTCTGCATTATTCCGGAGGTTCCTTATGGAACTCTTTACCTACTAATTTAAAAGAAATATCACGTTATTCATCTTTTCGAAGACATCTTAAGAATTATATTTTGACATTTGATTTTTAAAATGTTTGAACATTAATGCAACAAATGCCCATACAAATGTTGGATTGTTTGTATATCTCTCTCTCTCTCTGTCTGTCTCTATCTCTCTGTCTATCTCTCTCTCTCTCTCTCTCTCTCTCTCTCTCTTCTCTCTCTCTCTCTCTCTCTCTCTCTCTCTCTCTCTCTCTCTCTCTCTCTCTCTCTCTCTCTCTCTCTCTCTCTCTCTCTCTCTCTCTCTCTCTCTCTCTCTCTCTCTCTCTCTCTCTCTCTCTCTCTCTCTCTCTCTCGCTCTCTTTCTCTCTCTCTCTTTCTCTCTCTCTCTCTCTCTCTCTCTCTCTCTCTCTCTCTCTCTCTCTCTCTCTCTCTCTCTCTCTCTCTCTCTCTCTCTCTCTCTCTCTCTCTCTCTTCTCTCTCTCTCTCTCTCTCTCTCTCTCTCTCTCTCTCTCTCTCTCTCTCTCTCTCTCTCTCTCTCTCTCTCTCTCTCTCTCTCTCTCTCTCTCTCTCTCTCTTCTCTCTCTCTCTCTCTCTCTCAACATTTTCACTTTTTACATGATATTCATGGTTGTTGTTTATTATATTCTTTCATTGGATGTTGTTGTTTGTAATTGTTGTTTATTTCGATATTTTCGTTTACCACAGGGCTGGGTGTAAAAAAGTATGTATACTTATCTCATTACCCTGTATAAATAAAATTTCGTTCGTTCGTTCGTTCGCGCTCTCTCTCTCTCTCTCTCTCTCTCTCTCTCTCTCTCTCTCTCTCTCTCTCTCTCTCTCTCTCTCTCTCTCTCTCTCTCTCTCTCTCTCTCTCTCTCTCTCTCTCTCTCTCTCTCTCTCTCTCTCTCTCTCTCTCTCTCTCTCAACATTTTTCACTTTTTACATGATATTCATGGTTGTTGTTTATTATATTCTTTCAATCCTTGTTGTTGTTTTTAATTGTTGTTTATTTCGATATTTTCGTTTACCACAGGGCTGGGTGTAAAAAAAGTATGTATACTTATCTCATTACCCTCTCTAAATATAAATTTCTTTCGTTCTCTCTCTCTCTCTCTCTCTCTCTCTCTCCCTCTCTCTCTCTCTCTCTCTCTCTCTCTCTCTCTCTCTCTCTCTCTCTCTCTCTCTCTCTCTCTCTCTCTCTCTCTCTCTCTCTCTCTCCCTCCCCTTTGACACACTCTTTTCTCCTTCGCGCGTCATTTTTTCTTATTTTGTGAAACGCTTGAACACGAGGGCTCATGTTTCAGTGTATTTTTCCTTTCAACGTGCAATGGTTGAGCTACGGATTGTGAGGGGAGGGGTGGAGGCGAGGGCATCGAGGGAGGGCATTGAGGGGTGGGTGGTTGTGTGTTGTATAATAGTGTTGGCCAATCGACATGAAAGCTGCATGTAAAGTTAAGAGAGATGGAAATGATAGTTATTGTGACGCCTCAAGAAAAAAAAGCTGTCGTTTTCAGAGAAAATGTTGGGCTGGGACTGGTGTTATTGCAAGCTGATAGATAGGCCTTCCAGTGTCAATGCCATTCCCACCACCACCACCCCCCTCTCTCTCTCTCTCTCTCTCTCTCTCTCTCTCTCTCTCTCTCTCTCTCTCTCTCTCTCTCTCTCTCTCTCTCTCTCTCTCTCTCTCTCTCTCTCTCTCTCTCTCTCTCTCTCTCTCTCTCTCTCTCTCTCTCTCTCTCTCTCTCTCTCTCTCTCTCTCTCTCTCTCTCTCTCTCTGTGGAGGAAACAACAGTAAGGGGGTGAAATGTACAAATGACATTCTTGGTGCAATGAAAAGAATTGGATGCAACTCTCCGAATGTTTTCTGTAAGCTGGTTGTTCCTTTACTGTTTGTACGGGGCTGAAATATGGGGTTGCAAAGCCTACCAACAGACAGAACAAGTACAATTATATGCATACAAAGATTAATACACGTCAGGAACACAACTGCAAACGATATATAGTCTATTTAGAGGGCTAGGTCGTTTTCCTCTAAGTTTGACAGCTGTCGTTCGGTGCATTAAGTATTGGTTCAGATTGTTGAAACAAACTGATGATAGATATTCCAAGAAATCGGCTGACATGTTGCTTTCTTTGCACAGTGATGGGTAAAAGACACGAGTCACTCATAATATTATTTGTAATAATGGTTTTGAAGAGGGTTTTTTTTGTTGTGGTAATGAGGTTGTAGAGCTAAAAGTTAGATCATTTAGCAATGTTTGTTTTAACTGGCGTAATCACATCGATACAAGTCTACGGTTGTCTGTCTATGGAAAAGTAAAACATATAATTTGAAAGGGAGAAATATGTTGAAGTTTTGTATGTTGATGTTTATAGAAATGTTTTAGCACAATTTAGAATGGGCGTTTCACAATTAAACTCACATAAGCACCGTTTCTCGCCAACGTCAGACAATGCTGCATGTCCATGTTGTCCAAATTCAACAGAAGATGAGATTCATTATCTCTTCAATCTTGTAAAGGTGAATGCAAGTGTTGATGAAGACAATGATAGTAGATTGGTTCAGGTGTTATCAAACGTTTCAAAGACAGAAATAATAAATCTAGCCAAACAAGTATTGGCAGCCTTTAAGATAAGGGAAAATTTCATTGACAACTATGCAATTAGTAACGTCACATAATGCTTAGGTATTAGGTACTTTTTAGTATGGTGGTAAATTCGGGTTGCTCCCACCTGGAGAGAGCGTCGCAGCCAGAGGCATGCGATTTTTGTGTGACTGATGAGGAAGGAAAAGGGGTGGTGGTGGTCAATTTTGACAAAAATTAATGACAACTTTTTCTTTGCCACAGGGTTTAACGTGTGCTAAGTGTATGGACACACGGGACCTCGGTTTATTGTCTCATCCGAAAGACTCCACGTTTAGACCGTAAGGCCTAGTGCAAAGTGAGAGAAAAGATCCCCTGTACCCAGGTTTGAACTCGGGTTTACTTGACTCAAGGCGAACGCTTTACCTCTGTGCCACTCTACACCACAGAAACACTAATTAAATACTATCTGTTTCTTTTCGATACAGTTATGATGATTTAATTAGTGTTTCTGTTTGTGTCATTCTATGCTAATTGTTGCGAATGTATTTATGTTCCTTTCAAATTTCAGGTATTATGGATAACTATGTTTGTCGATGCGTTGCTCATGGTTATTGTGTTATGTGTTCCACCATGAAAGGGCCATAGTCATTAAACTTCCGACTGTCGACTTTTCTCTCTCTCTCTCTCTCTCTCTCTCTCTCTCTCTCTCTCTCTCTCTCTCTCTCTCTCTCTCTCTCTCTCTCTCTCTCTCTCTCTCTCTCTCTCTCTCTCTCTCTCTCTCTCTCTCTCTCTCTCTCTCTCTCTCTCTCTCTCTCTCTCTCTCTCTCTCTCTCTCAATGTACAGACAGACATATAGTGGGCAAGGACAGGAGCAGGATGATGGTAAAAGAAGATGGACATTGAACACTGAACTGTTTTAATGACTTTGGCTTACATAGCTTAGATGACATGGGGGTGCGCATAAGAGAGAGAGAGAGAGAGAGAGAGAGAGAGAGAGAGAGAGAGAGAGAGAGAGAGAGAACAATTGAACACTTGAAATTTATTGTCATTGCCAAATTGGCCTTATGACAAGGGGGTGGGGTGACAATAGGTAAACTGAAGTAACAATGTTTCAATATTAATG
>CM065686.1:29423964-29431464 GCA_017654935.2 Phymorhynchus buccinoides
GTAATGAAATGTATTTTTTTTAAACCCACAGTTGTATCAAAAATAAAAATAGTCATCTTTCCCCAGACCTACTCCCACCCCTATCATTGTCTCCCGCTCTCTCTCTTGTGTTTCTTGGTTCGCATAGTTGTCTATGTCTATGCCTATGTCTGTGTGTCTGTCTCTCTCTCTCTCTCTCTCTCTCTCTCTCTCTCTCTCTCTCTCTCTCTCTCTCTCTCTCTCTCTCTCTCTCTCTCTCTCTCTAAACCACTAGAAAAACATATTCATAAACATCTAATGCAATATTTAGAAGATAATAATTTGTTTCACCCCTTACAATCTGGCTTTCGACATCACCATTCCTGTCAAACTGCCCTAGTCCACCTATGTGACACATGGCTTTCAGCAATCAACCAAGGCAAAATGACAGGCTCTGTATTCCTAGACTTTAAGAAAGCGTTTGATTTTGTGAATCATGAAATATTACTTAAAAAACTGGCGCTATATTTACGAGACGAAAACGCGATCTCTTTCTTTGCATCTTATCTTACTAATAGAACACAGTTTGTTTTTAGTAATGGCACAAACTCGTGCACTGAGATCATAAAGGCTGGTGTACCCCAAGGATCTGTCTTAGGGCCTCTTCTATTCTGCCTATTCATTAATGATCTACCTTTATCAATATCGGCTGACTCTGTCTCGTGTGATCTCTTTGCTGATGACACCTCTCTCTCCATTCTAGTGCATCAAACCTGTCTTCGATTCAAACCTCTCTTCAGTCAGCTTTGCATGATGTTTCTGATTGGTGTTACCAAAACCTTATGGTCCTCAATCCTAAAAACCCCAAAAGCATGTTAATTACCTCAAGACAAAAACATCAAATAGAACCTCTAATTTTAAATGTTCATATTAATGACAATGCCATAGACCAAGTACGCGAGCACCGAGTCCTAGGAGTGATACTAGATGACGAACTAAAATGGCAACTCCATATTGAAAAGATGACACATAAACTTGCTCGCAGCTTATTCCTACTAAAAAAACTTACACCCTTCATAGATATAGACGCACGCACGATGTTTTTTCATGCCCACTGTCTCTCCCACATTAATTACGCATCTGTAGTCTGGGACTCTGCTGCTAATTGTCACCTATTAAAACTCAATTCTATGCACAAAAGGGGAGCTAAAATAATCCTTCCTGATCCTGAACTCAGTACAGCAGAAAAACAAGCCCAGTTAAACATACTTCCACTGCAATCACAGCTTAGCTATAATAAAGCCATTCTCATGTACAAAGTACACTATGACTTAGCTCCACAATACCTGAAAAATCTACTTACACAAGCCTCACATCGCTATGGTTCAAGTAACTATATTCTACCACACACAAGAATAGATAAATTCAAGTCAAGTTTTACTTTCTCGGGTTCCTTCATATGGAATTCCCTTCAGTCCGACATTAGATTATGCTCCTCTATCTCAACCTTCAAAACGAGTCTCCGAGAGACACTTACATTCGACCCTCCATGATTTTTCTTCTTTTTTTTTTTTTCTTCATATATCCCGATACGCTATATTGCTAATTACGATGTCATGTATTCACATCACTCTGTTTACTATTCTCCAACAATGTGCTAAAATCAATGTTTAAATTGTCCGCACTTTATTGCTAATTGCTACCGGTTTCATACCATAGGCTGCATTAGTTTGCCCTGTTCTAAAATGTATAGTTCTTTTATACGTGCTTCGACATATATCTGTGCGTATGTGCATGTATTCTTGCGTGTGCCGCGCGTACGTGCAGGTGTGTGCGTGTATGGTTACACGCATGTATGCCCGCACAAGTATTAACAATTATACCTGTGCGTACGTAATTCTATAAATTCGTATTTCAACCTGTCTGTATCATAATACCTGCTTTGCTACCTTTATGTTTAATTATGTATGTGTAATTTTATGCCTTGCCATGTTTGTATTCTATGTTCGTTTTTGTACAAAGGTGCTACCTTTATGTTCAAATCTGTATGTGTAATATCATGCCTTGCCATGTTTGTATTCTATGTTCGTGTATGTACCAAGGACAGATTGGAAGACTAGGCGTTGCCTAAAATCTTTATCCTTGCAAAATAAAGTTCAAGTTTTCAAGTTTTCAAGTTTTCAAGTTTTCTCTCTCTCTCTCTCTCTCTCTCTCTCTCTCTCTCTCTCTCTCTCTCTCTCTCTCTCTCTCTCTCTTCTCTCTCTCTCTCTCTCTCTCTCTCTCTCTCTCTGTCTCTCTCTCTCTCTGTCTAGGAATTCCATTGTGCCGTGCACTGTGCATACGTTACATGCTGTGTGATAGAGTGCTACTACTTCCAGGGAACTAGTTCTTGATCAGCAGACCTTGTCCCAGAAGCTAGGAGCTACGGTCTGCAGGATGTCGATGATCACTATTATATAGGAGGAGGAGGAGGAGGAGGAGGAGCAGCAGCAGGAGGAGGGTGGTGGTGATAGCAGAGCTTCAGATTGTTGGCGGGCCCGGGCCATTGACCCGTATTGACGGTGATTTGACCCCTCATTTTGTGCAACCATGAACGTTGTAACAAAATGTTTGTGTTAATACTACAGCGACACATTACTGGCCCCATTATTTTGGAAATTGATCCATCATTTTCTCTGAGCAGGGGTCATAAATTATATGACCTATGACGTTCGAAAAACAATCTGAAGCTCTGTGATAGTGGTGGTTGTAGTGATGTAGTGATAGTAGTGATTGTAGTGGTGGTGGTGGTAGTGATGCTGATGCTGATGACGATGATGATTATGATGATGATGACGATAATAATGATGATGACGATGATGATGATAATAATAATGATGGTGATGATGATGAGAAAGATGATGATGATGATGATGATAGCATGATGATGATGATAACATGATGATGATGATGATGATGATGATGATACATGACCTCGATTACATTCATGGAGATAACCGGACAAACGTATAAGACAAAATACAACCAATAGCAAAGGCATGCTAAAGCTTCCTTGAACCGAATCACCTATTCCTGGGAACTGGCTACACACAGCTGTCCTGTTACAAACCTACACACAAGACTAAGGATTCCTCCTTAATGATCTTGACATTTTCAGGGAAATGGAATCTAAATCCCCCCAGCTGTTGTGGAAACTGTTTCCTTTAATGCCATGGTGGTCATATCCAGAACGAGTTTTTCTGGAAACAGTCTGGATATAGATTGTTGTTAAAGTGCAAGAGTTGCTAATTTCTGCCTTGACTGTCGTAATGCTGATGCTAGAGAGAGAGAGAGAGAGAGAGAGAGAGAGAGAGAGAGAGAGAGAGAGAGAGAGAGAGAGAGAGAGAGAGAGAGAGAGAGAGAGAGAGAGAGAGAGAGAGAGAGAGAGAGAGGGAGAGAGAGAGAGAGAGAGAGAGAGAGAGAGAGAGAGAGAGAGAGAGAGAGAGAGAGAGAGAGAGAGAGAGAGAGAGAGAGAGAGAGAGAGAGAGAGAGAGAGAGAGAGAGAGAGAGGTCCGCCAAAAGCATTACGTTTTTCTACGGGCATGTTTCTGTTTAAAGTTAAATCGGGTGTTTATTTAAACTTACAGAAACGGGCTCCTTGAGCCTCCTTGCCACAAGAGAGGATTTTAATTTCCTCGTTTGATCAGAGAGAGAGAAAGCTCTGCTGCTTTTGTCGTTCATAATATATCATTCACATTGTGAATTGACCTTGGTGTGACTCGAACTGTGTGCCCGTAGACACATTTTACTGCTAACGAAAAGCTATCAACAGATAATGATGACATTTTAAGGAGAAGTAGGGTTTCAAATTTTAAACAACGTTCCTTTGAATTATGGAGCTAATAGGCTTTGTCATTCGAGGATAGGATTGTTGTATTGCTGTTATGTTTATTTCAGATGTTTGCTGTTGATAAATTAATGAGAATGTTTTCTTTATTTTGCTTGGATAAAGCTTTTCTGTGTCCCAATGTCTAATTTGTGAACCTCAGAAACAAAACCAGTTAACGTTCAGTTGAGGTTCACAAATACAGACATTGGACACAGAAAAGTTTTATCAACGCAAATTATTCTGCATTTCAAATGCACCAACTTTTCAGTCCTTCAGAGTAGGGGTACGGAGCTCAGCTATTCACTGAGATTTCTCTTTCATAATATTTTGTTTATTGTGACTGAATTTTGATGCAATGTTGTATCAATATCACCGAGCACTTTCCCAACAGGTAGTGGGTATAATGACAATGGACCATCAGTTAAATATAGGGAACTTTCTGTTGTTGGCTTATTTTTATTTTCGTTTCTGGTATGTCTTCACAAAATGGGAGACAAGCATCAAACCAAATGTCAAAGCGAAAAGCATACTTGTTTATCTCTTAGTAGTTTTTACCTTGGCCTGAATACTCTTCTCCGGTGAAGGGCCGGGGTCGTTTCAGACCATTTTAGTCTTCCTGGACCCTTTTAGTGCCTTCCTGGACTTTGCCTTCAGTGCCTCCATGGACGTTGTATCAGTGTCTGTAATGGTAGCCCTGGGAGTACCTGGGGGGTTTCGAGGTGTGAAGAGGGGGTTTAGGTGGGGCTTTACCAAATGGGGAAACCATGCGCTGGAGAGGGAATGGAGGTTATCTCAAAGTGTCGTTTGGGCCAAGGTTAATGGGGGTGTGAGTGAAATGAATGTCAGACAAAATGTGTGTGTGTGTGTGTGTGTGTGTGTGTGTGTGTGTGTGTGTGTGTGTGTGTGTGTGTGTGTGTGTGTGTGTGTGTGTGTGTGTGTGTGTGTGTGTGTGTGTGTGTGTATGTATGTGTGTGTGTGTGTGTGTGTGTGTGTGTGTGTGTGTGTGTGTGTGTGTGTGTGTGTGTGTGTGTGTGTGTGTGTGTGTGTGTGTGTGTGTGTGTGTGTGTGTGTGTGTGTGTGTGTGTGTGTGTGTGTGTGTGTGTGTGTGTGTGTGTTTTGTGTGTGTGTAGTGTGCGTGTGTGTAGCTTGCATGTATGTGTGCGTGCGTGCGTGCGTGCGTGTGTCTGTGATTCTGTGTCTATGTGTCATACACAGTCGCCCTACTAACACCAACCATAACATTATGTCCTTCATCTGGAATAATTACGGCTGCTTTCTTGATTAATGTGAACCCACATTTCTCTCTCATATCACGCCTTTGTCCATTGTGTATGTATATCCTCGTAACTCATATTAATATCATCTCTGTTTCTATTAAATCTGCCTCGGTGTTAGTCTCAGTATTTCTCTCTTTCTTCTTCTGTCTGTCTGTTTCTGTCTCTTCTGACTCATGACAGTCTCTCTTACAGTATATGCATGTGAATATGTGACAGTAGGGCCTATATAAACCATTATGTAATATGTATACATTTACAGAATAATCGAGTTAGATAGAGATAGAGGGAGTAAGGGAGGAAGAGAGAGAGGGATGGAGAGAGGGATACCGACAGAGAGAGAAACAGACAGACAGACAGACAGACAGAGAGAGAGAGAGAGAGAGAGAGGGAGAGAGGGAGAGAGAGAGAGAGGGAGAGAGAGAGAGAGAGAGAGAGAGAGAGAGAGAGAGAGAGAGAGAGAGAGAGGAGGAGAGAGAGAGAGAGAGAGAGAGAGAGAGAGAGAGGTCCGCCAAAAGCATTACGTTTTTCTACGGGCATGTTTCTGTTTAAAGTTAAATCGGGTGTTTATTTAAACTTACAGAAACGGGCTCCTTGAGCCTCCTTGCCACAAGAGAGGATTTTAATTTCCTCGTTTGATCAGAGAGAGAGAAAGCTGCCGCGTCTGCTGCTTTTGTCGTTCATAATATATCATTCACATTGTGAATTGACCTTGGTGTGACTCGAACTGTGTGCCCGTAGACACATTTTACTGCTAACGAAAAGCTATCAACAGATAATGATGACATTTTAAGGAGAAGTAGGGTTTCAAATTTTAAACAACGTTCCTTTGAATTATGGAGCTAATAGGCTTTGTCATTCGAGGATAGGATTGTTGTATTGCTGTTATGTTTATTTCAGATGTTTGCTGTTGATAAATTAATGAGAATGTTTTCTTTATTTTGCTTGGATAAAGCTTTTCTGTGTCCAATGTCTTTATTTGTGAACCTCAGAAACAAAACCAGTTAACGTTCAGTTGAGGTTCACAAATACAGACATTGGACACAGAAAAGTTTTATCAAAGCAAATTATTCTGCATTTCAAATGCACCAACTTGTCAGTCCTTCAGAGTAGGGGTACGGAGCTCAGCTATTCACTGAGATATCTCTTTCATAATATTTTGTTTATTGTGACTGAATTTTGATGCAATGTTGTATCAATATCACCGAGCACTTTCCCAACAGGTAGTGGGTATAATGACAATGGACCATCAGTTAAATATAGGGAACTTTCTGTTGTTGGCTTATTTTTATTTTCGTTTCTGGTATGTCTTCACAAAATGGGAGACAAGCATCAAACCAAATGTCAAAGCGAAAAGCATACTTGTTTATCTCTTAGTAGTTTTTACCTTGGCCTGAATACTCTTCTCCGGTGAAGGGCCGGGGTCGTTTCAGACCATTTTAGTCTTCCTGGACCCTTTTAGTGCCTTCCTGGACTTTGCCTTCAGTGCCTCCATGGACGTTGTATCAGTGTCTGTAATGGTAGCCCTGGGAGTACCTGGGGGGTTTCGAGGTGTGAAGAGGGGGTTTAGGTGGAGCTTTACCAAATGGGGAAACCACGCGCTGGAGAGGGAATGGAGGTTATCTCAAAGTGTCGTTTGGGCCAAGGTTAATGGGGGTGTGAGTGAAATGAATGTCAGACAAAATGTGTGTGTGTGTGTGTGTGTGTGTGTGTGTGTGTGTGTGTGTGTGTGTGTGTGTGTGTGTGTGTGTGTGTGTGTGTGTGTGTGTGTGTGTGTGTGTGTGTGTGTGTGTGTGTGTAGTGTGCGTGTGTGTAGCTTGCATGTATGTGTGCGTGCGTGTGTCTGTGATTCTGTGTCTATGTGTCATACACAGTCGCCCTACTAACACCAACCATAACATTATGTCCTTCATCTGGAATAATTACGGCAGCTTTCTTGATTAATGTGAACCCACATTTCTCTCTCATATCACGCCTTTGTCCATTGTGTATGTATATCCTCGTAACTCATATTAATATCATCTCTGTTTCTATTAAATCTGCCTCGGTGTTAGTCTCAGTATTTCTCTCTTTCTTCTTCTGTCTCTGTTTCTGTCTCTTCTGACTCATGACAGTCTCTCTTACAGTATATGTATGTGAATATGTGACAGTAGGGCCTATAGAAACCATTATGTAATATGTATACATTTACAGAATAATCGAGTTAGATAGAGATAGAGGGAGTAAGGGAGGAAGAGAGAGAGGGATGGAGAGAGGGATACAGAGAGAGAAACAGACACAGAGAGAGAGAGAGAGAGAGAGAGAGAGAGAGAGAGAGAGAGAGAGAGAGAGAGAGAGAGAGAGAGAGCATACAAAGGGTGTGGGTTAGAGTGCGTGCGTGCGCGTATGCATGCGTGTGTC
>CM065686.1:29438964-29443964 GCA_017654935.2 Phymorhynchus buccinoides
AAGGGGGGTGGGGTGGGGTGCCATTTGATGGATTATAAATGAGCGAGTAAAGGCGAAGGATGGGGTAGTTGATTCCTCTGCATTATTTGGCGTCGTGTCTCTGTCTCTGTCTTTCTGTCTCTCTGTCTTTCTGTCTCTCTGTCTCTTTGTCTCTCTGTATCTGTCTCTGTCTCAGAGAGAGAGAGAGAGAGAGAGAGAGAGAGAGAGAGAGAGAGAGAGAGAGAGAGAGAGAGAGAGAGAGAGAGAGAGAGAGAGAGAGAGAGAGAGTCTATTCTGTGTGACCGTATGTCTACTCGTGTTGGTATACAACGTGTGTCTCCGTGTCTGTGTATGTTTTGTTATCATTAGACTGTTTTCCCCTCGACGTTTGCATGTACATGGGATTTAGCTGCGTTGTGGTTCTTCGATTATTATATTTAAGGTGCAATAATCAGAATAATATATTAGCATTAAACGTGTATGCCTTGACATTCGTTTTGCTCGAACCGAATTATTGTGCATTGTAGGGCCTTCTTTATCTAGTGCCCGATTTAGTTGGAACAAACAAGTGGTGATTTTGAAATGACCGGTTTACTGAGCCCTTTGGTCAGCGGCGAAACACTCACTACCTATCAATCTCCACCACGTTATATTGTCTGATGTCTAAGTGGCAGCTTAGAACACCCCACCACCCCCATCAATTGTTTTTCATAGACAATTTTCACTAAGGAAAGGGATAGGGTTAGGATCAGCCTAGGGTTATCATAAAGCTGAAAGAAGCAGACTTTGAGAGTGAGGGGCGTTAAGGCGAGGCGGGGGTGTCTAGAGTACAACTTTGCCAGCCTGGTGGTTATGCCTGGAGCAAGTGAGAGGTATTGAGTGTTGCATTGTGAAGATGGGAAGACAAGGTGGATGAACAAACCCAGTGTACAGCGAGAAAAGGAACGAGAGAGAGAGAGAGAGAGAGAGAGAGAGAGAGAGAGAGAGAGGGAGAGAGGGAGAGAGAGAGGGAGAGAGAACTCGGATTTGTACATTGGCCTTGGGCCACAATACAATATTTGGGAGGGGAGACAAGGGGTGAAAAATAAATCATTCACAATTATCACCAGCAACAGACATGACAACAGCATGCACATTCGTTCTTACAGTGACTGTGATAATTATATATAATAACAATTATATTACTAATTACCACAGTTAATTCAAGTTATGCAGCATAATTACCCTCTTCTGTCAATTACATTCAGTCGCTGAAACAACCCAGTGTAATGACAATGACTCTAACTTAAAATGACGAAATAGGGTTTTACGCCCTCTGCGGCCTTTCGGCCATGTGGGGCATTGGGATTTTACTGTTGATAAAAACTAACTTAAAATTATTATTTTCCTTCTATTTAGAGAGAGAGAGAGAGAGAGAGAGAGAGAGAGAGAGAGAGAGAGAGAGAGAGAGAGAGAGAGAGAGAGAGAGAGGGAGGGGGGGGGGGGGGGGGGGGGGGGTTAAGGGGTTGGAAGAGATAAGGATGGGGGTGTAGTAGTTTGTAGTAAAAGGGGATTTAAGCGTAGAGGACACTGTCAAAGGATGGGATTTATAACGAACGAAGACAGATGGAGAAACTAGAGGGGAAAGTATAGTCAGAGATTAGTCCGCTTCGCTGAGCGGACACGGTAGTGGCTATGTAGCTATAGGAATAATAGTTCGACAACCTTGTTAGACTGCCTGCCTACAACGGGGACGGGAGGAAGGAGGGGAGAGATACTACAATGAACAGGATAGGGAGCCAGAAGAAGGGGTGGGGTTGGGGTTGCTGTTTTAGAGTACCTTTTAACCCTGCTGACGTCATGAGGTCATGGGTGAAAGGTCAGTATGTGAGGTCAACCGGGAGGGGCTGCTGGACAAGAAGGATTATGCTTCGGAAAAGGCAGGGCATCTTTTATGTATGTGATCCGTCTTAGAGGATTTAGAAGAATTGGGGGGGGGGGGGGGGGGGGGGGGATACGGGGGGGCGAAAATGGGATGCAGAGTGTGTAGTGATAGCGAGAGAGAAAGACGAGAAAGAGGGGGGAAGTGAGAGAAAGAGTGAGAGTGAGTGAGGGAGGGAGGGGGTGTCATATTGATTTAACGCTCTTTGAAGTGGACCCCTGAGAGATGTGTTGGAATGAAACCAGAGTTTCAGTTTATTGTCAGACTTCATGGATCATATTATGATCCCTGGTTACAGAAACTGAGGTGTCAATTTCCATACTAATGGGCCAGTAAAGAGTCACCGTAGTATTAAACTCAAATCTTTTATTTTAGCATAATACGATATATGTGAGAAGTTCTCTCTCTCTCTCTCTCTCTCTCTCTCTCTCTCTCTCTCTCTCTCTCTCTCTCTCTCTCTCTCTCTCTCCCTCCCCCCCTCTCTCTTTCTTTGTCTTCTCTCTCCTCACCCCTCTGTAAGTGTTTTGCGCACGTATGTCCACGGACGATCCCGATGCCTGAAGTACAAGGCTTGGGACAGCGGGTGGATGTTGTTCATGTTCAGCGCTAATCCATGGCCCTTTAGACAACCTTACCTGAACCGCGGGGTTTCCTAAAGCAGGCTCAAGGTCACTCAAGTGGTCAGTCTGGCTGGTGGTCACTGTAGTAGTGTGTAGTGATTTGCTTTAGCCGCCAGAAATTTCGCGAAGCTTATGTACGCCTGTCGATAGGAAAATGCGAAATGCGAGAAACAGTATTTTTGGTGTGTTCTGAAATGGCGGATACAACTGAAGAACCGGAAGAATCAATTTGTGAAGTACAATTAGTGTTTTCATTAGGTTATTCATGAGCGAAGTGATAAACAACCTATTATGTACGTATCTAAGGCACGAATTCCCGCTTTCTTGACGGCCATTTTGTCTCGACAAGCGAGCTTGCCCCCCATGAAGGCTATCCATAGTTGTTGGCTTTTACAAATCAAATGTATTTTATCATTGGTTGACATTATCATGAACTTGGGGCCAAGAGTGAAGTGAAGATGAGCGGTGTGTGAAAAATGATTCTGATATTATGGAAGATGATTGAATAGCGCAATATTTTGTGAATGGGCTACAACCGGTATTTCTTCGTCTCCCTCTTCATCTGCGTGTCTAGGTCATAAGGCTGTAATGGGCGAGATACGTATGTGTTCGGTGTTCAGTGTTCACGGGTCTCCCCGCTGCATTCTGCCGACACATTCCGATTTTTGAGGAAACCGCCATTTCAATGAACAGAGATGGAGACCAGAAATGGCACTTGCTCTTTGTGCAGCAGCCCTTGCGTTGAGGATTAGTTGGCTTTGGGGGGACCCTCTCCAACACCAACTGTCTGGCTATCGTTCTCTTAGCCACAAGAATGGGGCTGCTCTAAGGAAGGAAGGTGGCAGAGTCGCCTGCCAATTTCAATGCGTTCGACGGGAAAACCGAACTGAACGTTGAGTCCTTCAGATGGGATCTTAAAGCTAGTCTGACCCGTGCGCTTTACGCACTAACAATCCCATGGCAGTCAAAAATCGGTGATTCCAGGGAGAAATCCCAGTGCCTGGTATGACCAAATTGATAGATAGGTTTTCCATGTCAGTTCCCCCCATTCCCCGTCTTCACCCCCCACCCCCACTAAAACAGAAAAGAGAAAAAAAGGTGGCGCTGCACTTGCGGCGACGCGCTCTCCAGGTGGGAGCAACCCGAATTTCACAGAGATAAGTTTATGTGACTAGAATATACCAAGATACCAAAATCAATACATTATAAGCAAAGTCCTGCCCTCCACAATAACAGTTGCCTCCTCTGCTATTGTGACATTTTAGTCGTTCACGGCTGGATGGCACATACACACACACACTTTGTAGTTTTCTAGCTCAGCGAACACACTATAAAATCGCACACCGTCTCAGGAGTTTATTGATAGGGGAAGACGGGGTAAAAAGCGCATGGGCGGGTAAGAAGCCCACCCCAATTATCTCATGAAATGAAGCAAATTTCAGTCTCATTTTGCCCATGAGACGAGCGTTAATGTCTAGTATTCGTCTCATGGGCAAATTTGACTGACATTTTCTTTATTTCATGAGATAATTGGGGTTGGCTTCTTACCCGCCCATGTGCTTTTTACCCCGTCTTCCCCTATATGTTCAAAAATTCTGATAGCTTCTCGGCCTTTTGGCTAAGACAGTGATTGGTTTGTTCAGCCCGTCGTGCATGGCGAAAGCCGATACGCGACGTTAAACTGAACTTCCTCCCAGGAGTTTCCCCAGCAGCGAGATTAATGTACTCGAAGACCTGAGAATTCTAGCTATCAGAGTCTGAAAGAAACACGTCCGAGTGTTAGTCGTGGTCATTGTAGTGATAGTGGGCAAAGAGGCCTACATTGTGTGCAGGCCGGTAGAGAGGGGAACGGCAGGTCAAGTGGCTCTCCAACCACTCTTTAGCACCAGTAATGCCTTGGACCGTCCTTCAGGGTTTTGTCACACCGGTTAGCGTTGAGATGGGACGGGAGAGTGAGATTAGAAGGGAAGAAGACTAAATACAATGGGGAGGAGGAGGAGGAGGGGAAAAGCGAGAGAGAGAGAGAGAGAGAGAGAGAGAGAGAGAGAGAGAGAGAGAGAGAGAGAGAGGGGGGGGGGGGGGGGAGAGAGAGAGAGGGAGAGAGAGATAGAGAGAGAGAGGAGAGAGGAGAGAGAGACAGAGAGAGAGAGAGAGAGAAGAGAGAGAGAGAGAGAGAGAGAGACAGAGAGAGAGAGAGACAGACAGACAGGGAGAGACAGACAGAACACAAACAGACAGACAAGCAGTGGACAGAGAAAAACAAAATGAGAGAGAGAGAGAGAGAGAGAGAGAGAGAGAGAGAGAGAGAGAGAGAGAGAGAAATCAAAGAGAGAGAGAGACAGACTAACAAACAGAGAGACAAGACAGACAGACACAAAATGTATTTATTTATTTGTTGACACTGTTTTTTCTCCCTCTGTTTTTCTATCTACCTGGTCTGTTACTGTAATATATCTTTTTTCTGTTTTTCTCCCCATCTC
>CM065686.1:29446464-29448964 GCA_017654935.2 Phymorhynchus buccinoides
CAAGTCACCATTTTACTGAACTACAGTGGATTCCTGATAGCTCAAAAACGGATAGCTCAAAAACACTGGATTAACTCCCAATACTTTTCTGGTCCCAGTATAATCATCTTTATGCTAAAAGGTCTTTCTAACTCAAAATTTTTTTTCAGTCCCTCCAATTATTTTTGACTTACGCTATTTTCACTGTGCATGTAAAACTTGTGATATAATTATCCGGAACTCACTTCGGCTGCTCGAATATTTTTTTTCAATTCCTCTATCTACATTTAAAAAACAACTAAATCCTCTTTTTTTCCCCCAGATCGAGTCTTGCTTCTTTTTCTGGCATGGGGGAAATGTTGTTTCTGCTGTGTAAGCAAGCTTTTCTAGATCTCAGAAACTGGCGTTGAATTTCCCCAACTCAGGTTTTCTTTCAGCTTCCTTACCCCCCACCCCCCCCCCCCCCCCCCAGCTCTGCTGCTTTCTGCTCCGCCTTTTTTGTTTTAATTCCTTTTTTTCTGTCCTCCTGACTTTTCCCTCTTTCTTTCTTTTCTTTTTTTCTCTCTTTCATTTCATCTTCTTCGTTTTCCTCCCGTATGCGTCTCTCTACGTCATTGTCTCTCTTTGTCATTGTCTCTCTACGTCATTGTCTCTCTTTGTCGCTGTCTGTATGTCTATTTGTTTGTCTGTATGTCTGTCTCTCTGTTTGTGTGTTTGTCTGTCTGGCTTAAACGATTTATTATTGAGTTACATGCGCATAGACATAAAACACAACAGACTGGAGCAACAACAAGCGAGGCTTATAGCGTGCTCAGTTAGACAATGTACACAGCAATATTGGCGGAATTAAACGTGGAAAACAAATGTACGAAACAGAACCAAAAAATAATGAAAATGAAAGACTGGGTGGATGCAAACTTGAATCAACACAGCTATACATTATTTTTTGATCATTAGGAAAAGATGCAATTCACAAACATGAACATAAATAATATTGTCTGTCTCTGTCTCTCTCTCTCTGTGTCTGTCTGTCTGTCTGTCTGTCTGTCTGTCTGTCTGTCTCCTCTCTCTCTCTCTCTCTCTCTCTCTCTCTCTCTCTTCATCTCTCTCTCTCTCTTCTCTCTCCCCCCCCCCCTGTCTGATCCACCTTTTCTCTGATCTCTGTTTCTGAATGTCTATTATTATCTCTGTCTGATCCACCTTTTCTCTGATCTCTGTTTCTGAATGTCTATAATTATCTCCTGTCTGATCCACCTTTTCTCTGATCTCTGTTTCTGAATGTCTATAATTATCTCTTGTCTGGTTCACGTTTTCTCTGATCTCTGTTTCTGAATGTCTATAATTATATCCTGTCTGATCCACCTTTTCTCTGATCTCTGTTTCTGAATGTCTATAATTATCTCCTGTCTGATCCACCTTTTCTCTGATCTCTGTTTCTGAATGTCTATAATTATCTCCTGTCTGATCCACCTTTTCTCTGATATCTGTTTCTGAATGTCTATAATTATCTCCTGTCTGATCCACCTTTTCTCTGATCTCTGTTTCTGAATGTCTGTGATTATCTCCTGTCTGATCCACCTTTTCTCTGATCTCTGTTTCTGAATGTCTATAATTATCTCCTGTCTGATCCACCTTTTCTCTGATCTCTGTTTCTGAATGTCTGTGATTATCTCCTGTCTGATCCACCTTTTCTCTGATCTCTGTTTTTGAATCATATAGTAAAAAGCCAACTGTCCGTATGTGTGTGTGTGTGTGTGTGTGTGTCTCTGTGTGTTTGTGTGTGTGTCTGTGTGTGTGTCTGAAACACGAAACGGGCCTTATAACTCCGTCGTTTTTCGACCGATTCGCTTCAAATTTGCTGTGAGCCCTAACGGGGCGATGGCAACGGCAACCGAGGCGGCCGTGTCATTTGCGCGGTTCGGCAAATGCGCGAAACGCGCATCCGGCCGGCCTTTCGGCGCCCGTATCTCCGGTGTTTCTGGACCGATTGCCTTCGAATTTGGCAGATAGATGACCGGGGATGGTGACTATCGGTGTGCCAAACCGAAAGCAATTCGGTTCAGAAACGCGCGCGCTATACGCCGCTTCACCTTTTCACGCATAACTCCGCCGTTTCTTAACCGAATTGATTCAAATTTGCTGTTATGCTTGCTATGGCATGGGCAACGCCTCGCAGCAAATTTGAAGAGAATCGGAAGAATGCGTCACTCTCAGAGCAGCGCCAACGGGAAACGGGGCCGTATAACTCCGCCGTTTCTTAACCGAATCGCTTCAAATTTGCTGTACTCAGGCCGTTACCAGTTACTAGGTTGTTACCAGTATGGTGCATTGCCAGTGCTAGGCGTTGCGCTAGTGTCTATAAATTTCTCTGTCTGGTTCACCTTTTCTCTGATCTCTGTTTCTGAATGTCTATAATTATCTCTGTCTGATCCACCTTTTCTCTGATCTCTGTTTCTGAATGTCTATAATTATCTCTGTCTGATCCACCTTTTCTCTGATCTCTGTTTCTGAATGTCTATAA
>CM065686.1:29468964-29471464 GCA_017654935.2 Phymorhynchus buccinoides
AGAGAGAGAGAGAGAGAGAGACAGAGACAGAGACAGAGACAGAGTGAAGGCGGATAGATACAGACAGATTGTGTGTGTGTGTGTGTGTGTGTGTGTGTGTGTGAGAGAGAGAGAGAGAGAGAGAGAGAGAGAGAGAGAGAGAGAGAGAGAGAGAGAGAGAAAGACAGAGACAGAGTGAAGTGGATAGAGACAGACAGATTGTGTGTGTGTGTGTGTGTGTGTGTGTGTGTGTGTGTGTGTGTGTGTGTGTGTGTGTGTGTGTGTGTGTGTGTGTGTGTGTGTGTGTGTAGAGAGAGTGTGTGTTGTGAGAGAGTGTGTGTGAGAGAGTGTACAGCCAGACAGACATGAACGACAGACAGTGTGTGTCATAGAGACAGTACACAGAACAACGTGTGTGTGTGTGTTTGTGTGTGTGTGTGGTGTGGTGTGTGTGTGTGTGTGTGTGGGTGTGTGTGGTTTGTGTGTGTCTGTGTGTGTGAGACACACAGACAGAGTAGAGAGAGAGACAGAGACCAGAGACAGACAGACAGACAGAAAACGAGATAGACACAGAGACAGAGAGCTAGGACATCAGAGGCACGCAGAGAAACAGAGGAACTCTGAGACAGGTATGATCGAAGCCGGCAGGTAGACTTGGAAAAAGACAGAGTTGGAGACAGACAGATGAACAGACAGACAGACAGACAGACAGACAGACAGACAGACAGACAGACAGACAGACGGGCAGACAGGTAGACGGCTTTAGAACAGAGGTACGTATTATAGTGAAACGAAACGAGCACTGTGAGTCCGATGTGAGATGACTTCAGAGGGCAGGGCAGTGCCGGTGTGAGGTCTAGGGCAGAGTTTTGACGAACACGCACAGTGACGGCATAACACTGCCCTAATCCCTTCACCCACCTCCACCCACAATATAATCCGTACATAATGCTGTAGTACATGTATGTACATCTTCACATCCATCTTTCTCTCTTTCTCTGTCTGTCTCTGTCTCTGTCTGTCTGTCTGTCTCTCTCTCTCTCTCTAAAAAACCCAACAAGTATTTCGTTTTGTGCTTATCTCATTACCTTGCATAGTGTTGTTGTTGACAGACCCTGGCTAAAAGACTGCACACTCTGTCCTTGCATAAATAGCATTTCGTTTGTTCGTTCGTTCGGTCGGTCCCTCTCTCTCTCTCTCTCTCTCTCTCTCTCTCTCTCTCTCTCTCTCTCTCTCTCTCTCTCTCTTCTCTCTCTCTCTCTCTCTCTCTCTCTCTCTCTCTCTCTCTCTCTCTCTCTCTCTCTCTCTCTCTCTCTCTCCTCTCTCTCTCTCTCTCTCTCTACCTCTCATGTCCTCATCTCAACTCTCTCTCTCCTCTCTCTCATATCTTCTGTGATTTTCTCATCTCGTATCTTCTTTCTCTCCCTATCTCTGTATGCGCTTACTTCCCATTTATTTTGAATGTTAATAACGAGTATAGTCAATAATAATAGGTTTGATTTTGTATTGATATGTTACAATATAGGGATCTATTGTCTGTGCTTATTTTCGTTTTCAATTTTCGACTTATGTATTTTGTCCAGAGGGCTGGATGTAAAAAAGCATGTTATTGCTTACTCTATTACCCTCTATAAATAATATTCATTCATTCATTCTCCATCTCGCTCTCTCTCTCTCTCTCTCTCGTTCTCTCTCTCTCTCTCTCTCTCTCTCTCTCTCTCTCTCTCTCTCTCTCTCTCTCTCTCTCTCTCTCTGTCTCTCTCTCTCTCTCTCTCTCTCTCTCGTCTCTCTCTCTCTCTCTCTCTCTCTCTCTCTCTCTCTCTCTCTCTCTCTCTCTTTTCTCTCTTTCTCCAAGCAGGCAGTCAGTCAGACATACAGACAAACCGACAGAAGAACCGACAGATGTCTGCAAACCAATGCCAGACTGCTGTCAAGGTGGCACCGTGATTTCCTCGTTCACACTCAGTGCATGATAAAATCAGGAACAGTATACAGAAATAAAAACAACAAAAATGGAAAAAAAAATGTAAAAAAAAATGCCAGCTATTCCAGTTCAGTCACTTTACACTTTTTTTGTTCCTTTCTTGTTTTTTCTTTCTTTTCTTTCTTTCTTTTTTTCTTTCTGGACATTCTTTCTTTCTTGTTCTTTTCGTGATATACTGGGGGTTACACTTTCACATTGTTTTATGTTCCTACTTTTTCCGTGTTAGCACACCTGTCTGTCTACACGCGCGCTAAAAATAGATAGACCAAGGAGAGACTTAAAGTGAAGAGGCAATGAAAGTGAGCAAATAATATCTCTGACTCACCCCCACCCCCTAAACCCACCTCCCATCTCTCTCTCTCTATCTCTCTCTCTCTCTCTCTCTCTCCTCTCTCTCTCTCACTCTCTCTCTCTCTCTCTCTCGTCTCGTCTCAAGTATCTCTCTCTCTCTCATCTCCGTCATGCTGTCTCTCTGTTTCTCTCTAAAAGTGCGCGCGTGGTTTTTTTTAATGCGTATGTGTTTTGCATGTTTGAGAG
>CM065686.1:29481464-29486464 GCA_017654935.2 Phymorhynchus buccinoides
TTTGTCAAGATGCAAGCTATCCACTGATGTATTTAGTTTTACATTACCCGCTGTGCCTTAGGCCCTTTGTGTCACAGGCCCGCTATGTCCCACATCTTTCCGGCCGTCCATCCGTCCGTGCGTGCGTCCTGTTTTCAGTTCTCAATGGTCTCCCCGCTGTGTGTACAGCAGACACATTCCGATTTCGGAGTAGCTCGGCGATGCTGCGAGGGGACTTTGCTGCCGCCCGGCGTTGCACTTGTTCTTCTTGTTCTTGTTCTTTTTTCATTTTTATCTCATACCCTCTCTCTCTCTCCTACAAACAATCAGACAGACAGAAGGAGAACACACACAGTCACACACATTTACACATACTTACACAACAGACAAAAACACACACACACACACACACACACACACACACACACACACACACACACACACACACACACACACACACACACAGTATTTTACTGTCTTTGTGTCTTTATTGCATTGGTTTTAAAGTGCAATAAACATTGATTCTGATTCTGATTCACACACACACACAGATGCACACACACACACACAGATGCACACACACACACACACACACACACACACACACACACACACACACACACACACACACACAGGTGCACACACACACACACAGATGCACACACACACACACAGATGCACACACACACACACACACAGATGCACACACACACACACACACACACACACACACACACACGTGCGTGCGCGCGATATATACACGTACCTTCACACACACACCCCACCACCCATCCCCATCCTACACACACGTGCGCACGGCGGGCAGGAGAGGGGTGTGTGTGTGTGTGTGTGGGGGGGGGGGGTGGAGGGAAAGACAACCAATTCAAGTACAATCAGATACACAGCGAGCATGCTGGGGACTTCAAAGCAAAACAAACTGCAGAAAAGGGAAACGGCTATCGGGTTCATAACGTTATTTTCCCTCTCTGCTAATTGCTAAAAAGATTACACCACGCGAGCTCCCCGGCGACAAGATGAACACACTTCTAGCAGGGAGTGTTGCACATGCACGCTGTTGCGTAATGCAAAGTTCTGCAAGCTTGAATGTAGTACTACACCCGGAGTCGAATACAAGGATTGGAATGATACGTTGTCAGGCTGCGGTGAGGGGGGGGGGGGGGAGAGAGAGAGAGAGAGAGAGAGAGAGAGAGAGAGAGAGAGAGAGAGAGAGAGAGAGGAATGAATGTTTTATTGAGGGTAAAAAGGAGAGAGAGAGAGAGAGACACTTTGACACTTTGACACTTTGATTGTTTAATGACATTAGCCAGATACAGCTTTCGTGTCATGGGGGTTTGTACAACACCATCATCATTTCGTGCAACTTTTTCTTGCAAAACAAATTAAGCAAACACAAAAATAATGATCAAGAACAGAAGATTTAGAACTAAACATATTATCAACACACATACACATACAGACACACGCGCGCTCGCGCACACACACACACACACACACACATGCACACGCACAAGCACGCACACGCACGCACACGCACGCACACACACACACACATTGTTAACCAACAGAGAGAGAGAGAGAGAGAGAGAGAGAGAGAGAGAGAGAGAGAGAGAGAGAGAGATTCTCTTTTAAATTGTTCAAAATTACCCGCTTCCAGAGTTGTGCTGAACCGTTCTGCACTACTGAGCTTCTCTCGACTGAGGGAACAAGGAAAGGGGGGGGGGGGGGCAGCAGTATGTAGGGTTAGGTGCAATACGGAAATACAAACAGATGACAAGGTTGTTTTAAGAAAAAAGACTTTTCTTTGTCATGTGTCAAAGAGTTCGATGTTGCCTTTAAAATTTGGGCTAACCCTTTGTGAGCGTTCCGCGATATTTCTGATCATTCAACGCAGGCCGACAAAATAATAAAGAGGAAATAGAGAAAGACAGCCGTCCTTTTTACATTAGCGTTACGCCATCTCCCAATTCTATTGAACGGTAGTACATTGCAATACGAATGACTAGATTGTGTAGGCGCGCGCGGATGTGTGTGTGTCTGTGTCTTTGTGTCTGTCTGTCTGTCTGTGTAGGCTATGTCTGTCTGTACCCGTCTGAGTGTGTGTAAATGTGAAACGCCATTGGAATTGTTCCACTTCCCAGCGCGTTAACTACTGAACCGATATTAATGAAGCTAGGCAGAATGGTCCTCCGGTTACCGTAGTTGCTTGCTGCCCGTCGAGTCAGCTTCACCAAATGGCAAGTCATAGAAATGTACTCCCATCGAATCTGAAAAAAGAGATAATTATTCTAAAGTTACTGAATAATCGAATTGTAATAAAAGGGTTTAAACCCTATTTGGTATAGTGGAAAAGGTCACTTAAGGTCATGGACTTAAACTGTCACGATACAATAAATATTAGTGATATGCTTCATAGTCACCAATTACATGTACATCCCTTTAATTTCGTGATATTCATTGTCACTAATCACCTTTCTTAGTATATGTTAAAGTAGACATAAACTTTGCAGGGTTTTTTTCAATTATGATAATTTTCTCGCTTTTTTTTTATTGTTGAACTGGGGGTGCAGTTGATATAGCTATGCCATCTTGTTTTGTCTTCCTCTTTCTTTCTTTCTTTCTTTCTTTCTTTCTGTGGCCTTTTCCAGTTCCAAGTCATTCCTGTTGTGGATAGGTTTGAATAGCTAAGCAGTGACAAATGATACCAAGAAAGGGGAAACGATTTGTTGCAACGTGTAACGCCACATGGAAAGAAAAAAGAGTGGTGGGGAAAAAAAGAGAAGAGGAAATCAGATGTATAATTATGTATCATGCCTATCCTGTCGTTTCCGACTACGACTGCCAGATAGCAGAGGGCGTAGCTGCTATTGTGGCGGGCTGGGCCAACATGTGTGTAGTATTAGTGGAGATGCTTTATCGGATGACAAAACAAACTTTGTCAGGAGGTACTATCATTCTTCTCCGGTGATGGAAGGAGCCTTGGTTGTGTCGTTTGTCATAACAGCTTCTTGCTTTCACCCGAGAAGGAGGATAAATAATAATGCCTCCTGGTATTCATCTCGTGACAAAATACTTGTAGGAAACTTGTATTGCAGCAGCATCTCCTCAAAGCAGCTATTATTATTATCATTATTATTATTATTATTATTATTATTATTATTATTATTATTATTATTATTATTATTATTATTATTATTATTATTATTATTATTATTATTATTATTATTATTATTATTATTATTATTATTATTATTATTATTATTATTATATTATTATTATGTAATTATTATTATTATTATTATTATTATTATTATTATTATTATTATTATTATTAAACAACTGTTCCCCTTCAGCATTCTCCTCACTCAGTATTATCTGCTCATTATTGTTTCACTTTAATTGACGACAGTCCGTTTAACGTCCTTCGACCTAGCTAGAACAGGTATTCTACATGCGGGACATTATTAATTATAAGGATAATAGGACGATCCTGGAGGAAAGTGCTGTATGTACATGTATAATAGTCACTTTAATTAACCCCTTCATTAGCACCCCACCCACCACTCCCCCTCCGCCTTTCTGCATGCTTTAAACCCAATCGTATGTCACCCCCACCCCTTCACACCTGACATAACTATACCACACCTTTTTCTTCTTCTTCTTCTTCTTCTTCTTCTTCTTCTTCTTCTTCTTCTTCTTCTTCCTTCTTCTTCTTCTTCTTCTTCTTCTTCTTCTTCTTCTTCTTCTTCTTCTTCTTCTTCTTCTTTCTTCTTCTTCTTCTTCTTCTTCTTCTTCTTCTTCTTTCTTCTTCTTCTTCTTCTTTCTTCTTCTTCTTCTTCTTCTTCTTCTTCTTCTTCTTCTTCTTCTTCTTCTTCTTCTTCTTCTTCTTCTTCTTCTTCTTCTTCTTCTTCTTTTCTTCTTCTTCTTCTTCTTCTTCTTCTTTTTTCTTCTTCTTCTTCTTCTTCTTCTTCGTCTTCTTCTTCTCCGCGTGCTTCGCGGCCACACGCTTACTGATGCGGAAAGAAAGAAAAACATGTGTGTCATGATTACCTTCCTTTATGCCAAGGCCAATAGAAAGAGGGAGACAACTTGAGAGATATACAGAGAAGAAGAAGAAGAAGAGAGGAATTACAAATATATAAAAAACCCACTAAGAAACTGGAAAGGAAAGGAGCGAGGTACACCCAAAATAAGACAGAAAGAAACTATAGAAGGAAGGAAAGGAGCGAGGTACACCCAAAATAAGACAGAAAGAAACTATAGAAGGAAGGAAAGGAGCGAGGTACACCCAAAATAAGACAGAAAGAAACTATAGAAGGAAGGAAAGGAGCGAGGTACACCCAAAATAAGACAGAAAGAAACTATAGAAGGAAGGAAAGAGAGAAGAGGAAAACACGTAAGGAAGAAAGAAAGAAAGATAGATAGAAAATTAATTCGACACGAAATGGGAATCATGGAAGAAACGTAAAAAGGTGTCCGTTAAGCCTAGTTGTCACGGTCGTTATTGCACTCACTATTAGCTCCGTCGTGTATGCCGACCAACAGTAGCAGGATTGATTAGTTAAGCCGGGTAGCAGCAACCAGCAAGTCCCTGCGCTTAGAGAAGGCAAAGAAGTCACAGGAGTGGTTTGACTTCGCTTCGTACCCCCACCAGGTATGGAAGAATCCACGTTCAGCTTCACAGACTGGTGGAAGGGCCTCCCCAAAGAGGCCCAGGAGGTGCTACGAGAAGAAGGCTTTGACAGTTGTGGCCTTGACCAATGCTACGAACGATGACATCAAAGAGGCCCAGGAGGTGCTACGAGAAGAAGGCTTTGACAGTTGTGGCCTTGACCAATGCTACGAACGATGACATCAAAGAGGCCCAGGAGGTGCTACGAGAAGAAGGCTTTGACAGTTGTGGCCTTGACCAATGCTACGAACGATGACATCAAAGCTTTGCCTCTGCAGAGAGGCCACATGGGGGCGACTACAGCACAAGTTCCACAGCTTCGCCAGCTGGC
>CM065686.1:29506464-29513964 GCA_017654935.2 Phymorhynchus buccinoides
CACGCTCAGCCAGAAAGACACACACACACAGAAACACGCTTGCGCACGCACGCACGTATACCAGCACACATGCAGGCGAACGTACACAAGAACACGCGCGCGCATGTAAACACACATGCACGCGAATGTACGCATGCACGCGCACACACAAATGTACACTCACAAATACACACGCGCGCACACACACACACACACACACACACACACACACACACACACACACACACACACACACACACACACACACTTAATTAACGCATGCATGAATGTCCAATTATGCAAAACATGTACCATCCCTTATTTGCAGAGGCTATCACAAGCTGTGATGATATTGGGAAGAGAAAGAACTCGGACGAAATTGACAAACAATGTGTTATATAACATCATTGTCCATTATCTACATCAAGAACATTCTGTTGGCAATAGACAATGCAATATCAGTGCGCACGCACACGCACACGCGCACGCGCACACGCACACGCACGCGCACGCACACACACACACACACACACACACACACACACACACACACACACACACACACACACACACACACATTTTTGTATGTATTTTAAATGTATTTTTAAAATGCGTTCTGCTTTTACTGGAGGAATTGTTCGTATTCGTCCAGTTTGTTAATTACAATATTGCAGTGTTATTAGTTATTAGTTTATATTCTTTAATTGTTGATAAATGTGTTTATTCTTGTTTTTCTTATGTGCACCTGGCTGCAATTTCTCTGTTATGAGATAATAAAGATGATTTGATTTGATTTGATTTGACACACACACACACATACACACGCACGCACACGCACGCACGCACACACACACACACACACACACACACACACACACACACACACACACGCACGCACGCACGCACGCACGCACGCACGCACACGCGCACGCACACGCACACACACACACACACACACACACACACCTACACACACACACCTACATCTTTATCAACATCATCTCCATCAGTCATCATCAGCAGCAGCAGCATTATGGGCATCTTCATCCTCATCCTAATTCATTGTTACGATGCGTGCATTTCTGCGTGCGTTCGATGTGTGCGCGAGCGCACGAGCGCGCGCGCGCGTGTGTATATGTATGAGCGCGTGCCAACATTTCTTTGGACAAGTTTAGATGGATGGGCTTACGTACAACTAAATATTTCAAACCAATATTACGTGTATGGAACAACTTGTTTTTTCCACGTTCACTAGATACAGCCGAATCCGCTAATAATAAACTCGCTAATAAGAAATCTCGCTTATAACTCGCTTGTAATCAAGCAAAAACCTTTTCCCTGCCAAACTCCTTCTTTCTTATCTATTATCAAAACTCGGATATAAGAAACTCGCTTATAAGAAAACTCGTTTATAATCAAGCAAATTCCTTCTCCCACCCACGATGGAAACTTGGATATTGAAAATTATGTCATACAAGAGAGTTGGTTTGCAGTTCATTTTCTTATAAGCGAGTTCTATTTTCTTATAAGCGAATTGTTATTGACAACATTTTCTTAAAAGTGAGTTGGACCTGAACTGAAAGCATGTTCTGAGAAAATTGAAGTCGTTCCAAAAAGGGACAGTTCATGTCAGACCAGTTGCGTCACAGTCTAACCAGTACAGGCACTTGATTGCAAGACTAATTGAGTTCTTTTTATTCCTTTATTTCATACTTTCATTAAGTATTCTGTGCAAAATAAATGTTGAGCAGAAGAAAACAAGCGCGGATTCGCAATCGTTTGTGGCAGCGGTCTATTTTTACCACTCCAATCATTACATACACTGAGTCGCCTCCCCTGGCTTTTCAATAATTTTAATCTGTAAACCAGAATGTTATCTCTGCACCATTTCGTAACTTTTTATATCTTTTGGAAAATATTTAAAACTATTTATCCTACTTATGCTCATCGAAAGAAGCACTGCATACTGTTGCAGTGTCTGTATTACGTATGTTTATTATTTTGTACGCTTAAAATGAAGATTCATGTGCTCTGTTCAGTATACAATTATTTCCATACCTAAGGACTGTAGATATGACAACTGAAATGTTACTCTTTGCCCAAGTATTGTTTTCTCTTTTACAATATGTGCGACAATTTTGTCAATATGTGCGACAATTTTAGACCGACAGATCGACTGACCGACAGACAGACAGACCGACAAAGTGAGTTATAGGTTTGTGGCTTGAGCCTCAAACAAGAATATGAGTGCCTGTACTTTTGTGTTGGTGGTAGTGAGACTGTCCATCCTTTTATTTTCAGCGGCAATGGCAGAGAGGAGAAGGCAATCCATTTCTTTAAAAAGAAAAATACAAATAACTGAATATGTGGACAACAATCCACATAAACAAAAGCAAACGACTGATGAAAAGCTGCATAGGTGGACAGTAAATGGTAATATTTTAGTACAAGAAAGGTGAAGGGGTACGCATTTGATAACAGTAAAACGGATTAAAAAAAAGCTTGTTAGTTGAGTTGTTGCAGGCACCTTTAAATCTTCTTCTTAGTAGACTATTTTGATTTTATGATGTAAGACATGCACCAAATTAGCAAGAAGGATTTTCTCCGTTTTGCTTTTCTGTCTTTCTTTTCTCTTTTTTCTTCTTTTCCCTTTCCCCCCATTCAACTTGGTTATGAGGAAAACAAATCAAAATGTTTTCTAAGAATCACAAAAAATCATCTCCCTTCGATTTTTTTATAACCGAATGTTGCTGTATATTTATTTTATGATGCAAGACATGGGTCATAAGTCATAACTCACAAGTTTCTTTATTGTCCATTGGCATTGTACAAACGCAAATGCAAAAATTGTCTTCTACCGTGTGAAATAAGTTAAATATATCCAAATTAAGACATTAATTAAAAACATGAAACAGAAATTTACATTTAAACAAAAGTTACTTTCATACCACACCCAATCATTCATTTGCTCTCCGCTATCTTGCTCGCTCATCATGCAACTCACCACCACTTCTGCCTTCATTTTTGTTTTTAATTTTCTGTTCTGTTCTTTCTTTTTCTCTCCTTTCTTTTGCCGTTTTTCCCTATTCAACTCGGTTATAAGAAAAAAACCCTTCAAAATGTTTTCTTATATCCGTGTTTCAGATATAAGAAAACTCGGATATAAGAAAGAAAAAAAAATATCCCTTCGATTTCCTTATAACCGAGTTTTGCTGTATACAGTTTTGCTGCTTGAAGCGTTATGGAATGGTGTAATGGATGCTTAGTAGGCCTACGTACCGGTGTGGGGGGATAGGTTGCGAGATGGTTTGGGGAACGGGAAAAGATATAGAGAACCAGGCAGATTTATTATTAGGTGTAGATAGTAAAGTGTCGCGTAGTATGTGCATGTTAACAAGTACTCGCCTGGTGTCTGTGGCATCAACCAATATAAAGCCGGGAGTACATTTGGACAGATGGAGGAGGGAAGGTGATGGAATTGGAGTTTGGAAGATTTACAACATTCGTAGCAAGTTCAACCAACTCTGTATATCCCTGTGCGTATGTATCCTCCCTCCCAGCCCTCCCCTCGCAATCCCCCTGTTTCTTTTCCCTTGCATCTTTCAACTTTCACGTTCACTTGCCAAATTAATATTCTCCTCTATATTCTCCATCGTTCGCTTTTTGTGTGTGTGCTTTTTTAAACTTCATGTTAACTCCTACTTTATTTCAACGTTTAGCAATGAACGCATTGGGAAGTGTGTTTGTTTGTTTGTTTGTTTGATTGATAAATGTTGCGAGTACTAGTAATGGGTGACATAGGAATGTGTGTATAAGCCTCTCTCTCTCTCTCTCTCTCTCTCTCTCTCTCTCTCTCTCTCTCTCTCTCTCTCTCTCTCTCTCTCTCTCTCTCTCTCTCTCTCTCTCTCTCTCTCTCTGTCTCTCTCTCTCTCTGTGTGTGTGTGTGTGTGTGTGTGTGTGTGTGTGTGTGTGTGTGTGTGTGTGTGTGTGTGTGTGTGTGTGTGTGTGTGTGTGTGTTGGGGGAAGGGGGGGGTTCAGAAGTTTTTCCTCCTCTCTCACCATTCACCAAGCAACTTTTCGATCTTTCACACTTCAATCATCGATCATTAACACTTTCTCTCCATCCTTTTGTTCTCCCTCTAAAGTACTTCACGGTTGGTTCGTTAGAATTAAACAAAAGGGTTTAAGAAAGAAACTTAAGGTGGCATACACACACACTCTCTCTCTCTCTCTCTCTCTCTCTCTCTCTCTCTCTCTCTCTCTCTCTCTCTCTCTCTCTCTCTCTCTCTCTCGTAAGATCTTTTAAGTCATTGTTCCAACCAGAAAAGTATTTATCTGTTATTACAATTAGTATATTTCGCTATGCTTTCGCACGATTTCGTCTAGGACTAAGTATGTGATATAAATATTAACAACATGTATAACGAAAAATCAACGAAATGTCCATTTTGCAACAAAATAGAGACTGAATTTCATTTCTTGTTTGAATGTCCAAAGTATATTATGTTTGCGCAAAACATATCTGTCACGTTATTATTCATATTTAGATAGGGAGTGTCTTGTTCATGTCTTACAATCTGAAAATACCTTTATAATAAGAAATTTGGCAATGTTTATATTTTATGCGCTGAAAACTAGAAATGAACTTATGATTGACTAAATTTGCTTCTCTTACTGATTGCAAGTAACAGCGAAAACACTTCGTTTTATATTGGTTTGGTGTTTTCTCCGGAATTCAAATTACTTCCCTTATGATTGATTGCATTTTGTTTCTTTAGAAGTAAATTACTTCCTCTTTTCGTTGCTTTCATTTCATATGTATTTTTATTTCAATTACCAACGTGTACCCATCGTATACAGGCCGGTGGCCTTACAATTAAAATGTCAGAGTTTCAGAGTCTCTCTCTCTCTCTCTCTCTCTCTCTCTCTCTCTCTCTTTAGAAAAAGCATGGATGTTCGGTCATTGCTCCTGTGGTCATGCGTGAAAAGCTTACGGTCTTGGGCGCTTGTTGAAGAGAAAAGGAGATGTTGGGGGTGGGGGGTGGGTTGGGGAGGATAAAGAGAAAGAACTTTACTAATAAAGCAGATAGGTGGAAAAGCAGAGGGGGGGAAATAGAGGCAGGTCATGAAAAGGGTCAAGGATATACGTTGCCAATGTTTGGTAAAGGTGAAGATCCACGCCCCCTCCTTCATTTCTCGGTTCTTTCCATTGTTTCAGTCTAGCCTGTCTTATTGCAGATTGAGCACTTCGACGTCTATCGTTTGCTATATTATTTAGCGTTAATTCACATCCATTTACATAATTTAAAATATGCATCCGATAATAGTAAAAGATAAAGACAAGACGGAAAGAACGCAATGAACCAGGACTGTTGTGTGCACTGCACTACATGGTGGGGTGGGGTGGGGGCTATTGCATAATGGCCTTTATTATGACTGCGATTAATTATTCAACAATGATAATTAGATCAAAAAGTTGTTAAAATACAGCTTAACATTTGCTAAGAAGAGCAAGTCTGAAAATGCGGGGAGAGCCGAGACAATATTTGTTTGTTATTTGGCAAGATGTTCTTCATTTTCTTACTCCTATAGTTCTATAACAACAGGCGTACGTTGGAATGGGAAGGAGGGCTGTGCGGTTCTCTTTCTATCTGAGCATGGAAGAGTGTATGTGCGTGTGTAACAAAAATAAAGTTATCCCACTTCACAGCGCTTACACTATTTAACCAATCTTAACCAAATTTGACAGAATGGTTCCTTAGGCTGCCTAGATGCTGCTCGTGGTTTCAGATTTACCAAATGGCGAGCCATACCAACGTAACCCCATTGACAACATTTTAAATATTAGAAAGTCACTTATTATATATTTCTAAATATGGATGGATTTATAGCAAAGTAAGCATAGTAAATAAAAAAATAAAAGATAGAGGCGTCTTGTAATACTATTTTGTTCTAAAATATATAATTTTTAAATCATGCCATACTGATACATGAAATGTTTGTTGTTTATTTTCTAACACACACAATCCACAATGAAGCTATAGTACTGATTTCAGCAGTAGGTCTTATTTTGATAAAATCCAAGGGACATAATTCAAAATTTGCAACTAGAAGCATACCATTTATTTATAAAAAAAACAAAATTGAGTCAATTTTAAATTGTACAATTTTGTTTCGCTTTTCATTTTATCTTTGCCTTGAGCTAGGAGTACCGGGGCAGTGAGTGGATGCCGCGTGCCTTCATACGGGGAGCTGGACGACCCCGCCCCCTCCACGGGGGGGGGGGGGGGTGGGGGTCTTTCGTAAAAATAGTTCCCTCACCTTCCGAGTTTAAGTTCTGTGCTTGTAACTTCCTCTAATCAGCCACTCTCGTTGACTCTGCCTTTTCCCTTTGCTTTCTATCATCTACTATCCTGACTTATTGGCCCATTCTCCTCCTTTAAAAACAAATCTTCCAAATAAATGTTCTCCTTTGAGCTCCTCCGAAATCGGAATGTGTCGGCCGTGCGCAGCGGGGAGACCAGTGAAAACTGAAAACCGGACACATACATACCTTACCCATTATGGCCATATGGCCTGGGAACGCAGAAGAAGAAGAACTGGGAGTCCAGTTTATAAGGGTCTGCCAACTTGTATTACTTTACTTTAAAGACCCACCAGATCCATGAGTGAAAATCACGGGTTCCCGCGTGTTTCCCCTCTCTCGCTGGTAAGAAATCTTATTTTGACCAGGTCCGACTCCCATGCAAATTTCACCATGCATGAAAACGAGACATCACTTTCAAGAGCAGCCTCGATCATGTATTTGGGAACATATATGTGGGTCACACCTACCCAGAACAAACCCTAAGGGAGTTAATCTTGCTGGATCAGTGGGTCTTTGAGGTTTGGAAGGGATTCTGTCTAGGTGTTGGGTGCATCAGCTTCTGCGTTTCGTTCTATAACCGATAATTGCGTGGCTCTCTTTGCTTTTTAGTCCCCGAGCCTTCAGAGCTATTGTTTCTGTCTGATCCGTCCGGCGTGCCTCCGTCCGTCCGTCCGTCCGGCTATTCGTCTGTTTTTCTCAAAAACTATTCAGTCTATCATCATCAAATTTGGTATACTAGTTTTTCTGTCTGTCCCAAGGATATCTCCCGAACCGCTTGACCGACTCGCGTCAAAGTTTGTGTGAAGGTGTGCCACCTTAATAGGAAGAGATCCGCGCAAACCATTTTGCCGTCGTGACCTTGACCTTGACGTACGACCTTGAAAACCGAAAATCTATTTTTAGGCATATCTCGGGCACCGATCAACATAGGATGTTGAAACTTGGTATGAAGGTGGTTTGGCTTATGCCCGTTCTGATGATGGCATACCGATCAAGGTCAAGGTCAAGGTCAAAAAGATCGCTGGAGCCTGAAAATCGGGGGGTAATTTTTTCTCCTTCTGTCTGTCCCAAGGATATCTTTCGAACGGGTCGACCGAATCTACCGAATCACGTCAAATTTTGTGTGCTGATGTGTCACCATGAGAGGAAGGCAT
>CM065686.1:29521464-29523964 GCA_017654935.2 Phymorhynchus buccinoides
GAAAATGGAAGAGACAGACAGAGAGAGAGGAGGGAGAGGGGGAGGGGACCGACCGACAGACAGACAGAGACACAATGCGGAGGACAGGCAGACAGACAAACAAACACAACAAATAATGGGGAGGGGTAATGGGAGGGGGGGGAGGGAGCTCGAACACGAATTTAGGTGAGGTAGGAATTGGGAGTAGAGGGTGGGATTCAGCTCAAACGACCACCACATTCCTTCAGCCGAGCGAGAGAGAGAGAGAGAGAGAGAGAGAGAGAGAGAGAGAGAGAGAGACAGAGACAGAGACAGAGACAGAGAGAGAGTACGTTTTAACATCACGAACACGATCAACAAACCTAAGGGACTTACCATACTGTCGACTTGTGTGGAGAGAGCTTTAGCTGGTCTTTTCTCTGAGGTCTTTGACAGGACGGTTCTAGGGGATTAGACAGGATGGAGGGAAAGAGGGCAAGGTAAGGTATTTAAACCCCCCTGCAGCGCAGGATCTAACCAGCACGTTTTGTGAAGATTGTTGTTAGTGTTGGGGTAGAGAGAGGGGAGGTAGGGAGAGGGAGAAAAAGGATGGAGGAAGGAGAGAAAGGGGGAGCAGGGGAGAGAGAGAGAGAGAGAGAGAGAGAGAGAGAGAGAGAGAGAGAGAGAGAGAGAGAGAGAGAGAGAGAGAGATGAACACTGAACACGTTAGTTTTAAAGGTTGAAGATTTTAGGCGAGGAGAGGGAAGGAGTGAGGGGAAAAGTAGACACAGAGACGATGATAAGCAGCATCTTGGACACTGGGGAACAAATGACAGGGATTACAGATTTTAGGCAAAACCTACTCTTCCAATCGAAGACAGGGAGTGAGAGATTGAGACACAGACTGTTTGGGAGAGAGAGAGACAAAGACAGACAGACAGACAGACAGACAGACAGAGGAAGCTTCTTCTTCTTCTGCGTTCCCGAGCCATAAGGCCACAATGTACATAATTATGTCCGTTTTCACTGGTGTCCTCGCTGCATTCAGCCGACACGAGGAGCACAGAGGAAGCAAAAACGAACAGGAGAGGGGTTTGTGAAAGAACGTAAGTGGGTTGAGGGCGGGGGAGGGGCTAAGTAGGCTTAGGTATTTAGCTCCAGTAGTCTTTGAACGTGGATTTGGGAATCTCCTGTCATACTCCACCTTCTGCTCTGGAATCCTGTGAGAACTGGGATGCTGGGCAGTATTAGGCCTAGTAGGTGGGAGAGAGTGTAGATCTATGGGAAGTGTGTGTTGTGTGTGTGTGTGTGTGTGTGGGGGGGGGGGGGGGGGGGGGGGTACGAGTGTGGAGTAGGGGTGGTTAAAAACAAAACTGTGACCTTGTGCACAGCCTCTCCCTAGCATTTCCCACAGTGTATGTCGCTGGCATTTCCCCTCCTCCTCCCCCCCCCCCCCCCCCCCCCTTCCCTACACCTCCTCTTCCTCCCCCCCAACCTTCTTTTTCCTCCTCAAGCTGTTGGCAGTCCGTTACGCAGACTGACATCATGATATAACCGGATTAAGTGCAGATTCTGATCGGAACCGTTCAGCCGGAAGTGACATAATTCGGTCTGTCGCACGAGCATTAAGGGAGTCATTGCCCCGTCCTTGTAACTTTACGGTTCTGTTCTGTTCCGCCGCTTGTTCGTTTTTTCCTTTCTTTCTTTTATCCTGATCTATTTGCGTCTTTTTCTTTTGTTAGCTATTGAGCTATTGTTTTTGTCTGGTCCGTCCGGCGTGCCTCCATCCGTCCGGCTATTCGAAAACTATTCAGTCTATCATCATCAAATTTGGCATACTAGTTTGCCAAGATGCCAGCTATCCACTGATGTATTTAGTTTTACATTAAGGTCAAAGTCGCGCCAGTTACGGGGTTCAAACCCCGAAACACATATTAATCGCTAATATCTCGCGAAGTTTTGCATGTATTTTAATGCAGTTGTCATGAATGTTTCTGTGCGCGCGTGAGCGCATGATCGCGCGCGCTCAAATCACGGGTCCGAACCCCAAGGCTATATATAAAAAAAAACTATTCAATTACGTGCTGTTTTGATGCGTTTTTATGTACTTACGTGCTGTTTTGATTTCGGAGTAGCTCGGCGAGGCTGCGAAGGGACTTTGCAGCCGCTCGGCGTTGCACTTGTTGATTTTAAATCCGTTATTCTTTTTTTTTGGCTTTTTGATTTGCTTTTTACCCCTTGTTAGTTTTGTTAGAAATGATGGTAGAGTATCGGGCTATGTTTTGTTGTTGTTGTTGCTTATTTTGTGCTTGTTTGTGCTTTGTTCTTTTTTTCCCTTGTTTTATTTTTCCCACCTTCCTTCCTTCTTTCTTTCCTTCCTTCATTCCTTCCCTTCCTTTTGTCCTTTCCTTCCTTCTCTGTTTAATTTAAATTAGACTCTGGAAGTTGTTGTTGTTGTTGTTTCTGTGTAGCAAGTAGTACGGTTCCATTTGTGCTTGGTCTGAACACTTGATGTTAGTACAGGTATAGTAAGTAGTAGGAT
>CM065686.1:29531464-29533964 GCA_017654935.2 Phymorhynchus buccinoides
ACCAAGAACAACCAAACAAGCAACAGACGAAAAACAAACAAGCGAACTAACGCAACAAAAACACACACACAAAAACGCTTACAATAGAAACCAAGAAAAACAAGTGCAACGCCGTGCGGCTGCAAAGTCCCCTCGCAGCATCGCCGAGCTACTCCGAAATCGGAATGTGTCGGCTGTCGGCCGGAAAGACGTGGGACATATCGGGCCTGTGACACAAAGGGCCTAGGCACGGCCACCTATGCACTATCATGAAACCCACTCACCTCCTCCCCTAATGCATCTCCTTGCCCCATCCAGCCAGTCTCTGAGGCAAGCAAGACTCGGCGATGCCAGCAGGCCACGCGCGCAGGAACTCAGTAGTCAAGTGTGAGCCACAGTGCTACAGCCAACTGTTTGCTACCCCCCCCCCCTCTCTCTCTCTCTCTCACCGCTCTCTCTCTCTCTCTCTGTCTCTGTCTCCCTCCCTCACCGCTCTCTTTCTCTCTCTGTCTCTTTCTCTGTCTCTGTCTCTGGGTGTTTCCAGCCGTGTTGGTGGAGTCTAGGCTTACGGGTTCACTTGTATTATTTACATGCGTGCGATCATGCGCACACGAGCGCACAGAAAAATTCATGACAACTGTGTTATAGACCATTCATCAAGAAATGTTGTGAAAAAAACTGCATTGAAATGCATGCAAAGCAGCAACA
The DNA here is from genome assembly GCA_017654935.2 of Phymorhynchus buccinoides. Lineage (NCBI taxonomy): Eukaryota > Metazoa > Mollusca > Gastropoda > Neogastropoda > Raphitomidae > Phymorhynchus > Phymorhynchus buccinoides. The sequence goes on from CM065686.1 coordinate 29,532,152, forward strand.
CTTATGTGTTTCGGGGTTTGAACCTCGTAACTGGCGCGACCTTGACCTTAATGTAAAACTAAATACATCAGTGGATAGCTTGCATCTTGGCAAACTAGTATACCAAATTTGATGCTGATAGACTGAATAGTGTTTGAGAAAAACGGACGAATAGCCGGACGGACGGAGGCACGCCGGACGGACCAGACAGAAACAATAGTTCCCGAACCTTCGGCTCGGGGACTAAAAATCCACCACGTATTTCAGTAAAGTACTCAGCTTAAGTGGCTTTGCTATAGTTGTGACGAGGTAATGGGTTAAAAGGCTAAGTCCCTAGGGAAGACTTTAGAAAATTTGCCTTTAGCCCACTTCTCTAGGGTATGGGAGATGAGCAACTTTCCCGGCCCCTTTTCATCTAATAAATTTATATTTGTGCCCGGGTTCTGGCTCGTATGGTTGTAAGAAATACAAGTGGTTGAATTGCTCTAAATGGCAGACAGAGAGAAGTAGGGTTTTACATGAAATTACAAGACTCCCACTCTCATCAGTCTGACCAAAGGGTTCAGGATTATTTGACACTTGTATTTTATTTACTCACAAAATCTGCATAAGATTATGCAACAATAATAATAAAGCAGCTCAATGGCGCCAAAACAAAATATGGATAAAAAAACAATGAAATCCGAAAGGATTCACAAGACTTTTGTCTTTCTATAAGGTTCGCCCCATGCCGGAAGGGTTACTAATTATCTTCAGTGTCCGTAGGAAAGTTCAAATGATTGGCGCAGTCCGGGGGACTTAGCTGTTGTTGAAGTTCCTCCGTAGTGATCGGCGAATGCTGGTGTGGCTGAGCTTGCTCGTCAGATGAGAGTAGCTACCAGTCGTTCCGGTTACGGCTTCGCGGGATGGCACGGTTCAAGCGTGGTCTCCTCGCGGATTCTGGGTGCGGGTCGTCTTGGCGATTCCCGTCTTGGTGCTTGGTGAGTCCGGGATGATCTTCCTGCCCACGATGCCCTGCTGATAATCACAGGAGAAGGTGGATGTAGATCTCTATGGCTTAGAGACAAGGGGCTTCAGTCGGCAGGGAATTAGTGAATCCCAACCGGCTTGAAGGCTTCCCTTGTACAATAGCACTACATGTAGTTAATAAATAAACTGAATTTCAGTTAACAAACTGAGATCAGTAAAACATAAAAGGTGATCAATCCATCATCACTCTCCATCCAACACCTGGAAAGGAATGGTATCATAAAGTGCAAGATTGCGGCCCATAGGTTTCCTACTAAAAATAGACAAAAGGGTTAGTAGGCATAAACTCCGGTTCTGGTACCAAAAGTGTTCAAGTCAAAAACACACACACACAAATAATCAGTGCACATAAATAGAATAGAATGTTTACCACTTCTTTTCAATAACAAATCTATCTACTCCTTATTCATCATTGAACATAGGATCTAGATCAAAACTAGAGTCAAACAAACACAGTCTCAATCACCAGTCATCAATAAGACTTACTAGGTGGGCTATTCTGGCTGGGAGAGGTGTTGCTCTAGTCAGTTTCAGCGTCTTGTGTGAAAAACTTTTTCTCACTACGCCAATTATAGCCTTCACTTTCAAACAATGAAAGCCTGCTATTGGTTTATAGCAGTCGACACGTCACAAGATGATGTTCTAAATGTACAGAACAATCACGCGCCTATTACATCCTTATCACATGCCGGACATTCAAATCCTTCTCGTTCTCGGAAAAGCAAAACCGTCTTCAAAGGGAGATAACCGTGGTTGTCACTTTCTTGTGATGGGTAAGGACGCGGTGTCTTACAAAGGGAGATAA
>CM065686.1:29543964-29546464 GCA_017654935.2 Phymorhynchus buccinoides
GAGACACATAGATAGATAGTTAGATACATAGGTAGAGAGAGAGAGAGAGAGGAGGGAGGAGGAGTGAGAGAGAGAGAAAGAGAGAGAGAGAGAGAGAGAGAGAGAGAGAGAGAGAGAGAGAGAGAGAGAGAGAGAGAGAGAGAGAGACAGACAGAGACAGACAGAGACAGAGACAGAGAGACAGAGAGAGAGAACTTAAACTTGAACTTTTTTCATCAGATCCTCAAACAAATAAAATAATAAACAAGCAAAATAGATAAATGAATACACAAACAAACAGGAATAAAACACCACAGCAATGGAACGACGAAGCACCAATAATAATAATAATAATAATATAATAAGAAGAGAGAGAGAGAGAGAGAGAGAGAGAGAGAGAGAGAGAGAGAGAGAGAGAGAGAGAGAGAGAGAGAGAGAGAGAGAGAGGTTCAGAGAGAGAGAGAGAGGTTCAGAGAGAAAGAGAGAGATACAGAAACAGACATTCATACAGAAACAGAGAGAGACAGAGGGAGCAGGGGAAATGAGAGAGAGAGAGAGAGAGAGAGAGAGAGAGAGAGAGAGAGAGAGAGAGAGAGAGAGAGAGAGAGAGAGAGAGTCAGAGTCGGAGACAGAGAGAAAGAGACAGATACAGAAACAGACAGTCATACAGAAACAGAGACAGAGGGGACAGAGGAAATGAGAGAGTGAGAGAGAGAGAGAGAGAGAGAGAGAGAGAGAGAGAGAGAGAGAGAGAGAGAGAGAGAGAGAGAGAGAGAGACAGACAGACAGACAGACAGACAGACAGACAGAGAAGGAGAGAGAGAGAGAGAGAGAGAGAGAGAGAGAGAGAGAGAGAGAGAGAGAGAGAGAGAGGTGAGAGAGAGAGAGAGAGAGAGAGAGAGAGAGAGAGTGTTTACTACGATTTCTATGACCTCCCTTATTGAATCCTTCACTGGATCCACCAACATGGCATCCCATCTCTTCTACTCTCTTCGAGGGATTGTAACTTTAGAACATTATTATTTTTGTTATTTTACACAAGATTGTTACCATTTCTTTTTAATTAAGTGCTGGTTTGCTTTTATTGTGGACTTTCAATCTGGTGCAAAGAGGACAACCTTTCTCTTGTAGAAAGTCTTCTAGCTCAGTTTGAATGTTCACTGTGGACATACTTTGCAGGCCGATATGCAGACTGAAGAGTCTTTCTCAAAGACGAAACAGCTGTCTTTGCATAGGCATTGTCTATCTCCCCCCCCCCCCCCCCCCCCCCCATTGGGAGAAAAAGTAAATCAGCACATTATTTTCTTTTATTCTTTTCAGAACACAGAATAAATTGTAAAGTTAAAATTAAAGTTATTCAGTTTCTTTCTTAGGCTCACAAACTTAAATATTGGACACTAAACAAGTTTTTATTCAAGCAAACTATATATATATATATAAGAGGAAAGTTTAATGTGTGTGGTTGTTTTTTCTTCTTCAATTCTTGTACGTTTTATACGTTTATATATATATATATATATATATATATATGTCCTTAAAAATTGCTGTCACAAATGGCAAGATCTATTCCTTCTGTTGCTAATAGCTCAAACACACAACAGAAGGAAACCAAGAGCCGTGGAACTACTCTTCCGTAGGACGTCATTACATGGCGAGCGTCACTCACGTCACAAGCTTGTTTTCGTAGGGTACCTCTTCAATTTCTTTGCCTGCAGCTTTCTGAATTACGTCATGTTGTAAAATACGTCATGAACGGGTTCTGATTGACCCAGACAAAAAGTTCAGAACATCATTGATTTACAATTTGTGACAGTTTTTTCATTAAAAAAAATAAAACAGAAAATACCGTCACTCACGTCACACCGTGAACAAAATTGACCTGTGCTGGGAATACAATAATCCAAAATGTTTCCTATCTGTCCAAAACAGAAGTATTTCACTTGGAGTATTTCTCTGTGTTTGAATTTTTGAAAAGTGTTTTCTTTCAAAGCCTGGGATTTACTTTGGAAACCGTCATCATAGCGTTACACGGCGTACAAGGCGGATAAGGCATTTTGTGACAGTTGATAGCACGAAGCTTTGATAACTGAGACTTATTTTATTTTCTAAAAGTATTAATTTTCTCAATTAGAAGTAACAGACCAAAGATGTATTCAAATTTAGAAGTGCCAAGTCCTTTTTTGTAAGTGCCAAAGCCAGTCCCGCGATTTGACGCCATTTTATGGCTATTTTTGCCCGTTTTCCGGCTTTTATGACATGTTCATCCATTACGATCGCATTGACCTTGTTTGTCAAGCTTCCTTGGCCATTTATCTTTCATTTTCACAAAATTACAGTTTTAATGGATCCCCACCCCCTCTAGATCCGGCCCTGTCCTCAATTTACCTTGAACTCTTTCTGTTCGTTGGAAAATCTTTTAGCATAAAATGTAGTGATGACAAGAATTGAGGAAGGGCAGAAACTAAACTAGCAGCAATTCAAAAGGCAACCAACAACCGAACGAAAAGCAGACACACACACG
>CM065686.1:29551464-29556464 GCA_017654935.2 Phymorhynchus buccinoides
AACATGCGTAGATCTGGAGTTTTAGTCTTTTTTTGCAAAAGGGGGAGGGGGGGGGGGGGGGGGGGGGCAGTGCTTTTTTTTTATTTTATACTTTATCTCTCTCTCTCTCTCTCTCTCTCATTCTCTCTCTCTCTCTCTCTCTCTCTCTCTCTCTCTCTCTCTCTCTCTCTCTCAAATCCGTGTCAAATAAAAGTTGTCCAGTCTCTCTCTCTCTCTCTCTCTCTCTCTCTCTCTCTCTCTCTCTCTCTCTCTCTCTCTCTCTCTCTCATCTCTCTCTCTCTCTCTCTCTCTCTCTCTCTCTCTCTCTCTCTCTCTCAAATCCTTGTCAAATAAAGTTGTCCAGTCTCTCTCTCTCTCTCTCTCTCTCTCTCTCTCTCTCTCTCTCTCTCTCTATCTCTCTCTCTCTCTCTCTCTCTCTCTCTCTCTCTCTCTCTCTCTTTCTCTCTCTCTGTGTGTGTTGCGTGTGCGTGTTAAAAACCTAGATACGTTTATTTGTTCCCTTTGCCCCTTTATGGCTGTTACTATCGGTTGTTACTATGACCATTAGCCTCAGGTGTATGCCAGTCGACATAAGGGGAATGAACGCTTGATGGGATGACGGGAAATCGTATCATAGCTCTAGTCTTCAGTCAAAGACTGCCAACTCTCAAGCCAGAAGGCATTTGAGGGATTGGACTGACTTTTACCGCTGTTGTTGCAGTTGTTGTCGTACCCTGGCTTAAAGACTCCAGGGATCATCCCAACAACCGAAGCATTTGAACACTATGGTACAAAATGCGCCAGCTATGGACGAGAACAGTGCGTGTGCGACCTTGATTACACCGCCTCGTGAGCAGCCACACTCCGACTTCGGAGCAGCTTTTACGGCTAAGCATTCGCCTTGGCTTCAGGCTGTGTCAGACCATTTGACATAGGCTAGAACACCAAGGCTACATCAAAATGTTGCTATGCTACGCTGCATGGTTATGCGTGGATTGTCTTTAGCCATGACAAGCTCCTAGCATAGCAATATCAGTTTAACAAATCCCAACCTAAATCGGAGTGTGTCTGCTCACGTGGCGGGGTAATCAAAAACGGTCACACACGTAATGTTCCCATCCATAGCTGATGCACTTGTACGATAGTGTTCAAGTGCTTCCACTGTTGGGATGATCCCTGGAGTCTTTTAGCCAGGGTACAACAACAACTGTTAACCACTGCTATGTGTTGGTTGGCCTTTGGGACCCTTTATATTAAGCCAACTGTCTTAAAATCGTCCTGGCTGTGAGAGTGGGGATGTTTCCTCGGCAAGGGATATCCAATGGTTAACACATTCTAACCCGGCTTTCAGAACATCATTTGCCTCCTTTTCTGTCTGAAGGTCATTGTAAGCACGACTGATTATTATACCCCCACACTGAATTTTCTGTTGTATTTCATTTCATTTCTAATGTGGTTGCTGCCTAAAAGTATAGCGTTTGCCGGTACAGCAAAGTCACACACACACACACCAGGTCCCGCATGTCTTTTCTGGTAATAGCTGCGAGACGGGGACACATAGAGACGGGGACACATGCGGACGGGGACACATAGAGACGGGGACACATGCGGACGGGGACACCCAGAGACGGGGATACATGCGGACGGGGACACATAGAGACGGGGACACATATAGAGACGGGGACACATGCGAGACGGGGACACCCAGAGACGGGGACACATAGAGACGGGGACACATGACATAGAGACGGGGACACATAGAGACGGGGACACATAGAGACGGGGACACATGCGGACGGGGACACCCAGAGACGGGGACACATAGAGACGGGGACACATGCGGACGGGGACACCCAGAGACGGGGACACATAGAGACGGGGACACATGCGGACGGGGACACCCAGAGACGGGGACACATAGAGACGGGGACACACAGAGACGGGGACACCCAGAGACGGGGACACATAGGGACGGGGACACATAGAGACGGGGGCACACAGAGACGGGGACACAGTCATAGAGACGGGGACACATGCGGACGGGGACACCCAGAGACGGGGACACATGCGGACGGGGACACATAGAGACGGGGACACCCAGAGACGGGGACACATAGAGACGGGGACACATAGAAACGGGGACACATAGGGACGGGGACACATAGAGACGGGGGCACACAGAGACGGGGACACATAGAGACGGGGACACATGCGGACGGGGACACATAGAGACGGGGGCACACAGAGACGGGGACACATAGAGACGGGGACACATGCGGACGGGGACACCCAGAGACGGGGACACATAGGGACGGGGACACATAGAGACGGGGACACATAGGGACGGGGACACATAGAGACGGGGGCACACAGAGACGGGGACACATAGAAACGGGGGCACAAGGGGGTGACACTTAGAGACGGAGACACGTAGAGACGGGGACATATAGAGGCGTTGACACATAGAGACGGAAGTTTGAATGCGGGCGACACATAGAGACGGGGACACATAGAGATGGGGACACATAGAGACGGGGACACATAGAGATGGGGACACATAGAGACGGGGACACATAGAGATGGGGACACACTGGTGTGATTGCGTTCAGATAACGCGCGTGTCTGGGTCCCCCTCAATGAAGCAGTATGCATTCTGAAAACGGGGACAGTTCTGGTCCATTGACTCCACCACTGCATGGCACGACCCTGTACTATGTCACAATGCTCCAGCACTGATAACAGAGAGAGAGAGAGAGAGAGAGAGAGAGAGAGAGAGAGAGTTAGAGAGCTAGAGAGCTAGAGAGAGAGAGCTAGAGAGAGAGAGAAAGAGCGAGAGAGAGAGACAGAGACAGAGAAACAGACAGTCAGACAGAGACAGAAACAGAGAGACAGAGACACACCGCGAGAAACCCAAGTCTGAAGCTCAATGACGCGTGATGCACTGCCCGTGATTCGTCTGCTTTTGATGTGACAGTTTGGCCCATTACTCTGAGATCCATCACTCCTCAAACTGTCAAGGCTCACACTCCGAGAAACTTTTTGTTGTTGTTGTTTGCTAATGTTTTTTAAACTTATTATTCAATCAGTTATTATGTCACAATGTGGCATCAATCCTGCAGCATCTTGGGATAAATAGTCACGCCTCACTGCTCAACGCACAGACATACAAACAGACAGAGAAGCCTAGAGAGGGGGGGGGGGGGGAGAGAGAGAGAGAGAGAGAGAGAGAGAGAGAGAGAGAGAGAGAGAGAGAGGGAGAGAGAGAGAGAGAGATAGAGAGAGAGAGAGAGAGAGAGAGAGGAGAGAGAGGGTCCATGGAGAGGAGAGAGAGAGAGAGAGAGAGAGAGAGAGAGAGAGAGAGAGAGGAGAGAGAGTTAGAGAGGGGAGAGAGGAGAGAGAGAGAGAGAGAGAGGAGAGAGAAAGAAAAAGAGGAGAGAGAGAGAGAGAGAGAGAGAGAGAGAGAGAGAGAGAGAGAACAGAATCAAAGAAAGAGACATAGACACGGAGACAGACAGAGATAGACAGATGGACAGTCAGACAAACAGAAAGACAGATACATAGAGATAGACTTGTCTCTGTGTGTGTGTCAATATGTCTCTATGATCTGTCTGGTGATACTGTACTTTATTATTACAAAACCATCTTCTGTAAACGTATCATTGATGGTGTGTGTGTGTGGGGGGGGGGGTGGGGGGGGGGGGGGGGGTGGGGAGTGCAAGAAAACGGATAGTGCACCTAGCTGCTTATATCGGAACAAAATAACACGGGTTTCACTGCGTTGGGTCAGCCAACTGCGTGTCTGGCACCTAGCTGATTTCTTCATCAACATGGCCACCCCCATCAGTCAATCACAGCTGTGTTCAATCCCAATCGCCTCTTTTTAACAAGGCAAAAGCGACAACTATGAAACTATTTTAGCTTCAGAAGGCCATAATACCAGTTATCATCATTGATTTGATTTGTAAGGGTGGAGAAAGGGGAATTTTGCTTTATCGGAAACAGCTTCTGTGATTGTTGTTTTTCTGTTTTTGTTTCGCTTTAAATATGAATTATGATGTATTCTATGATCACAGTAATTTGTTTTCGTTTTAAAATAAGTAATTACATTCTATTTTTACTGACGATGGGTGGCTCCTTTTCTTCCGGTAAACTGCAATCTGAAAACAAAAGAAAATAACTATGATCTGTGGAAAGTGAATGCATAACTGCATAAAATACATGCACACACACGTTAATGAACCTCTCTGTTCAGGTAAAGACAATAACTTATTTGTAAATGTTTATTTTTAATGTCTGCTAACACTAAGAACAACAACACACACACCACAACACACAGGACACAACACACACACACACACACACACACACACACACACACACACACACACAACACACACACACACACACACACACACACACACACACACACACAAACACACACACACACACACAAACACACACACGCACACACGCACACACACTTTATAAACTGTTATTATTACCGTTAGTGTTATATTTTGTGTATTAGTGTCCTATAAAACCTTGTATTGGTTTTAAAGGGCAATAAACATTGATTCTGATTCACACACACACCACACACACACAACACACACACACACACACACACACACACACACACACGCGCGCCGCGCTGTCTTACTTTTTGAGACCAGCATGCTTCCATAAATTCTCACCGACGCCGCTGTAGGCCTACAAGGTGTCAGAAGGTGGGACCAGCCAATTCACACTGGATTGTCCCTGCTTGATCGCTGCCTGATGGGACTGGCTCGCAATAAAAATCGACTGGCTCGCCGTGTCTCGCGCTTAATTAATCGATTATTTATTTTATCAGCTTCTAGCAGCCATCGCCCGCCTATACGGGAGTGAGAGGAATGAGAGAACGAACGAACCAACGAACGGAGGAACAAACGAATGTTTTTTGCATTGAGGGAAAGCGAATAAGCACAAGATAGAGAGAGAGAGAGGGAGAAGAGAGAGAGAGAGAGAGAGAGAGAGGAGAG
>CM065686.1:29566464-29571464 GCA_017654935.2 Phymorhynchus buccinoides
TAAGCTTTACGCCCTTTACAACAGTGGCTACACTTTACACCCTTTACAACAGTGGCTAAACTTTACACCCTTTACAACTGTGACTAAACTTTACACCCTTCACAACAGTGGCTAAACTTTACACCCTTTACAACATTGGTTAAGCTTTGCACCCTTTACAACAGTGGCTAAACTTAACAGTCAACACCCTTTACAACAGTGGCTAAACTTTACACCCTTTACAACAGTGGCTAAACTTAACAGTCAACACCCTTTACAACAGTGGCTAAACTTTACACCCTTTACAACAGTGGCTAAACTTAACAGTTAACACCCTTTACAACAGTGGCTAAACTTTACACCCTTTACAACAGTGGCTAAGCTTAACAGTTAACACCCTTTACATCAGTGGCTAATCTTTACACCATTTACAACAGTGGCTAAACTTTACACCCTTCACAACAGTGGCTAAGCTTTGCACCTTTACAACAGTGGCTAAACTTTACACCCTTTACAACAGTGGCTAACCTGTGCACCTTTACAACAGTGGCTAAACTTTACACCCTTTACAACAGTAGCTAAGCTTTACACCCTTTACAACATAGGCTAAGCTTTGCACCTTTACAACAGTGGCTAAACGTAACACCCTTCACAACAGTGGCTAAACTTAACAGTTAACACCCTTTACAACAGTGGCTAAACTTTACACCCTTCACAAAAGTGGCTAAACTTTACACCATTTACAACAGTGGCTAAACTTTACACCCTTTACAACAGTGGCTAAGCTTTACACCCTTTACAACAGTGGCTAAACTTTGCACCCTTTACAACATAGGCTAAACTTTGCACCTTTACAACAGTGGCTAAACGTAACACCCTTTACAACAGTGGATAAACTTTACACCCTTCACAACAGTGGCTAAACTTTACACCTTTACAACAGTGGCTAAACTTTACACCTTTACAACAGTGGCTAATCTTTACACAATTACAACAGTGGCTAAACTTTACACCTTTACAACAGTGGCTAAACTTTACACAATTACAACAGTGGCTAAACTTTACACCCTTTACAACAGTGGCTAAACGTTACACCTTTACAACAGTGGCTAAGCTTTACACCCTTTACAACAGTGGCTAAACTTTACACCCTTCACAACAGTGGCTAAACTTTACACCCTTTACAACAGTGGCTAAACTTTACACCCTTTACAACAGTGGCTAAGCTTTACACCCTTCACAACAGTGGCTAAACTTTACACCCTTTACAACAGTGGCTAAACTTTACACCCTTTACAACAGTGGCTAAACTTTACACCCTTTACAACAGTGGCTAAACTTTACACCCTTTACAACAGTGGCTAAACTTTACACCATTTACAACAGTGGCTAAACTTTACACCCTCTACAACAGTGGCTAAACTTTACACCTGTACAACAGTGGCTAAGCTTTACACCCTTCACAACAGTGGCTAAACTTTACACCCTTTACAACAGTGGCTAAACTTTACACCCTTTACAACAGTGGCTAAACTTTACACCCTTCACAACAGTGGCTAAACTTAACACCCTTTACAACAGTGGCTAAACTTTGCACCCTTCACAACCACTTTCTCTCCTCGCTGGCCTTGGTCCTGCAACGCCTTGTCACCCGAACTAGTGGACCCCGAAGGTATCTCACACTATAACCATCCCGGTTAATTAATTGATTGCCTCTTTGGTTCATTAACGCCTTGCTTGGTGAACACAGCGCGGCCACAGTGCTTGACCGCTGTCCGAGCTCGCTGGGAAATACTTGTCCAGTCTTCTGGAAGAGACGACAAACCGAGGTGCCGCGTGCAGTCAAGCATTAATTTTGGGAGCTTCACTTTGTTTGAGCAGATGGGAAGCAGATCAAGACGATTCTAATATCCTCCGAGAATGAATCAGAAACGTGGTCTGAATTATTATAATGGACGGCATTAAAATTGCCGCGGGCGAGCGACCTTGAATTTCAATTAATGTTCACGCTTAACCACGTGCAAAACATACGGGCAAAGGTGAGGCCAGACACTCGTCTAGACTGCAGTTCGACCGCCCGTGGCAAGAAATTAATGCTCTATTGATAGCTGGTGTCCAGAAAAGCGACAGAAACCTGATCGATAATATGTGGGAAAGGAAGGGTGAGGGTGGATCGTAGAGTTCACACACACACGCATGCATAGGTTTGTTGGTTTAAACAAAAATATTTCAAAGTGCACAATCAAGCAGCCAAATGGTACTCTCAATGTTTTTAAGTTACACAGAATTGGCTACAACACAGCAGAACTTGTTATTTATGTCTTCCTCCATCACTCCACGTCTTCCCATATCTCTCTCTCTCTCTCTCTCTCTCTCTCTCTCTCTCTCTCTCTCTCTCTCTCTCTCTCTCTCTCTCTCTCTCTCTCTCTCTCTCTCTCTCTCTCCTCTCTCTCTTCTCTTCTCTCTCTCTCTCTCTCTCTCTCTGTGTCTGTGTCTCTGTCTCTCTCTCTGTGTCTGTCTCCCCCCCAACTCACACACACACACACACAACACACACACACACTCACATACACACACACACACACACACATACACACACACACACTCCGCACGCAAGCACAAACAACACACACACACACACACACACACACACACACACACACACACACACACGCACACACACACACATACACCACATTGGCACACACACACACACACACACTCACACACACATTACACAACTCACACCACTATCGATCCCACACACACACACACACACACACACATTATGGGCATTTGGCTGGTACACACTAAAACTCTATCTCTCTCCTCTCTCACTTTCTCTCACACATCATCACTAACAAACAAACACACACACACACACACATCACACACACACAGAATGCAACACACCACACACACCACACACACACACAACCCACACACCATCAAAAACAAACCCACACACCAACTCTCACATCACCTACAATCCCCAATCGACCAACACCCCCCCCCAACCCCTGACCCGCCCCCCCATCCCCCCCACCCCCCCCCCCCCCCCCCCCCCCCCCCCCCCCCCCCCCCCTCCCCCCCCCTCTTCCCCCCACTTCCATCCACAGGTAACAGAAACAGGTAGGTATACGGATCGCTAAACCAAACTAAAACAAACGCCAAAAAATCTTCCATAAATATGCGATGTCAGAAGAATACAGGTGCGGCGGCGGCGGGGAATTGGGGGTAAAACTAAAAGTGAATAAGAAAGCCGGCTATGAGGCAATCAGTACTGTTACCCCTTGCGTTCAGCGGTGTACTCAGTCAACTGTACCAAGTTACCCGCCTCCGGCTGACACGGTCCACGGGAAGTTACTGCTGTTTTTCCTTTTCTTAGAGTAAGGCTGGAAAGATTATCGCGGTTGCTTCCCATGGATTGATGTTTTTGTTTTTTGGAAATTATCGATTATGTGTTAAAAAGAAAAGCAACCCCCTAAAAAGCATAATCATGTTTGTGTTGTCTTTCTTGTTTGCTTTGTTAAGATTCTACTGTTTATTTTTCCTCATTATTTAATAATATATTTTTTGTTTTATTATTCATTTATCTATTTTTTGGTATACTTAATTTTTTTTTTAGTAACCTCGCAAAGAATTAAGCAATTATATTTTCATTCTTAACAGTCTGCTTTCTCATTTACTGTACTTTTTATTAGGCCTACACGACTCCACAAATGATTTGACATATCCTTCTCGTTAACCTCTATGCATGCTCATTTTACATGAATGCCAACGCAAACGTTTATATACAAATTCGTTTAAGCCAACGTTTGGTTCTCAAACGGTAGTCAAGACGTTAAATAATAGACAAGAAAATTTTAATTTAATCAAATCAGCGGACTTTTTTGTTTCAAAGCATTCTATTCATGTTGTGTAGCATATTTCCATCCCCCCCATCCCCATTTATCGTTCCCCCCCCCCCCCCTCTCTCTCTCTCTCTCTCTCTCTCTCTCTCTCTCTCTCTCTCTCTCTCGCGCGCGCGCATACACACGTAGCCTACATACGCATGAACTCACGCACCGACTCGCACATATTATTCAGTCTAGTTTATATACCCACGTGCGCGGGCGCACGTTGTCACGCGCACGAACACACACACACACACACACACACACACACACACACACAGACACACACACACACACACACACACACACACACACGTGCGCGCGCGCGCATACACACACACACACACGTTGGAGCGTCCGTCCTCGTGGCGCCATGGGCAAAGAACTGGGAAAACATTCGGGAGATTATGAACATGAATTGCTTCCCTTCATCGCAATCATATCATATCATATATAATTATCATATAGCGGCTGATAGGCTGTGAAGCCTTTTGCCTGTTATTAGTCCGTCACCAAGACGGACTATTGCGATGGGCTGGTTTGTATTTTTAGTCCGTCACCAAGACGGACTATTGCGATGGGCTGGTTTGTATTTTTTTTTTTTTTCTTCTTTTTTTCTGTCTGTCCCAAGGATATCTCCCGAACCGCTTGACCGAATCGCGTCAAATTTTGTGTGAAGGTGTGCCTCCTTAATAGGAAGAGATCGGCGCAAACCATTTTGCCGTCGTTACCTTGACCTTGACGTACGACCTTGAAAACCCAAAATCTATTTTTAGCCATATCTCGGGCACCGATCAACATAGGATGTTGAAATTTGGTATGAAGATGGTTTGGCTTATGCCCGTTCTGATGATGGCATACCGATCAAGGTCAAGGTCAAGGTAAAAAAGATCGCTGGAGCCTGAAAATCGGAGGGTCATTTTTTTCTCCTTCTGTCTGTCCCATGGATATCTTTCGAACGGGTTGACAGAATCACGTCAAAGTGTGTGTGCTGGTGTGTCACCATGAGAGGAAGGCATCCGCGCAAACCATTTTGCCGTCGTGACCTTGACCTTGGCGTACGACCTTGAAAACCGAAAATCTTTCAGGGGCCATAACTCCCACACCGTTAGTGTTAGAGTCTTC
>CM065686.1:29588964-29601464 GCA_017654935.2 Phymorhynchus buccinoides
TCTCTCTCTCTCTCTCTATCTCTCTCTATCTCTCTCTATGTGTGCAAGCACGCAAGCACGCGCGCGTATTTGTGTCGCTATATCTCTGTGTCTGTCTGTGTATGTATGTGTGCGCGCGTATGTCTGTATGTTTGTCTGTCTCTCTGTCTGGGATGTAGTGAAGGAGGAAAAAACCTCAAGGGGTGTGAAGAGGGTAAGTAAGGAGGCTGGGGTTTGCATCCTGTTTTTGTTCGGAAAGAAAACCCAAACCATCAGTGTGTTTGTGCCGTTTTCGGCTCAACGGCTTTGGACCGCGAACCTGCTCACAAAACACAGCGAGCCAACCCAACTCCAGACATCTCCAGAAAAGCTGTTTCGCAGTTTCCTGTTTCTTATTATGAGAAGTGGAAAATGTGTTGTTCGACGCGCATGCACACGTGCATAGACGGGCTTCGATAAGTTTGTATGTGTATGAAGGGGGGCTTCGGTTTTGCAGGGGGGGGGGGAGATGGGGGGGGGGGGGGGGGGGGGGGTCCGTGCGCGAATGTGCGTCCAAGCCTAAATTCGTACGTGCTTGATTATACATATTTATATGTCCCGTGCCGAATCTGTGTAATTGTCGATTTTAGCGGAACCGGCAGTAATGTTGCCTATTCTGCTGATTTATGAACAGTTGTGATTTATGAAAACTATGCTAATTTGGATAGGAATTGGCTTTTTTTTAAAAACCCAATTATAATATAGTTAGGATTAGAGATTGGTGCAAATGGGGGTTAGTAGCCAACGGGGGGTGGGGACGGGGATGGTATAACCTAATCAAACCAGAGCTTTGAAAACGCTGGACCAAGGAGCCGCGCCGCAGTAATTTTGGCTCCATTGACCTTGACCTTTCACCAATGGCCTTCAACTTGGAAGCTGGCCCAGCTATCCTAACTACATGTCCGCATGCCAAATTGGAGGGTCCTAGGTCCCTCCGTTTAAACGCTATCGTAGTGACACGACACATAGCCAGCCACATATAATACATGCAAACCGACAGACAGACAGACAGACAGACAAACTGACAAACTCCTTTGGAAACATTAAGCAGCTTTTGCTATTGCAGATGATTAAACAAAGCAAAACATGGAGACAATATTTTGAAAGTTTGAGGTAAGAAGGAAAAGTAAGGTATGTGAATGTATGTGTGTGTGTGCGCGCGCGCGTGTGTGTGTGTGTGTTTTTATGTGCGTGAGTGTGTGTGCGCGCGCGCGTATGTATGTGTTGACAAAAGACAAAGGTTTCGAATGAAAGAAAGAGAGAAGAAACAAAAAATAAAAACAAGAAGGAAGGATGGGAAAAGAAAGAAAGGAAAATATCTCTGTCTCTGTCTCTGTCTCTGTCTCTGTCTCTCTCTCTCTCTCTCTCTCTCTCTCTCTCTCTCTCTCTCTCTCTCTCTCTCTCTCTCTCTCTCTCTCTCTCTCTCTCTCTCTCTCTCTCTCTCGCCAATTATTGGAATCAATTACCAGGACAAACAGTTCAAGTTACGTAACGCCCCGCTTCATCTGACTGGAATTTCTATCAGTCAATGCACTTCTTTTACCCCCCCTACCCCCCACCCCCCACCCCCCGACCCCCACCCCTACACACACCTTCCCCACGTTCGCTCGTTCTCTGATTGCACAGAAAGGGAGAGAGAGAGAGAGAGAGAGAGAGGGGGGGGGGGGGGGGCAGACACAGAGACAGATAGAGAGACAAAGACAGAGATAAAGTCAGAGACAAGCAACTTATAAGCAGACAGTCAAGCTAAAAAGAAACACAGATGCAGACCTGTTTTCTCTACTCCTTTCGAGTAGTATTCTACTCAATTTGGACCTCTACTACTATTCAAAAACTGAAAATAATGCTCTTTAATTCTTGATTACTACTCATTTTCAGTGACCAGTGTTTGATGGTTTAATGAATAAAACTACACATTTTGTACCAAAACTACTCATTTCAGCTATCCAGACTACTCAAGACTTATGTAGGGGGTAAACAGGTCTGCAAATGAGTCAGTCAGACAGATATACATATACACAGACAGACAGAAAATAGAATTAATAATTAATATAGACATAAATAGGCAGACAAGTAGAGAGACAGACAGACTATAACAAAAATTTTTTTTAATGTCGGTGCAGATAAATGATATAGTAATGTCAATCGAAAGAACAGCATCGTAGTATGACGATCCTATCTTTCAACGACATAGAGAAGTCAATGAAAGGCATTTACTAAACCGAAATACATCAAAGAAAGGCATTTACTAAACCGAAATACATCAAAGAAAGGCATTTACTAAGCCGATATACATCAAAGAAAGGCATTTACTAAACCGAAATACATCAAAGAAAGACCTTCACTAAACCGAAATACACCAAAGAAAGACCTTCACTAAACCGAAATACACCCCCAAAAAGGCATTTACTAAACCGAAATACATCAAAGAAAGGCATTCACTAAACCGAAATACACCAAAGAAAGGCATTTACTAAACCGAAATACACCAAAGAAAGGCATTTACTAAACCGAAATACACCAAAGAAAGGCATTTACTAAACCGAAATACACCAAAGAAAGGCATTTACTAAACCGAAATACACCAAAGAAAGGCATTTACTAAACCGAAATACACCAAAGAAAGGCATTTACTAAACCGAAATACACCAAAGAAAGGCATTTACTAAACCGAAATACATCAAAGAAAGACATTTACTAGTCCGACATCCTCAAAGAAATGCATAAAGCCCAAACTCAGACGCAGTGTATGCCTTTGGGAATGACATATGACGAGGTTGCGCGTGCAACGATATCTCTGCATCCTCCTTTTGTCACTCGATAGCACGTCTCGCTATGTGGGGTTATCCACTATGTTTTACATTTTGTTTTCTATGTTTATAATATATTACCTCAGTCGTAGACTGTATATGATACGCCCAGTTCGTTAAATTGTCCATTTGGTTTTAGAAAATCTTTATTCCTTTCAAAACATAGTCGAACAGAAGGACAATTAGAGCAACAACAAGCTCGAAGCTTATACCGTGCTCCTTACATTTACATTGCATTAATTGATTGATGGAGACTGCATTAAAACCAAGTAATGTCATTAAAGGTATTATTAAGCAATATCAATTAGAAACGTATCACAACTGTGAATACAAAAAGAAGAATTTAAGAGTGGAAAGAATAGAAATAATAATGGAGAAAAAAAATCAATACATTTCTAAATTTGTGGATTTGGGAGAGACAAAGGGGGAAACAAAACACTGAGCAATAAATGATCCATAGCACATCAAATGTGAATCAGCTAGTCAAGCATGGCAGAAGCACACACAATGCATACACATTTCGATCTTACAGACAATAATGCCTTCTAAACTTCAATACTACTACTACTACTACTACTACTAATAATAATAATAATAATAATAATAATAATGATAATAATAATAGTAATAATAATTTTTTTTTTTTAAACACAAAAAAACCATGACTTAAAGTCTGTTGGTTTCTGAAATATATTCATGAACAATTTCAAATATCAAAATGTTCGAATTGATGTGTAATGCAGGGTTACCCTTCAGAAGTGTTTCAACAAAACAATATTCTAATGGAAGTTTTGAAACGGTACGAGCACGGGCTTCATTAAAAAGAATACAATGTAACAAGTAATGCTCCGCCGTCTCCACCCCGTTACCACAAGCACAACATGGGTCATCGACAAGATGACGATGAAACATACCATTCTTTAAGTCGCTCATGCCAAGACGGAGACGGCAGTGCATCACTTGCTGTTCCCTCTTGCCAAGATAGAAATGAGGCGGTACAACAGGATCTTCTGCTGATAAATAACGCTTCATTATGCTTAAAGAGTTGCATGCTTTGATATTGTCTGGCAAAGAGTTCCACAGGAGCATTGCAGATGGGATAAAGGACTTTTGATATAATTCTGTTTTGCATCTAGGCACATTTCTTTCTAAGAGTCTTCTTCTATGGTATGGGTTGCTGTCTGCAACAAGGCCAGGTAAAATGGTTTGCCCAGTTCGTGAAATAGCCAACTTAAAACTTGTTATTTGAATAATTATGCACTATGAATGAAAAACACTTTTCGTCCATAAACACACAAAGATCTAGAATTGGTTCAGCAAATGAGAAATCACACCTGCATCTATAGATGAGTTGGAAATTATTTTATCCAGCCTTAATTTGATTTTAAAACCCCCCACAAAAAACACACCCAAAAACATGTGGCTCAGACATGCCCCAAAGTAGCATTTGGTAGAGTTAGGGAGTAGGATAGGGATTAAAATACTATGTAGAAAAGTGTGCTACTGTTGAATCAACCTTAATTAATACCTTTGTGATTGATAGTTGAAAAATGTGAAATACGTTGTCCATTTACGTTGTCCATCGATTACTGCAACTCCTTGCTTAGGCTGTCCCCAAACTGTCCTCAACAAACTTCAATAAAAAGTTCAAAACAATGCAGCTCGGATGATCCTTAAAGTCCTTCGTACAGACCACATCAAACCCCACCTCCCTACCTTAATGAAAAAAAAGAAAGAGTGGCCACCTCTGGCTGCGACGCGCTCTTCGGGTGGGAGCAACCCGATTTTCACAGAGACGCCCCTGTGACTATAACAGACCTGATTACTCTACTCTCTTCGAGTAGTATTCTACTCAATTTGGACCTCTACTACTCTTCAAAATTGATACTAATACTCATTTTCAGTGTACAGTGGTTGATGCTTCTAGTGAATAGAACTACACATGTCACACCACAACTACTCATTTCAGCTATCCAGACTACTCAAGACTTGTGTAGGGGGTAACCAGGTCTGCTATAAAGTACCAAATACCAACTATATTTCAGCTTGTGCATCTGTCTCTATGTCAGCCTGCATGCCTGTCTACTGGTTCGTAACAGTAGCAAAGTGGTGAGCTCTCTCTGATAACGTATGTCAAAGACTGAAACGAGTTAAAAGGGTCTCCCATCTATCAGACTTTTGCACTTTCTTGGAGCAACAGACTGTCAGAAACTATCAGTTTAGATACTTTTTCATCACATCCTTTTTTTCACCCATCAGATTGTGTGCATTTTGGTCCGTTTGTCTTCTTGCGGGGAAAAAAACAAAAACAAAAACGAATTTATCAGTCTTGTTTCAGGGTATCACCAATGCCAAATAAAACCCATGAAATGTTGACATTATTCTGAAACAAAAAAGTAACTCATATTAGAAATGTGTTATTACATCCTGGCGTATGTTTTTTACTTTTTTTTTAGTTTGTGAATTTGTTTAATATAATTACGTTAGTTAAATGGATAGCCTACCTTTGTTTTTTGTTTTTTTTTACTGTTTTTAAGGAGTTCTACTTCTATTTTCTGTTGTCAATAAATGCCATGAAATCATAACT
Organism: Phymorhynchus buccinoides; assembly: GCA_017654935.2. Lineage (NCBI taxonomy): Eukaryota > Metazoa > Mollusca > Gastropoda > Neogastropoda > Raphitomidae > Phymorhynchus > Phymorhynchus buccinoides. Next base: position 29,594,380 of record CM065686.1, read on the forward strand.
GTAACCTTGTAGCTCGCATTATCGTCTTTTCAAAATGCAGCTTCGCGTTTAAATTGCCCCCACCCCCACCCCCACCCACCCCACCCCCTCGATCCCGTAGATATGCTGAACAGTGAAGTAATACATAAAGACGAAATAGAGATGAGAAAGTGGGGTGGGCCAAGGGTTATGGGGAAGGGTGGAGGGTGGGGCAGGCTGTGTTTTAGGAGAAAAATAATAAATCCCTGAATGTAATTCGTGTGAAGCTGCTTGCACTGGTTGTTCCGCCAGTAAAGGCGGGGTGCGAGATAGAGCGATAGATAGGTGTTGGCAGAATGGAGGAGGAGAGGGGAGGAGGAGGAGGAAGAGATGGGGCTAAATTGTGATAAGTTTGAGAATGCGTCGGGTGTAAACTGTAAAGGGAGTGGGTAGGGTGTAGAGGGTCTACAAGAAATAAAGGTACTCATTATAGTGAGTGGGTGAACATACGAAAAAAAAACCCCCACCAAAAAACCAAACTGATTCTGTTTCATGAGTTTAGGTCTGCAATAATTCATTCAAGGCGAAAGTGTGGCAGTAGTTGGAACCCACTTGTACACGTGCAAAAAGTGGAGGTCCCCCCCCCCCCACACACACACACACTATGTAGTTTACTGTGCAGCCTGTATTGTTAATCATTAGCATACAGTAATGTCTACATTTCAAGTTTGTGTGTCTTCTTTCAAATACATTAAGCTGGGAAGTCAACATCACATCATCCTGCAAAAAAGCACAGCAGAGACTATATTTTCTAAGACAGCTCAAGAAATGTATGATAAGTACAGCAGTCTTGACACAGTTCTATCGATCTGTCATCGAAAGCATACTCAGTTTTTCAATATCTGTCTGGTATGGATCAGCTTCAGCTAAAGATAAAAGGAAACTCCATCAAGTCGTCAAGACATCCTCAAAAATCATAGGTTACAAACTAACATCCCTAGATAACATATATAGTGTGCGCATAAGACGCAAAGCTAAATCCATCATATCTGATAGCACACACCCAGCCAACCATCTGTTTCAATCTCTCCCTTCTGGTAAAAGGTTCTGCTCTTTTAAGTGCAAATCTAACCGCCTGAAGAACAGCTTTTTCCCCTTTGCTGTCAGAGCCATCAATACTCAGTAGGCTCACTCCCCTAGGGGAATTCTTTATCCTATTTTGCCCAGACTTGTGTCCATCAGTGCGCCTGCATGCTCGCGGTCTTGTATGTGCGTGTGTGAGGAGGTGGGACATATATTGGTATAAATGTGTATGCACACGTGTATATGTGTGTGTTGGTGTGCGTCTGAGAGAAAGAGAGAATCTGAGGGAGAGACTGGTACATGATGATGTAATTTGTCCATTCAATGTGCATGCTTTCGTTGTTGTTGGATTGTGTCTTGTGCAAAACCAAATGATTTCCTTTGTATTATGGTGTATTGGCTGATTAAAGAATCTTGAATCTTGAAAACAGAATAGTGATTTTGGCAACACATCTGGCAAGCACCCCCCCCCCCCCCCCACGTCCCCCAGCCCCCATCTCCCCCCCCCCCTTCCTTCTTCTTGTTCTACCACACCCCGTCTTCCACTTATCTCAACAGCTCTTCACCTCCCATCAACACCCACCCATCCCCACCCCTATCCCCCATCATTACCCCCCTCTCTACCAATTTTCTTGACCCCCTGCAGTGAGGCTATCAGGGCAGGGGTGTCATAGATCAAGTGTGCTGTCAACCCCACTCACTCTGGCACCGAGCCTGCAACTGCCTCTGCCTGGCTCTGGAACTGCATAATACGGGAAGAAGAGGTACATCTGTCTATCTTGTATGGTAGCCTAGGTGCCAGATATAAAATGGGCTGGTCTTGGGTGTCGAGAAAATGTAGCTGTGCAGCAGGAATCCAAGGTTCTTGTGGACAACACAATCATTTCCCATTTCCATAAATAAAATTGTGTTGCATGAGAAGGTACTTTGGCACGTTGAGAGAAGGGGGAAGTCCTGGTGTATATGGTAAAAAGTTCGAAGTAAATGAAGTTTTAGTATTCATTTATGTTACCCTTAGTATGTGTGTGTGTGTGTGTGTGTGTGTGTGTGTGTGTGTGTGTGTGTGCGTGTGCGTGTGCGTGTGTGTGTGTGTGTGTGTGTGTGTGTGTGTGTGTGTGTAATTTGCGTGCGCGCGCGCGCGCGCGCGCGCGTGTGTGTGTGTGTGTGTGTGTGTGTGTGTATGTGTGTGTTGTGTGTGTGTGTGTGTGTGTGTGTGTGTGTGTGTGTGTGTGTGTTGGTCTGTTCGCGCGCTTGTTTATTTAATGTCCGGTGGTGTGTTTTACACTTGCTGACGTTAGTAAGTGAATCTGTGTTCACATAATAATCTCGTGCGTGTAATTAAACGCGCTTTTGATTTGTTTGTTGTTGTTTGGTGTTTTTTCAGTCTAATTTTTACCTCGAAGTCAGCGGAGGGGGGGGGTGTTGGGAGGGGGGGGGGGGGGGGAGGGGGGGGGGGGGGGGGGGGGGGGGGGGGGGGGGGGGGGGGGGGGGGGGGGGGGGGGGGGGGGACGGGGGGCGAAAGTGAGATCAAAGAGATTCCTTTAAAGACTAAGCCAGTGAACATAACGTCTTCCTAAAGCTGCTGCTCCTGACATCAGATTGATTCCGCCGAGTGAAGATTCTTGTAGATAGATTCTTCTAGTCACCGTTGGCAGAGAGTGGGTTCTGTTTGTTTCTCTGGCTGTTTGTCTGTTTCAATGTTTGTCTGCGTTTGTTTGTTTGTTTCTTAGTATGTTTCTCTGAAAACAAGCCCCTACCCCCCCCCCCCCCCCCACACACACACACACCTTTCTCTCTGTCTCTGTCGCCCACCCCCCCCCTCTCTCTCTGCTCTCTCTCGCTCTCTCTCTCCCTCTCTCTCTCTCTCTCTCTCTCCTCTCTCTCTCTCTCTCTCTCTATCTCTCTCTCTCTCTCTCTCTCTCTGTATGTGTGTCTGTGTGCGCGCGCGCGTGTTTTTTTTAAAAATCTGTCTGTTCTCTCTCTCCCTCTCTCTCTCTCTCTCTCTCTCTCTCTCTCTCTCTCTCTCTAACTCTCTCTCTCTCTCTCTCTCTCTGTCTCTTTATCTCTCTCTATATCTGCCCGCCCCCCACCTTTCTCCCCTCTCCCCCCTCTCTGTGTGTGTGTGTGTGTGTGTGTGTGTGTGTGGGTGTGTGTGTGTGTGTGTGTGTTGTGTGTGTGTGTGCTCCATTTCTTTTTTGTTGTAAATGAACATTAACACATCCAGACGAATGGGTTACATAAAATAAGAAAGATAGCGTGGCAAGGAACCGGTGGGAGAGAGAGGGAGAGACAAAGACAGAGACAGACATAAAGACAGACGGACAGACAAAGTGATACAGAAGGAGAGGAGAGGGGCGGGGTGGTGGTGAACAGAAGCAACATAACACAGAACCATTAACGCATTAAATAAAGATAACAGTGGTGCAATGTGACTTTGAGTCAGATAAAGAGCAATCTTACTAGCACATAAGATAGACGACATCCAGCGAACATTCCAACCGAACTATTGAAAACTGCTATGCAAAACACAGAAACGGTCCAAACCCCGACTAACTATTTGATCGATTGTTATTCAATTATTCTTTTGTCCGTGAAACAGACTGACACACCAATGTCCTGGGTATGAACTCTGAGCCATTTCCCCATACTGTGCCCAGTTATCCCAGACTGAATGGACATTTTGTGTTAAGTCCTCTCACACACTGTGTGTCCTTATGTGCACATTAGTCTAAATGACCCTGTTTCTGCTTTTTTGTATTTAGTGCAAGTAGTTCTTTCATTATTCGCCATGCTACATTACCACACAACGTGTTAAGCCATTCTCCCCACTGGTTCATGAGATACAGCTCGGACATGAGGGAAGGAAATTTCGGTTTTGTGTCTTCCTTGGCGGAGGTTTGCACTGGCGGTTCAAAATTCAGGATCTGAATAGATTGTGACATGCTGATCAAGAATATATATGGTTATGGGAGACCCTAGGCTTAGGTCATGGTATCCGCGAGATGACAAATGTTCGCGAAAGGACTTAACAGACGTATCTGTATTTGTTTAAAGAAAAAAAGTAAGGGGTAGGGTTGGTGGGTGGGGTGGGGGGGGGCGGGGGGGGGGGGGGGGTTATGAAAAGAAAAATGAGAGAGAATTGGGATTGTTCACAAGATGATGCAATCAAAAGGCAGGCATGATTGTGACAAGGCTTAAAAAAGAAAGAAAAAAAACAACCAAACAAGCAGGAAAATACACAAGTCTTTCTGACTCAGAATGAGCTGATGTAAAAAAAGATGGCTGTTATTGATAAACGGCCTTGAATTATTATCGTCCGGCTTAAGCCATAACTGCCAATATCACTGTTTTGAGAACCATGTTTTTTGTGTTAATGCCCTTGGCCTATATGACTTACGCATATTTACAAAATTGCGTGAGCAACAATTATTCGAGTATCTCTTGTGTCCAAATTGTTGACAGCAAGTAAAGGTCTGTGTACACGTTAACCTAATTCACAAAATACCACTATTTCCCCATGGCAACACAGTGAGTTGCCTGTTAGTCATATTATGCGTGGCCTAACACTGGGTTGCCATGAGGAAATATATATATGTTGTGTATCATGTTAACGTGTACCTTAATTAAATGCAACAATTCATGTAACTATCCTTTAAGTGTGACGATATCATGTGGTTATGGCGATGGAACATTTTAATGAAGATTGCGCGGGAGATGATGCCAAAGACAAACTGAACAACGGCATCTTGGGTATGTTTAATGATCTGAATTATCATTCGGATCTCATGACTTCATCTTCACTGTCATCATCATTGCCGTCATCTAACAGGGTACAGGGGATTTTTTCCTCTCATTCTGCACTAGGCCTTAACGGTCTGAACGTGGAGTCTTTCGGATGAGACGATAAACCGAGGTCCCGTGTGCCCATGCACTTAGCATACATTAAACCCAGTGGCAACGAAAAAGTTGTCATTTGGTAAAAATGTACCCCCCCCCCCCCCCCCTCATCAGTGACAAAAATCGCATGCAAAAAAAATAAAATAAATAAAATTGGGTGGCGCGCCTCTGACTGCGACGCGCTCTCCAGGTGGGAGCAACCAGAATTTCACAGAGACGCCTCTGTGACTATAAAGTACCTAATACCTAATAATACCTAATACCTAATACCTAATCATTAGTATTATTCGTGTGCGTTTTTATTTTGTTGATTTTTTTGGAATGACCATTATGGATAATATGTGACAATGTTGTTGTCATTGTCTGTGCGCAGGTCCTCAATGACGACAAGAACGGGAAGATGAATATACGGTAAGTCCGGGGAGACACTCGTCAGTCTGTTTGTCCGTGCGTTTGTCCGTGTGCTTGTTTCCTTGTCTCTTTCCGTCTTTCTTTTTGGTCTCATCTTTTCATTCCAATGTCTTCTTTCTTATTTGTTGTCACTCTTCATATTTTTGTTTCTGCGTTTGCCAATATTATTGTGCTCTCATATCTTGTCTTTTATCACATTGAATATTGGGCTAATGTTAAGATCAGCCCCCTCCGCTCTTCCAGGGTGAAGTTGGCCAATCAGCTCCCTCCGATTTACCTTTTCCGTGAAGCTGATTGGCCAACTTCACCCTGGAACAGCGGAGGGAGCTGATCTTAACATTCGCCAAATATTGTGTTGCTGTTGCTTGTTGTTGTTGCTGTTGCTTGTTTTTGCTGCTGTTGTTGTTGATGATGATGTTGTTGTTGTTGTTCAAACGCTTTTATTGTTGTTGTCGTTGTCTCCTTCTCCCCCCCCCCCCCTTTCTTCCTTTTCCTCTTCTTCCTCCTTCTCATTTTTCTTCTTGTTCTTCGTTGTTCGTTCGTCATCGTCATCGTCGTCATCGTCGTCTTCGTCTCGGAATCTTCCGCGGTTCGGGGTTTACTGTCCTCTGTGCTTCCCCACTAGCACTCCCTCTTTCTCTTTTAGTGTTTTTCTCTTCTTCTTTTTCTCATATATTTCTTCTTCCTTTATCTCTCCTTGTTCTGTTGTCTTCACTGGCATCTCCATTGTTTGCTATGATGGCGTGTCTTCCTCGTGTTGGTAATCAATTGATTGACACAAGACAACATCAACTCTGGCATGTTCTTCGCTGCGCGCTCTCTTGTCAGTCTGTCAGTCTCGTTCGCAATAGTCATGCCTTTTACATCAGCGTGTGTGCTGGTCCGTAATCATGCGTTTGTCGGTGACGAGTTTTGTATGTGTGTGTGTGTGTGTGTGTGTGTGTGTGTGTGTGTGTGTGTGTGTGTGTGTGTGTGTGTGTGTGTGTGGTGTGTGTGTGTGTGTCTGTGTGTGTGTGTGTGTGTGTGTGTGTGTGTGTGTGTGTGTGCGTGTGCGTGTGCGCGTGCGCGCGCACGAGCGCGTGTGTGTGTGAAGCGTACCTATAGCCGCGAAATAGCATAACGGCGCCAATAATCCCATTCTCATTCATCATTCTTATCCTATCCTTATATTCACGCTACCAACACTTCACTTTAAAGAAATAATAATAATAATGATAATAATAGTAAAATAATAATATACATAATAATAACAACAACACCACAACAACAACAACAACAACAACAACAACAACAACAACAACAATACTAACCAATAACAACAACAACAACAACAAGTGCAACGCCGAGCGGCTGCAAAGTCCCCTCGCAGCATCGCCGAGCTACTCCGAAATCGGAATGTGTCGGCTGTACACACAGCGGGGAGACCATTGAGAACTGAAAACAAGACGAGAACGTACTTACATAAAAACGCATCAAAACAGCACGTAACTGAATAGTTTTTTTTATATATAGCCTTGGGGTTCGGACCCGTGATTTGAGCGCGCGCGATCATGCGCACACGCGCGCACAGAAAAATTCATGACAACTGTGTTATAGACCATTCATCAAGAAATGTTGGAAAAAAACCTGCATTGAAATACATGCAAAACTTCGCGAGATATTAGCGATTATGTGTTTTGGGGTTTGAACTCCGTAACTGGCGCGTCCTTGACCTTAATGTAAAAACTAAATACATC
>CM065686.1:29615002-29617502 GCA_017654935.2 Phymorhynchus buccinoides
ACCATGTCCCCAGAGTTACGCACCTTTACTGCCGAACAAGGTGCCACAACTCTGGCTGACCTCATCCAGCTAAGTGATAGGTACACTCTAGCCCATGATGAACCTAGCGCCCCTAAAAGGCCAAAACTACAGCAAGTAGTTGGGTCCACTGCTTCACAGCAGAGCAGGTTTAACCCCAACTCCAACAGTGGGTCAAACGGTTCTACCCATGAACGACAACCACTGGGACAACCCTTATTCTGCTCATACTGCAAGTCGAACACCCACAATCGGGATGACTGCAGGAAACTTGCTTACAAGCGGCAAAATGTTGCAACTATGCAAGTCGTCTCGACTTCGCAGAACTGCACAAACCCCTCCCCAATCCAGTGTCCAGGCACACCGTCAGTCGTTGGACAGGCGACTGTCAACAACATCCCTGTTCAGTGTCTCTATGACACTGGACTGTCATGCGACGCCATTGTCTGTGGATCCTTAGTCCCCGCGTCAGCATACACGGGAGACTTCATCTCTCTGCAAGGCCCTGATGCTGCAATCCCCCCATCCACTTTGCCAGTCGCCATAATCAATGTCGACACCAGATATGTTAAGGGACCCATCAAGGCAGTGCTCATGGACAGTCCTGTCTATGACCTCATACTGGGATCACAGTATGTGTTTTTAGGGCACCCCTCTCAACCTGCCCTAGTTTCAGCAGCATTCCCTTCTCCCCAAACCACAAACCAACTCCCTCCCTCCTTCCCAAAGAGCAAATCTCCCTCAGCAGGGAAGAAACCTCTCAACGCGGCAAACCAAAATTGCCGTCTGCGAGCCAATCCAGATTGTCCCAAGTCCCCAAGTCCGCCACAACTTGGAAAATCCTTCCCAAGGAATGTCCGCCTAACGACCCAAGACCACTCGCCACAGGTACCTCAGGTGAAAGGCAGCACTGTACCCGCAAACACCCACCGAAGGTACTATCGGGACAGGCCGCCGCACCGTACAGCCGTCACCTACCCCTCCCTTTCAGCGAGTGGCAGTCGACTTGGTCGGGCCTCTACCTCAACGGAAGAAGAAATTCCGGTATATAGTCACCGTGGTCGACATATGTACCATGCAGTGCGATGCCGCCCCAATCTCCTCACTTGATGCTAGTCAGATAGCTGCGGCACTCAAAGCCATTTTCGCCCGAATCGGCCTACCAAACCACATCATCAGCAATGATGAATCCAGGCTAAAGGGGAAACTCAGGCAAGAGGTGTTTGCTATCCTGCAATCAACCATGGGACAACTCAACACAGGATTGCCGCACCAACCTCAGTCGGAATCCATTCCACTGATCTCTAACCCACCTGCTCCTTTGAACTCTGTGTTGCGACCAGATGTTCCACCATTCCAGCCGACCCAGTCTCACCACTAATTTGTCCCTGTCGCCCAAGTCGAAAGTGGAGTCGGCGTTCCACAGGAAGATTCCGGTACCAGAATCTTTTCTTCGGGGGGCCTCTGTGACGTAAGTGTCCCGCGCGACCCACTTTCTTTATTTCTTATCTACACCCCCCCCCCCCCTTCTCCCCTCCCCACCCCCTCTCCTTTCTCATTTCTCTGTCTCGACCAGCCGCCACGTTAATTGCCATCCACCATCAAAGAGAACGCCGATTAAGGGCAGTTGTCTTTTGAAGTTCGACTTGTCTCCCCGGTCGGCACGTACCACCTACCGAGGTTATCTCCCTTCACCCCTCCCCCCTCTTTTCTACCGGCTCATCACAAGAAAGTGACAACCACGGTCCTTATTTCCCTTTGAAGACGGTTTTGCCTTTTCCTATCACAGCAAGGTTAGGAATGTCCGGCATGTGATAAGGATGGAATCGGCGCGTGATTGTTCTGTACATTTTGAACATCATCTTGTGATGTGTCAATTGCTATAAACCAATGACAGGCTTTCATTGTTTGAAAGTGAAGGCTATAATTGGAGTGGTGAGAAAAAGTTGTCACACAAGACGCTGAAACGTAGCTAGAGCAACACTCACAACCAGTCATAATAAGCCCACTAGTAAGTATTATTGATGGCAGGTGATTGAGACTGGTTTGTTTGAGCCTATTTTTGATCTAGATCCTATGTTCAATGATGAATAAGGAGTAGATAGATATGTTATAGAAAAGAAGTGGTAAACATTCTATTCTATTTATGTGCACTGATTATTTGTGTGTGTGTGTGTTTTGACTTGAACACTTTTGGTACCAGAACCGGAGTTTATGCCTACTAACCCTTTTGTCTATTTTTAGTAGGAAACCTATGGGAAAACCGCAATCTTGCACTTTATGATACCATTCCTTTCCAGGTGTTGGATGGAGAGTGATGATGGATTGATCACCTTTTATGTTTTACTGATCTCAGTTTGTTAACTGAAATTCAGTTTATTTATTAACTACATGTAGTGCTATTGTACAAGGGAAGCCTTCAAGCCGGTTGGGATTCACTAATTCCCTGCCGACTGAAGCCCCTTGTCTCTAAGCCATAGAG
>CM065686.1:29637502-29655002 GCA_017654935.2 Phymorhynchus buccinoides
GTCTCTCTCTGTGTCTGTCTGTCTTCATCATCATCATCATCATCATCATCATCATCATCATCATCTTCTTCTTCTTCTTCTTCTTCTTCTTCTTCTTCTTCTTCTTCTTCTTCTTCTTCTTCATCATCATCATCATCATCATCATCATCATCATCATCATCATCATCATCATCATCATCTCTCTTGGAGAAAATTGAGATATCCGTGACGATGAAAATTATTGTCTTGTTTCTAGAAGGACATTTCTTGCTTGTTGATTGCTTTAAGACTGAAGTTGTAGATTGAGCCAGGGACAGTACTTCTTACTATCCCTAATTGAACCACCGTTCTTGTACAATGAAATATTGAATCTTTGTCCACGATGTACATGTACTCACGATCTGGTAGAATAGGTTATACACAACTGTAATTGTTATTGAACTGTTGGTGTTCTTATCTTCCTCCTGCAGATCCTTCACTCACCTCCGTCAACCTGCATCCCTATCTAAAATGCATCCTCCCAACATTCACCTCTTGCACATTAGGTCCACTTCTTATCTACCAAAAAAACCCGCTTAGACAGATGGGACCATAAAATGTATATCTGTTATTGGTGGTGGTGGTGGTGGTGGTGGTGGGGGGGGGGGGGTTCGCTTTGACTTACTCGCAGGCAATCTGCACTGCAGCCATAAACCCTATCTCAAACCCTATCTCAGCAGGCAATCAACGAAGACCCGCGGCACAGACGAGTGTGGAAGGCTTGTTGGAGACCATTTTGAAGGAGAAGACCTGTTGGTCTGAAATGAGGTAATCACCAACAGAAGTGGGTGATGGAGTGCAGGGGGATAAACGTCAGGGTGAAAAATGACACAGGAGTTGTTTTAAAGATGACGCATGTGTCATTTTCGTTTAATTAACAAGGAAGGCTGGGGTTCCTAAGCAACGTTTATAGTAATTGTCTTATTGTATAAACATTTAAAACAATGTAGCCTCGTGTTGAAAGAGAAGACGGTGTCTGGTGTGCCCAGTTAATGGTAATGCCATGTGCAAACAGGAACCTGTGATCGGGGGACTCTTCTGATGTTTCAAAGTGTATCTGTCGTGCGTTTCACAGAATTACAATCCACGTTTCTGTGACTTTTCCTGTCTCTATGCCAGCCTGTCTGACCATCTGCCTGCCTTCACACCTTCCTCTCATTTATGTCCAGATTGTAAGACTAATCGAACAATATTAGAAGAATAAAGTTTCAGTACTCTGAATTTTGTCTTTGAACCGCAGCAGTATCAGTATCTCCACCGTTGCTCCTCCGTGCCTTCCACTCCGACAACCGGCATTGTTGTTGTTGTACCCTGGCTTAAAGACTCCAGGGATCATCTCAACAGCCGAAGCCCTTGAACACCATGCTACAAAATGCACCTGCTAGGGATGCTAACATTACGTGTGTGAACATTTTCGATTACCCCGCCATATGGGCAGCCACACTCCGACTTCATGATGTTATGCTAGGAGCTTGCCATGGCTAAAGACGATCCCCGCATAAGTATGCAGAACATAACAAACATTTTGATGTAGCCTTGGTGTTCTAGCGTATGTCAATTGGTCCGAACCAGCCTTATGCCAAGGCGAAATCCAGACATTAATTTGACCTCTGTCCCATCTTAATGCTCTTCTGTCTTTAAAAAGAAGTTTACTTTCCACACACCTGCGACTATCCGAATGCGTTACAATCTGTTCCACTGCCACTTGACTGTGCGGCCGTTGCGCCGTAAACCATCATCTCAGCAGGTAACGGAGGTCTCTGGCACACAGCGAGTGTACAAAACTCGTTGAACCACTTGAGAGAGATTTACATCGCGAGGAAAAGAAGCTGTTGCCTGTGTAATGAGATACTCAGCCCCAGAAGAGGGTGATGGGGTGTAGTGTGGTGATAACACATCAGGGACGGGAAGGAAACGTCAGTTTTCATTTGGATAGTGGTAGAGGATCTAATAAAGTTATCCGAGAAAGGGGAGGTTCAGATCACGTGTCAAATTCACGGGTTTCACGTGTTTTCCTCTTATAGCTGGACATAAAATGTGTTTTCACCAGGTGACCCCAAATTGAAATAAATCAATCATTTTAAAGAGCAGCCTCAATTTGAACATGGGGGCATTTGTATATGGGTCACAGCTACCCAGAAAAAAACAAGGGACTTAATCGTTGCGCGTCTGTGTATCTTTAAAGACCCAGTGACGCACCACTATTAAATCCCTTGGTTTGTTCTGGGTTGCTGTGACCTACATACGAATTTCCCCATATTCAAATTGAGGCTGCTCTTTAAACTGATGTGTCGGTTCGAATTTGGGGTCAGACTTGGTCAAAACAAGATTTATTTCCAGTTATTAGAGGGAAAACCCGTGAAACTCGTGATTTTGACACGTGATCTGGTGGATCTTTAAAGTCAAAGGGGCATTCGTCTCAAAGACTGTACAGGGGAAGATAAACATCCGGTCTCTTTTCCCTATATGAGTAGTGAGGACAGAAACACTGGTTATGTCCCTTTGAAACGTGACACATTTTACACATCGATAGGCCAGTTGAATTCTCCGTTCAAGTTCCAGTCCGAGTTTTTGGATAGCCTCCACTGTGAATAGGGTACACGTCCCCACTAACGATAACTCTATCAGCCCGGTTCGCCGAGCTTTTAAGTAATCCATCTTACCCTTTTAGAATATCTTTGTTCGTCTTTCTGTGTAAAGGAGGCGTCATGAAAGAGAAGGTAGACGTTGAGTCACGTCATTAAAAGTAAGACAACCCAATGAAAAAAAAAGAAACAATTAATTTTGTTTAGCAAAACACGCAAACAACACGCACACGTTTTCATTTGCATGGAATGATCGTTGTTTCCGAATCAATAGGCCTACCTGTCTTTTCGAGTTTCATAGTTTGCGTTCCTTAATTTCGGTGCTGCAAGTAACAACGTTCACCACAGGCTGTATTTGTGCCATTGACAATAAAACAATGACTTAAAATTTATCAACCAAAAAAAGGAATGGTTCCAACAAAAAAATAGTATAAGTGCATGGCTTTGTACAGCGAGTTCTCGGCAAATATGTAGATTTACACCTTCCTGCTCTATTTCTTGGTTCTTTCCGTGGTTAGGGTTAGGGTTAGATGGTCTTTTCTTTTGCCACAAGCATCTGTTTTTTTGTCAAAATCATCTTTTTTTTTTGGAGCATTAAATCGCTTCCTAAAACAATGTCTGAAGCGCCCCCCCCCCTCTCTCTCTCTCTCTCTCTCTCTCTCTCTCTCTCTCTCTCTCTCTCTCTCTCTCTCTCTCTCTCTCTCTCTCTCTCTCTCTCTCTCTCTCTCTCTCTCTCTCTCTCTCTCTCTCTCTCTTTCTCTCTCTCTCTCTGTATTATGTTAACCCATGTTTTTATAAGATGGAATCTTTACTTTGATAAAAAAAAAAGAAAACGTTCTAAAAAAATGTTTAGCTAGATACCTGTACAAATGTTGAAAAGTGTTCAATAGTCTGCAATGAAATGTATGGTTTTCTGTTTGGATAGAATTATGGCGTATAATGATTTTTTTTTTTCTTATGTGGTTTTGTAAAATGTTCCTCCCCTTCTTCGTAAGGGGCTTATGGCCTTTTCGAATAAACCGTTCAGCGCTCTCTCTCTCTCTCTCTCTCTCTCTCTCTCTCTCTCTCTCTCTCTCTCTCTCTCTCTCTCTCTCTCTCTCTCTCTCTCTCTCTCTCTCTCTCTCTCTCTCTCATTCCAAAGTTTGTAAAATTAAAAAATAATATTTTTTTAATTCAAAATGTCAAACGTGAAGAGACCTAAAGCTGTCAATGGTGTCTCAGATTGTTCCATTCTTAGCTTGGCTGCGGTAATGGCGACGTAAACTGTCGTCTCTGCAGGCGGTCACCGCAGGTCTCTGAAACAAACTTGTTGGATCGTTTTTGAGTTAGGTTTACAATCTGTGGAAAAGAGCCTGTCAGCCTGTAATGAAATAATCAGACCCAGACGAGGGTGATGTAGTGTAGGCTGATAAACGGAGGCCTTCTTTTTAGAGAGACAGAGACAGAGACAGACACAGAGATACAGAGTGAGAGAGAGAGGCAAAACATCTCAAATGCAATCCTTGTCTGGTTGGAGAGGTGTGTATTGTTTAATCCGTCCGTGCGTCCGTCCGTCCGTGCGCGTTTTCTAAAAAAAACCCGTTCAAGCTATTTTTTTAATCAATTTTGCTATACAAGTTCAACAAGATATCAGCTATCGACGGATTGCTTTAATTTTATTTCAAGGTCAAGGTCATACTGATTAAGGAATTCAAACCCCGAAGCACTTAATCGCTAATATCTCGCGATTGTTGTTTTGTTTTCCCCACAACGTGTTCTAATAAAAAGCGCTATAACATTAATAATCATGAATTTGTCTGTGCGCTCGTTCTTCTTCTTGGGATCGCTCGAATAGTTTCCTGTTACATGAGCGCAGATGCGTCTTGCGGCCGTTATGCGCCTAACTAAAACATAGTTACGCCCAGCATGCCCGTCTTCGGCTGGATAAAATCACTGTAATAATTTCTTGAGAAAAAAAAGGGCAGGAGAATGGACCACATAAGGCAGAAAGGTAGTAGATGGCGGAAAGCTAAGGGGAAAAACAGAGAGTGACAGATTAGAGGAAGTTATAAGCGCAGAATTTCCAGTAGGTGGAGGGACTATTTTTCTGTTTCCCGTTGGCGCTGCTCTGAGAGTGACGCGCTCTCCCTAGCAACGGTAACGCCTAGTAACGGAAACGCCAAGTACTGGTAATGCTGAGTACATCAAATTTGAAGCGATTCGGTTAAGAAAAGGCGGAGTTATAAGGCCCCGTTTCCCGTTGGCGCTGCTCTGAGAGTGACGTGCTCTCCCTAGTAACGGTAACGCCTAGTAACGGTAATGCCTAGCAACGGTAATGCCAAGTACTGGTAACGCTGAGTACAGCAAATTTGAAGTGATTCTGTTAAGAAACGGTGGAGTTATAAGGCCCCGTTTCCCATTGGCGCTGCTCTGAGAGTGACGCGCTCTCCCGATTCTCTGCAAATTTGCTGCCAGGCTTTGCCCCGGCCTCAGGAAGCTTGACAGTAAATTCAAAGCGAATCGGCTAAGAAACGGCGGAGTTATTTGTGACAAGGTGAAGCGGCGTATATCGCGCGCGTTTCTAAATCGATTCGCTTCGGGTTTGGCACATCTATAGTCACCGTCCCCGGTCATCTACCTACCAAATGTGAAGGCAATCAGTCCAGAAATACTGGAGATACAGGCGCCGAGATGCCGGCGGATACGCGTTTCGCGCATTTGCCAAACCGCGAAAATGACACGGCCGCCTCGGTTGCCGTTGTCACGCCCCGTTAGGGCTCATAGCAAATTTGAAGCGATTCGGTCGAAAAACGGCGGAGTTATAAGACCCGTTTTGTGTTTCAGACACACACACACACACACACACACACACACACACGGACACTTGGCTTTTTATTATATGATTTGTTTTATGTGTTGCGTTTTCTTTTCCTTGTTCCTTATTGGGCAGATTTGTAAAAAGGCCTTCGTTAAAAATGAATCTGCAGACAGAAACCCTAGTATCCAGCTGAATAATTATGATGAAGGCAGCAGTACGTTGCGGGTCGTCAAATTAATGTGTTATAGACTGCTACAGTTACGTTATAAGCGGGGTTTTTAGTTTAAAGGGTCTCAGCAGGCAGTTCCTTGGCACAGGGTGTAAAGCGCTTGTAGGACCACTTGAGGTAACTTTACAACCTGAGGAGAAGAGTGTGTCAGTCTGTAATGAAATGATCAGCTGCAGAAGAGGGTTAGATGGTGTGGAGGTGATAGATAGCATGATAAACGTCAAGAGGGGGAGTGTGTGTGTGTGTGGGGGGGGGGGGGGGGGGAGGTTGGTGGAGGGGGGGGGGGGGGGGGGGGGGGGGCGCCCATAAAATAATGAACTCAGCTAATACATTTAAGTGGAGAGGCGGCAGAATTGAAAGGGAAACCATTCGTCACGTGCGTCAAACACATACTTCATTTTGTCCCAAAGCAGAGCTGATGGGGAAAGAAAGAAAAGAAAAAGGAAAGCGACGGTGTGGTCAGCTTCTTGATTTGAAATCGATTCGATGATAAAGGGAAATAACAAATTACAATGGGCATGTTTCCTCTCTGTGTGTCTCTTTCTCTCTGTCTCTCTCTCTCTCTCTCTCTCTCTCGATCTCCGTGTCTCGATCTGTCTGTCTCCGTCTCTCTCTCTCTCTCTCTCTCTCTCTCTCTCTCTCTCTCTCTCTCTCTCTCTCTCTCTCTCTCTCTCTCTCTCTCTCTCTCTCTCTGCGCGCGCGTGCTTGCGCTTCGTTTGCTCTTTTGGTTATCTCTTTTATTTTGTTTCTTAGTAATCTAAAATATGTTGGCCCTTTGGCTATTGCTGTTGTCCTATTGGTTTAAGCAAATCTTTATTCATTTGGAAACGATCAAACAGAAAGACAATTAGAGCAACAACAAGCTCGAAGCTTATACCGTGTTGTCCTATTGTTTCTTAGACAAGACGGCTTCCTTTCCCATAGAAACTGAGGTAGGAAACGATTTATAAAAGGGTGTTGGGTGCTCTTGTAAAGTCATTTGTCCTACACGTCAGACGCAATCTGTGTGATCCAATAAGGGAAGGATTTCTTTTCAGTTAACTCATAGTAAAGTAATGTTGCATGCAAAACAAGCGGCCATGGCGCTTAGACATCTCAATCCAATCAGTCTTTAAACTTTTTCATTTTACCATTTCACTATTTCCAATGTCTATACTGCCCAGTTTTATATATATTATTTGTGCTTTCCTGTCCCCTTCTTTTGGGGGGAAATCGTTTCTTAATGTTTTTTTTTAAAATCAAATGTTCCTGTATCCCTAACGGTGTGCATATGCATGTGCGTGCATCTTGTATCCCTAACGATGTGCATATGCATGTGCGTGCATCTTGTATCCCTAACGGTGTGCATATGCATGTGCGTGCATCTTGTATCCCTAACGATGTGCATATGCATGTGCGTGCATCTTGTATCCCTAACGATGTGCATATGCATGTGCGTGCATCTTGTATCCCTAACGATGTGCATATGCATGTGCGTGCATCTTGTATCCCTAACGATGTGCATATGCATGTGCGTGCATCTTGTATCCCTAACGGTGTGCATATGCATGTGCGTGCATCTTGTATCCCTAACAATGTGCATATGCATGTGCGTGCATCTTGTATCCCTAACGATGTGCATATGCATGTGCGTGCATCTTGTATCCCTAACGGTGTGCATATGCATGTGCATTTCTAAGCGTCGTAGAAAGACAGTTTTCGACCTTTTAAGTTTTATTATAAACTCGTTTGAGCCACTGTATAACCCATCAGTCAAACGTGTCCGCGGCAATTTGTGTTTGTTCAATGGGAAACATGGAAATGAAACAACGTTGTCCAGTTAACCCTAAGCGGAGGGACCTAGTCGATGAAAATGATGTTTTACGTCCTCTCGGTCATAGACACATATGGGACATTTGTAAATACAAAGATGGTGGGAACAATACTGGCTGCAATGCCCGGAGGCAGTGCAACACCAGTAAAGTCCCGAAATTTTAACAATATAGATAGGTGTAGCGGTAACCACGCCTCGGTTAAACCTCATCGGCTGTGGTACCGCCACATTATATACACAAAGAAAAATGTTAAGCACCCCTTAGCTTTATTGCAAGGCTACCATTATTCGTTATAAGCAGGGTTGAAGCAGTCATCCAGACACAGGGAGGAAACACACGCTACTGAACTTTGATTTGCCAAATGAGTTTTGGACACTCCTCATGACGTTTTCCCACAATAATTAACTTTTCAGATAGCCATATGAAATTGTTACATTGATAATTAAACATGGTATTTTTTAATTTGAACATGACAACCCTTATATCAGAATGCATTTGTAAAACCATGCATTACATTATGCGTTTTCTTATAGTCGTTGTGATGTTGTTTCATTCTTTATTGATTATTTGCAATAAATCTCGATTTCATCTCATCTACAGTAAAAAATAAAAAAAGTGGTGGGGTGCTTAACTTTCTTCTTTGTGTATATAGATAAGTTTGTAACAATAGGGGCCTAGTTGGTAAATGATATCGGTTGTTGCAAAATGAGCGACTGTCGATAGCAGACATCTCCAACCATTATTATTCCAATATTGCGTTCACATTGCTTTTTTCTGTGAAGTAGAATAAAGGCTGTAATATTGTAAATGTCTGTGTGTCTTTTCATTTTTCCTGTGTCTTATATATCATGGTGGTTTTTTTTTAACTTTGTGTGAGATTACTTTCAAGGGTAGACCCCTACCATTTAAAGGGCCGCCACTTATGTTTTATTGTTTCCCTTTTTTGTGGGGGCATTGTGAAAAGAAGCTTGGTAGCTTATTTATTTTCCCTCAATAAACAAACCGTGTTCATGTTCTCTCTCTCTCTCTCTCTCTCTCTCTCTCTCTCTCTCTCTCTCTCTCTCTCTCTCTCTCTCTCTCTCTCTCTCTCTCTCTCTCTCTCTCTCTCTCTCTCTCTCTCCAAATATGTATTTATTCTTTAATTTCTTAAACCTCATGTGTATGCATGCCTGTGGCCTAAACACATTAAATTATCTGAAGTCTGAAGACTGAAGTCTCTCTCTCTCTCTCTCTCTCTCTCTCTCTCTCTCTCTCTCTCTCTCTCTCTCTCTCTCTCTCTCTCTCTCTCTCCAAATGTATTAGTGACCACTCCCCTGTAAAATGCACGTGGATTAATAGACCCCCTAAACTTCAAACTAAAGGCCACACTACTATTCACTATAGATCCTTTAAACACTTTGATAAATTTGCATTCTTTCAAGATCTTAACATGGCGCATTTTAACAATGTTTTCAATTTTTCATGTCCCATCCAAGCACTAGATGTGTTTTGTTCAACTTGTCTAGCAGTAATTGAGAAACACGCGCCTCTTAGAACTAAAAGAGTTAAAAGTTCCACCCTTCCCGGATGGCTCACTCCAGAAATAGCTGAAACTATGAAACAACGGGGGCGTTCTAAACATGAATATATATTACTGAAGAAAGAAAAGACTGATTCGCTACCAACTGACATTAAAGCACAAAAGCAACTGGAACTTGAAAACAAAGAATTAGAATATAAAAAGCTAAGAAATAAAGTCAATGATCTCATTCGGGACTCTAGAAAACAGCACTTCAATAAAATGATATCAACAAATCGTGACACATCTACATTATGGCGAGCCATCAACAACATCACAAATAAGTCCAAGCACAATTCACTAAATAGCTTCAATTGGTCGCCAGACTCATTCAATAATCACTTTATACACATAGCAGATTATATAGGGGTACCTGACCCAACACACCCCGAAAACGAATACTGTCCTTCGTCCTCTCTTCAAACCTTTTGTAACAGTAACATAAAACCTGGTAATGCATTTAAAATACCTTCACTTGCTGTTCACGAAGTTGGTTCCCTTATCGCAAAATTGAAAAATAAAAAATCTATGGGACCAGACAAAATCAGTAGCTCTCTCTTAAAACTTGCACTTCCCTACGTAGTAGAACCTCTTACCTTCATATATAACACATGCCTGGAACAAAACATAGTACCACCTGGTTTAAAATCAGCAAAAGTTATACCACTGCCTAAATCCAAAGATATTTCTGACCTAAACAACTTTAGACCCATTTCTATTCTTACAGTTCTATCTAAACCTCTTGAAAAACATGTTCATAAACATCTAATGCAGTATCCATTACAATCTGGCTTTCGGCATCACTATTCTTGTCAAACTGCCGTTGTTCGTCTCTGTGATACATGGCTTTCAGCAATTAACCGAAACAAAATGACAGGTGCTGTATTTCTTGACTTTAAGAAGGCATTTGATCTTGTGAATCATAAAATATTATTACAAAAGCTAGCACTATACCTGCAGGACGAAAATACAGTTTCTTTTTTTACATCCTATCTTACTAACAGAACACAGTTTGTCCTAAGTAATGGTGCAGTTTCAGATAATAAGATAATTAAGACTGGTGTGCCGCAAGGATCTGTTTTAGGACCCCTCCTGTTCTGCTTATTTATTAATGACCTACCCCTTTCAATATCAGATGAAAGTGTCTCATGCGATCTGTTTGCTGATGACTCCTCCCTCCACTCTAGTGCAGCTTGTTTATCCTCCATTCAAACCTCATTACAAACAGCTTTAAATGATGTTTCTGCCTGGTGTGACCAAAACCTGATGGTCATCCACCCTACAAAAACCCAAAGCATGGTAATTACTTCAAGACAAAAGCATCAGAACGAACCTCTAAATCTCAAAGTTTATTTAAAGGATAACATCATTAACCAAGTAAAAGAGCACCGCGTCCTGGGTGTGATCATAGATGAAGAACTGAAGTGGCAGACCCATATTGAGAAGGTAGCACACAAGCTTGCACGTAGCCTATTCCTACTAAAAAAAACTTAGACCTTTCTTAGATACAGAGGAACGCAAATTATTCTTTCATGCCCACTGTCTCTCTCACGTCAACTATGCATCTGTAGTTTGGGATTCTACCGCCAGATGTCACCTATTAAAACTCAATTCTATCTACAAAAGAGCAGCTAAAATTATTCTTCCTGACGCAAACCTCACCACATCAGAAAAACAAGCAAAATTAAACATCCTTCCGTTAGATTCACAATTAAGGTACAACAAAGCAATCATCATGTACAAAGTGCATACTAACTTGGTCCCACAATACCTAAAATTATTAGTTACCCCGGCATCACATCGTTATGGTTCCAGCAACTACATTTTGCCAAACACTAGAATTGACAAATACAAATCAAGTTTTGCCTTCTCAGGTTCCTCAATTTGGAATTCCCTTCCCTCTGCCATTCAGTTATGCCCTTCCATCTCACGATACAAAAAGATGGTGCGGGCAAACATAATTTACAGCTCTGCTTAAATCCTGTGTCATTTTGAACGCACACTGTATAACTGTATTGCCTTGTGTACACCTACATGTGATATGCATGGTATATGTCAATTGAATGTTTACATCTCAGTTTTATGCTTTGTTTATTTGTTTGCCTTTAAACTGCTTGTTAAATGTGTTTGGATTGATGTTGCTTTCACCTCCTACTTGTCATCAATTATTTGTTTCACTATGTGTTGTTGTTGTTTTTTTGGGGTTTTTTAAACAACAACATTTTTTTTTATATGTATGTATAAACAATGTATGTGTGTATGACAGAGAGTCAGAGAGAGAGAGAGAGAGAGAGAGAGAGAGGAGAGAGAGAGAGAGAGAGAGAGAGAGAGAGAGAGAGAGAGTATGTTTACAAATGTTTTTTGTTTCTTAAATTTGTTTTTCTTTTATCCAAGGACAGATTGTAAGAATAGGCATCGCCTAAAATCTTTATCCTTGTCAAATAAAGTTTTCCAGTGTCCAGTGTCCAGTCTCTCTCTCTCTCTCTCTCTCTCTCTCTCTCTCTCTCTCTCTCTCTCTCTCTCTCTCTCTCTCTCTCTCTCTCTCTCTCTCTCTCTCTCTCTCTCTCTCTCTCTCTCAGTGATTCCTTTGCAACGTGTTGACATACAAGCCATTGTTTTAAAACGCAAGACTACATCATTATATTCTATCCAGAATATATTCTCGATGTTCATATTTCCCCAGTCTAGGGACAATATCTAGCGCAGCTCCACTCCTTAATTCTGAAATTAGCAACAGAATAAATGACATGCTGTAAAATATTGTAAGACAAGTGTTTTGCCATAGCTGGAGTGAAAATGCCTTTCAAAAACAAACTGCGTTGAATACAACAGATAGGAAACCAATTTGTTTCACGCATCTGACACAAAGTATGCTCAGCAAACAAAAACAATTCGGGACAACAAAAACACCTTTTCACTTGAAAACAGATGGGCTTTGTCTTTATTGAATTACATTGTTTAACGAAGCGACGTCGTTACTGAACAGTTAAAGGCAAGCCATTGGAAAAAGCGATTTGTTTTTACGCATCGAGCTCAAAATAATAATCGAAGCCAACTAAAAGAATAAAGGGGAGATAAATTGTTTGACGCATTGTTCCATTCCGATAGGATGCTGATGTGCGATACGAGGGGGCATGATTGGAAGATATTTCAAACCAATTTCTCTGCCCTGTGTTCATATTATAATTTCAGAAGAAGAAAACAATGTGTGTGTGTGTGTGTGTGTGTGTGTGTGTGTGTGTGTGTGCGTGTGCGTGCGTGTGCGTGTGCGTGCGTGCGCGCGTGCGTGCGTGTGCGTGTGCGTGTGCGTGTTGTTGTTGTTGTTTTTCGGAGTTGGATAATTATTGTTGTTGCTGCTACTCTTAATGTGGTTTCCGTCTAGCTTATCGTCCTAGGTTTTGAGGGATAAAAAGCAAAACAAGAATTTGAAGCGTTATCAGAGGAATCATATAGTAAAAAGGCAAAGTTGTGTGTGTGTGTGTGTGTGTGTGTGTGTGTGTGTGTGTGTGTGTGTGTGTGTGTGTGTGTGTGTGTGTGTGTGTGTGTGTGTGTGTGTGTGTGTGTCTGTGTGTGTGTGTGTGTCTGTGTGTCTGTGTGTCTGTGTTAGGGGAGGAGGGGAGGGGGGTGGGGAGCGAGCGTCGTTGTTTCTCTCTCTCAGAGGTCGGGGGGAGGGGGGGCGCGCGAGAGTCACTGTCTCTCTCTCTCTCTCTCTCTCTCTCTCTCTCTCTCTCTCTCTCTCTCTCTCTCTCTCTCTCTCTCTCTCTCTCTCTCTCTCTCTCTCTCTCTCTCTCTCTCTCTCTCTCTCTGTCTGTCTGTCTGTCTCTCTCTCTGTGTCTCATGTCTCTGTATGTCTATGTGTCTCTCTGTCTGTCTGTCTCTCTCTCTGCCTGTCTGTCTGTCTCTCTCTCTCTGCCTGTCTGTCTGTCTGTCTCTCTCTCTGTCTCTCTCTCTCTCTCTCTCTCTCTCTCTCTCTCTCTCTCTCTCTCTCTCTCTCTCTCTCTCTCTCTAATAACATAATATTTTGCGGACCCGGCGAAACCGCTACTCATCATTACCGGTTCTTGGCGGTACCGGTACTAGGCGTTGCCGGTTCTGGGATTTGCCAGTACTAGGCGTTGCGCTAGTATAATTAAAACAACAACTCTGGACTGAAATGTCTGTCCGATGAGTAGTATTTCCCAAACCAATATTATTCTGGCTCTATCTCTCTAGTTGTGGGGTCGAAACAGTTGTCTTTGCATAGATTGGTTCTGTTCCTCCCCCAGGTTCTGTTCCTCCCCCATTGGGACAAAAGGCAAATCACCACATTTTATTAGTCTCTTCTTTTCTGAACACAGAACAGATCATAAAGTTAATGGTAACTGAGTTTGTTTCTGAGTTTCACAAATACAGAAATTAGACACAAAAAAGGTTTTATCAAAGCAAATTATTCTGCGTTTCAAATGTTTGAACGTTTTAGTCCTTCAGACTAGGAGCATGAAGCAATATATAGATTGTGTTATTCACACTATGGAATACAATCTCTATCAATAGGATGGTAAGGGAGCAGAATCTGCCGAGCATTACTATAACATCGGTGTTATGATTAAGGAACAACTGGAAAATGGTTAAAGAAAAAGTAGTAAGCTGCGCCCTCAGCAGGGCACAGAATTAATAGGTTGTTTCTGGCACCGACACAGAGTGCATCTTCCTGGCTTCTGTTCGGTTCCACAGATAATGTCTTTGACTTACTGTTCCCCACTGGACGTCTAGAGTTTGTGTTTATCTTCATATATATCCTGCGTCTATATTTGTCTGTTCGTGTGTCTGCTTCCTTCCATCCCTCTCTCCCTCTCTCTCTCTCTCTCTCTCTCTCTCTCTCTCTCTCTCTCTCTCTCTCTCTCTCTCTCTCTCTCTCTCTCTCTCTCTCTCTCTCTCTCTCTCTCTCTCTCTCTCTCTCTCTCTCTCTCTCTCTCTCTCTCTCTCTCTCTCTCTCTCTCTTCTCTCTCTCTCTCTCTCTCTCTCTCTCTCTCTCTCTCTCTCTCTCTCTCTCTCTCTCTCTCTCTCTCTCTCTCTCTCTCTCTCTCTCTCTCTCTTTCTCTCTCTCTCTCTCTCTCTCTCTCTCTCTCTCTCTCTCTCTCTCTCTCTCTCTCTCTCTCTCTCTCTCTCTCTCTCTCTCTCTCTCTCTCTCTCTCTCTCTCTCTCTCTCTCTCGCTCGCTCATTCACACAATGACAGCCATAGACACACTGATACACACGGGCACGAAGAGACACAAACATGCACACGGGCACGAAGAGACACAGACATGCACACGGGCACGAAGAGACACAGACATGCACACGGGCACGAAGAGACACAAACATGCACACGCAGACCGCACTCACTGTACTATTCTAGCTAATAACTGCCGTAAAACTATGTCATGTACTATCCGATCTGTTGTTATTGGTTGTCTTCATATTAGGACCAAGGCACCCCCCCCCCCCCCCTCCCTCGTGACTTAGTCATGATCCTGTTATGCTTAACCCCATCAACGACCCTTTTTGACCCCATTCCACACACCCAGCCCCAAACTAAACTCCAGCTCCAACCTAATCCTGTTCCCACCCACACCCACACCATCATATTTCGTTTCACTCATCCAACCCTCCACACCTAATCTTCATCCCCTTTTTTTTCTTCCTTATATTAACGTGTGCTATTAGCTCCTTTGTTTTATGTTTTTTCCCCTGTGGTGAGGAATATTGGCAATGAAGTTCCGACACTTTTTAACACGCCCCTGCTTCCCTTCAAGATGAATGCGGCGGGACACCTGGCCTATCAGGCAGAGCTAAGGCAAGCTAAGTCATTATCTTGTACACACCCCCCACACACACACACTACCACCCACCCCCCACCACCCCTCTTGACTCTGGCACCTCCACAAAACTTCCAGTCACCGCAGCAGGCAGTCAATGAGAAGGATTCTGGCATCGGGTGTAAAAAGCTTGTCTGACGCTTCCAGACTTTTTTTTTCCCAGCAAAGAAAGGGGTATCTGAGGGTGACCCAACCCCGTTTGTAATTACCTTACCTCCTCAAGTCAAGCCACAAAATAGAAGCTTAGTAGGGTGGCTGGGTGTAAAAAGATAATTGTAGCAAACCCACACGTGTGTCTCTTGGCAGTTCTGGAGATGAAGTGGGAAGACATGGAAAGCTGATTTTTAAATTAAACGCAGCTTCGCTTGTTTGCAGGAGAGAATAAAAGTGATGGCTTCCTCTTCCCGTAACTGTTTGTTAATAGAAACTGAGGATCTAATATTAAAACAGAAGGGGAGAGGGGGGTGGCTTTGAAAAGCCATCCGTCTTTAGTGCCAGACACAGGCTGTGTCGTGAAGCGCCAGAGAACAAAATATGGAAGTTGTCAGTAGCATTGTAGCCCGGTGAGCGCATCACCGTGAAGATATATTGATGTCAAATCAAGGGCATGGCCCGGCGGCCATTGCAAATCGATCCATCTATATTGTATTGTCTCCATATTTGCAATTTTCGAGGGGATCAGAATAAAAGCTATTTTTTAAGATGAAAAGATGTCTTGTTGTAGTGAGTGTGTGTGTGTGTGTGTGTGTGTGTGTGTGTGTGTGTGTGTGTGTGTGTGTGTGTGTGTGTGTGTGTGTGAGTGCGCGTGCGTGCGTGCGTGCGCGTGTGCGTGTGCGTGCGTGTGCGTGCGTGCGCGTGCACGTGCGTGCGTACATGCGTGCGTGCATGCATGCGTGTGTGTGTATGTGCGCGCTCCCGTGCGCATGCGATTTAATCTTCAGATTCCTTCTCTTTATATGCTTCCTTAATGGTTTCTTTGCGATAAAAAATATATTGTTTAGAATGTTCAGAATTATTAATTATGTTCTCTCTCTCTCTCTCTCTCTCTCTCTCTCTCTCTCTCTCTCTCTCTCTCTCTCTCTCTCCCTCCCCCCCCTCTCTCTCTCTCTCTCCCTCCCTCTCTCTCTCTCTCTCTCTCTCTCTCTCTCTCTCTCTCTCTCTCTCTCTGAATCTCCTCTAACCAATGGATAGACATTATATTTGAGTGAAGTGCAGTAGATAAGAGGAAGTGGTTGCTTATGAATTATGATAATGTAAATAAATGAAAAAGCGATTATTTTAATCGGTGTTTAGATATTTCAGATATTTATTATTTAGTTTTATTTATTTCTTCTGTGTTTCAGAGAGAGAGAGAGAGAGAGAGAGAGAGAGAGAGAGAGAGAGAGAGAGAGAGAGAGAGAGAGAGAGAGAGAGAGAGAGAGAGAGAGAGAGAGAGAGAGAGAGAGAGAGAGAGAGAGAGAGAGAGAGAGAGAGAGAGAGAGAGAGAGAGAGAGAAGCAAAAACATATTTCATCGAGTTTTTTTAAACTGTAAACTTCAGGAATCTCTAACGTAATTATAAAAAATAATACATATTATTTTAAAACCTAACAATCGCTAGAATCCTTAAAATAATAATTAAAAAAAGGTGAACAACAGAGGGTGTTGTTCTTTACGATAAAAAATATATTGTTTAGAATGTTCAGAATTATTAATTATGTTCTCTCTCTCTCTCTCTCTCTCTCTCTCTCTCTCTCTCTCTCTCTCTCTCTCTCTCTCTCTCTCTCTCTCTCTCTCTCTCTCTCTCTCTCTCTCTCTCTCTCTCTCTCCTCTCTCTCTCTCTCTCTCTCTCTCTCTCTCTCTCTCTCTCCTCTCTCTCTCTCTCTCTCTCTCTCTCTCTCTCTCTCTCTCTCTCTCTCTCTCTCTCTCTCTCTCTCTCTCTCTCTCTCTCTCTCTCTCTCTCTCTCTCTCTCTCTCTCTCTCTCTCTCTCTCTCTCTCTCTCTCTCTCTCTCTCTCTCTCTCTCTCTCTCTCCCTCTCTCTCTCTCTCTCTCTCTCTCTCTCTCTCTCTCTCTCTCTCTCTCTCCTCTCTCTCCTCTCTCTCTCTCTCTCTCTCTCTCTCTCTCTCTCCCTCTCTCTCTCTCTCTCTCTCTCTCTCTCCCTCTCTCTCTCTCTCTCTCTCTCTCTCTCTCTCTCTCTCTCTCTCTCTCTCTCTCTCTCTCTCTCTCTCTCTCTCTCTCTCTCTCTCTCTCTCTCTCTCTCTCTCTCTCTCTCTCTCTCTCTCTCTCTCTCTCTCTCTCTCTCTCTCTCTCTCTCTCTCTCTCTCTCTCTCTCCTCTCTCTCTCTCTCTCTCTCTCTCTCTCTCTCTCTCTCTCTCTCTCTCTCTCTCTCTCTCTCTCTCTCTCTCTCTCTCTCTCTCTCTCTCTCTCTCTCATGCGTCCCTCCGGCCGAGTTTTCTTGAAAAACCATTACAGGCTTTTTGGGGTATGAATTCGTGAATGGCCCAAGTCTGTTTTAATTAAGATTGAAAGAGTGTTATCATTTGAATTTAGGTATTTGTAAAAAAAGAATGCGAAATGCGTAGCAAAGCCGTGAAAGCTCTCTAATAACAAGAAACGAATATTTTGTATTCGGGTGTTTTTTTTCTCTCCATTTATATTCATTCCTTAGCAAGGCAAAATAAG
>CM065686.1:29660002-29662502 GCA_017654935.2 Phymorhynchus buccinoides
TCACCTAATGGACACTGTATCGATTACACGTCAGAGACAGAGACAGAGAAAAAACCACTGGCTTTTTAATGTGAGGCCTCCGGCCTATCCACATGGGAACATGTACGATAAACAGCGACAGAGACAGAGAGAAACACAGAGAGACATATACAGAAATAATTAGTGAGTGAGAGAGAGAGAGAGTGAGAGAGACAGACAGACAGAGAGGGAGACAGAGGAAATGAGAGAGATGAAATTCGAGAAAGAATGAGCGAGGGAGACAGGGACAGAGAAAGACATGCATTTTCAGAGAGAGAGAGAGAGAGAGAGAGAGAGAGAGAGAGAGAGAGAGAGAGAGAGAGAGAGAGAGAGAGAGAGAGACAGAGACAGAGACAGAGACAGACAGAGACAGAGACACAAAAAGAAATATATCCATAGACAGCGGGAATTAAGACTGGAAGATTTGCAGGACTGTGTCGGCACGGATGAGAGCTTCGTTACAATGGCTAGTCCATTCAAACATATTTTCTCCTTACACATTTTCGATACAGTACTTTTTATATTGGTTGGTTAGTTGACTGTCTTGCTGGCTGGCTGGCTGGTTGATTGACTGGTATGTTGTGGATTGTTTTAGCTGGTTGGTCTGTTGGTTGATTTGTTTCGTTTGATTGGTTCGTTGTGGTTTGCTTGGTTTTATACTTCCGAACTTTCGTTGTTTTTCATTGCCCTACTTCTACCAAGGAAGTTCACAGGTATTTCTGTTGGTGGTGCGTTCATTGCCTTTTGTCTTATTTTACAGGTTTACTCAAAAACGATTCCACAGATCTGTATAAGTCTTTTTAAATGGATGAGTGTTTGCCAGAAACACGTCGAGATCACTAGAAAGACAGCCTTTTTCAAGGATCGGAACACTCACTTTGCTCTGGTTTCCTATAATTCAAACCGTCAATACGGCGATTAATTTCCTCCTGGCGGAGTTGCCGCAGAGAGAAGCCATTTTGGACGGGGTGGGTGGAGGCCACTCAAGAGTGATTGAAGCTTTTTCTTCTTTGTAGTGCAGTAAAAAGAAAAGATGGAGCTATTTCCTTTGTTGTGAGCGAACTCCTGTTGGTAAACTGTATAAAATAGCTTTTTGTTTTTACTCAAACGGCCATTAGAAACTTGCCTTATCTTTCACTGAAAGAATCTGACTTCCAGCACCTCCGCCAAGGAGGAATCGCCGATTTGATTTATAGGAAACCAGAGCAAAGTGAGTGTTGCGATCTATGTAAAGGGTGTTTTCCTGTTGATCTCGACGTGTTTCTTGCAAAAACCCATCCGTCAGGGTGTCCCTTTAACATACATTGGACAGTGCTAGATCTTGGATCGTACCTTCAACGTGTGTGTTGTTAGTCCCCGAGCCGAAGGTTCGGGAACTATTGTTTCTGTCTGGTCCGTCCGGCGTGCCGTCCGGCGTCCGTCCGGCGTGCCTCCGTCCGACTATTCGTCCCTTTTTCTCAAAAACTGTTCAGTCTATCATCATCATATTTGGTATACTAGTTTGCCAAGATGCAAGCTATCCACTGATGTATTTAGTTTTACATTAAGGTCAAGGTCGCGCCAGTTACGGGGTTCAAACCCCGAAACACATAATCGCTAATATCTCGCGAAGTTTTGCATGTATTTCAATGCAGTTTTTTTCACAACATTTCTTGATGAATGGTCTATAACACAGTTGTCATGAATTTTTCTGTGCGCTCGTGTGCGCATGATCGCGCGCATGTAAATATTACAAGTGAACCCATAAGCCTAGACTCCACCAACACGGCTGGAAACACCCAGAGACAGAGGCAGAGAAAGAGAGCGGTGAGGGAGAGAGACAGAGACACAGAGAGAGAGAGCGGTGAGAGAGAGAGAGCGGAGAGAGAGAGAGAGAGAGAGAGAGAGAGAGAGAGAGAGAGAGAGAGAGAGAGAGAGAGAGAGAGAGAGAGAGAGAGAGAGAGCGAGAGAGAGGGGGGTAGCAAACAGTTGGCTGTAGCACTGTGGCTCACACTTGACTACTGAGTTCCTGCGCGCATGGCCTGCTGGCATCGCCGAGTCTTGCTTGCCTCAGTGACTGGCTGGATGGGGGAAGGAGATGCATTAGGGGAGGAGGTGAGTGGGTTTCACCATAGTGCATAGGTGGCCGTGCCTAGGCCCTTTGTGTCACAGGCCCGATATGTCCCACTTCTTTCCGGCCGTCCATCCGTCCGTGCGTGCGTCCTGTTTTCAGTTCTCAATGGTCTCCCCGCTGTGTGTACAGCCGACACATTCCGATTTCGGAGTAGCTCGGCGATGCTGCGAGGGGACTTTGCAGCCGCTCGGCGTTGCACTTGTTATGATTTGTGTTCATATCCAGCTATGAGGTCTCTAGACAGTAGAGGGGCCAACTGCTATGCCACACTAGAGCGTGAATATGCTGGATCAACCAGCCGCGCGGTAGCATTTTCGGGTCCAGTGACCTTGCAGGAAGAGCACTATAGACAACACCCATGAAACTGAA
>CM065686.1:29672502-29680002 GCA_017654935.2 Phymorhynchus buccinoides
ACTTAATCGTGGTGTGTCTTTAAAGACACACTGATCCAGCAAGATTAACTCCCTTGGTTTTTTTTGTCTGGGGGTAGGTGTGACCCACATACAAGTTCCCCCATACACGATCGAGGCTGCTCTTTAAAGTGATGTCTCGTTTTCCTGTATGGGGGAATGTGTATGGGAGTTACACCCGGTCAAAATAAGATTTATTTCCAGCGAGAGAGGGAAACACGTGAAACCTGTGATTTTCACTCATGTATTTGGTGGTTCTTTAAAGACCCAGTACGTCACGTGTCAAAATCACGGTTTTCACGTGTTTTTCCTCTTATAGCTGGTAAGAAATCTTATTTTGACCAAGTGTTGCTCCCATAAAAATTGCCTCTTGCACGAAAACGAGACATCACTTTAAAGAGCAGCCTCGATCGTATACGAGGAAAGTCTGAATGTGGGCCACACCGACCCAGAAAAAACCCAATGGACTTAATCCAGCCGGCTCTGTGGGTCTTTAAGCTACGTGTGCTATTCTGACTCAAGACCTTAGACAACAGTTTCGCCTTTTTTAGGCCTAATTAGCATGAGAGCTGTGTAACATTACAATTGCGCTTCCAGTTAGTAATATAAATAAGTCATTGTTTAGGCGACATTTTGATGCGTTGTCACATATATTGTCAGGGTGTGTGTGTGTCAATGATTCGTATTGACCTCTCATTTTGTGCAGCCATAGGCCATGACACATTACTGGCCCGATTAGTTTGGAAACTGAGCCCTCATTTTCTGTAACCAGGGATGTAGTGGGGGAATGGGGGAGGGGGGGGGGGGTCCTGGTTTCCGGAAACCCCCCTCTGCCCCAAGCATGTACCTTAAACAAGGGTGAAAAGTAAGAACATGACTCGATTGTTGCCTACATAATCACCAAATTGCAAACATGTCCGGTTATTTTGCCCCCTGGGCCCTCAGACGGCACTGTCCCTTATGTAGCTCCCCCGGACCCCCGGCGGACCCCCCCACCCCCCCACCCCCACCCCCGTCCACCCGCTCTTGCAAATCACTTGATCCGGCCCTGGGGTTTATGACCTATGAAGTTTGAGAACAATCTCACCTATGTCTTTCAAGCTAGGAAGCATTGCGTTGGTTCCCGTTGTCGTTTACAGTGAAATCCGCTTAATTTCAACTCGGTTATTTTCAATTTCAAGTCATTCTAAGGTCCCGGCCAGAGGCCTTCTTTCTATCTGTTACAAAAACCTGGATGATTTCAATTCGGTTAATTTCAATTATCGGTTAATTTCAAGTAAAATCTCTGTCCCAACTGAAGCGAAACCCGGTTAATTTCAAGTGCTCGGTTAATTTAAAGTCAACACATTTTTTGCTCGCCTAATTTAAAGTCAACACACTTTTACTTCAATTTTTTACCGCAAGATCCTGAACATCTCATGCAAAGACCATACTGTATCATAAATGAGGAAGTCAGGGACAGAATCATTGGACCTCATGACAACCATCGTCAAGAAAGGAAACTGAAGTGGTACGGACATGTGACGAGATCAAATGGCCTTGCACAAAAAAGCATCCTGCAAGGCACAATAGCTAAAGGAAGACAAAGAGACAGACAGAGGAAGAGGTGGGAGGCTATTATCAGGGAGAGGACAGGGCTGTTTTTGTGTGTGTGTGTTTTTCCCGCGAATTCACAAAGAGCAGCACATGATGGCGGGAGATTTGCCAGGAAGTCATCTGTGGTGCCTCAACTCTGAGTTAAGAGATCAGTGACGATGATGGTGAAACACCATTTAGCCAAAAGTAGAACAGTTTGTATTTCTGGTAAAGTATATAAAACTTTAAAAGATACAAGTGTACACTTTCTAAACACATAAATCAATGTGAAAATATCCATACTTTAAAAAATTCCTTTCTCCCCCGTCTTGCTCGGTTAATTTCAATTTTGTGTTAGATTAGGCAAAAACTTTAAATTAACAGAGCACTCGGATAGTTTTAAGTTCGGATAATTTCAAGTCATTTGGTGGTCCCAAAGGCACTTGAAATAAAGCGGGTTTCACTGTATATTCCTTGGAAACTGTTTTTGTTCTCTCTCACGCTTTCTTCTCTTCTTTACATCTTGTTAACGTTTTGGTAAAAAAAACAAAAAAACATTTTTATTTATTTTTGGCATTTTAAGGTTAGCAACAACAAAAAACACACCGGTGGATTAGTGGATTCAACGTATGGAATTAGATTACGTTGAGCAAAAAAGGATTAAATGTAATTGGATCAAATCAGGGAATGGTTGTTTTGACGATTTTTGTTTTTCAGCGGAGATTTAAATATCTTTATGCTGAAATGTTTTCAAGTTACAACGATTGTCTGGTATTTATTTTTATGAAATTGCTTTAATTGCATAAGCGCATGATATATATATATATATATATATATATATATATATATATATATATAGTTTGCTTTGATAAAGCTTTTCTGTGTCCAATGTCTTTATTTGTGAACCTCAGAAACAAAACCAGTTAATGTTAACTTTGAGTAATGTTCGTGTTCAAAAAATAAAATTAAAAATTAAAACAAAAAAAAAATTAAAAAATTAAAAAGTTATATAAATTGTGCTGATTTACTTTTGAGATCTTCTCAAGATCGAAACAGCTGTCTTTGCATAAGGCACTGTCCCTCCCTCATTGGGAGAAAAAGTAAATCAGCACAATTTATATAACTTTTTAATTTTTTCATTTAAAAAAAAAAAAAAAAAAATTTTAATTTTATTTTTTGAACACGAACATTACTCAAAGTTAACATTAACTGGTTTTGTTTCTGAGGTTCACAAATAAAGACATTGGACACAGAAAAGCTTTATCAAAGCAAACTATTCTGCATTTCAAATGCACTAACTTTTCAGTCCTTCAGAGTAGGGGTACGGAGCTGGCTATTCACTGAGATTTTTCTTTCATGCTATTTTATCCTTAATTTGGATACCATCTCAGTAGTTAGCCCTCCCTAGTCATGTCTATTAGGTTTTGAAATTAAAATTTCAGAACATTATTATTTTGTTCATTTTACATAAGATTTTCATAAGATTTTTACTATTTCTGGTTTAACTTTGTGCTGGTTTGCTTTTATTGTGGATTTTCGATTTGATGCAGAGAGGACACCATTCTCTTGTAGAATGTCTTTTTTGCTCAGGTTGGCCATCCACTGGACAGTCAATTTGCAGGCCAATCATGCAAACTGATGAGATCTTCTCAAGATCGAAACAGCTGTCTTTGCATAAGGCACTGTCCCTCCCCCATTGGGAGAAAAAGTAAATCAGCACAATTTATATAACTTTTTAATTTTTTAAAATTATTTTTAATTTTTAATTTTATTTTTTGAACACGAACATTACTCAAAGTTAACATTAACTGGTTTTGTTTCTGAGGTTCACAAATAAAGACATTGGACACAGAAAAGCTTTATCAAAGCAAACTATTCTGCATTTCAAATGCACTAACTTTTCAGTCCTTCAGAGTAGGGGTACGGAGCTGGCTATTCACTGAGATTTTTCTTTCATGCTATATATATATATATATATATATATATACGCGCGAGCACGAACGCACGCGCGCACATATGGCACCAAAACGCACACGCACACGCACCACACACACACACACACACACACACACACACACACACACACACACACACACGCACGCACGTCAGACTTTTGAGATTTGAACGACGCAAAAAAGCGATTATTCTGTAATCAGCCCACAAAGCTTAAAATGACGATTTTCATTTCCAAGTCAGACAGGTGCACATAAACTCTTTTTTTCCATCTCCAAAAGATCCAGAATGTTAACTTTTAACCCTTTCGCCGCCAGCCGTTTTTCTTTAGCCAAACCCTCCCATTAAACTTACCTGGGTAAAGAAAACAAAATATCTGCAATATTGCAAATTCCTCTGTGACATGTTTAACATTAGGCCTATGCTTACCTCCAAAATCACAACAATAATTTTTTTCAGATAACAGGCCCTGATTTGATGCATTTTAGTGACATGGGTGTTAAGCCATTGTAGTGCAAAAGTGCGACATTGGCGGTGAAAGGGTTAAATTAATTCGTACGCAGTTGACCCTGATTGTGGAGACATTTACGTGATCACCGACGTTGCAAGTGAATAATCCTTTAATACTACTAATCTTAATCGTCTCCAGTGATCCCGCTTTAGATGTTGTGGTCGATAATGATAACATTGTAATATAATGATAGCATCACCATGGTGATGATGCAGGAAAGTGTTTTGTACCGAATCCTTCATCCTTTGGTGCTTTGAATCGAAGCAAATTCTTTGAGCTGCTTTTTTTGTTCGTTTATCTTTCTTTCTTTTTCCGTTGTCCTTCCATGGACGCACGCATGGGAAAGGCATCATCTTCCCCTCGAGTCCCTTTTGATGACGGCCATTATTGTATTTGCATGTCATAATTGAACAATGAATATTTTGTGTTGTTATTGCTGTTTTTGTGGGGTTTTTTGTTTGTTGTTTGTTTGGTTGGTTGTGGTTGGAACGGCTGCATAGGTTTAGTTCTCGACTTTCTCGTCGTCTTTGTAGCTTTCTTATTCTTCCTCTTCCTCCTCCTCCTCCTCCTCTTCCTCCTCCTCCTCTTCTTCTTCTTTTTCCTCTTCTTCTTCTTCTTCTTCTTCTTCTTCTTCGTCTTCTTCTGCTTCTTCTTCTTTTTTTCTTCTTTTTCTTCATCTTCTTCTTTATTTATTTCTTTTTCTTCCTTTCCCTCCTGCACCCCTTCTTCTTCTTCTTCTTCTTCTTCTTCTTCTTCTTCTTCTTCTTCTTCTTCTTCTTCTTCTTCTTTATGATATTTCACTTCTCTTCGTTCTTGGTCGCCCTCCGTATCTTCCTTATAAAACCACCCGTCCACCCCCACTCCATCTTCCACGCAGTTTTGCACACACACACAAATGTATCCGATAATAGTCTAAACGACGCGTTTGCAAACTGAACTTGATTCGTTTTTCCTCTTCATATTGTAGGATGCAAATAATGGTGATGTCACTCTCCTGAGAGCATCGCGCATTAGTCGTTGAAGAGCTTCTTGCGTGACATGCTTTAAAAAGAAAACAGCAGTGAAACAAGATGGGCAATGGCAGACAACCTTGCCGAACACCCTCTGAGTTCTCCTTGTTCTTCTTCAAACGCACACTAACTACAGAAAAAGCCTTCTTCAAAGTTTTGTACAGTTTTCTAAGTGGCATGTACTCCCGCTTTTCCTTCCGTCAATACTTTGACAAAGAATAGTCTCTGACAGTAAGAGGGACAAAAGAAGAGTGATTATGATAAGGCTGCTGATGATTAGAAGGGGAAGAGGGCACTAACGTTATAGGTCTGAGCTAGCCTTCCAGAAGTGACCACCAAGCGTGATGGTTGGACATAGTTTTCCATTAGCGTGTCAGCAGGGGCTAAGCGGTAGTGACAGTGCCGTACAAGGAGAGGGCACCGAGTGACGCACAAGTGGCTACATGGTGACGTAGTGAGAGTGACGACTGGCTGAGAAGGACGACACCTGTAGGCGACAAGTTTTACACCTCGCGGTCCTGTACACCATCACTTCATCCGTTGGGGGGAGAGGACGGAGGGAGGGGTGGGAATGGGAGGAGAAAGTGCATGAAGAGGGAAGGGTGGTTGGGGCTAGGAGTGGACCTGCTGGGGTTCCTGTTTGTGCGTTTTGTAGTATGGTAAGAGTAAAGACATTGTGGTTTTGCACGCACATAATTATACTCAATTTAGTCAGTCTTTTAAAAGAATGAAACTTAAGATAGATGTTTTTATTACTTCTGTTTTCGAACCAGTATTAACCAGTTGATTATCTTACCACTAACAGCTGTGAGACGTCAATGAGGACGTGTGTTGAGTCCTCTCGGGCACTTGTTGTCCTTATCTGCACATTAGTCTAAAATGACAATGTTTTTGCTTGTTTTGGGGTATTTATTGCAAGTATTTATTTCATTACTCGCCATGTTACATTACCACACACATGTGAAGCCATTCTACCCACTGGTTCATGAGATACAGCTCGGACATGAAGGAAGGAAATTTCGGTTTTGCGAGTCTTCCTTGACGAAGGTTTGCACTGGCAGTTCAAAATTCAGGATCTGAATAGGCTGTGACATGCTGATCAAGAATATATATGGTTATGGGAGACCCTAGGCTTATTGTAGATCATGGTATCCGCGAGAGGACCAATGTCGCGAAAGGGCTTAGCAGACGTGGTCTCTTGAAGGTTAGCAGTTTCAGGTTGTTTTCTTTAATATAATTCTTCTTTTCCACACATCTCACGTTCCGTACCAGTTTAATAGGATATTGTATGCTCATTATTATCACCTGTTCTTGGTTTGGGGATAGAAGGACCGACCATATTGTGGAGTACATTATCATAGTGGTTTTCACATCATTGATGAAGCCATCTCTGTCCTATTGAGACAAATAGGTAGACATTTAAAACTTTAAGTAGTTATATTATTAGCTGTCAGTTCAATGGGTAAATATTCATGGTTGCAAAGTTATGACGCTAAACCAGTTTTGCAACATTGACTTTTAAAGCAAGTGATTTTTGTGTGTCTCCTTTTTTTTTTTAAAAGAAGAAGATTAATTTGATTATTTGGGCATCATATTTCTGTGGAGGTGAAGGGGTTAGAAATCGATGGATTGTGTGAACTGATCGTCATGTATGCGGTTTGTTTTATACTCCATTGATTGTCACTTAATTACTTCTTTTTTACTTACAGAGAGAAAATTGTGGAGAGATAAAAAGAGGGATAGAAAGAAAAAGACAGACGTATAGAGACAGAAAGACAAACACATAGACAGAAAGAGAAAGAGAAAAGGAGAAAGAGAGAGAGAGAGAGAGGGAGAGAAGAGGGAGAGAGAGAGAGAGAGAGAGAGAGGGAGAGAGAGAGAGAAGAGAGAGAGAGAGAGAGAGAGAGAGAGAGAGAGAGAGAGAGAGAGAGAGCGAGAGAGAGAGAGAGAGAGAGAGAGAGAGAGAGAGAGAGAGAGAGAGAGAGAGAGAGAGAGAGAGAGAGAGAGAGAGAGAGAGAGAGAGAGAGAGAGAGAGAGAGAGAGAGAGAGACAGAGAGAGAGAGACAGAGAGAGAGACGAGAGAGAGAGAGAGAGATAGAGAGAGAGAGAGAGAGAGAGAGAGAGAGAGAGAGAGAGAGAGAGAGAGAGAGAGAGAGAGAGAGAGAGAGAGAGAGAGAGAGACAGAGGCCGAGCGAGGGAGACAAAGAAAGACAGATCGTTGTGGAAAGAAAGTCAGAGAAATGAATCCATCACAGACTGCCAATGTCTGTCTGTCTGTAATACCTTCTGTCCTTTCAGCGTGTAGTTTATGTGACATGTCATCATAATATTAAAAAACAAAACAAAACAAGTACAACGCCGAGCGGCTGCAAAGTCCCCTCGCAGCATCGCCGAGCTACTCTGAAATCGGAATGTGTCGGTTGTACACATACATAAAACACGCATCAAAACAGC
>CM065686.1:29692502-29702502 GCA_017654935.2 Phymorhynchus buccinoides
AGACAACGGAGAGGAAAACATCAGAGCAAGCTCTTTGTACCCCGCCAGATGCCGGGGTTTTGCGATTGGTTTGTGTGTGTGTGTGTGTGTGTGTGTGTGTGTGTGTGTGTGTGTGTGTGTGTGTGTGTGTGTGTGTGTGTGTGTGTGTGTGTGTGTGTGTGTGTGTGTGTGTGTGTGTGTGTGTGTGTGTGTGTGTGTGTATGTGTGTGTCTGTGTGTGCGTCTGTGTATCGATTATCTTAAAAACTACTGTTTGGATTTTGATTAAAATTGGCAGAGCTTGCAAAGGAAGCTTCCTTTCGTTAATCAACACCGTGCTGACCTTGACCTTGATGTTTGACCTTGAAAACCGAAATTTCCTTCTTTGGGCTATGTAATTTCCCCCCAGCTTTATTTCGTGAACTAGTGAACATAATCGCTTCAAATTTTGTGTGGTAGTGTACCATGCTGCAAGGAAGTTTGCATAGAAGTTCAGCTGTATCTCGTGAACTAGTGAACAGAATCGCTTCAAATTTTGGGCTATGTATTTTATGCGTTCTGTAAGGGTGGAAAGTGGTGTGTTTATGGGGGGGGGGGAGGACATAACTCTGGCCGGGTTTGCATTGTCACAATGCGTTGCTGCCGCTCGGCGATGCCCTTGTTTTTATTAAAACAAAATCAGTCTTTTAACCAAATATTAGCCTGCGTATTGTTTTGTATATTGATCATGTTTTTGTGGGGCTTTTCTTGGGTCGACAATCCAGAACAATTGTCACAGCAGCAGGCCTTTCTTGTTTTGCCTGTCGTATGCCACAGGGCCTATCAAATCCTTCCATTATGTGATCATAATCGATCATTGTTCTTTCTTTGTTATTCACATCTCTGTTCTGCTGCCTACCGTTGAGGGATTGTGCACATTTCGTTTTGAACAAACATTGATCCGTCCATGTTTTTTTGGAAAATGTGTGTGTGTGTGTGTGTGTGTGTGTGTGTGTGTGTGTGTGTGTGTGTGTGTGTGTGTGTGTGTGTGTGTTGTGTGTGTGTGTGTGTGTGTGTGTGTGTTGATCTTATGTAGAATGTGTGTGCAATTTGTGTGTGTGTTGTGTTGTGTAGAATAGCGTGTGAGTGTGTGTGCATGCGCGTGTGTGTGTGTGTGTGAATAGATTGATTTTATGTAGAATACAAAAACGCGCAATTTGCGTGTGTGTGGTCAAGGTAGAATAGCGTTTGAGTGTGTGTGTATGATTTTTTTTTTCTCGTTATTATTTTATTTTATTTTTAGGGTGAGGGCTTGTTGATTGACGATGAAAAATTTATACGGAGACCACTAGAAAGACTTGTTCCATCTTCTAAAACTGAACTGTACCATAAATCTTTTATTCCGGCCACCACAAAACTCTGGAATACTCTTCCAGACGAAATTCTGACATGGATGGATAGTCAGTTTAACGTCGCGTATCGGCTTTCGCCATCTGCATAACGACGGGCTGAACAAACCAAAGCCAGGCGCCAAAACAAAATAATAAAAAAAAATTTGGATGTTCCTGAGACTCACTGTCTTAGCCAAAAGGCCCCATGAGAAGCGATCAATTGAATTTGAACATAGTTAAAAACATGTGACTCACTTGGTGCTTTTAAACGTTGTTTATCTATACAAGACCCGCGTTGTACCTGCATATCTCTATTTTGGTGATAGGAAAGAACAAATAATACATTGTCGTCTTCGCCTCATGGCATTAGTGACCTAAACCATTCATCTTTTCCTACGTCATTTGCAGAATGATCCTACCTGTACTTGTGGCTATGCTCACGAAACACAGCTGATCATTATTTTATTATTATGTCCCCTATTCAACGGCATGTCGTACTAATACACTACTAAACCTTCCTCCTCAATATCTTGTAAGTGACATTCTTTTAAATGGTGAGACGTGACCTGCCTATTGATATCAACACAGCAATATTTAAATCTGTGCACCTCTTCATAGCCAGTTCAAATCGATTTTAAATTTTGTGCAATGTTTAGTAAAATAAAATAAAATTCTGGTAAAAATTGTATTGTATAAAAATGCGCAGACTCACTTAAAAATGTTCCTATTTTATTGCTATAACATATAGTACTTATTCATCATGTGTGGTAGGCAAGCCTGTAAAAACTTGGCAATCATGCCATCAATAATACTTACGAGTGGGCTTATTATGACTGGTTGATCCTCTCGCTCTAGCTATTACAGCGTATTGTGTGATTATTTTTCTCACTATTATTATAGCCTTCACTTTTATTATTATTAGCCTGTATTATTTATAGCAATTGACACGTCACAAGATGATGCTATAATTTTGTGCATACTAGTACTTTTTTTTCACGCTTTTTGAAACATCCTAATCACGTGCTCAAATTCAAATCCTTCTCGTGCTCTAAATGCTGGGTTGGAAATGTGGTTGTCACTGTTTGTGATGTGTAATGTTTATCGGGGTTCAAAGTCTCATAAATGCGTTAATCGGCGTTCGTTTGAATGTGTAACGGGCGGTTGATATAAATGAAAAGGCTTGTTGGGGCCCTTTATTCTCATGGGGGATTATTTTGTTACGAAATAAAAAAGAAGAAATAAAGACACTTTAAACGATGAAAGGATTGGGAGGTAAAAGAGGCAATAGAAACTGTGGAACGAGGGGTGGTGGGGACTGTCACTGAAATGTGGGTGATGTGATGGTGGGGGTGGGTATTGGACAGGTGAGACAAGAGGCCAGTTAGTAGGGCGCGGGTCAGAATGAGAATGCTTTAATCAGAGAGAGAGAGAGAGAGAGAGAGAGAGAGAGAGAGAGAGAGAGAGACAGAGACAGAGACAGCGACAGAGAGAGACAAAGACAGTGTGTGTGTGTGTGTGTGTCTGTCTGTCTGTCTGGCTGGCTGGCTCTGTCTGTGCGTGTAGCCTGTGTGTGTGTGTTAGGTGTGTGGGCGCACGAGCTCATGCGTGCGCTTGTGTGTGAGAGTAGGTGCATACGTATGCATATATGCACGCGTGGCGTGTGTGCTTTCGTACGTTTATGCGCGCGCGCGTGTGTGTGTGTTTGTATGTGAACGCGCGTGTGCACGTGATGGTGTTAGACTCCAATGTGTTGACTGGGCGTTGGGCACACTGTCGTCAGGCCCGCCGACCCTCTCCGTTTGCCTTGAGCCGGAGAGAGGGGGTGATGAATTATTCACCTGTTCAAATTCCACTGCCCAGGGCGCGTAGTCATGGCTACGTCTTTAGACAGTCAATACGGGTAGTAGTTTGTAAGTTAGCCTGCACAGCTTCATCTAATCCACGTACTACTACCCGTGTTGACTGTCTAAGACGCGCTCATGATTACACGGCCTCGCGCTTGCACCCCACAATACAATGACTCAATGATAGGGTCAGTACGCTTACTCGATTTTCGTTATTGTTATAGCCAGGGATATTTAGACCTAATTGTCTATAGGTAGTTGGGCTTCTCAAAGACCCACCACGTCACGTGTCAAAATCATGGTTTTCACGTGTTTTCCCTCTTATAGCTGGTAAGAAATCTTAGCAAAATGTGGGTGAGTGTGAATATGTGCATGCGTATGTGTTTGTATGTGTGTATGTTTTTGTGTTGTTGTTTTTGGGTCATATGGTTTGTATTTGTTATAGTTTTGTTCCTTCTTAGTTATGTTTATATTCTGTATTTGAAAATGTAAAAAAAAAGTTCAATCAAAAATCTAAAAAAATCTTAGCAAATCTTCCAAGCATAAGAGGGAATGTGACACGTGACGTGGGGGGTCTTTAATACGAAAGGCTCGGGGGGAAGCAGAGATTAAAGATTAAAACGATGAAGCGGTTAAATTAAGCGTGTTGCTCCTCTAACGGTATTTGTTGTATTGTATGTGTTAACTGGTCCTAGTGGTCATTTCTATGTTCTTGTATGTGTATTGCTTGACATTGGATTAACAAAAAAAAGTTGTTTAAACCGAGCAGTTTCGGAGCGGTCTGAGTTCTCTCCTTTTGCGGATGTTTGCATTGAGTAAGGTTTTGTAATTGATGTGTTTGATTCATAAATGAAACGGTGGGGCACCGACAATTTGATCTACACCAGTTTATTTATCTATGCACTTTTTTTTTACAAATACATTTCTGTTGGAAGTCGCTATGCGGATGAATGTGTATTCGTACACAATACGCGCATGTCCTATTGTGTTCTCCCCTGTCAGGACAAATGTCTGATTATTGTTTTAACACTGGCACGCTTTGTCCTATTCATTTCTCTTGCCCGAGGACAGTTTGTCCTATCACTTTTCGATCCTCGATACATCACTGTGTGTGTGTGTGTGTGTGTGTGTGTGTGTGTGTGTGTGTGTGTGTGTGTGTGTGTGTGTGTGTGTGTGTGTGTGTGTGTGTGTGTGTGTATGCATGCGTGTGTGCGTGCGTGTATGTCTCTGTGTGTGAGTGTGTGTGTGTGTTTGTGTGCATGTGTGTGTGTCTGTCGGTGTGTGTGTGTCTGTGCGTGCGCGCACGTGCTCTGACACGTCAGCGAAGGCAAGGAAACGCCGCTTCGTGGTCGCACACCACTAAACCAAGCTGTCCTCACGACACCCTAATTGCATTAACCCGTTATGGACGAGCGGGGCAGAAAACTAACCTCACGGGTTTCCCGTGCAAAGGAAGGAATCAACGTTGACAGTGAGCTGACCCGCGGCAGTACAAAGGTGAAGGGCCTAGAAGGAGGCGACAGGGGTGAGGTGACAGGGGTGAAGTGACTAAAGTAAGAAGAAAGTGCAGAGGTGACAGACAGACGGCCATCGGACGCCATCTTGACATTGACGGATAGAGATTGCATCCCGCACCTTTAAAGGCAGCTGCTTTCCTTATTAGGTGGGTTCATTTCTCAAAGTTGAACGTTCTGTAAGCCTACATAGCAAACCTAGCGCCTTTTTCGTCAACACTCGTAGCGTTCTGTGACAGCTTTCTTATTTTGTGATTTGAAAGAGGAGGCAGGACTTCTCTTTAAAAAAAAAGAAAATTTGCTATCAGCTCTGTGTTGATCACGAAGACGACGACGAAGAAGATGATGAGGATGAGGATGAGGAGGATGTTGATGATTAATGATGGTGGTGGTGATGGTGGCGACAACAACGACGACGAGGAGGAGGTAGAGTTTCTTCTTCTGCTGCTACGTTCCCAGGCCATAAGGACACAATGGGTACGTACGTGTCCGGTTTTTTCAGTTTTCACTGGTCTCCTTGCTGCATTCAGCCGACACATTCCGATTTTGGAGGAGCTCAAAGGAGAAAACTATATGGAAGATGTTTTTTGAAAAAGGCAGGAGAATGGGCCAAAAGTCAGAAAGATAGTAGATGACACAAAGCAAGGAAAAAGGCAGAGTCAAAGAGACCGATTAGAGGAAGCTACAAGCACATAACTTCCAGAAGGTGGGGGAACTATTTGTACGGAGGAACCCCCCCCCCCCCCCGGTATCCCCACGGGGGGAGGGGGGGGGGGAGGGGGGGGGAGGTAGAGTAAAAGAGTAGAAGAAGAAGAAGAGACACACAGACAGACATATTATTTTCAGACAGGAAAAGCGATTCTTAGATAGCCAGACAGAAAAGTGGATTAGCTCTCTCATCTGCTTTTGCTTTGCTTGCTTCCCGGGGCCTTACTGTAGGGGGAGAGAGAGAGGGGAGGGGGGGGGAGAGAGAGAGAGAGAGAGAGAGGGAGAGAGGGAGGGAGAGAGACAGAGAGAGGGGGAGGTGGGGTTGGGGTCTGCATAACAAGAAGCAGGCGTTACTTGATCCTCTCAATATTTTAAGCTTCCTCCCTGCAAATACACGTTCTCTGTTCCCTGTCTCTCTCTGTCTCTCTCTCTGTATGTCTCTCTCTCTCTGTCTCTCTCTCTCTCTCTCTCTCTCTCTCTTCCGCTCTCTCTCTCTCTCTCTCTCTCTCTCTCGATCTGTCCTTCTCTCTCTTCTGTCTGTCTCTCTCCTGTCTCTCGTCTCTCTGTGTCTCCTCTCTCTCTCTCTCTCTCCTCTCTCTCTGTCTGGGGTCTCTCTGTGACTTTCCTGTGTAACCCTCTGTCTCTTTCTGTCTCTGTCAGTCTCAGCATCCGCCTGCTCTCTCTCTCTCTCTCTCTCATCTCCCTCTCTCTCTCTCTCTCTCTCTCTCTCTCTCTCTCTCTCTCTCTCTCTTCTCTCTCTCTCTCTCTCTCTTCTCTCTCTCTCTCTCTCTGTGTCTCTCTGTGACTTTCTGTGTAACCCTCTGTCTCTTTCTGTCTCTGTCAGTCTCAGCATCCGCCTGCTCTCTCTCTGCTCTCTCTCTCTCATCTCTCTCTCTCTCTCTCTCTCTCTCTCTCTCTCGTCTCTCTCTCCATCTCTCTCTCTCTCTCTCTCTCTCTTCCATCTCTCTCTCATCTCTCTCTGTGTCTCTCTCTGTTGATCTTGCTGTGTAAACTCTGTCTGTCTCTTTCTGTCTCTGTCAGTCCTCAGCATCCGCCTGCTCTCTCTCTCTCTATTCTCTCTCTCTCTCTCTCTGTGTCTCCGTCCTCACCCTCCCCTCTCTCTCTCTCTCTCTCTCTATCTCGTCTCTCTCTCTCTCTCTCCTCGCCCCCCTCTCTACATTGTATACGTTTATCTCTCTCTCCCTCTGTCTCTCTACTCTCTACTCTCTCTCTCCTCTCTCTCATCTCTGCTCTGTCTCTCTCTCTGTCTCTCTCGCTCTCTCTCTCTCTCACCTCTCACCATTCTCTCTGCTCTGAGATATACGCGCGCGCGTGTCTTTTGTTTGTATCTGCCTAATGTATTGTGTTTATGCATGTGTGTGTGTTGAGAGTGCGCGCGCGCGCGAGAGAGAGAGTAGCGAGAGTGAGTGTTGAGTGTGTGTGTGTGTGTGTAGACACTTCAACTTCAAGAGAGCTGAGGCCAGTGTTCAAACATCACCATTAAGAGAGCTCTTGGAGTTTTCTTTCCTGAGATAGTGCCCGAGAGAGAGAGAGAGATGCAAGAGAGAGAGAGAGAGAGGAGAGAGAGAGAGAGACAGAGAGAGAGAGAGAGAGAGAGAGAGAGAGAGGAGAGAGAGCGATAGTTCAAACTTCTAGAGAGAGAGAGAGAGAGAGAGAGGAGTTCAAACTTTCAGAAAGAGAGAGAGAGAGAGAGAGAGAGAGAGAGAGAGAGAGACAGAGAGACAGAGGAGAGGAGACACAGAGAGA
The DNA here is from genome assembly GCA_017654935.2 of Phymorhynchus buccinoides. NCBI lineage: Eukaryota > Metazoa > Mollusca > Gastropoda > Neogastropoda > Raphitomidae > Phymorhynchus > Phymorhynchus buccinoides. The sequence goes on from CM065686.1 coordinate 29,699,684, forward strand.
GAGAGAGAGAGAGAGAGAGAGAGAGAGAGAGAGAGAGAGAGAGAGAGAGAGAGACAGAGACAGAGCACAATCGAACATAATTCTCGCTCCTTTCTTCCTTTTCTTTATCCTCTTAGTTTCTCAAACCGTTATTCTTGGACTTATACGATGGATCCCCCCTCCCCCCAAAAAAAAAAAAATTTAAAAAAAATTGAGTTAGAATTCCCTTGTTCAGTTTGGAGTTACAGTAAACGGAATCGACTTCTGGTAATATGGTTGATGTTTGATTTTTGGTGGGTTTTTTTTTTTATAATGACAATTCCCAGACATAACACCGGTATTCGGATCCAAGACACCTCGGGGCCGTAGGGACCTCCATTGTCACATGGTTGTTTTTTTAAGATTCAAGTTTCAAGACTCTTTAACCAGCCAATGCATCGTAATACAAAGGAAATCGTTTTGGTTTTGCACAAGACACAATCCAACAAACGAAAGCATGCACATGGATGGACAACCAATATAAGAGAAATTTAAAAAAAATGGTAGCCAAATCAGATTACGTATTCATGTATCAGTGTCATTGTTTTGTACCCTTGCGCATGTACAACAAAATAATGCAAGGCTGGATCAATGTGTATGTGTTTCTTGACCACATGTTACAGAGGAAATAAATACCGTATGCGTCTACAATGGTTAAGGTCTGTGTACACGCTTAACACTATTCACAAGACATTTCTATGTCCCCATGGCAACACAGTCAGCCGTAAGTCATATTAAGAGTGGGCTATCACTGTGTTGCCATGGGGAAATAGAAATATCTCGTGAACAAGGGCGTCGCCGAGCGGCAGACATGTCCGTCACCAGCAATGCCACGCACTTGCGACACCCCGTAGAGTGTCACATCCTGACACAAAATTGGAAGGGATTCTGTCTTCTAGTTCACGAGATACAGCTTGAAGAAGAAACATATAGCGCAAAGAAGGAAATTTCGGTTTTCAAGGTCACACTTCAAGGTCAAGGTCAGCATGGTGATAATTTATGCTCGGATGTTTTCTTCTCTAGGGTATACAGTACCACACACAATCTGAAGCGCTTCTGTCAAGTACCAATGTGGAAAATATGGCTTAAAACCCAATGTGTAGACCCTACCACTTTCAAGGCCTACTGATCGCCCGGACCGTGACCTTGACCTTGATCGGTATGCCACCATCAGAACGGGCATAAGCCAAAGTACCTTCATGCCAAATTTGAAGACTCTAACACTAACGGTGTGGGAGTTATGGCCCCTGAAAGATTTTCGGTTTTCAAGGTCGTACGCCAAGGTCAAGGTCACGACGGCAAAATGGTTTGCGCGGATGCCTTCCTCTCATGGTGACACACCAGCACACAAAATTTGACGTGATTCGGTCAACCCGTTCGAAAGATATCCTTGGGACAGACAGAAGGAGAAAAAAATGACCCTCCGATTTTCAGGCTCCAGCGATCTTTTTGACCTTGACCTTGACCTTGATCGGTATGCCATCATCAGAACGGGCATAAGCCAAACCACCTTCATACCAAGTTTCAACATCCTATGTTGATCGGTGCCCGAGATATGGCTAAAAATAGATTTTCGGTTTTCAAGGTCGTACGTCAAGGTCAAGGTCACGACGGCAAAATGGTTTACGCCGATCTCTTTCTGTTAAGGAGGCACACCTTCACACAAAATTTGACGCGATTCGGTCAAGCGGTTCGGGAGATATCCTTGGGACAGACAGAAAAAAACAAAAACAAGGTCGTACGTCAAGGTCAAGGTCACGACGGCAAAATGGTTTGCGCCGATCTCTTCCTATTAAGGAGGCACACATTCACACAAAATTTGACGCGATTCGGTCAAGCGGTTCGGGAGATATCCTTGGGACAGACAGAAAAAAAAAAAGAAAAAAAAAAATACAAACCAGCCCATCGCAATAGTCCGTCTTGGTGACGGACTAAAAAAAAAAAATACAAACCAGCCCATCGCAAAGTCCGTTCACCTTCGGTGACGGACAATAATGTGAACGTAATTTCGCACTCGCACTCACAGACACATACTCGCACACACACACACACACACACACACACACACACTCCCCCTCTGTCTCTGGCCAAACACAATCTCTCCTGCGCACGCATAATTATACTCACGCTCATGCACGCACACATACCCACACTCACACTCACACACACACACACATGTCCAATCGCATCGCATTGGGACAGAATTGTATGCAGTGTAGCGGCCCCTTTCGTAGGAAACGATAGAAGGTATAGAACATGACAATACTACTTTCTCATCGGAGGAACAATTTCCTTTGTTGGAAGTCTACGTTGTATCTGTCTTTTGTTTATCCTTTTCTTTCTGTCTTTATTTCTTTTTAACCCCTTTCACCGACAGCCATTTTTCAGCAAACAGTTTCCATTAATCTTACCTGGGTAGAGAAAACAAAATCTGCTGTATTGGACATTCCTCTGTGATATGCATAAAGCAAAGCCTATCCTTACATAAACAATTAAGAAAATGAGGTCCTTGGATTAACAGACCCTGGTTTTATGCCTTTTGGTGACATTGGTGTTAAATCATTGTGGTGCAGAAATCGACATTGGCGGTGAAAGGGTCAATGAGTGGCTTTTGTTACAACGCCGTAGTATTAATGTGCAGTATAGCAGCGGTGATGTCTTGTGTGTTACAGGGATGCCGTAGTATTAATGTGCAGTATAGCAGCGGTGATGTCTTGTGTGTTACAGGGATGCTGTAGTATTAATGTGCAGTTTAGCAGCGGTGATGTCTTGTGTGTTACAGGGATGCTGTAGTATTAATG
>CM065686.1:29707502-29710002 GCA_017654935.2 Phymorhynchus buccinoides
GCCTCGGTTGCCGTTGCCATCGCCGCGTTAGGGCTCACAGCAAATTTGAAGCGAATCGGTCGAAAAACGGCGGAGTTATAAGGCCCGTTTCGTGTTTCAGACAGATACACACACACACACACAGACACCCCCCCCACACACGGACAGTTGGCTTTTTACTATATGAATGATGATGATGATTTCGACTTTGACCTCGCCCGCGCAGAGAGAGAGAGAGAGAGAGTAGTACTTCTTCTTCTTCTTCGTCTTCTAAGTTCTTGTTCTTGGGTCGTTCAGGCATGTTTCTGTCAATTACGAACGTAGATGCATCATGCTGCTGTTATGCGCCTAAGTAAGAATAATTAGGCCCAGCATGTCTGACTTCGGGTAAAGGAAATCTTTTTGAAAGTATTTCTTGAAAAAAGGCAGGAGAATTTCTGTCAATTACGAACGTAGATGCATCATGCTGCTGTTATGCACCTAAGTAAGAATAATTAGGCCCAGCATGTCTGACTTTGGCTAGAGGAAATCTTTTTGAAAGTATTTCTTGGTTTTGTTGTGTCTCTTGTAAATAACATAACGTCATTTTACACCTGTTGTGTGCTTGTTTGTTTGTTGTATAAACACAACACGTTATGCACAAAAGTCTTATCATTGTGATGTTATGTCATAATTGCAATCAATTGCTTGATTCGGTTTTGTTTATCAGTTTTATAAACGAAGGTGTTGTTCATTTCCTGTACCTCTATATTGCGTGTGAAATTAGCAATGGTCGTTTTGTATGCCCCAATAACGGGTTAATAAAATAAATAATTATTTTAGTTCTAGTCTGGAAGAGGGAGAGGGAGGAGAGAGAGAGAGAGAGTTGAATTGAATGGATTTTATTTATAGAGGGTAATAGAATAAGCAAATATTAATATAATGCTTGTTTACATCCAGCGAAAAAAGCATGCAAAACAGTCATACATAGTAACATAATAAAATCGAACCTAATCGTATGTATGTCTCTCTCTCTCTCTCTCTCCTCGTCTCTCTCTCTCTCTCTCTCTCTCTCTCTCTCTCTCTCGTCTCTTTCCTCTCCTCTCGCTCTCTCTCTCTCTCTTCTCTCTCTCTCTCTCTCTCTCCCTCTCTCTCTTCTCTCTCACACACTCTCTCTCTCTCTCCCTCTCGCTCTCTCTCTCCTCTCTCTCTCTCTCTCTTCTCTCACCCTCACCTGTACTCTGTAATCCTCTATAAACGCCAATCTCTCTCTCGCCAACTAGGGCCAAGTCTCCAAGTCCTCCCTCAACGCGACTCCAAGTCCTCTTTTCCGTACTCTTCTCGTATAAGGGTCTTCTCTCGAAGCTCAGCCTCTCTCTCTCTCTCTTTTAGCCTTCTCACCAAGAAGAAGGCGGCTGCACACACTGGGGGGTCTACTCGTGGCTCTCCGAAGGACTTTCCAGGGGTTTACTCCGCTCACTCTGACACATACACACACACGCACACACACGTGCACGCGCGCACAAACACTGCCACGAACACATTTCACAACACATCCACTATGTAGTCTAAACAGCACATCTGTATTATAACGGGCGAGCAGCAACGCGAGGCCAAGTTATAGTAGTAAGGGTAAAGAAGCAGTGAAAGATCTTTCCTTTGACCTTCTTTGAGCCAGTCTCAAACACACGAAAGTGAAACTTTCGGTTTTACATTTCCAAGAAGAAGGCAGCATTTCACCTTCCAAGAAAATGGATCACAAACGTGTAAGGTCTTTCATTTCAGGGGGGGGGGGGGGGGGGTCACTTTGACTATCTCGCGCACACACAGAGAGAGAGAGAGAGAGAGACGAGAGAGAGAGAGAGAGAGAGTTAGACTAACTCTTCTTCTTCTTCTAGTATCCTCTAGGGTGGAATGGGGAGTTCTTCTTCTTCTTCTTCTTCTTCGTCTTCTAAGTTCTTGTTCTTCGGTCCGTTCAGGCATGTTTCTGTCAATTACGAACGTAGATACATCATGCTGCTGTTATGCGCCTAAGTAAGAATAATTAGACCCAGCATGTCTGACTTCGGGTAGAGGAAATCTTTTTGAAAGTATTTCTTGAAAAAACGGCAGGAGAATTTCTGTCAATTACGAACGTAGATGCATCATGCTGCTGTTATGCACCTAAGTAAGAATAATTAGGCCCAGCATGTCTGACTTCGGGTAGAGGAAATCTTTTTGAAAGTATTTCTTGAAAAAAGGCAGGAGAATGGACCGGAACAGGCAGAACGATAGTAGATGCATCATGCAAATGGAAAGCCAGGAGAGAGGCAGAATCTAAAGAGAGAAAGATTAGAGGAAGGGGAGTCTAACTTCGGCTAGAGGAAATCTTTTTTGAAAGTAAGGTGGGGGAAAAACGGAACGGAGAACCCCCCTCCCAGGAAATTTAATCTTAATTCTAAACGATAGGGAGGGAGGACAGGGGGGGGGGAGGGGGAGGGGGGGGGCCAGGGGGAAAGCTTGGCAGAACTCCCACCAGAGACTTCCAGAAGGTGGGGGAAGA
>CM065686.1:29722502-29732502 GCA_017654935.2 Phymorhynchus buccinoides
TATGCCATGTGAAGGATGGATATCTGCTGCCTGCTGAAAGTGCCTCTGGGTTTCCTCGTGTGTATCAGCTGAGAAGGTAACCAACGTAACGAGACGCCCCAGGTGATCTCCCAGTGTGTACGCTGCGTTTTATTAGCGCGTGGCGAGCTTCTTTCGGTTTTGAATGGCGCCTATCATTCATTCCGAACTGTGAGAAATGACTACTACCAGTCTCAGCTCTACCATCTAATCGCTAGCTCGAGTGACGCACTAACCCAGCTCTGTTTCTCTCTTAGTCTCTCTGTGCTGTCTTTAAATCAATCAGCCAGCCACCGTAACCGTCCCAGAAAGGAATAGTTCCGTGTCAGGCAGTTCCAGAATTAAGATTGGTGCGCAGAACAGGCAGGGTCGTTGTTGTCCCAGCGGTGCTAAATTTTCTTTTTGGTTTGGCAGCTAGCACAAGGAAGGAGGGAAGGAAAGAAAGAGAGAGTGAGTTGTTAGTTGGTTCCAGACTCTGGCATCAGTGTCCATGAGAAACAGGTGACGGTGGTTGGCCCTGACCATAAAGCATGTCACTGCCTGCCACTACGGCATAAGCCGTCTTCTGGAACCAGACTAAATGAAAGACTGGCGTTCTTTCTCTTTGCGTTTCAGAGTACGTTTGCGTGAGAGTGTGCGTCCGGGTATGCTGGATAAACATCAGAGCACTTTCATTGTTAATTAAGTCGACGATGATGCAAGTATGTTCAGTAAACATTTAGGACTAATTTACTGCTTCGTTGTTTTTGAAGTGGAAGCTTGCTTCCCGCTTTGATTGTGTCTATGCAAGTTATACGTGATTTCCTTTCAAGAAGCGTTGGTTTGGATGGTTACGTTTGAAAGGTAAATCCAGATGAAGTTCTGAAGCCATCTGATCAGTGTGTCTGTGTTTTATTTTTCAGATCCATTTTCTTGAAATGAACACATATAACACAAGATAATGAAAGTCAAACCGTAATGACTCACATTATGTGTGCGAGAAGAATCACAAACAGAATATTATGATTTTTGTTCATCTATGCAACGTAAATGAAACGAGGAACAAGGCAAGGGTGATTTCAAATCTATGCATTGATTATAAGCAAAACTCTTTTTAGAAAGTCTATAATAAAACACACTATGCAATATAAATTAAACGCGTAATAATATTTTCAGCGTGTGTTACTGTCAATGTTGTGCACCGAACACGAGGCAGCAGCGAATACGTCCAGTCACCAGGAAACAGGACACAGCAGTGAGAGCAACAAACAGAATGTAACGGAGCACGTGCAATTCGGAGACAGCATCACAGAAGGACAGTGCTTGGTCTAGTTTGTTGCTGCTGGCTGTCTCTGCTTGAGATCTTCTCTCAGGATAGTAGGATCGCTGTAAATAGTAGCCAGCCACACCACGGCAAGCTAGCATCATCGATTGTGTTTGGAAACAGCGCCAGCCTTCACACCGCACGCACGATATACACACACGCACGCACGCACATTGACAGCCACCCAACACCTCTAAACCAACCCAAGTTCAAGACTGTTCTTGTGTCCTCCTGCTCACCCACCCCTACCCCTTCCACCCCCACTCCTCGCTTCCTTGACGGGCCACTCGAGTGGTCAGCGGCACCTTTCAATTCTTTGGCACTCTTTGGAGTACGGGGATCGTTAGCTGTTGGGTCCGGTGACGACAGGTCCCCCCAGGAAGGAAAAGTAATAGAGGTGTAGCGCATTATTTCTTCTGCTGAGCACTAAGTTTGCTTGTTTTTACGAGTTACGTAGTTGGTTGCTGCAGTGAAAAGGCTTCGTGCTAGGTGACTGACCTGTCGCGATGGGGTGGGCGTGAGTACCTAGCTGTGGGCAGGTAGGGGTGTTCATGACGAGGAAGCGGGTGAGGCAGACAACCAAACGTGTGGTCATTGAAACTAAACGCTAGAATTGTTGCAGCGTTTGCACCTACGGTGCTAGCAGAAACGACAATCGTGTGAATCTGCATCTTCACTACCTTCAAATGTGGCAGAAGTTGTCCGCTGCCATCAGCAGGAGGACACAAGATCAGTGCCAGAGCATCCCGTGCCAGAATGTCGCGACAGCAAATCTATCGTTTTGTGTGTGTGTCAGGTGACAGGTGGATCCAGCGAAATTAAAGCCACCAACCGTGTGTGTGTGTGCATGTGCGTGTCTACTCTGTGGACTCTCTTCTACGGTTTGGCGTGTATTGCGTATCATAATCTTCCTGCTTCTGCCGACAGTGTCACCTGCAGAGGGGATTTAATTGTTGTAGTATCACTTAGATTTTCGAAGTGTTTAGAACACACGTGTGGTAAACTTCAAAAACAAGCAAGATTCGTGATCGTCCTAAAGTGACATTTAAAAACAAAACATAGGCCTACTAAACGTATAATTCACGGGGTTTCCGCAGCCGTTTTCGATCAAAGACTCTTTGATATATTTGTTTCAGGTTTGAGAAGGAGCGGGGCCATGTTTCAATAAAAACCAGCCAGAGGATTCCTTTTTGTTTTTCTTGTTATTAAAGAGGACCTCCATAAAACTATGTTCACTTTATGCAGTCACGGTCTACTGCTGAGGGGGTTCGCTGTGTGAGGTCACTCACGTTTTTCTCCTGACCCTTTCATCTTGAGCACTTCAAGGAACCCCCCTCAAGCCAACAAGCGAGGGTTTTTTCTTCTTTTTTGTGTGTCTTTATTTGTGTTCCTCTCCTAAATGACGCGCTCGGTCGCTTTTCACGCTGTTAGCAGTCACGGTCAAGTGAGTTTTTGACCTCTCGTGATGATAGAGCGTGGGTCGTGTTCTGTGTGACATCTTTTTGTCTTTGTGGACATCTGGACATCGATCCGATTGCTATCACCTTGTCTTTCGCTTGGACGCCTGGGAGAAAGACAAATGTGATCGCCAGGAAGTGATTTTGTTTTCCTCGGCCCAAAATCCTTGTGGATTTTGTCTATTAAACGATGTAATTTATAAAAATAAAAATAAAAAGGGGGGAAAAGTGTTATGTTTCTGGCTGGAAACTAAAGTGAATCTGACTCAGCAATTATTTTTCATCATCATGAGTTAGTCTTTTAAAACCTTTTTCTTTTTTTACAATAAATGGTGTTTTTCATTGTATCAGTTCTTAACTGTTATTCAACCAACCGCTCTTCATCATGCTTCTAATTAAAAGACACAATCAGATCATGCGAACAAAGAAGCAATATACATACATGTGTGCCTAAATCGTATTACTGGCTCCAGCTTTACAGCATCTTGTGAATAATGTGATGGATTTTGCCACGTATTAGCAGGACGTCCTTTTGGATGATCTCTTCTTAGAAGTGTCACTTTCATATTCAGGACATCTTTGGCGAGTGTTGGCATTTTTCGGGACGTTTTAAAAACCTTTGAGGAGTGCCGGAAACCTTCGGGAGCTTTCGTGGAGTGTCGGAGAACCTTCGGGATTCTTCGGGGGAGTGTTGGGGATCCATCGGGAGTCTTCGGGGAGTGTCGGGGAACCTTCGGGAGACTTCGTGTTGCCGCTTTACACTGTATCCAGCTAGCACCCTGGACGCCGTATGTCGCGGCGATGCCCGGGCCCTCCCGTGCCCTCCGGGAATGGCCGGTGCCCTGGTGCCCCTCGGGGGGCCTGGGCCTGGGGGCATGATGGGGGCGCCTCCCCCCGGGGCTCGGGGGATAGGGGCAGGGGCAGGGGGCCCCGGGGGACCGGCGGGGGGGCCCATGTCCGCCATGTGGAGCATACTGCACGCCTACCAGTATGCCAACTTTCACGCCCTTCCCCTTCCCTCCCCACATGGCCAAGGCAGATGAGAGAGAGAGAGAGAGAGAGAGAGAGAGAGAGAGAGAGAGAAGAGAGAGAGAGAGAGAGAGATAGAGAGAGTAGAGAGATTTACAGTAAAGTTGGCAAAATTTCCGTGAATTTGGATTTTGTTATATTTGAAGGAGAGTCGAGAACTGAAAAAGATTTTTTTTTTTAAAGGGGGGGGGGGGAGGGGGGAGTTGTGTGTAAAGTTATGAAAGAGAGGAAGAGAGAGAGAGAGAGAGAGAGAGAGAGAGAGAGAGAGAGAGAGAGAGAGAGAGAGAGAGAGAGAGAGCAAAGCACAGGGACAGACAAGGCAGACATGTAGTCAAAGACAGACAAAGACACTCAGAAACAGACAGACAAACTGGGAGCTTGAAACTCCTTCCCATCACCATACAGCACTATATAGCACTGATGCGTGAATACAAACTTCTTAAAAAGCTGTTGAAACAACTCCAGCATCACCATCAGCACCAGCATCATCATCAGCCCGTTATGTTATCAATTAAAGGGGTGCACACAAGGAAACCCCCAAAAGCCAAAAGAACTGTTTGCGCTGCCTGTATGTGCTAGCAGAGATCATTAGCGCTGTTCACGGGTTTAGCCTGCTTGCATTGTGTTGCCCTCATTGCCTCTGGGGAGCAGGAACGTTGATCCCGCTCCGAAGGTGCCAAAGCATCTCACAATGTCTCTCTCTCTCTTGGTTGTGTGTGTGGTGGGTGTTGGTGGTGTTTATTGTCTGGTGTGTGTGTGTGTGTGTGTGTGTGTGTGTGTATGTGTGTGTGGTGGTGTGTGCCTGTCTCTCCTGTCCTCTGTCTCTTTCTCTCTCTTCTCTCTTCGTCTCTCTCTCTCTCTCCCCCTCTCCCACTCTCTCCCTCTCTCTCTTTCTCTCTCCTCTCCTCTCTTTTCTCTCCTTCCCTCCCCATCTCCCTCGTCTCTCTCTCTCTCTCGTCTTGATATGTGTGTGTGTGTCTGTGTGTGTGTGTGGTTGTGTTTGTGTGTGTCTGTCTCTCTGTCTCTGTCTCCTCTCGCTCTCTCTCTGTCTGTCTCTGTCTCTGTCTCTGTCTCTGTCTCTTCTCTCTCTCTCTCTCTCTCTCTCCTCTCTCTCTCTCTCTCTCTCTCACGCACACGCACACCACACACACACACACACCACACACACACGTGCTCTCTGCCTCTTTGTCTTCTCTCTCTGTCTCTCTCTATCTCTGTCTCTATCTCTCTGTCTCTCTCTCTGTCTCTGTTTGTTGTCTATCTGTCTCCCACCCTCTATCCCCTCCCCCTCCTCTCTCTCTCTGATTTCCGGTATCTCTCCATCTCTTTCCACCCCTTTCCCTCTCTCTCCTCTCTATCCAGGGTTCTCTCTGTCCTGTCTTCCTCTGTCTCTCTGTGACTCACTCTTTGTCTCTGTCTGTGTCTCCCTTTCTTCTCCTTCTCTCTGATGATTCTGCCCCCCATCTCTCTCTGATTCTCTGCCTCCCCCTCTCTGCTCCTCTAATCTTTCTCTCTCTCTCTCTCTCCATCTCGTCTCTCTCTCTCTCTCTCTCTCTCTCTCTCTCTCTCTCTCTCTCTCTCTCTCTCTCGTCCGTCATCTCTTCTCTCTCTCAATCTCTCCTCTCTCTCTCTCTCTCTCTCTCCATTTGTTCCAATCGTCAGCAGCTCTCAAGATGTGTGGAGCACATGTGGGTACCATGCATTGTCTTGTCTGTGTTCATCTTTAGCCATTCTTTCTTTCTCTTCTTATCGTCTTCTCTTCGCTTCCCCCCCCCCCCCGCCCCCCCCCCCCCCCCCCCCCCCCCCCCCCCCCGCCCCCACCCCACCCGCCCCACCCCCCCCGTGTTTATCTGTATTTGTGCTTTCAGTTTGACTGTATGTCTGTGTCTGTCTGTCCTTCTCTCTCATCTTCTAGTACTTTCTCTCCTTCTCTCGTGTCGGGGTCGGTCTATCTGCCTGTCTGTCTCTGTGTCTCTCTCTCTCTTTCTCTCTCCCTCTCTTTATCTGTCTTGCTCACTCCCACATCCACACACTTCCACACATACAAGCACACTCACACACAAATTCGCAAGAGCGCGCACGCACGCGCGCACACGCACGCACACACACGCGCGCGCGAATAAAGGACAACATGGTGTTTTGCGACATGAAAACCTCAAAACCGGTTCGTTTTTCTTTTGATGTTGCCATCTGAGTTCCATGCAGTTTCTAGAAAAAAAAGTCGAGTTTATTATTTTTGGGGTATATCTATGTTCCCCTTGCCAAGCTCCATAATGATTCTTTCTTTGTCTCTGTGCATATATGTCTCTGTTTCTCTCTCTATATATATAATTATATATCTGTCTTTGTATATTATAGCAGTAAAAATAAAGAAAAAACACCAAATGTCAATAACTGTTAAAAATTGATTAAAAATGCAAATATTTCGACACTAGATGTCTCGTCCTCGGTGCAAAGCCTCCAACAAATATATTTTAATCAGTTTTTGCTTCTGTATTGTTATAGTTATGGTATTTATTTTGTATGTCTTGCCAGATTGTCTTCATTGAAGACAATACATACATTTGATTGATTGATTGATTGATTGATTGAGATGCAATGCATCTGACGCTTGATTTGATTTTGTCATATAAATATATAGTCTGGAACAAACAAATTTACACACAAAGTGGGACAGGAGAGGAGAGAGAGAGAGAGAGAGAGAGAGAGAGAGAGAGAGAGAGAGAGAGAGAGAGAGAGAGAGAGGGAGGGAGAGAGAGAGAGGAGGGAGGGAGAGAGAGAGAGAGAGAGAGGTTAGGGAGGGAGGGAGGGAGGGAGAGAGAGAGAGAGAGAGAAGAGAGAGAGAAGAGAGAGAGGGGGGGGGTGGGTGGAAGTGGGGGGAAGATAGTTGGATAAAATAATGTACTTCTTATAAAAATAAGAAAAGTATATAAAAAATAAATAAAAAACATCAGCAAGCTAAGTCAAGCCAGAATCGGGCTTATCAGAACATTCTTTTACAACCACCTTTTTTGTGTGTTTTTGGGTGTTTTGGGGGGTGTTTTTTGCAAGAGTGAAGGAAAAAAGATAAAGGATAGAAAGCAAAAAGAGAGAGAAAGATGGAAGACAAGATTTAAGTGCTATTGCCCAGTAAATTGGCTCCTTCCTCCCTTGTTATTCCTTGGCTTCCTTTCCATTTTCAATCTTTTCCTTCTCCTCTGTGGGAGATAACCGGGGGGTGGAGGGTGGGGGGTGTCTTTCGTCTCTCGTATCAAAATAGCTCCCCCCCCACTCTTCTGGAAGTTCTGTGCTTGTATCTTCCTCTAGCAACTATCACTCTCTTTTGACTCTACTTTTCCCCTTGGCTTCCTGTCATCTGTGATCTTTCTGCCTTACTGGGCCATTTCTCTCTGCTTTTAAACTAAGACCAAATCTTCCTCTCTCAGGATTTTCTTCTCCTTTGGGCTCCTCTGAAAAAGGAGGAATGTGTCGAGCTGTTACGCAGCGGGATGAGACCGTGAAACTGAAAGACTCGGACACATTGTACCTTAACCGATTAAGGATTCTCGCCATATCTCCGAGGGTGACGCGGAAGAAGGAGAAGAAGAAGAAGAGAGAAAAAATCTATTCTCTTTGTTTCTCTCTTTGGTCTTTAGACTCTAGGTCATTTTTCAGAGGGGAGTCCCTTTTTGCCCTCATCTCTCTCTCCAAGCAATTTCCTCTCTGTTGTATTTTTTTTCCCTTTCCGTTAAAACCTGCTTATCGCTCGTAGAGCAAGTTCTGTTTTCTGTCGTCTCTCTCATAATAGTTTGTTTTACACGTTTTATATTTATAACAAGCGGATACAATTATACATTACAGTATCAGTTAATCAAGCAGTAGAATGCAAGACACATATTAGCGTAGGGAAGACATGATTCTCTTAGTTTGTTTTTTGTCTGTGTGTGAGTTTTCGGGGCCGTGGTTGTGGGGGGGGAGGGGGGGGCTAGATCTGTGACTCTGGGGGAGAGAGGCGGGGGGAGTGGGGTGGGGGGTATGATTGGTTTCCTCTCTGTTGAGTTTTGCTCGGGGAGTGGGGTTTATCGTCTTACTGCTATTTGGGGGATCTTTACTCGTTCCCTCTGTCCCTTTGTTTGTTTTCGTTTTGTTTTGTTATCGTATTTTATTTCACGTTCCCTTCAATTGCTACATTCTTTTTCTCTTCCTCCAAAGAAACAAAAAAGGGTTCTAACATCTTTGTGTGTGGGGGTGGGTTTTTTTTTTTTTTTCTTTCTTTAGGAGAGGACTGTATGAGAAAAAAGTTATCTGATCTCTATTTGGATTTCTAGGAAGATCTGCTAAATGAGGTGGGTTTTTTCCAAAGTCAGGTTCAGAGTTCTCTGAGAGAGAGGGGAGAGAGAGATCGATGAGATTGTGGGGGAGAGAGGGAGAGAGTGGGTGAGAGGGAGATTGATGACGAGGGGGGAGGGAAGAGTCGAGCAGAGAGAGGGAGAGAGGAGAGAGAGGAGAGAGGAGAGAGAGGAGACTCAACAGAGTCTCAGTGTGAGGGAAGAGAGGAGATCTGGGAGGGGGGGAGAGGAGGAGGGGAGGGGACTCTGGGAGAGAGAGGGACCTGAGACTCTCGGCGTAGTCTCTTCTCCTCGTCCTCTCTCTCTCTCTCTCTGTCTCTCTCTCTCTCGAGATTTCTCCTTCTCCCCTCTCTCTCTACCTCCCTCTCTCTCTGTCTCGAAGCTCTCTGCTCTTCTCTCGATCTCGTCTATTCTCTCTCATCTCTCTCTCTCTCCTCTTCTCTCTCACTCTCTCCCCACTCTCTCTCTCTGCTCTCCCCTCTCTCTCTCTCACTCTCTCTCTCTCCTCCCCCACTCTCTCTCTCTCTCCTCTCTCTCTCCTTCTCTATAACTCTCTGTAACATTCCCTCTCTCTTCTCCCTCTCTCTTCTCCCTCTCTCTTCTCCCTCTCTCTCCCTCTCCCTTCTCCTCTCTCTCTGTGTCTCTCTTCTCCTCTCTCTGCTCGTCTCTCTCGTCTGACTCTCTCTCTCTCATCTCTCTCTCTCCCTCTGACTCTCTCTCTCTTGTCCTCCTCTCTCTCTCTCTCTTTTCTTCTCTCTCACTCTCTCTCTCTCTCTCTCTCTCACTCTCTTCCTCCACTCTCTCTCCTCAGCTCTCTCCATTTCTTTCTCTCTCTCTCTCTCTTCTCTGCCTCTTCTCTCTCTCTCTTCTTCTCATCCCTCTCTCCTCTCCTCTCTCTGTCTCTTCATCTCTCTCCCTCCTCTCTCTCTCTCTCTCTCTCCTCTTTCTCTCTCTCTCTGCTCTCCGCCCTCTCTCTCTCTCTCCTTCTCTCTCTCTCTCTCTCTCTAGCTCTCTCTTTCTTCTCTCTCTCCATCTCTCCCCTCTTCTCTCTCTCTCTCTCTTTTTCTCTCTCTCTCTCTCTCTCTCTCTCTCTCTCTCTCCTCCTCTCTCTCTCGTCCCTCTTTCTCCTCCCTCTCTCCTCTTCTCCTCCTCTCTCCTCTCTCTCTGTCTCTCTCCTCTCTCTCTCTATCTCTTCTTCTTGTCTCTTCTCTCATTCGTCTCTCTGTCTCTCCCTCCCCCTCTCTCTCCTCCTTCCCTCTCTCTATCTCTCTTCTCTCTCTCTTCACCTCCCTCTCATCTGTCTTTCTCCCCTCTTCGACCTTCTTCTCGTTCTTCTCTCCTCTCTCTCTCTTCTCTTCTTCAGAGAAAAGCTCCTCTCTCCTCTCTCTCTCTCTGATCTCTTCTCATCTTCTCTCTCCCTTTCTCTCTCTCTCTTTCTCTCTCATCCCCCTCTCTCTTCTCTCTCTCTCTCTCTCTAGTCTCTTACTCCCTCCCTCTTCTCCTCTCTGTCTCTCTCTCTCTCTCTCTCTTCACGTCTTCCTTTCTTACTCTCTCTCTCTCTCTTCCTTCTCTTTCTCTCTCTCTCTGTCTCTTCTCTGTCTCCTCTCATCTCTCTTTCTCTTCTCTCTCTCCTGCCTCGTCCCTCCTCATCTCTCGCCTCTTTCTTCTGTCTCTCTCTCTCTCTGATTCTGGATCTTCAAAGTTGTGTGTATATTCTGTCGCATCTCCTCCTCTGTCGATTCCTGGGTCTATTCTTTGGAAGTCCATGTCGCATCTGTCTGTGCTTGCTCCTCTCTCCTCTCATGGCTCTCTCCTCTCTCTCTCGTCTCTCAGTTCTCTCCTGCTTCTCTTCGCTCTCGTCCCAT
>CM065686.1:29738318-29745818 GCA_017654935.2 Phymorhynchus buccinoides
CCCTGTGGGGATACCGGGGGGGGTGGGGGTGTATTTCGTACAAAAATAGTCCCCCCGGCCTTCTGGCGTTCAGGTGCTTGTAACTTCCACGTAATCTGAAATCGCCACTCTGCTTTCGACTCTAAACCTTTAGTTCCCTTTGCTTCCTGTCATCTGTTATCTTTCTGCCCTTCACTGGGCCATTTCTCCTGCCTTTTTAAAACTAAACCCAATTCCCGGAATTTTCTCCTTTGAGCTCCTCTGACAGACGGAATGTGTTGGCTGTTGCGGATCGGGGGTATATCGCCTTGTCAAAAGCGTAAAATCGGACACATCTGTACCTTACACGGATTATGCGCCATATGGCCTGGGGAACAGCGGAAGAAGAAGAGAACATGCAGAAGAAGAAAAATCTATTCCTTTGTTTCTCTGGTTGTCTTATCATTTTTCTTGTCTTTTTCCCCCAGCGGAGGGATTTCCTCTTTGTTTTTTTTCCTTTTTTTCCCTTTTCCGTTAAAACCAGCTATCGCTCGTAAAGCAAGTTCTGTTTTCTGTCCCTCTCATAATTAGTTTGTTTTACACGGTTTATATTTATAACAAAATTCCAATTATACATTAACAGTATCCAGTTCATCAAGCAGTAGAATCAACACATATTAGCGTAATATAAACATAATTATTAGTTTGTTTGTGTGTGTTGTGTTTTGGTGTCCTGGTGGTGGGGTGGGGGGGGGGGTATGATTGGTTAACTTGGTGTGTGGGTTTTTTGGGGAGGGGGGTATTTTGGTGTTATGCTTATTGTGGTTTATCTTTACTGATTCCACGTCTTCCTCTTTGTTTTGTGTTTTCGTTTTGTTTTTGTTCTCGTATTTTTATTTCACGTTCCCTGATAGTCAATTGATACAATTCTTTTTCTCTTTCCTCCAAAGAAACAAAAAAGGGTTTCTAACATCTTTGTGTGTGGGGGTGGGTTTTTTTTTTATATGAATGTATGAGAAAAAATTATTCTTATTTGATTTTTTAAATCTAGTAAATGTGTGGGTTTTTTTCCAATCATGTTCAAAGTTATATGCTTGAATTTTAATCTCCTCTCCTCTCTCTCTCTCTCCCATCCTCATCATCAGAGGATCTCTCGTTTCATCCTCTCGTCCTCGCCCAGTCCTCATCTCTCAATCTCTCGTCTCAGTCTTCTCAATCTCTTCACTCCTCTCCCCGTCTCTCGGTCCTCTCTCTCTCTCTCTCACCACACACACATATTCTCTGCTCTCTCTCTCTCCTCTCTCCTCTTCTCTCTCTCGCACACACACACACACAACCATTCTCTCTCTCTCTCTCCTCTCTCTCCTCTCTCACACACGACCACACAATTCCTCGTCTCTCTCTCTCTCTCTCTCGTCTCTCTCTCTCTCTCACACACACACACTACACACATTCTCTCTCTCTCTCTCCTCTCTCTCTCTCTCTCTCCGTCTCGTCTCTCTCTCGACGTCCTCTCTCTTCCCCCTCTCTCGTCTCTCCCTCTCTCCTCTCTCTCTCCGCAATCATCTTCGCAAATGCATTCATGATCCATTTCCTTGTTTCCTGCCAAAACTAACAGAAATCTAGAGATAGATTACGAACCGTGCTGAGTCTCTGTATTTCTTTGCTACCCATCTTTGCTTTCACACACCCCTATCCCACACCCCTTCCACCCTCCGTTCTCGGCCCCACCCCCCCTCTCTCTATTCCAATCTTGTTGTTCTTTCCTTCTCTTCATTTTTCTTTCTTTCTTTCTTTCTTGTTCCCTCTCTCTTTATACTCTTCTTTTCATTTTGGGGAGGTTTGTTGTGTGCATGCATGCATGGGGTGCAGAAGGGGCAGTGAGTTATGAGCGTAAGGGAAAGCATTGTTTATAGAGTCGAGAGAGAGAGAGAGAGAAGAGAGATAGAGAGAGAGAGAGAGAGAGTAGAGGGGGGGGGGGTCAGAAGAGCGACGCGCTTCTTCATGACAGAAAGAGAGAGAGAGAGAGGAGAGAGAGAGACTGAGAGAGGAGAGAGAGAGAGAGAGAGCAGAGAGAAGAGAGAGAAAGAGAGATCAGCAGACACAGACAGACATAGAGACGACAGAGACAGAAGGGCAGGGGGGTCGCACAGAGAGAGAGAGAGGTGAGAGAGAGGAGAGTAGAGAGAGAAGAGAGGAGAGAGAGAGGAGAGAGAGAGAGAGAAAGACAAGCAGCAGACAGACAGATATACAGAGAGAAAGACAGAGACAGATAGGGCGGGGCGGTTGCACAAGCGAGAGAGCCGAGAGCACGAGATTATGCACAGAAAAGAGAAAGAGATAGCAGACAAGAGAGCAGAAGGCGAGAGAGAGAGTGAGAGCAAAGAGAGAAGACAGATGAGAGACAAACTGAGGGAAAGAGAACAGAGACGCAGAGACCTAGAGAGAACACAGCACATGAAGAACACAGATGTGAGAGAGACGCGACAGAGGAGACGAGAGGAGGGAGTAGGAGAGGCTGGAGAGAGAGAGCAGTTTTTCATTCACTTTCTTCAAGCTAGCGACAGATCTCATTGCAGATAGGCCCGCAAACATGCCATGCGATACCCCCGTGTGTCGGGAAACGGATGATAGGATGAGGGTGGGTTGGGTTGTAGGAATAACAATGGGGGCGAAGGTAGTCAGGGGGTTGGGGTGAGGGGGTAGAGTAGTGGGGTGGGTTGGGGGTTAGCGGAGATGGGAGTTATGGATGGATTAAAGTGCATGTGTGTATATTGTCTATGTGCAGCCATCCCCCTTCTCGTGTGTCGATTTGCCTGGGTGTATTGTTTGGAGTCCATGTCTCATTCATTGTCGCTGCGTGTCGTGCGTGTGTGTGCGTGTGTATATGCGTGCGTGCGTGCGTGCGCGCGTGTGTGTGTGTGTGTGCTGTGTGTGTGTGTGGTGTGTGTGTGTGTGTTCTCTGTGTGTGTGGCGCGTAGTGGCGTGTGTGTGTCTTGTCGTCCTGCCTCTACATTCGTTTCTGTGTTCTCTACTTTGCTGTTTGTGCTCGCAATCGCTCCGCTACCTTTCTACTCTCTCTCTCCTCGTTCTCCCGTCTCCTCTGCTCTCCGTCTCTGCTCTCTCTGATCCTCTCAATGTGCTCTCTATCCTCATCAAGCATCGGTCATCTTCAAATATAAACTCATCTCGACTCACTCTCATGTCTCTGTCTCTGTCTCTCTCTCGCCTCTCTCTCTCTCTCTCTCTCATCTGTCCCTCTCTTGATCCTCTCGCATCGCCTCTCGCATCATCATCTCTCTCTCTCTCTCTCTCTCTGTCTCTCTCTTCTCCTGTCTCTCTCAAGAAAAAGAGGTCTACGAACTCTCTCTCTCTTCTCTCCATCTCTCTCATATCGCTCTCCTCTCTTCTCTGCTCCCATCTCTCTCTCTCTCTCTCTCTCTCCTCTCTCTCATCTACGGTCACTCATCTCTCGTCTCGGTGTCTTTTATGTTCTCTTCTCGTCTCCAATCGTCTCGCTCATCTCCTCTACTCTCTCTCTCTCTTATCTTCTTCTCTCTCATTCTCTCTCTCCCTTCTCTCTCTCTCGGTCTCTGTTCTCTCTCTCTCTCTCTCTCTGTCTCTCGCTTCCCCTCTCTCTCTCGGCTCTCACTCTCTCTCTCTCTCTCAATTCGCTCTCCCATCACTCACCTCATCTTCCCTCTCTCTCTCTTCTGCACTCTCTTGGCTCTCTCATTCTCTCTCTCCCTCTCTCTCTGTCTCTTCTCTCTCTCTCTCTCTTTCCTCTGTATCTGTCTGTCCGTCTCTCTCTCTCTATATCTCTCTTTCTTTCACTCTCTCATCTCTTCTACTTCTCTCTCTCTCTCTACTATCTCTCACAATCCATCATCTACTCTCTCTCTCCTTTCTTTCTCTTCTCTCTCCTCGTTTCTGATCTCTCGTCCTCTCATCTCTCTTTCTGTCCGCTTCGGCTCTTTCTCTCTCTCTCTCAAACTCTCTCATCTCTCTCTCCATCTCACTCTCTTGTCTACTCTCTCTGTCTCTGTCTCTGTTTATCTCTGTCTCTCTCTCATCTACTCTCCTCTCTCTACATCTCTCTTCTCTCAAATAATCGAACTCTCTCTCATCTCTCTCTTCTTCTTTTTTCTCTGATCTCTCTCTCTCTCGCTCCTCACCACTTCTCTCTCCCTCTCTCTCTCTCTCTCTTCACTCTCTCTCGTCCTCTCGACTCATCTCTCTCTCATAATCCCTCTATCTCACTCTCTCTCTCTCTCTCTCCCCTTCTCGTCTCCTCTCTCTCTCTCTCTCTGTCTCATCTTCAATAAAAGCCATCATCTCTCCTTCCACTCTCTCATACATCCGCTTCTCTCATCTCTCTTCTCTCTCTCTCTCTCTCATCTCTCTCTCTGTCTGTGTCTGCTCACTCTCTCTTTCTTTCTGCTCTCTCTCTCCCCTCTCTCGTCCCTCTCTCTCTCGCTCATGCGGCTCTTCTTCACTCCTCCTCTCTCTCTCTCTTCTCTCTCGTCAATACTCTCTCTCTCTCTCGCTCTCTCTCTCGCTCTCTCCTCTCTCTCTCTCACTCTCTACTCTCGTCACTCTCGATGTCTCTCTGTCTCTTTCATCCACTCGTGTCTCTCTCATCTCTCTCCTTCTCTCTCCCCTCTCTCGTCTCTCTCTCTCTGTCTGCTCTCTCTGTCTCTATCTCTCTCTCTCTCTCTCCTCTCTTCTCTTCTCTCGCATCTCTCTTTATCAACTCTCATCTCTCAACTCAGCAACTCTCCGTCTCTCATTCTCTCTCTCTCTTCTCTCTCTCTCGTCTTCTCTCTCGGTCTCTCTCTAAACATTCTCTCTAGCTCTCTCTCCCTTCTCTGTGCTCTCTCTCGTCTCTCTCATCTCTCTCTCATCTCTCTCTCTATATCTCTCATTCTCGGGGGTTCTCTCTCCGCTACCTGCCATCTTCTTTGGCTTTCCTCACTTTCTCTCTGCTCTCTCATGCTCGGATGACTCTCATCTTTCTCATCGTCTCGCTCTCTCAGACTCTCTCATTCAACCTCAAAGATCATCCGTCTCTCTCTCTCACGCTCTCTCAAGTCTCATCGACTCTCTCTCCCATTCTCTCGCTCAGGCTCCTCTACTCTCTCTAGCTGATGCTCTCCTCTCTCTTTCGAACACATCTCTCTCTCTCCGCTCTCTCTCTCTACTCTCGCTCTCCAAGTAGCGCATCTCTCTCTTCATCATCCTCTGCTCTCATCCGATCTCCCATCTCTCTCTGTCTGTCTTTTCTCTCTCTCTCTCTCTCTCGGTGCTGGAGTACTCGACTCTCTCACTCTGATCTCTCTCTCCTCTCCGCTCTCTTGTCTCATCTGTCTCACTCCTCTCAGCTCTCTCTCTCTCTCTCTCACTCTCTCTCTCTCTCTAACCTCTCACGCTTCCATTGTTCAGTCTCGTCCCTCTCTCTTCTCTACTCGGATCGTTCTCTCAGATTTCTCTCCTCTCTTTCTCTCGGAAAAACATGCAGTCGTCTCGTCCAGGATCTCTCTTCTCTCTCTCTCTCTCTCAGTCTCTGCTATCAGTCTTTCATTATGCAGATGGCGTCTCAGACCATCAGTGAATCTTTCTCTCTCTCCTCTCTTCTATCTCTCTCTCCTCTCTCTCAAACTCTACTATACTCTCTCTAGTCTCTCATAACTACTTGTCTCAAATCTCTACATCACATCGCTACCTCTCTTCTCTGATCGTAATCAACTCTCACCGTCTCCTACTGACCACTCTAATTTTTCATTCTTTCTTTATCTCATTAACTTCTCTCTCTCTCTGCCCTCTCTCTCTCCCTCATCATCCTCTCTCTCTCTCTATCTCGGAACTCTACTCCATGTCCTCTCATGATCTCGTCCGTACTCGCTCATCTGAACTCTCTCTCCCCTCTCTCTCTACACTCTCTCTCTCTCTTTTGATCGTCTTCTCTCTTCGATCTCTCTCTCTCTCTCTCTCTCTCGTCTCTATCTCTGTCACCCTCTCTCTGAATGATCGCTCTCACTCGCTTTCGATCTCACTGAATCTGTTGTCTCTCAGACGTTCCTCTCTCTCTCTCGTCTCTCTTTCATCTCTCTCTCGTCTCATCGCTCTCGTCTCTCGACGTGTCTCTCGGTCTCTACATCCCATCTCCTCTCTTCCATGTCTCTCTGTCCTCATCTCACTCGATATCACCTCAATCTCCTCTTCTCTCTCTCGCTCTCTCTCTTGTCCTTGAATGTCTCATGTATGAATACATCTCTACAGTGAACTCATTCCAAAACAGTCGTTACATACAATCTTTCTCTCTTGAAATCTATCGTAGAATACTCTCTTGTACAAACTGAATGTATTGTTAGAAAAGTGCCTTACATACATCTTCTCTCACTTTGAATGATCTCTAAGCAATACATCGATACAGCTTTTTCATTGCCAGAGAACGTTGCATACATATCAATTCCTTGTTGTTGCTCGTCAATACTCTCTCCATTGAATCATCATGACCTCGGTACATCAACTGCTTTTCTTACACTCTCTGACACCTCCCTCTCTCTCGGTCTCTCTTCTCTTCTCTTTCTCTCCTCTCTCTCTCTCCTGTTCCTCCTCTCCTCCCTCTTTCTCTGATCTCTCTCTCGTCCTCTTTCCCTCTTTCTCTCGACTCTCCTCTCTCTCTCCATCTCTATCCTGTCTCTTCATCACTCACTGACTGAAGGTCCGATCTCAGACACTGGTTCTCTTTTGCACTCTTGTCTGATCTCCTGTGTAAACAATGGACTGACAGGCTGACGTCTCTCTGTCTCATCTCTCTTTTGGTCTCTAACACTCTAGCTTTTGAATGAGCCTCTCTCTCTCTCTTTCAACTGAGCCTTCTCCTCTCACACTGTCAAATTCTCTTTCTCTTTCTCTCTCTAACATCATCAAACTCTCTCTCTCTCTCTCATCTCCAAATGAGCCTCTCTCTCTCTAACTCCTCATGAGCCTCTTTCTCAACTCCAACTCTCGCCTGTCTCTCTTTCACTTCAACATTCTCTCTGATCTCTCTAACTCTCAAATGACTTCTCTCTCTCTCTCACTCAACAAATTTCTCTTTTTTTTTTTCTCTCCAACAGAGATACTCTCTCTCTCTTAACTTTCAGAATGCAGCCTCTCTCGTCAATCTCTCTCTCGAGCCTCTCTCTCAACTCTGGATCGAGTCTGTCTCTCTTAAGGATCTCTCGTGAGCTCTTTCTCTCATCTACTCTCTCTCTCAGTCTCGTCTCTCTTATCGTCAAATGGTGGCCTGTCTCTCAGACTTCAAATTGTAGCCTGTCTCTGAGGACTCTTTCTGAGCCTCTCTCTCTCTCTCTCTCTCATAGAGCCTCTCTCTCTCTAGAGAGCAAATGAGCTTCTCTCTCAACTCCAAGATGGAGACTCGTCTCTCTCTCTCCAAATGAGCCTCTCTCTCTGTTTGATACTCCAGAGATGAGCCTCTCTCTCTCTCTCTCTCAACCCTGAGCCTGTCTCTCAACTCTCTCATGAGCCTGTATCTCT
>CM065686.1:29753318-29758318 GCA_017654935.2 Phymorhynchus buccinoides
GACTGTCCTGGTGTTGCACTGCCTCCGGGCATTGCCTCCAGGTTCGTTCCCACCATCTTTATATCTACGAATGTCCCATATGTGTCTGTTCCGGACCGGAGGACTGGAGAATTTCACATTCATGAATCGCCGATGAATCTTAACTGTCTCCTAATTTCACCCTCCTGTGCTTGTGTGAGTGTGGCGTTTTGATGTTTTTTAGTTCAATTGTACTGTCTCCTAATTGAGCAGGATAATGATTGTCACTACGTGTGACTTTCTTTATCTAAAAGAAATAGTTCATAGTCAGATTTTTAGGACTGAAACTAGCCCGTGAAGTTGATAAAATGCGCCAAATGTATTTTTTAATAATAATAATAATCACTTATATTAGTCCTGGGATGGTGGTTGTTGTTGTTTGTTTTGTTTTGTGTGGTTCTTTACTACCATAACCGTCAATACTTATGTGTTTGGATGATTTTTTGTTTTTCGTCAGACCTGTAAGCATTTGTTTTTAATTTAATAATCTTGGTCGTCTGAAATTCGTATGGTGGAATCCTCCTAACTCCAAAACGGATAACTCAAAAGCAGTGGGTAACTCACAACAATGTTCTGGTCCCAGTTTAAACATTTATATGCTAAAATGTCTTTTTAAATCAAAATATTGACATATCATGTCAATGTGTGTGTGTGTGTGTGTTTGTGTGTGTTGAAATTTCATCTCAAAATGAAATTTCAGTCCCTCCAATTTTGACCTAAGCGATGTTCATTCTATGTATGCCTGGAAGTAATAACAAATGCCCGGAGGCAGTGCAACACTATCACTGACCAGAACTAGATGCAGATAATGGACAGATGTGAGGGGGGGGGGGGGGGTACAGATAGCAAAGTAGGAACTGGAAGGTGAAGGGGGGTGTTAAAATGAAGGCACATATGAGTGGTAGAACGTTGGTGATGGGGGGGGGGGGGAGGGGGGGTAAAAGGAAGGCACATAATGAGTGGTAGAACGTTGCTGATGGGGGTTGTCGGGGTCAATGGTGTGGTTCCCGGGCTGTGATGGGCGAAAGGTGTTGGCCCTCTTCACTCATCTTCATCAGCACAGACAGATGGAGTAGAGGTCCGGTCGTCAGGAACTTCATAGCACGGGCTGGGGGTGGGTGGGTGGGGTGGGGGCAGAGTGATGAGGTTGGGGGTAGGGGTGGGAGTTATTAGGAAAAACCTTTTCCCGGTTTGTTGGATCGTTCGTTTTGACCCTCTCCACATCCCTTTCAGTCTTCATCTCTCTCTCTCTCTCTCTCTCTCTCTCTCTCTCTCTCTCTCTCTCCTCTCTCTCTCTCTCTTATCTCTCTCTCTCTCTCTCTCTCTCTCTCTCTCTCTCTCTCTCATCTCCTCTTCTCTCTCTCTCATCTCTCTCTCCTCTCTCTCTCTCTCTCTCTCTCTCTGCCAACCTGCCTGTCTGTCTATCTGTTTTTCTATCTCTCTATCTCTCTCTCTCTCTCTCTCATCCCTCGGTTAAAATTCGATAGGTAGTAATCATGAGTGTGCGGCACACCACACCACATACACACACAAATACACGCGCACGCACAAGCACACGCGCGCGCGCACGCACACGCACGCACACACACACACACACGAATGATTGTGTGAACTGTATTTTGCTTGACCTACGCCCAGACAGGTAGGTAGGTAGGTGGGTAGTTAGGTCAGGTCTATTATCTCCGGCGTTTGGCGTTGAAAACACAACAGTGGTCAGTGCATGAGTCATTGCCACAACACGGTGGTCAACACCGTGAGAACACGGGCGGCTAGGTAGGACAACAGGGTACCGTCTGATGGGTGCAAGGCTGTGCCCGTCACCCTGTGGTCCTGTCTTGCTTCACCAGGCACCAAATCACCTGTGCACTCGTGACGCTTCTTCTTCTTCTGCAGCTGGACCACTGCTGATCTCAATTACTGTACAGGGCACACAACTATTCTAACGAAGGCCATGGCTGGATCCAGTGTGTGTGTGTGTGTGTGGTGTGTGTCTCTCTCTCTGTGTGTGTCTCTGTCTCTGTCTCTCTCTCTCTCTCTCTCTCTCTCTCTCTCTCTCTCTCTCTCTCTCTCTCTCTCTCTCTCTCTCTCTCTCTCCCTCTCTCTCTCTCTCTCCTCCTTCTCTCTCTCTCTCTCTCTCTCTCTCTCTCTCTCTCTCTCTCTCTCTCTCTCTCTCTCTCTCTCTCTCTCTCTCTCTCTCCTCTCTCTCTCTCTCTCTCTCTCTCTCTCTGTGACTGTGTGTGTGTGTGTGTGTGTGTGTGTCTGTGTGTCTGTGTGTGTGTGTGTGTGTGTGTGTGTGTGTATGTGTGTGTGTGTGTGTGTGTGTGTGTGTGGGTGTGTGTGAGTCTGTGTGTGTGTGTGTGTGTGTGTGTGTGTGTGTGTGTGTGTGTGTGTGTGTGTGTGAGTCTGTGTGTGTGTGTGTGTGTGTGTGTGTATGTGTGTGTGTGTGTGTGTGTGTGTGTGTGTGTGTGGTGTGTGTGTGTGTGTGTGTGTGTGTGTGTGTGTATGTGTGTGTTCTCCCAGTTTTTGCTACAGCTGGAATGCTTTGCAGACAAACATTATAGGCCTCGTGCGTCGCTTTAGCCGTCTCTGTCCCAGTCTGTGTTTCAAAGAGCCTTGATGCTGGTCAGGTTATCTGAGAGTGGTAAATGTGTTAAAACAATAAAACAGATCGTACTTCGTTTTGCTTCAAATCAAATCAAATCAAATCATATCAAATCAAATCATCTTTATTAGCTCATAACAGAGAAATTGCAGCCAGGTGCACATAACAAAAACAACAATAAACACATTGATCAACAACAATTAAAGAATATAAACTAATAACTAATGACACTGCAATATTGCAATTAACAAACTGGACGAATACGAACAATTACTCCAGTAAAAGCAGAATGCATTTTAAAAATACATTTAATATACATTTTAGATTTTAAAAAACAACAACAGCAAAAGAGGCAAGAATAACGCTTAAAAATGCAGCAATAATAGTACCTACACCATCTCTACAATTTAGTCAAGGACATCCACAGCAGTAATCTATTGTAGAACAAGGGGACTACAAATAGGCTTGCACAAACTCAATCCCAAGGAGATGGACAGGCTGCTCAGCAAAACAATCGATCGATGCAGTGCATTAAGAGCTCAACAAATGAATTGATCTTGGTAAGAAAGTTTTCTGTGCTCTTATTTTCAGCTTTAGAGTTCTGTATCGAAGGCCGGATGGTAACACTTCATAGTATTTTGCCAGAACATGCCTGTTATCATTAAGAATTTTCCTGGCTTTCTTGACTACTTGTCTGTCATACAACTCTTGCATACCACTCTTGCCTTGCACCCGCAACTTTACTGCACACATTCACCATATCACTCAACACACGTTTACTTTTTACACTCAAGCTTCCATACCAACAGATAAATGACAGTAAGAACAGATTCAATGCAACATCGGTAGTAGGTTTGAAGAATATCTGAACAGACACCAATATTCCTTAACCTCTGTAAGCAAAAGATCCTGGACTGACTCTTCTTATGTCTATGCTCAATGTGTTTATCAAAAGTAAGTTTCTTGTCTAAAACTGTGCCTAGGTATTTGTACTCATCAATTCTTTCAACCGTTTCACCATCAATTTCCAAATGTGGCACTGGCACTGGCACTGCTTGCTTTTGTTTGCTTGATCCACAATAACTCTATGATAAATCAGCTTTGGTGACTCTTTGCATGTGTTTTCTCTCACACACAATGCCAAACAAACCAACACATCAAATCTCATGCTTCAAGTTTGCTTGTTGGAGAACCAAAATTTGGCTTCTATAATTTTAAGAGTTGTAAAATGAGAGAGAGAGAGAGAGAGAGAGAGAGAGAGAGAGAGAGAGAGAGAGAGAGAGAGAGAGAGAGAGAGAGAGAGAGAGAGGAGAGGAGAGATGGACGGAGAGAGAGAGAGAGGGGGGGGGGTAGTGGAGGTGGTGAGGTGATCCCTAGGTATAAGCTTTCAACTGTTGGTCGGTGCTCTTTTGCTGTCTCAGGACCGACCTCCTGGAACAAACTTCCTCCTTCCCTCCGTCAGCGACCGACCCTCTCTGCTTTCAAAGCTAACCTCAAAACCCACCTGTTCCCCCGTCATTAAAGCTCCGCTCTCTTTTTCTCCTCTTCTCTCTCTTGCCATTAGGTCTGTTTCTGCTGTGTTTCATTTATGTCATACGTGTGTGTTCGCTTTGTATTACGTTTTTGTTTGAATGCGTTATGAATGCTAACGTGTGTGTGCGCTTTGTTTTGATTTCTATCAAGATTCAGCGCCGTATAAATACTGTATGTTGTTGTTGTTGGTAGGCCTACTAACTTAACACACGTAAGGACTGTCGGAGATATATATATATATTTTTTTTTATTTTTTATTTTTTATGTCTGAAACAACTCCTGTTTGGTTTGTCTGCGCGAGCCTGTCTGTACTCGCGTGTACGTGTACATTTACTGCCCGCGTGCATGCATACGTGCCTGCCTCTGCGTGCATGCGTACGCACGTGCGTGCATCCAACTGAACCCAACATAGCAGCAGATCGGCCGGTGGGGTTGCCTGCATTATTTACCAACATGGCGGGGCTAATCATCGGAGTGTGTTTTCGTGTCTCGCGTGACGGTGGCCATTGTTCCGGAAGTGAGGGTCGCATTTCCGGGCGGGGGGTCTGCCGGGGTAGGGGGTTTCGGTCGTGGTGTAGGCCTAGTAGTCGTCGGCCCGGTAGAGGCTAAAGCTCCCAGGAAAAAGATTGAAAAGTGGTGTCACGAAAAAGAGTCGACACGACACACCAAGCCTGAACTTAGTTTCGTTTCTTTTTTGTTGTTGATATTTATTTGTTTTTGTTTATAAAGATTATCTTTGTGTGTGATTGTTTCGATAAAGAGTATCTGTTTGTGTGCGTGTATTTATTTTGTCGTCAGCGTTGCTTCTTGTTTTGATGTTGCATTATTATGCTCTGTGTGTGTGTGT
>CM065686.1:29800818-29810818 GCA_017654935.2 Phymorhynchus buccinoides
CTCTCTCTCTCCTCTCTCTCTCTCTCTCTCCTCTCTCTCTCTCTCTCTCGTTTTGATTGTCTGAATCATGGTGTATGTCTTTGTGTGTTATGTTTATCTTTAACTGTGCGTGTGGTTTTTGCTTCGGACCTTTTGTTCCTAAACATGCTGCATGTTGTGATTAGTTTAATCAGTGATCGCGTTTACTGGTAAATATCAGTAAAATACTGATTGCAAAACCAAAAATACTATATAAAAAAAATGACCTGTCAGTCCCAGGGACCGATACATTTTTTGCTAGGGCTGATAAATAAATTTAAAATAATATTGTTAAATTATTGATAATTATTGAGGTTTTCACTGGGTTTTGTTTCCCTATAGTCTAACTGGTTTTGACACCAGTTGTTGGGGGGCATTGTCTCTGGTAGGACTGGTTTTCAAAATTCCAAGCTCGATCACTGGTATGGTTATAATAAGTAAAGCGTCTTGGTTGAAACTCCGTGAAGTGTTATGCCATTTGTAGTCTTGCTGTGAGCGTACACTTTCTTACCGTATGAACTATCTGGCTGTTTGAGAGGTACCGCGAAATGTAGAAGTCGTCAGGGAAGGGATCTGAGCGTGTATGATTTTTTTCCCATTGAAATATTAGACGGGGGTTGCGTGAGGGTAGAAGTACGGAGCTGGGATGATGATGAAGGACTGAAGAGGAACATGTGAGTGATAGGTGGGGGTGGGGTGGGGTGGGGTGGGGGTTACAGATTTCCTGTGATGTCCAGTTCGTCGGAATACTAGTTTTCGCTGCGATGTCCATGGACATGAGTAATGTGTACACGCACGCTCGAGCGCGCGCGGACGAAACAGACCCGCACACACACGCGCGCGCATACCCACACATACACGCACAAACTCACGCACCACAAACACCTTAGCATTACATTATTGTATTTAATTTCCGGGTCTTGTTTGACTGTTGCTATAAAAACAAGTACTTGAAATAGAAGAGAAATCCAGCTTTGATCTCCAGCAGCGGAAGCCAGAAGTCGGAAGTTTCAAATGGGAGTCAGAAGTCAACTTTGTAATGCATGACTGGTGTTTTACGCACAACATATGGGCGCATTATGCTAGTACTACCCCCCCCCCCCTTTTATGCGCCCCCCCCCCTCCCCCCTACATTTCTCAGCTGTATTCGCTTCATCTCTGTTACTGTTCTTGCCCCCCTTCCCCTTCCCTTCCCACCCTACCTCCCGTGAGAAGATGAAATGAGCACGATGTCCAGTTTATTAGTTAGTCAGCCAGTCAAGCATAGTAATGAAGCATGGGGAGAAAAGAAAGCAAAAAGCATGGTGACTGTGTGTGTGTGGCCTTGTGTGTAGTCACTTTGTGTGTACGTGCGCGCGTGCGTGCCTCTGTGTGTATGTGTGTTTTTGTGTGTGTGTGTGTGTGTGTGTGATTGTTTTTGTGTGCGTGTGTGTGTGCGTGCTCGCGCGTGCGCGCGCGTGTGTGTGTGTGCATATGTGCGTGCTTGTACTGCGCGTTTGTCTTTATGTGTGGTCAGCTACATTATGTCTGTGTGCATGTGTATGTTCGTGTTTAACGCGCGCATGTGCATCCATACGTGTGTGTGTGTGTGTGTGTGTGTGTGTGTGTGTGTGTGTGTGTGTTGGCGTATGAGTGTGTGACTGTTGAGTTTTAAAGACACAGTTAGAAATAGTGACAGACAGACAGACAGAGAAACAGGGGGGTGGGGGTGGGGTGTACAGAGACTGCGACAGAGGCAGAGAGGCTAAAAGAAGACAGCTTATTTGAAGAATAATATTTCACAAGAAAATAGGAAATGTGTGTGTTTTCGTTCCTCTGCCGAATGGATGTTGACTTAAAGTGTGTATGTGTACCTGCAGCTGTGTGCTTGCCTCTCTGTCTGTCTGTCCTTCCGTCCGTGTGTCTGTCTGTCCGCCTGTCTGTCTGTCCCTGTGTCTGTGTATCTTCGCGCGCGCGTGTACGACTCTAAGCAAGCTTGTGTGCATCAGTTTATGTATATGTGTGCACGACTTTATAACAATAATGTGTGTTGGAGTGAATCGGTATAAGTGTGTGTGTGTGCGTGCGTGTGTGTGTGCGTGTGCGTGCGTGTGCGTGCGTGTGCGTGCGCGTGCGCGCGCGCGTGCGCGTACGTTCCTGTTGAATACGCACCTAGGCGTGTATCTGTGTGTTTGCTTGCGCGCGTGTGTGCGTGCACGCGCGCGCACCCGTCTGTCCGTGCATGTAGATAATTTTGTGCGTGTGTGTACCGACCCATGTACTGCCCCCGATCCCCTGGATCAGTTCAAGATGACCGACTTGCCTCGGGCTCTCCAACGTATCAAAGGAGTGCACTTTAGTACATATAGTCCGTAACACAGTTTCACAAAAACTCAAAACCGTTCAGTCTGTTTCAATCACTTTTAGTGTACACGTTTAAGAGGAAGGTATTAGCTATCGATTGATTGTCTTAGTTTTATTTTGCTAATATCTCGCGAAGTTCTGCACGTATTTCAATGCGGTTTTTTTCTTTTCTCACAACATTCTTTGATAAAGTACTATAGCATTATAATCATGGATTTGTCTGTGCAATCGTGGGCGCGTGCGTGCAAATCAAGCGGTTCAAACCCCAAGGCTGTTTCTCAAGAACTGCTGCATGGACTTGCTTCAAATGTACTGTGGCGGTGCATCGCGGTACATGAAAGGTCCCACACAAACATTATTACCATGCTGACCTTGACCATGAACTTTGACCTTGATGACGTAAATGTCTTCTTGTGGCCACATCTTTCACATTGGTGCACTTACAATGTTCAAATTTGATATGTAGATGCATTGGCTTATAGTAATTCCGAATATTGAGTTCAAGAAAGGCCAAGGTCACACCGGTTACTGTCTGCCTATAGGACCATCTGTAACCGGTCATTTAGAACCACACACAGCAATGAACCAGATAAGCTTATACTTTAACCCTTTCGCCGCCAGCCGTTTTTCAGCCAAAACATACCATTAAACTTACCTGGGTAGAGAAAAAACAAATCTGCAATATTGTGAATTCCTCAGTGACATGCAAAACATTAGGCCTATCCTTACCTCCAAAGATTAAGAAACTAGGTTCTTCAGATAGCAGGCCCTGGTTTGATGCCTTTTAGTGACATGGGTGTTGAACCATCGTGGTGCAAAAATGCGACATGGCGGTGAAAGGGTTAAATACCGCTGTCATGCTTACGATTCTCAAACTCAAAGTTTAATGCATTCAGTTTTATGACAATAGCACTAGGCTGATCCTACCCCTATCAAGTTCAGCCGCTCGGAAACTTATCTGCCGCTCGGCGATACACTTGTTGTTTTTGTTTTGGGCGCGTTAGGTTAAGTTAGGGTTAGGTTGGCAGGCTACTGGTAGGTAGTATGTAGGTAGACAGTTGGTTAGGGTTCCTGTTGTTGGCAGGCTGGGTGGTTGATTAGTTGATTGAAGAGTTGCTTGGTGTAACTTAAATACTGAGTGTGCTAGTGTGCGCGTGTGTGTGTGTGTGTGTGTGTGTGTGTGTGTGTGTGTGTGTGTGTGTGTGTGTGTGTGTGTGTGTGTGAGAGTGTGTGTGTCTGTGTGTGTGTGTGTGCGTGCGCGCGCGTGTGCGTGCGCGCGCGTGTGCGTGTGTGTGTGCGTGTGTGTGTGTGTGTGCGTGTGTTTGCGTGTGTGTGTGTGTGCGTGTGTGCGCGCGTGTGTACGTGTGTATGTGTGTGTGAGAGAGAGAGAGAGAACTTTGAAAACTTGAACTTTATTTTTCAAGGATAAAGATTTTAGGCAACGAGAGAGAGAGAGAGAGAGAGAGAGAGAGAGAGAGAGAGAGAGAGAAGAGAGAGAGAGAGAGAGAGAGAGAGAGAGAGAGAGAGAGAGAGAGAGAGAGGAGAGAGAGAGAGAGAGAGAGAGAGAGAGAGAGAGAGAGAGAGAGAGAGAGAGAGAGATGAATGGGAAGTAGGAGATAAATTCGAAAAAAACTGAGTGGGGTGATGTTGGAAAGAGAAACCATAACAAAGTAATGAATGGTGAAAGAAGAAGGGTGATGAAAGCATAATTATGTCCAGGTACACTGAAATAAAAGTCGTAACTTTGTCCTGAAGATGCTGGTGGATTGAAGTTGAATTGCGAATGACGGTTTGCCAGATATATTATTATGTTTAACACTTTGATGATGCACCACAGAGAGAGAGAGAGAGAGAGAGAGAGAGAGAGAGAGAGAGAGAGAGAGAGAGAGAGAGAGAGAGAGAGAGAGACAGAGCGAGAGTGTGTGTGTGTGTGTGTGTGTGTGTGTGTGTGTGTGTGTGTGTGTGTGTGTATGTGTGTGCGGGTGAGAGAGAGAGAGAGAGAGACACAGAGAGAGAGAGAGAGAGTGTGTGTGTGTGTGTGTGTGTGTGTGTGTGTGTGTGTGTGTGTGTGTGTGTGTGTGTGTGTGTGTGTGTGTGTGTGAGAGAGAGAGTGTGTGTGTGTATGTGTGTGCGGGTGAGAGAGAGAGAGAGAGAGAGAGAGAGAGAGAGAGAGAGAGAGAGAGAGAGAGAGAGAGAGAGAGAGAGAGAGAGAGAGCAGCTGACCGAACAAGGACAACCATACAAGAACAGATTTGATTGACATACTTTGGAAACTAAATACATAATTTTGTAAAAAGGAAGTAAAGGGAAGAAGGTACTGGGTCATTGCTTGGGAGGGTACGGGTGAGTGGCGTATGTGTGCGTGGGAGGGGGTCGTTAGAGGGAATGGGGGGGAGGGTGTAAGGGTGATGAATAGGGGTGTAGCTGCATTGCGTATGGATTTCCTCATACCCAGCGCCATACCCAGCTTTGATTACGCGGTCCTTGTCTTTTTGGTTATGTACCTTGTCCTGCAGGTAGGCTCTGTAATAGCCTACTGCGTCAACAATACTTTTCTATCGGGACAAGACAACCCGAAAAGAGGTTTTAATCAATATTGTGATCTTTTGAAATTCGGGTTGAAGAGCGCGTCGCCGCAAGCGCAGCGCCATCCCCCCCCCCCCCTCTTTTTTTTTTGGGGGGGGGGGCGGGGGGGGTGAAGAGGGGGGAGGGGAGGGACAATGACAAAGCAAAAAAACATGAAGAAGTCTACCCCAAAAAAATCCAAGTCGCTGACATTTTACTAGACCATGAAATGTTAATGTTTGTTTTGACCCTGATGCATGACATTGCGATGTTTGTCCCTGGATATAAGTCTCTGTCCCTGGTTTGTAAGTAGTTTGTCCCTGGATATAAGTCTCTGTCCCTGGTTTGTAAGTAGTTTGTCCCTGGATATAAGTCTCTGTCCCTGGTTTGTAAGTAGTTTGTCCCTGGATATAAGTCTCTGTCCCTGGTTTGTAAGTAGTTTGTCCCTGGATATAAGTCTCTGTCCCTGGTTTGTAAGTAGTTTGTCCCTGGATATAAGTCTCTGTCCCTGGTTTGTAAGTAGTTTGTCCCTGGGTATAAGTCTGTGTCCCTGGTTTGTAAGTAGTTTGTCCCTGGGTATAAGTCTCTGTCCCTGGTTTGTAAGTAGTTTGTCCCTGGGTATAAAGTCTCTGTCCCTGGTTTGTAAGTAGTTTGTCCCTGGGTATAAGTCTCTGTCCCTGGTTTGTAAGTAGTTTGTCCCTGGGTATAAGTCTCTGTCCCTGGTTTGTAAGTAGTTTGTCCCTGGGTATAAGTCTCTGTCCCTGGTTTGTGTAAGTAGTTTGTCCCTGGAAATATAAGTCTCTGTCCCTGGTTTTAGTAAGTAGTTTGTCCCTGGGTATAAGTCTCTGTCCCTGGTTTGTAAGTAGTTTGTCCCTGGAAATAAGTCTCTGTCCCTGGTTTGTAAGTAGTTTGTCCCTGGGTATAAGTCTCTGTCCCTGGTTTGTAAGTAGTTTGTCCCTGGGTATAAGTCTCTGTCCCTGGTTTGTAAGTAGTTTGTCCCTGGAGGCTGTAACAGGGGGTAGGCAGCCCTGGAGGTGGACAGGGACAGTCAAGTTGAAAAATGTGTACGGAGAAGGGGGAAACTGGCGGTGATAAGCTGGGGTGGGGTGGGGGAGGGAACCTTCTTCAAAACGAAGAAGGTATGCGGAGGATATATCGTGGGGAGAGAGAGAAAAAGAACCACACCAACAACAAGGGATGTTTCATAGGAGGGTGGGATTAAGGAAGGATTATGAGTTAATCCCACGGGACAGAAGACAAGCGGTCCTTGAGTGCAGAGAACAAAGCTTAAGTTACTTCTTAGCCGATGAACGTTTTTTCTGTCTTTTTGAAGCAGTTAGAAGCATTGGAGAAGAGACAATGTGGTGAGTTGACGCATATCAGGACATGTTTCTGCTCTTTTTTTCTTCCTTTGATTTTGTTTGTGGCTCAAGCCACAAACCTATAACTCACTTTGTCGGTCTGTCTGTCTGTCTGTCTGTCGGTCGGTCCAAAATCGTCGCACATTCAAAATTGTCGCACTTCACATCGAGGCTACACTTCAAATTGAGGCCGCTCTTTAAAATGATGTATTTTAAAAGCGTACAAAATAATAAACATACGTAATACAGACACTACAACAGACACGACGAGTATGCGGTGCTTCTTTCGATGAGTATAAGTAGGATACATAGTTTTAAATGTTTTCCAAAAGATATAAAAAGTTACGAAATGGTGCAGAGATAACATTCTGGTTTACAGATTAAAATTATTGAAAAGCCAGGGGAGGTGACTCATGATTGGAGTGGTAAAAATAGACCGCGTGCCACAAACTATTGCGATTTCGCGCTTGTTCTTCCTTTGTTTCTGTTTCTGTTTTGTTTTGTTGTACAAAACAAATGAGATTAATCACATTCGTTTACAGTCTGTTATCATATCACACTGAAACAGATCATACGTTATTTTGTATTCTGTCTTAACCTTGTCTTCGTCTTCTTTTTTTTTCAAAATTAAGAGTTTTCACAAAAGAACGCGAACCTGTGTGTCTCATAAAGACAAATCTAGTATTTTTTTTTTTTATCCTTACAGTATTCGCCGCTATTACAAAAAAGTTTTAGGGTATGCGATAAGAGCTGAGTGATTATCAAAAGGAGAAGTTATTAACAAATATGAATGATTCTGTCATCAGCAAATCGTGATGAGATTCGCTTTCTCTCAGACCTTGACTCGCGAACCAAGAACTCGAAGAATGCAATCAAATAACCGAAATTCAACTCCTGAAGACCCCACAATTTGAAAGCAAGCACCTCTCTCTCTCTCTCTCTCTCTCTCTCTCTCTCTCTCTCTCTCTCTCTCTCTCTCTCTCTCTCTCTCTCTCTCTCTCTCTCTCTCTCTCTCTCTCTCTCTCCCCCTCCTCTCTCTCTCTCTCTCTCTCTCTCTCTCTCTCTCTCTCTCTCTCTCTCTCTTTCTCTCTCTCTGGATTTTCTCTTTTCTCTCTGTTTGTTTGATTTAACAATGTCCCCTTCCCACTGTTCCCTTTGACATGGGCAGATGGCCCGGTTCATTAAAACGTTGTTCAAGGAAAAACATGGACTTGTTTTGTTCTTGGGTCTCTCTCTCTCTCTCTCTCTCTCGCGTGTCTCTCTCTCTCTCTCTCTCTCTCTCTCTCTGGAGGGTCTCTCTCTCTCTCTCTCTTTCTCTCGTTAACCATCCTTAAAACGTCTCTCCGTCTCATCTCTGCTCTCTTTCTCTCTCTCTCTGGAGAGGGGGGAGGGGGTACGAGAGAGAAAGAGAATCGAGTACTACGAAATCTCTCTCTCTCTCCTTCAAACTGTGACAGATAGACTTCAACTTTCACTCGACTTCATTCTTTCTTCGCCCTGGTACTACACCTTTAGAGGCGAACTCTTTAAGGTCTCCACAAAAAAGTGCTCGCTAAATTACCCATTCACAAAATGAACCTCGACAGTGTTCAAGGAAAAACATGGACTGGATTTGGGAGTGGTATTGGGTACATAATTTAGAAAAGATAGACTGTGTGGGGGAGGTGTTACCTGCTGTGTGTGTGTCAAGATATGGTTCAAAACAATTAGTGTGTGTGTGTATGTGTGTCACTGGTGTGTATGATCATGCCAATCTTGGACAATCTATGGGGGTTGTAGAACAGGGCGAAGATTATCCCATACAAACCCAAACTCGGGTTATTATTCATTGTGTGTGTCTCTTTCATGTTAGGAAGCGGGCGTTAACCATCCTTAAAACGTGTTCATCCGTCCGCATGTGGATGCCGGTTAATGTTTTAGTTGGCGACAGCCCCATATTGTACAACACATGACTGGAACTACAATCAAGTTTGTACGTGAAGGGGGGGGCCCTTTCTGTGACGAGGTAATGGGTTAAAAGGCTAAGTCCCTAGGGGGGGGGGGGAAAATTTGTACCTTTAGCCCACTTCTCTAGGGTATGGGAGATGAGAACTTTCCCGAGAAGAAATACCCGGGTTCTGGCTCGTAGTACGAAATACGAAATGTTTTTAATAAGACATTATAGACATAGGCCCCTTCCTGACGGGGGTGTCACAATGATAGAAACATAAATCATGCAATGACATATTTGGATACATATAAACATACATAATTTTATGAGCATTCATAATTATTCTTGCAAATTTTAGCTACTCGCTGTACGTAATCGCTTTAAAGCTTCGTACATAAACAAAGCTAGATTAGTTCAGACATTTACATTACTGTTAGACATATGTAGAGCGTATCCGAAATGACATGTATACTTGTAATATTTAGCCTGGACTTATTTAACCCTCAAATTCTTGTAGCATTTGACAACAAAGTGTAATATGAAAAACATCCTCCTCAACACAATGGCACAATCTACAGACTATTTTATTAGCACTATTATTACTATATATAAATCTATGAGAGGCAATATCTGAGACTCCAAATCTAACTTTAGTAAGTGCACTCTTTATGTACCTGCTTATGTCAGTGTCAAGATATGGTTCAAAACAATTAGTTGTCTCAAAGGTTCTATATTCAATGAAACGATGACTGGTGTGAATATGATCATGCCAGTCTTGCCATTTACAATCTATGATACGTTGTTTGAAACATTTGATAAAGACTGAAACATTTTCAAAACCTTGATTATCCCATACAAACCCAAACTCGAACGAATTTAGACATTTACAAATATTTGTTACCCAAGTTAGCTTTCCAATTACATCTAGATTGTATAACATTTGATATGCTCTTAAGGGTAATTTATTGTTTTCCATTCGAGTCACCTTTAGCCAATATGCAATAGATTTAACATAAGAGTTTAGGTATATTGGCTATCTACCCTATCTACCCTTCACCGTACACTAAATCGTTTGGGGTGCGACTATCAACATTCAAAAAATGCTTTAAAGCAAACACATCTTTTTTTCTATTATATTCCCTTTTTCAAAAGCCCAAATTTCAGCCCCATATTGTAAAATTGAACTTGCGAATGCAATAGTTTTAAACACATTAAAGGAACTACAATCAAGTTTGTACGTGAAGTAAAATTAGGACTGCCCTTTCCCCCCTGTTAGCGAGATCTTCACATGCAGATGTAAAGTTAAGTCTTGTTGAAAATATCACACCCAGATATTTATATGCATTCACTACTTTTATACAGTTTGATTTCCATAAGTCCAGTGCTCGTGTCTGGCTAAATAACCACCATTGCGGAAAACAATAAAATAAAATAAATCATATTTACTTTTAACTGAAGTCTCATTGCAGCTGCTTATAAACTGTTTAACTGTCGCTGTAACCCTATTGCTGATATTGATAACAAAACAATATCAGCAAATTATAGTATGAAAAGCTCAATTAAATCAAATGATACACCACGGTTACCTTTATCAATGATTTCTAAGGCACATTAATTTACAAACAATGAAAAATAGAACAGGGCTACACACATCGCCTTGTCTTACACCCTTGGTACATTTCACAAAAACTGTTAATTTAGCACCATTTCTTATCCTAGCCTTTACATCTGTATACATACTCTTGATACACTTGTGCAATTTACCATTAACTCTATTCTTTAG
>CM065686.1:29833318-29838318 GCA_017654935.2 Phymorhynchus buccinoides
ACACACACACACACACACAACACACACACACACACACACACAAAGTTTGGTTTTCACACACAACATACACACACACAAAAAACCCACACACACACACACACACACACACACAGTACAAGTCGTCATACACACACATACACACACCCACACCACGCACGCGCGCACGCAGCGCTCGCACACACCTCCCCTTTGTCCCGCCCTTGCACGTGCTATCATCAAACTGGTATGCCCACAAGCCATTAATTAACTAGACAACGTCCCAATTAACAAACCACCCATCTTGTCAGTCACTAATAAAATGTGTACGCGTGAAGGAAGTTCTTTGAAACCAGTTGATAGGATTCTTTCTCTTCTTTTCTTTCTTTTTTTTTTGGGGGGGGAGTTTGAGGGGGAACGGGAGGGGGGGGGCTGTCAGACGGAATGTCTCCGACATAAACGATTATAAATATTGATGAAAGTTTGGTTTTCCCTGATAATAAACAATGGAAAGGCAACAGGGAAAAAAACCCTGATAGGGGTGTTAAGAAATGTTAGACTATGGAAGAGTAGTGGAAGTCGTCGTTTAACATGCGGTTAAATGCTGCAGTTAGAATGTTTCCTTATTACGCAAGACTCGTTGAAAGGTACTAATTTGTCTCTCTGAAATCATGACCTTTGTTCCCCGTTGGTTGTATTATAAAGGGGTACAGACCGATTCGCCATTTCCCATCTCGCCACATGGCCGGGAACGCCCCTTTTCGGTGATTGGATAAGAGTGCTGTCACGTAGTGCCATTTCGCCATCCTCTTGGTGCCATTTCGCCATCCTCTTAGTGCCATTTCGCCATCCTCTTAGTGCCATTTCGCCATCCTCTTAGTGCCATTTCGCCATCCTCTTAGTGCCATTTCGCCATCTTTACTTAACTCCTTCACTTCAATCCATTCCTCGCATTCAGTAACATGTCACACGGATACTGACATACGCGCGGTCACTCAAACACGAAGACAAGGGCGACAATGTGGATATACAACAACAAACACAGCAATAGCGACACGACAAGAAAGAAAGGGGTGGAGAAATATATCAATCATTACAATCAGGGACTCGCATGCGCGCGCACACACAGAGAGCACACACACACAGCGCACTCGCACGCACACGCACGCACGCACACGCACGCACACGCACGCACACACACACACACACACACACACACACACACACACACACACACACACACACACACACACACACACACACACACACACACACACACACACACACACACACACACACACACACACACACACACACACACACACACACACACACACACACAGCACTAACAAGTTGAACATTGCAGACGTCAAACTAAGCTTTCATTTCCACAAACTTTACATCACTTCAACATGCCCCAATATAGAACACAGGTGGTGTAATAATATACACTGACAGATGCACCCTCATCGTACAGTGGCGAACCTCTCACGTTCCCACAGAACTGGGAATACAGCAATGCTTGCACACCCTTTCCGTCATCTGAATTGGTTTATTCAGTAATTGCTTGAAAATAAACACATGCACACACCATGCAAACAGGAATGAAATGGCGAAATGACACTAATACGTTCATAATGTGTCACATGAAATGGTGATTTAGGAAATGGCGATTTGGGAAATGGCGAAATGGGAAATGGCGATTTGGGAAATGGCGACGACGAAAATGGTGTTTTACGTCCTCTTGGTCTGAATCAGACACATATGGGACATTTGTAAATACAAATATGGTGGGAACAATACTGGAGGCAGTACCAAACCAGTAAAGTCCCGATGTGGTTTTTTTTATTAATACAGATAGGTGTAGCGGTAACCACGCCTCGGTTAAACCTCATCGGCTATGGCACCGCCACATGTGTAGTAGAAATTGGGAAATGGCGAATCAGGAAGTCCCCTTATAAAGTCTGTCAACTGCTACGGCCGTCTCAGGAAATTCCGTGTCAGTCTATCATACTAACTTGTGGCGGTGCCATAGCCGATGAGGTTTAACCGAGGCGTGGTCACCGCTACAGCTATCTGTATTAATTTAA
Organism: Phymorhynchus buccinoides; assembly: GCA_017654935.2. NCBI lineage: Eukaryota > Metazoa > Mollusca > Gastropoda > Neogastropoda > Raphitomidae > Phymorhynchus > Phymorhynchus buccinoides. The sequence goes on from CM065686.1 coordinate 29,835,385, forward strand.
AAAAATCGGGACTTTACTGGTTTCGTACTGCCTCCTGGCATTGCCTCCAGTATTGTTCCCACCATATTTGTATTTACATATGTGTCTGGTTCAGACCGAGAGGACGTAAAACACCATTTTCGACCTTCGGCCGTCTCAGGACTGTTACGTCATCAAGACCAGTTCCAGACACGTTTAGCGATTCCACATCCTACCTGCACCTCAGGAAAACAAACAATACACAGACTCCGATTACTGCTTTGACTTTTTCATTAAAATGACAATAATGCATTGCATAAAAAAATTTTTAAAACTAACAACGACAACAACAGCAAACAGATAGAGAGAAGAGGGAGGCGCATGAAATGTTGGAAACGGGAAGGGACCCAAAATATGTGAAAGCTGGGGGTGAATTGGAGAGGGTGGGGTGAGTAAATGAATGCGGGGATAGAAATGGTGGGAAAGAGAGCAGTTCTTAGGTTGATAGTCGCTTGTATCGACCCTAACTGTGTCCAACTTCTTGCGAAGCAGGATGTGTTGTCCATTGTCCATTTTCCCTTAGTTTTGTTTCCATGTTCAATGCATGCAAATGTGTTTCCTTGCTTGTATTGTGCTTGTACGATACCACACTGTAATTTGACATAACGTGATAAGTATTTTTCACTTTGACTTTAACGTGAAACCTGTTAAAACTGTAAAGAAAACGTAGGCCTAAATTAAGCAACTGAATACAAATTAACATAGGGGGCGAACAACAATATAGGTTGGGATGTATGTGTGTGGGGGAGGGGGGGGGGGGGAGGGAGGCGCAACAATGGGGATGATGGGTAAGCGCGTTATTAATAGTGGCAAACCCAACGCCAGTGAAGGGTGTAATTCAATCTCCGTCCTAAGCTCTTTTCAAGCTCGTGCAATTGATTTCCTGTCCACACCGTTACCTAACTTGCGGCAGATTGGAGAAGAAGAACAAAAAACTGACAATGTGGAGAAAGGAAAATGAACTAAAGACTCGAAAGTGGGTGAATTTGTGTGTGTGTTTCTTTCTCTGTGTCTGTCTCTCTCTTGTATGTGTGAATTTACTTAATACAGAACGCCTTGTCCGGATTGTCCGGATAGTCGGATACTAGGACTGTTCCACTGCAGCAGTTAACACCAAAACCACTCGTGCGCGCACTCAGAAAAAAACCATGTATGTGTGCGCACACGCACACACACACACGCACGCACGCGCGCGCACACGCACACGCACACACACACGCACACGCACGCACGCACGCACGCACACGCGCACACACACGCGCACGCACGCACACACACACACACACACACACACACACACACACACACACACGCGCGCGCGCGCGCGCGCGCGCGTGGTTGAGATCTCAAAAAAAAAATGGCCGTGTTGATTAGATAATTTTTTTCCCTTCGTGTGATTACATTATTTTGTTCAGTGAAGCTAACCAAAGTAACCCACTCGACTTTAACGCATCATCATCATCATCATCATCGTCATCGTCATCATCATCGTCGTCATCATCATTAACATTGTCATCATCCTTTTCTTCTTGGGGTCAGGACTTTAGTCTGGTTAACGTTACTCATTTTGAACTCAGTTTTTGTTGTTTTTCTGATGTTTTGACACGAACACTCTACCCTAGCTCCGTTTAGGGGGAGATAATTGATGTACGGTAATCTGGCCGTGTCAAAACAACAGCTTTGCGCGTCGACAGTGACTGGCTCCCTCGTCAAAACAAAGAGGCTGTCAACAAGATGAAGGCGTTCTCCTGTCTGTAGGTGACGTAACGGTGATAGTGATAATATTTGGATACTTATTGCGGTGTCATCTAACATCATGATAGAAACTGAAAAAATAAGCAAAAAAAAAGACCAATAAGGCAATGGAAGAAAGCCAAAGAAACAAGGGCATCGCCGAGCGGCAGCAACGCATTGTAACAATGCAAACCCGGCCAGAGTTATGTCCTCTCCCCCCCCCCCCCCCCCCCCCCCCCCAATAAACACACCACTTTCCACCCTTACAGAACGCATAAAATACATAGCCCAATATTTGAAGCGATTCTGTTCAGTAGTTCACGAGATACAGCTGAACTTTTATACAGACTTCCTTGCACCGAGTTATGTCCTCCCCCCCCCCCCCCCCCCCCCCCCCCCACTAAACACATTACAGAACGCATAAAATACATAGCCCAAAATTTGAAGCGATTCTGTTCAGTAGTTCACGAGATACAGCTGAACTTTTATACAAACTTCCTTGAAGCGATTATGTTCACTAGTTCACGAAATAAAGCTGGGGGGAAATTACATAGCCCAAAGAAGGAAATTTCGTTTTTCAAGGTCAAACTTCAAGGTCAAGGTCAGCACGGTGTTGATTAACGAAAGGAAGCTTCATTTTCAAGCTGTCTACCCCTCTGCCAATTTTAATCAAAGTCCAAACAGTAGTTTTTTTAAGATAATCGATACACAGACACACAGACACACAGTCACACAAACCAATCGCAAAACCCCGGCCTCTTGCCGGGTAATTACGTTCAGCTTCAGGCCTACATGTTATGTGTGTGTGTGTGTGTGTGTGTGTGTGTGTGTGTGTGTGTGTGTGTGTGTGTGTGTGTGTGTGTGTGAAGTCAAGTCAAGTCAAAATCATCTTTATTGAGGGTTAAAGAATAAGTTGACAAAGCTTTTTTTCATCCTGCCCTCATAACAAAAATACACATCAATAAAACAAATAACATATTTACAGGAACACGAACATAGAAAACATTATGATCAGTATAATGACAGAAATAAACCCAATAAAGAACCAAACAGAGAGAGAAGGGGGTAGGGAGGGAGAGAGAGGGGTGGGTGTGGAGAGGGAGAGAAAGCCGGGGGAGGAAACACACACACACACACGCTCACTCTCACACACACACGCTCACTCACTCACTCACACACACA
>CM065686.1:29840316-29845316 GCA_017654935.2 Phymorhynchus buccinoides
TATTCTTACAGTTCTATCTAAACCTCTTGAAAAACATGTTCATAAACATCTAATGCAGTATCTTGAGGACAACAATCTTTTCCATCCTTTACAATCTGGCTTTCGGCATCACCATTCTTGTCAAACTGCCGTAGTTCGTCTCTGTGATACATGGCTTTCAGCAATTAACCGAAACAAAATGACAGGTGCTGTATTTCTTGACTTTAAGAAGGCATTTGATCTTGTGAATCATAAAATATTATTACAAAAGCTAGCACTATACCTGCAGGACGAAAATACAGTTTCTTTTTTTACATCCTATCTTACTAACAGAACACAGTTTGTCCTAAGTAATGGTGCAGTTTCAGATAATAAGATAATTAAGACTGGTGTGCCGCAAGGATCTGTTTTAGGACCCCTCCTGTTCTGCTTATTTATTAATGACCTACCCCTTTCAATATCAGATGAAAGTGTCTCATGCGATCTGTTTGCTGACGACTCCTCCCTCCACTCTAGTGCAGCTTGTTTATCCTCCATTCAAACCTCATTACAAACAGCTTTAAATGATGTTTCTGCCTGGTGTGACCAAAACCTGATGGTCATCCACCCTACAAAAACCAAAAGCATGGTAATTACTTCAAGACAAAAACATCAGAACGAACCTCTAAATCTCAAAGTTTATTTAAAGGATAACATCATTAACCAAGTAAAAGAGCACCGCGTCCTGGGTGTGATCATAGATGAAGAACTGAAGTGGCAGACCCATATTGAGAAGGTAGCACACAAGCTTGCACGTAGCCTATTCCTACTAAAAAAACTTAGACCTTTCTTAGATACAGAGGAACGCAAATTATTCTTTCATGCCCACTGTCTCTCTCACGTCAACTATGCATCTGTAGTTTGGGATTCTACCGCCAAATGTCACCTATTAAAACTCAATTCTATCTACAAAAGAGCAGCTAAAATTATTCTTCCTGACGCAAACCTCACCACATCAGAAAAACAAGCAAAATTAAACATCCTTCCGTTAGATTCACAATTAAAGTACAACAAAGCAATCATCATGTACAAAGTGCATAATGACTTGGTCCCACAATACCTAAAATTATTAGTTACCCCGGCATCACATCGTTATGGTTCCAGCAACTACATTTTGCCAAACACTAGAATTGACAAATACAAATCAAGTTTTGCCTTCTCAGGTTCCTCAATTTGGAATTCCCTTCCCTCTGCCATTCAGTTATGCCCTTCCATCTCACGATACAAAAAGATGGTGCGGGCAAACATAATTTACAGCCCTGCTTAAATCCTGTGTCATTTTGAACGCACACTGTATAACTGTATTGCCTTGTGTACACCTACATGTGATATGCATGGTATATGTCAATTGATTGTTTACATCTCAGTTTTATGCTTTGTTTATTTGTTTGCCTTTAAACTGCTTGTTAAATGTGTTTGGATTGATGTTGCTTTCACCTCCTACTTGTCATCAATTATTTGTTTCACAATGTGTTTTTTTTTTTTTTTTTTTTTTTTTTTTTTTTTTTTTTTTTAAATCTTTTGTAAACAGCATTTATTTTTTTATAGATGTATAGAGTGTATAAGAGAGAGAGAGAGAGAGAGAGAGAGAGAATGTAGTGTGTAGAGAGAGAGAGAGAGAGAGTATGTTTACAAATGTTTTTTTTTGTTTCTTAAATTTGTTTATATTGTTTTCATGTTTGATGCATGTTGATGCGTACGTGTTTGCTTAAAATAAAAATTAAAAACCTCTTGGTAATAATAAGTTTTATAACAGAAAACTTCCAACCCTTTCATTCATTGCTCAATATAACTGTTAATTAATTAATTCATCATGCTCTGTAGTCATTCTGGTCATTTTTCAACTCAGAAAAACAAAATCATACTTATGGTTTGTAATTTGAATTCATTTTTTGGTGTCTGACTCGTATACACGTACATGTAAGTATATGTCTAATACCGAAACATGCATGTTAATGAATGGGTGTGTTTGTGGAGTGGAAGGATGAACAGAGCGGGAATAAAATATGATATAACAAGATAATCAAAACCCATTCATACCACGTAAACATTAGGCTATTTACGAACAAATACCACAACAGCACAAAAAACGTAATGTCCTTGATGGCGGACACCGGAAGAATTAGGAAACAAATAAACACACACCCATGCTCTAAAGCAACAACAACAACAAAACGAAAAACAAACACACACATAGACAACAGAAAAGACATCACATAAAAGAGAGGAAACATTGAGGAGGTGTGTTCATTCCATTGAAAGAGCTTTTTTTGTAGGCATGGGGATGAGAGTTGAATTGGGAGATTGACAGATATGGAGTAAACGTAACAGGTGTGTGTGTGTGTGTGTGTGTGTGTGTGTGTGTGTGTGTGTGTGTGTGTGTGTGTGTGGTGTGTGTGTGTGTGTGTGTGTGTGTGTGTGTGTGTGTGTGTGTGTGTGTGTGTGTGTGTGTGTGTGTGTGTGTGTGTGTGTGTGTGTGTGTGTGTGTGTGTGTGTGTGTGTGTGTGTGTGTGTGTGTGTGTGTGTGTGTGTGTGTGTGTGTGTGTGTGTGTGTGTGTGTGTGTGTGTGTGTGTGTGTGTGTGTGTGTGTGTGTGTGTGTGTGTGTGTGTGTGTGTGTGTGTGTGTGTGTGTGTGTGTGTGTGTGTGTGTGTGTGTGTGTGTGTGTGTGTGTGTGTGTGTGTGTGTGTGTGTGTGTGTGTGTGTGTGTGTGTGTGTGTGTGTGTGTGTGTGTGTGTGTGTGTGTGTGTGTGTGTGTGTGTGTGTGTGTGTGTGTGTGTGTGTGTGTGAGAGAGAGAGAGAGAGAGAGAGAGAGAGAGAGAGAGAGAGAGAGAGAGAGAGAGAGAGAGAGAGAGAGAGAGAGAGAGAGAAGTCGAAGTCGAAGTCGAAGTCGAACATTTTAATGAATAGGCCTTACTGCCCATATCATGTGGGAGGTGGGGAGGGGGATTACATGAGGCACAATAACATTATCATCAAAACATTCCATCATTGGAAATAGATAGATAGATAGATAGATAGATAGAGAGAGAGAGAGAGAGAGAGAGAGAGAGAGAGAGAGAGAGAGAGAGAGAGAGAGAGAGAGAGAGAGAGAGAGAGAGAGAGAGAGAGAGAGAGAGAGAGAGAGAGAGGGAGAGAGAGAATTAGAAGGATAAAACGTGTTGATGGTTTTAGAGAAAAGTGGAAGAGTTGTTGGGTAAAAAGGCCATGAAAAGAAAGAAGAAGAAAAAAGGACGAGAAGAACGAAACCAACAAAAAGTGCACTCCATGTGTGAGATGCAGAGTTAAACAGTTTACAGAGGTTAGTACCTCAATAATGACAACCAGTGTAGTTCGACTTTTAGGACTCCGACACCTGAGCCATTTGATCTATCAGCCAGTCACTGTAGGTGTATAGGGCTATCTCTTTTGATGTTTTAGAATGATCGTTTGTCTCAGGAGGTTGGGAGAGGGTGAATGGGACTGAGTTGATATGGGTGGGTTGCCAAGGATTGTGTTTGTGTGTACAAGCTGAGTTGTTTTTTTGGTTTTTGATTTGTTTTTTTTGTTTTTTAGGAAGGTGGTAAGAAACAATTAATCGTTGTCCTTGTTTTTTGTTTTCTTTGTTCGTTTTGTCAGGCGACATTTTCTCTTTTGTTTCCTTCTTTTCTTTTCTTGCCAGTCTGTCTTTCTTTTCTTTCATAAACTGTATATTTAACGAGCCGCCAGGCGAAAGCTTGTTATGCTTTCAGTGGTGTCTGTCTGTTTCCGTGCCGCGCGCATGTGTGTGTATGTGTGTGTGTGTGTGTGTGTGTGTGTGTGTGTGTGTGTGTGTGTGTGTGTGTGTGTGTGTGTGTGTGTGTGTGTGTGTGTGTGTGTGTGTGTGTGTGTGTGTGTGTGTGTGTGTGTGTGTGTGTGTGTGTGTGTGTGTGTATGTGTGTGTGTGTGTGTGTGTGTGTGTGTGTGTGTGTGTGTGTGTGTGTACGTGTGCGCGTGTGCGTGTGTGTGTGTGTGTGTGTGTGCGTCATTTTCACTTAAGACTCTCTCTCTCTCTTTCTCTCTCTCTTTCTCTCTCTCTGTCCTCTCTCTCTCTCTCTCTCTCTCTCTCTCTCTCTCTCTCTCTCTCTCTCTCTCTCTCTCTCTCTCTCTCTCTCTCTCTCTCTCTCTTATGCGTGAGGGGGGCAGTGGAGGGATGGTGGTGCTGCGGTTTGTGTGCGCTTGGGTTGAGTTGCGTGAATGTTCTATTTCAATATTTGAGCTGTGATCTTATTTATTCACTGTTTACGTTTTACGTGCCACCACAGATGTATATCCATGTTTTGTGGACAATAAATTGTGTAACTTGACTTGTGACTTGTGTGACTTGTGATTTGTTTGTTCCTGGCCGGCTGACTATCTATCTATCTATCTATCTATCTATCTATCTATCTATCTATCTATCTATCTATCTATCTATCTATCTATCTATCTATCTATCTATCTTTGAACGGAGGGAACTAGAAGGCTCAAACTTTGCCATGGGTATAGGTAGTCAGGATATTTAGGCCAAGCTCGAAACTGAAGGTCATTGGTCAAAGGTCGGTCAAGGTAATTGGAGTCGCAGAAAATGCTTTCGCGCGGCTGGTGATCGAGTGTCGTCACGCTCTAGTTTCAGAGCTGTCAGTATGTTGCTGGTTGGCTGGCTGGCTGACTGTCTAACTATATTATCACGACAGCCTTTAAACAGAGCGACCTAGGAGCCTGCAAATTTGTATGCGGATACGTAGTTAGGATATCTAGGCCACGTTTGAAAATGAAGGCCATTGGTCAAAGGTCAAGGTCAATGGAGTCATAAATGCTGCCGCGCGGCTGGTGGTCTAGCGTTTTCACGCTCTAGTTGATCAGCCGCGGGCGAAAGCTGATTAATGTTTTCAGTGCCGTTTGTTTGTCTCCTTGTGACAGACTACGTATGTTACCAAAACAGATTCTTGAACAGAGAAGCCTAGAACCCTCAAATTGTGCATAC
>CM065686.1:29850316-29852816 GCA_017654935.2 Phymorhynchus buccinoides
GAGAGAGAGCGAGAGAGAGAGAGAGAGAGAGAGAGAGAGAGAGAGAGAGAGAGAGAGCGAGAGAGAGAGAGAGAGAGAGAGAGAGAGAGAGAGAGAGAGAGAGAAGAGAGAGAGAGAGAGAGTAGTAGTACTAACTTCTTCTCCTTCTAAGTTCTTCTTCTTCGGTCTTTCAGGCATGTTCCTGTCAATTATGAACGCAGATGCATCATGCTGCTGTTATGCGCCTAACTAAGAATAATTAGGCCCAGCATGTCTGACTTCGGCTAGAGGAATCTTTTTGAAAGTATTTCTTGAAGAAAGGCAGGAGAATGAACCAGAAAGGCAGAACGATAGTAGATAACAGCATGCAAAGGGAAAAGGCAGAATCAAAGAGACTGACAGATTAGAGGTAAGTTATTAAGCACAGAACTTCCAGAAGGTGGGGGGACCTATTTGTATGGAAGACCCCCCCCTCCCAGTATTCCACGAGGGGGGTGGAGAGTACTACCACCCCCACCCCACCCCCCTACATTCGTAAACAAACCATACACACAGGCACAGGAACGTCAATGAGCTCTCTCTCTGTCTCTCTGTCTCTGTCTCTGTCTCTCTCTCTCTCTCTCTCTCTCTCTCTCTCTCTCTCTCTCTCTCTCTCTCTCTCTCTCTCTCTCTCTCTCTCTCTCTCTCTCTCATTCATTACACTGTCTGTGACAGCTCACCGCCCGCTGTCCCTGGGCCTAGCTGTGAATATATCGCGATGCTAGTACCACGGTAAAGTGATTTCCGCTCTTCATTTGTGTTGTTGACTGGTCGGTGACTGGTCGGCTGCAGCAGCGAGGGGTGTGTGGAGAAAGTGTTGATTGAAATTAGCTTTTGTTTTCGGGTTACAGCGCGCGTTTATGAACGGATGCTGTTAAAAGTTTGCACGACGATAGTCAATATCCCTGGTCACGCATGTTCCAAATCGCGAGTCAATGTCGGGTCTGGTTACGCCGCAGTTTGTGAAAACGTGAAGTGACCTCTCGGCGGCCGTATCTCCGGCATTTCTGAATCGATTCGCTTCCGGTTTAGCACACGGATAGTTACAGTCCCTGGTCATCTACCTGCCAAATGCGAAGGCAATCGGCCCAGACATACCCGCGATACGGGTGCCGAGAGGCCGGCGGATACGCGTTTCGCGCATTTGCCAAACCGCGCAAATGACACGGCCGCCTCGGTTGCCGTTGCCATCGCCCCGTTAGGGCTCACAGCACATTTGAAGCGATTCGGTCGAAAAACGGCGGAGTCATAAGGCCCGTTTTGTGTTTCACACACACAGACACACACACAGACACACAGACACACACACAGACACACACACAGACACACAGACACACACACAGACACAACCCTGCCTTTTTATTATATGATGCCGCTCCATTTGCGTTTCGCCCACACCGAGTGTCTCGTTTCGCCCACCGCTTTACACCCCTAGTATTTGGTCGTGACTTTTGTCTCTGTTTGTTGGTTACTTTTGAACTTACCTTTTCTATTAAACCAAGAACCGCACTGCAATTAGAACGAAGGTTTGTGAGTCTGTCTGTCTGTCTGTATGTATGTATGTCTGCCTGTCTGTCTGTCTGCCCCCCCCCCCCTCGCTCTCGTTCTCCCCCTCCCTCCCCCGTTTCTCTCTCCGTTTCTCTCCCGCAGAGAAACTACATAATTATACGTAAAACCATTAAGTTTAATAGAATGATATCCTCTTGCACGTGCATGCATACATGCATGCGTGCAGAAGCGTGTACACAGACACACAGACACACACACACACACACACACACACACACACACACACACACACACACACACACACACACACACACACACACACACGAACACACACACACACACACACACACACACACACACACACACACACACACACACGCGCGCACGCACACACAACACACACACACGCACACACACGCACAGACACACACACACACACACACACACACACACACACACACACACACACACACACACACACACACACACACACACACACCGTGACAAATGGCCCAGAGTGACAGTATGAATCCTGTTGCACTCTGGGTGGGGTGAGGGAACTATGTCGCTGATTATTTCTCCCCGTTTCTGTTGCTGTCACTCATTTGGACCACCTACCAATTTTGCATCCCTATATCTCTGTCAGTCTCTTTCTCTGCGCCCCCCCCTCTCTCTCTCTCTCTCTCTCTCTGTCTCTCAATCTCTCTCTCTCTCTCTCTCTCTCTCTCTCTCTCTCTCTCTCTCTCTCACACACACACACACACACACACACACACACACACACACACACACACACACACACACACACACACACACACACACACACACACACACACACACACACACACACACACACACACACACACACACACACTGTGTTCTCGTTTCTCCGGAATCTGTTTCTCTCTCTCTCTTTCACCGTGTTCCTCTCTCTCTCTCTCTCTCTCTCTCTCTCTCTCTCTCTCTCTCTCTC
>CM065686.1:29857816-29860316 GCA_017654935.2 Phymorhynchus buccinoides
TCTGTCTGTCTGTCTGTCTCTCTCTCTCTCTCTCTCTCTCTCTCTCTCTCTCTCTCTCTCTCTCTCCTCTCTCTCTCTCTCTCTCTCTCTCTCTCTCTCTCTCTCTCTCTCTCTCTCTCTCTCTCTCTCTCTCTCTCTCTCTCTCTCTCTCTCTCTCTCTCTCTCACATACACACACGCGTGCACGCATGCAAGACGCACGCACGCATACACACACACACAGAGTGACACATGCACGCACGCGCACGCGCACACACACACACACACACACACACAGACACGCACGCACACGCACACACACACACGCGCACACACACACACATACACACACACACACATACACACACACACACACACACACACACACACACACACACACACACACACACACACACACACACACTGGACTGGAACCAATTTATTGTCAGATTAACTAGAAAAGTTGCACTGACAACACACACACACACACACACACACACACACACAGCGAGCGCGCGAACGCACGTGCATCACATCTCATCGCGACTCTCCCTTCCTTCCTAATTTACCAGAGCTCTCGGTTTCCTTGGCCCAAGGTCTTGCGGAAATACACCTCTAATCACCCATTGTTCTTTTTTAACAATGCAATGTTTTCGTTGCATTTTCCGGGTTAGCCTTTTATTTGTTAACTTTAGTTTATTTCGTTTTCACAACACTGGAGGTGCCTGGTCTTTGTTTGCTTCCCCATTCATTATTAAGATCCTACTATATTTAGATTAATATTATCTATAATAATAAATTATGTTTTTGAGAAAGCATGTAAATAAAACATTAGGTAATCATAGGAAGGACAAAACTGCCTTAGTCCTTCCCGTAACCCGTTGTGGGTGCATTGTGTTTTGCTTCATATTTGCCAAACCGTTCATAATAATCTTTCTGAAATTTTACGACTTTGTCAATGACAGATTGGAGTATATGCAGTCCAAACGTCAAGCATTTGTGTTGATCAACAAGCGAGTAAATAAACAACAAACTTGTCGTTTAATTTGCAGGCAGTAACGTAACAGTTGCTATTTTGGGTGAAATGCCAGGCATTAATGGCGTGCCCTAGATACAAAATAAAAGCACACACTTATTTTTTTTTAGAGTGCGGAAAATACGATTAAAAATGTTCTCATCCATAGCTGATGCACCTCTATGATAGTGTTCCAGTGAGTCCGCTGTTGGGGTGATCCCTGGAGTCTTGTAGCCATGGTACAACGACAACAACAACAACAAAACGTTGGAAACGTCTTTGTTTTCAGATTTAGAGTTAAATGAACTCTATTGTAAACAGCAAAGAAAAGAAAAAGTCGGAAGAACGACATAGGGGCTCCCAGGGACCCCCATTCGGGGGTCTATGAAGTATTAAAATTCTAAAGGACCCTCTAAAAGAATGTGCTGGGGGTCCCAGGGATGCACTAGAAACATTCTTTTTAGCATTCGCAATGCCACTGGGACCCTCTATCCCGCCTCTCGGACTTTCTATGCTGTAAGTGAAGGAGTCCCTGGGACCCCATGTTTGGCGGGACGATTGGGAGCCCTGCAGATGTAACTGATATAACACCTAATCAACCTTTGGCTAGGTATTAGGTATTAGGTATTAGGTACTTTATAGTCACAGAGGCGTCTCTGTGAAATTCGGGTTGCTCCCACCTGGAGAGCGCGTCGCAGCCAGAGGCGCGCCACCCATTTGTTTTTTTGTTTTTTTTTGCATGCGAGTTTTGTCACTGATGGGGGGGGGGGGGGGGGGGGGGGGGGGTAAATTTTGACAATTTTGAATGACAACTTTTTCGTTGCCACTGGGTTTAATGTATGCTAACTGCATGGGCACACGGGACCTCGGTTTATTGTCTCATCCGAAAGACTCCACGTTCAGACCGTTAAGGCCTAGTGCAGAATGAGAGGAAAAAATCCCCTGTACCCAGGTTCGAACTCGGGTTTACTTGACACGAAGCGAACGCGATACCACTGTGCCACTCTACATTTGTTGTAAGTTAGACACCCCCATCAAGTTTCCTATTGAAAATGTTCACGGATAACCAGCATTCTGCCATTCTTAGGAAAGGGATAGGGTTAGGATGAGCCTTGGGTTACTGTCATGAAACTGAAAGAACAAGATTTTAAAACTGAGTCCTAAACATGAGGGGGTGTCGAAACTATAAGTTTGCCCAACTTTTGTTTTTAGTTTTTCTTGTGTGTGCGGTTTCAGAAACTAAATCCCCTAATTCTACACCCTTTCCCCAACTACCATTAATAACAATAATAATTAGTCCCCGAGCCGAAGGTTCGGGGAACTATTGTTTTTGGTCTGGTCCGTCCGGCGTCCGGCGTGCCTCCGTCCGTCCGTCCGTCCGGCTATTCGTCCGTTTTTCTCAAAAACTATTCAGCCTATCATCATCATTTGGTATACTAGTTTGCCAAGATGCAAGCTATCCACTGATGTATTTAGTTTTACATTAAGGTCAAGGTCGCGCCAGTTA
>CM065686.1:29865316-29875905 GCA_017654935.2 Phymorhynchus buccinoides
CCGTCCGGGTCCGTCCGTCCGTCCGTCCGTCCGTCCGTCCGGCTATTCGTCCGTTTTTTCTCACAAACTATTCAGTCTATCATCATCGAATTTGGTATACTAGTTTGCCAAGATGCAAGCTATCCACTGATGTATTTAGTCTAAACATGGGATAAGCCCGCTGTGCCCTAGGCCCTTTGTGTCACAGGCCCGATATGTCCCACTTCTTTCCGGCCGTCAAAACTATTCAGTCTATCATCATCAAACTTGGTATACTAGTTTGCCAAGATGCAAGCTATCCACTGATGTATTTAGTCTAAACATGGGATAAGCCCGCTGTGCCCTAGGCCCTTTGTGTCACAGGCCCGATATGTCCCACTTCTTTCCGGCCGTCCATCCGTCCGTGCGTGCGTCCTGTTGTCAGTTCTCAATGGTCTCCCCGCTGTGTGTACAGCCGACACATTCCGATTTCGGAGTAGCTCGGCGATGCTGCGAGGGGACTTTGCAGCCGCTCAGCGTTGCACTTGTTATTATTGTTATTATTATTATAATTTGCTTTGATAAAACTTTGTTGTGTTCAATGTCTTAATTTGTGAACCTCAGAAACAAACTCAACGTTATTATCATTAACTTTTTAGAATTGTTCTGTGTTCTGAAAAGAAGAAAAAAATAAAATGTGCTGATTTACTTTTTCTACCGATGGGGGAGAGGACAGTGCCCATTAAAGAGACGACTGTTTCGACCTAGTGAAGGTCTCCTCAGTCTCCATATCGGCCTGCAATTTGACTGTCCAGTAGTAAGAATGAAAAATCTCACTGATTCTCTTCTTTTTTTTTCAGAACACAAAACAATTCTAAAAGTTAATGATTAACTGAGTTTGTTTCTGAGGTTCACAAATAAAGACATTGGACACAAAAAAAGTTTTATGAAAGCAAATTTACAAACGTCACAGTCGGATCCCATTTGGATTTAAATCGTATGCAGTGCTAGTGGCAAATCTGCAGTCTGCGTAAAACCAGCGCCATGCGTTCTCTTTAACCCTTTCACCGCCAAAGTCGCATTTTAGCACCACAGTGATTTAACACCTATGTCACTATAAGGCATCAAATTGGGGTCTATTATCCAAAGACCCCATTGTCTTAGTTTTGGGAAGTAAGGATAGACCTTATTTATATATGTCACAGAAGAATCTCCAATGCTGCAGATGGATTTTGTTCTCTACCCAGGTACATTTAATGGGAATTCTTGCCTGAAATATGGCTGGCGGTGATAGGGTTAAGCGACGAGAGCTAGTGGAGCGCTAGTTTAGAAAATAGAGTACTAACAGGTCTTTGAAATCGTACCTTAAGAGGTACGCAACCCCCCTTAGTACTCTATGTGGAACGACTCTTGATAAACAAGTTGTCTTCTGTTTGTTGTTGCAGCACTATTGCTGATGTTGTTATTGTTGATTCGGAGATAACAATTAACGCTTTTCCCTTCCATTTCAGGATATGGTTCCCTCTCGGCTTTTATTTTGTTTTCTTTATTTTTTTAAACAAGGCTGCTATCATATATTTGCCTCGTAAATCTTTCTCCAAGCGTGTTTCTGTAAATATCATAGCCATTTATCTTCGTTGGAGCGTTTCGTTTCTTGTGTAAATTTACCTCTTGAATATTCAACAGAAACCTTAACAGGGTTCTAGCAATTTTAAAATAATTCTATGCTGCCGTGGATCAGTATTTTCTCTTCCCATCCCCCCTTCCCCTCTCTCTCTCTCTCTCTCTTTCTCTGAGTCAGTTCTTGTCTGTCTCTGTCTCTCTCTGCCCCCCCCCCCCACTCTCACTCTTTCTCTCTGTGTCTCTCTCTGCATCTGTCTCTTGTCTTCTCTCTCTCTTCTCTCTCTCTGTTTCTCTCTCTGCCTCTCTCTCTCTCTCTCTCTCTCTCTCTCCTCTCTCTCTCTCTCTCTCTCTCTCTCTCTCTCTGTCTCTCTCTCTCTCTCTGTCTCTCTCTCTCTCTCTCTCTCTCTCTCTCTCTCTCTCTCTCCTCTCTCTCTCTCTCTTCTCTCTCTCTCTGGCTATATCATTGGAAAATAAAGTTTAAGTTTTCAAGTTTTCAAGTTCTCTCTCTCTCATCTCTCTCTTCTCTCTCTCTCTCTCTCTCTCTCTCTCTCTCTCTCTCTCTCTCTCTCTCTATCTCTCTCTATATATCCCTCTCTCTCTCTCTCTCTACTCTCTCTCTCTCTCTCTCTCTCTCTCTCTGTTCGTATGTGTGTACGGTTGGTGTTTTTATGCGTGCTCTTATGCTACGCCATCAGTCTCTTTGTCATTTGTGTTTCTAATAGCAAAGTGTAACGCGCGGGCGACTTGGTTTTGGTACCGCCCCACTTTTTTGTGCTTTGCCGTTTCATATGCTCTCTCTCTCTCTCTCATCTCTCTCTCTCTCTCTCTCTCTCTCTCTCTCTCTCTCTCTCTCTCTCTCTCTCTCTCTCTCTCTCTCTCTCCTCTCTCTCTCTCATCATTTAACGGGCTAAAGGCAATGAAGACGGTGATGCACTTGACGACACTGACAACTCCGCTCGTCAACTGCCCTCGTAAAATGCCAGCACAGTCCCCCCCCCCCCTCCCCCCACCACTCCCGTTCCTTTCCCGTTTACCCCCCCCCCCCCCACTCCCCCCATCCTCTCTGTTCTTCTTTCTTCTTGATCTCTTTCTGGTGGTAATTGCGCCTTGCGTTACCCTTCACAGAGCCTCTTTCTAATATAATATATGATTGTCAAAATATACGTATGGTTATAGTGTAGGCTGTATTCAAAATCTTAAAAGCATGAAACAGTACGAAACAGTACAAACATCATGTTCCTATTATCTTTGTTATCATGATTATTCGCATTTTACGCACAGTATGTAGGCTACATATGTTTTGTCATGATTGGAGGGGTTGAGGAGCATGAATGTGAGAGAGTGATCTTTTGATGATGGCTTGTTCTGCTTGTGTGTGTATGTGTAAACTTTGTCAAATGTTTGTTTGGAATAAAGACCGTTTTATAAAAATAAAAAAAAGACACAAACAATTCAACAACATCAATAACCAAAAATACCAAAGATATCAACACAACTATTGCCATTAATCACAGCACAACTATTACCATTAATATCAACACAACTATTACCATTAATATCAACACAACTATTACCATTAATATCAACACAACTATTACCATTAATATCAACACAACTATTGCCATTAATCACAGCACAACTATTACCATTAATATCAACACAACTATTACCATTAATATCAACACAACTATTGCCATTAATCACAACACAACTATTACCATTAATATCAACACAACTATTACCATTAATATCAACACAACTATTGCCATTAATCACAGCACAACTATTACCATTAATATCAACACAACTATTACCATTAATCACAGCACAACTATTACCATTAATCACAACAAAACTATTACCATTAATATCAGCACAACTATTACCATTAATATCAACACAACTATTACCATTAATCACAGCACAACTATTACCATTAATCACAACACAACTATTACCATTAATATCAACACAACTATTACCATTAATCACAACACAACTATTACCATTAATCACAACACAACTATTACCATTAATCACAGCACAACTATTACCATTAATCACAGCACAACTATTACCATTAATATCAACACAACTATTACCATTAATCACAACACAACTATTACCATTAATATCAACAAAACTATTACCATTAATATCAACACAACTATTACCATTAATATCAACACAACTATTACCATTAATCACAGCACAACTATTACCATTAATATCAACACAACTATTGCCATTAATCACAACACAACTATTACCATTAATATCAACACAACTATTACCATTAATATCAACACAACTATTACCATTAATCACAACACAACTATTACCATTAATCACAACACAACTATTACCATTAATATCAACACAACTATTACCATTAATATCAACACAACTATTACCATTAATATCAACACAACTATTACCATTAATATCAACACAACTATTACCATTAATATCAACACAACTATTACCATTAATCACAGCACAACTATTACCATTAATCACAACACAACTATTACCATTAATCACAGCACAACTATTACCATTAATATCAACACAACTATTACCATTAATCACAGCACAACTATTACCATTAATCACAACACAACTATTACCATTAATATCAACACAACTATTACCATTAATCACAGCACAACTATTACCATTAATATCAACACAACTATTACCATTAATCACAGCACAACTATTACCATTAACCACAACACAACTATTACCATTAATCACAACACAACTATTACCATTAATCACAACACAACTATTGCCATTAACCACAACACAACTATTACCATTAATCACAACACAACTATTACCATTAATCACAACACAACTATTACCATTAATCACAGCACAACTATTACCATTAATCACAACACAACTATTACCATTAATCCACAACACAACTATTACCATTAATCACAGCACAACTATTACAACACAACTATTACCATTAATCACAGCACAACTATTACCATTAATCACAACACAACTATTACCATTAACCACAACACAACTATTACCATTAATCACAGCACAACTATTACCATTAACCACAACACAACTATTACCATTAACCACAACACAACTATTACCATTAATCACAGCACAACTATTACCATTAATCACAACACAACTATTACCATTAATCACAACACAACTATTACCATTAATCACAACACAACCCAAAGAAAGAAACGCCTCTCCACATACAGATATTCACAACAACATCAAAACCCACAAACCCCTACAGTATTAAACCAATAGCATCATAAAGTTATATACTAGCATGCTGGGGCCATGCTAGAATCGACAGACCTTGGGCATTGTTTAATTCACAATCTTAATCTTGAAAACGAAAATTATTGCAAACAGCTCCACGCGCCCAAGCATCTCAACTTTCCTGCATTGTAACTTTTAAAAACAATGTGTTGGAATACCTGATCCGCGTACATTGCTTGAACATTTTCAGACTATCTCTGTTTCCATACCATAATATTGCTTTTTAAAATAATGTCATTAAAATCTGTCCACCAGTATTGTTTTCCGTTTCTTTGAGCGTTACTTTGTGCTGGGTAAAAGAACAGACGCGTAAAATTAGCAGCTAAGCATAAAGAAAAATAGCATATTATGAAATAATTCATAAAATAGAAAGTAAGAAAAAAAAGAACAATTATTGTTCCTATTAGTATTAATAATCTGTTGTGTATATAGCCTTCATAGGCTCCTACAACGTACATAATCCAGATCCAGATCCAGAATCTTAGCCTAGTATAATATGAACATTCGGAGGATTGTTCTCCTGCTGGCTACGAACAGCTCAACCGCCAATAAAATTATGTCAGACGAGGTCCATAATCTATTGAGAATAAATTGTGACAAGAAGAAGACACTCTTTTGAGAAAACATATAACACAACGGGTGTGTGTGGTGTGTGTGGTGTGTGGTGTGTGTGTGCGTGCGTGCGTGCGTGCGTGTGTGCGTGCGTGTATATGTGTGTGCGTGTGTGCGTGCGTGTTTGTGTGTGTGTGTGTGTGTGTGTGTGTGTGTGTGTTGTGTGTGGTGGTGGTGAAGCAATACTAATGTGTCCGTGACATAATATAAAGTTAGAAATGAGCTTACTGTAAATGTGAAACACACACACACACACACACACACACACACACACACACACACACACACACACACACGCACGCACGCGCGCACACGCACGCACACGCACACACGCACACACACACACAACACACACACACACACACACACACACACACACAACACACACACCACACACTACACACACACACACACACACACATTGGAATGTACACAGTCTAGCACAGTGTGAATTTTATTTGATAAATACATAAAAGAAGTATTTTGTTTCAGTTGATTTTTCACTGTCTTTGTGCAAGTAACAATGGAAATATAGCCCCTTGCGGATATTTGTTTCTGACTGACCAGATGAGTTCACACACATTATTACTTGCGGACACAAAACCTTTCGCGAAGCGTTCTCTCTCTAATGTAGTGCCTCTGTAGAACTCCAGTTAAATGCGAAACGCTTTCCAAAGACAGACTATTTCCACGCTTTGGATAAACAAGGACCTTCTCTTTCATATAATGAATGATAATTAAAATTGGAAATTTAAAAAAATAGTCTGAAAGCGATCGGAGAGATAACTTCAGTAATCAAAATATATTTAAATATGAATATAATTTCCATATGCAGGCGGACCCAACAACCATAAAAGCACATTATTTTTAACAGTCTAGCAGGAAATGGCCAAAATAGAGGTTAAAACGTTTTTGCTTTTGGGGAAGAGCAAGCGTTTAGGAACGTTTTCCTTATGCAGTCCTACCCAGTCACGCATCATGGGCAACTCTCTCTGAAAAAAACGTGATTCTCAAACTGCCCGAGCAATACTATATTTTCTAAGAAAGAGTAATGTTTGCTCACTCTTTCTTGAAAACAAACTGCCGCAGATGTTACGTCGAATGGGTCAGTCAGGCACAGCCTTGAATTGTGCAACAAAAATGAGACAAGGTAAATTGATTTTCATAGGATTATTGCTGTAATCTTCCTGTTTAATTTTGTAAACCAAAAACATGGCATGTAATACATGGCATGTATTAGAAGATGCTTTGTTTATGATGCAGCATGGCTTGAGAAATGTTAGTTCAGTACATTCATTTTGTTTCTCTTTCGTCGCCATGAATTCATGAATTTATAGATTCACAGTGGCTAGAGGTACGACATTCTTGCAACACTCAGACCAAAGTAGTGGTAAATGAAGGGCAGGAGCTGTGCCGGTCGGGGCTTGCCCCCCCCCCCTCCCCCCCGGGGACCGCTGCGGTAGCCGGATTGGTCTTGCCTGGATACTGCGAAACAAAGGGTCCAAACACACGCACGCACACGCTTGCGCGCACGCAAGCACACACACACACACACACACACACAACACACACACCAAAATACACACGCACACCACACACACACACCCACCACACACACACATGCACACACGCACCACGCACACACACAACACACACACACTCTTTTTAGGGCGTTTGCCACGAGTGTTCGTTCACTATACTAGACTACTAATTTGCCCGAGCTCGTTCTGCCCGAGTTGCGCTGACCTTTCTAATTCAACTCTCTAAATTCAAGTCAGTGAAATTCAAGGTCACCGGCGCGTGGCAAATGCTCTATTGGAGATAGGAGTAACTTGTTTTTTCATTTCTTTTCATCTTTTTTTTCAAAAAATGTTTTAATTAGGAAACATTGCGCAACCTCAAAGTCACTTATAGTCTTTTTAGACGGCGTGACTAAAAAGATATATTGAAGATTTGAAGATGTTCAGGGATAGTAACTCTTCCTAGTTGAATTTTTCGTCAACAACAAATGCATTTTCTTATTTCATATATTTAACGCTTCTTGGTAAGGAATAGGGTTAGGGGTAGGGTTAGAAACATGTCCGAGTTAATGTTTGTAGATTTTGAAGACATTTGCGCACCATTTATGCGTCCCGTGATTGAGCGCCGTACCCGTAGCCTGGATAATGCGAGATACGGGCCCGTAATCTGAGATTCTGTCTTATAGATGATAGGGATTACAATTCAGCTTCAGGATGTACACAATATATTGCCACCACCCCGCTTTTTGTATTTATTTGTTTGTATTTGTTAGTTATGCCCAGGAATGACATTTTTGACCAAAGTTTTTATTAGCAAAGGTAGAGTTTAGCGGGACGCGGAGAAGCAGTCACAGGAATAAAAGTAAAGGGAACAAAGTAACACATTTGGCTAGAGAAAAGGAATCGGATAAAAATTAACGAGCAAAAAGTATCCCATAAACATGTTTTACACACATGCGCGCGTGCTCGCGATCACCCAAAACACACACACACACACACACACACACACACACACACACACACACGCACATGCACACACATACACACACACACACACACACACACGCGCGGCGCGCACAGCACACACACACGCACACGCACACGCACACGAACACACACACACACACTGACTACACACAGTGACACACACACACAAATTACACACACACACACACACACACACACAAGGGCTAGCGCACGCGCGCGTGTGTGTCTAGTGCACCCACAAACTAACCCTTTACTGTCGTCCACCTTTCACATACACCACACACCACACACACACACACACACACACACCACACACACACACACACAACCACACACACATTACACACACACACACACACACACACACACCACACACACACACACACACACACACACACACACACACAAGGGCGCCCGCACGCGCGCGTGTGTGTCAGTGCACCCACAAACTAACCCTTTACTGTCGTCCACCTTTTCACACACACACACACACACACACACACACACACACACACACACACACGCACACACACACACACACACGCACACACGCACACACACACACACACACACACACAACACACACACACACAAATACACACACACACACACACACACAACACAAATTACACACACACACAAACACCAACACACACACACACACACATGCACACACACACACACACAAATACACACACAACCACACACACACACACACATCACACACACAAATACACACACACACACACACAACACACACACACAAACACACACACACACACAAAAAAAAAAAAAAAACACACACACACACAAACACACACACACACACAAGGGCGCGCGAACGCGCGCGTGTGTGTCAGTGCACCCAAAAACTAACCCTTTACTGTCGTACCACCTTTTTCAACACGACACACACACACACACACACACACCACACACACACTCACGCACTCACACACACACACACACACACACACACACACACACACACACAACACACACTCACACACACGCATACACACACACACAGCACACACACACCACACACAAACACGCGCGCGCGCGCGCGCGCGCGCACATGCTCACACACAAATCAGAAAAAAACACATTTTAAGAAATAGGGAAAACACGCTCACATGCGCACGTTACGCACACTCACGCAGGCGCGCGAGAACACACACACTCACACACGCGCATATACTGATTAATATATGCACACACGCGCGCGCAACTCGCACCCCAACGCACCCACACGCGCGCACACACGCATATATATATACACACGCACGCACACCAAACACACTCATACTGACACAAACATGGTTCGCGCGCACGCACGCAGCACACACACACGCACGCACACGCACGCACGCACACACACACACACACGCACACGCACGCACACGCGCACACGCGCACACTCACACACGCACACACGCACGCACACACGCACACACGCACGCACACGCACACGCACACGCACACGCACACACACACACACACAGATTTAGTCATTACTTTTGACCTGATATGTTTTTCCGGTTACTTTTTTTCGTTGCTTTTTTTCTCCGGTTACTTTCTTTCCTACAGCCGAGTTTAGCACCTCCCACCATTCTTTCTTCAAAATCCATATAGGATTATCCCTTTCAAAATGTTCAGTGGCATGTAGACAGTTTTACCTTTCTCGGATTAGAAAGAGGGTGAGGGTTAAGTTAGGGCTATAATTATATCCACGTGCTTCAATGCGTTTCAAAGCTTTCGTCTAAAAGCGAATGCCTATGAATCGTATTATTTAGGAAGCAAATATTGCAACATTTCGGATGATTCTATGAATTCTTCCACTGGCATCGCTACAAGGCAATTCAGACATTGTCTTCTCCCGTTTTCCCCTTAAATGGCAGTAGTTCGGATTCTTTTAATTTAAAAATTTATAATAAGAAAATCGATAATTTCTCAGTTTTCCTGTGGCAGTGAAGGGGGCTTCTTTTTTTTTATTATAAGAAAAGTGTTTGTTGTTTAGTTCTGATATGCTGATGGAAAAGATACCCGAGTCGATCTGGGAAAAGGAAACCTAGCAATATTGGCATCACTGTAGCAGCGTCTTCCATCTGTTCATTGTTCAGACACGGTAGGCGAAGATGGAACTGCGTAATGTTACACAGTACCACGAATACTAAAATGACGCCAAAGGAAAACAACAAGGTTTCAATGTTTGTTGGGTTTTTTTTGATTTCCCAAAAAGCCCCTTGGGGGTACATGGGGAAAAAAAATATAAAGAAAAAAGAAAAGTAAAAAAGAACAAACAATAAAATAATAATTATAATAATGAGGAAAATTTATATAGCGGACAAACCAACCTTCGACGTCAACAACATAATACAAATAACAAAAACAAACAAACGAAAAAACAGAAAATATAGATCAATATCCAGTCACATTGAAGGGTTGCGGCAAGAACTGCTGTGATTATGTACATCAATCAATGAAACAAAGCACAACACAAAACAATCACTACAACAAACATCGTCCAATCAAATCTCAGCTAATCCACTTACAAATGACAGCATTCCTCTGCAA
>CM065686.1:29876405-29881405 GCA_017654935.2 Phymorhynchus buccinoides
ACTCGCGAAGTTTTGCATGTATTTTCGGGGCGGGGGTGGGTGTGTTGCGTCGTAACATGTTTCTGTGAATGTCTATACCCAGTTGTCATGATTTTTCGGTGCGCTCGTGTGCGCATGATCGCGCTCGCTCAATCACGGGTCCGAAACCCCAAGGCTATATATAAAAAACTATTCTTTCGTGCTGTTTTGATGCGTTTTTTAGTATGTGTACAGCTCGAACATTCCGATTTCGGGTACTACGGCGAATGCTGCGAGGGGACTTGGAAGCCCTCAGCGTTGCACTTGTTTATTTCATAGCGCTAGAACGGCATTACAGTCATGTAGTGCTCGATTGTCTTCTTCACGCCAAAAGCAAGCCCATTATTGGTAATGATGAACCCGGACAGTTAAAAATCACGCTAATGGATCAAGCTCTCATTGTCTGATCCGAATTATGGTCCGATAGTGCATAGAGTGTAACATAAAGTAGCAATAGCATAATGGCATTTCATTCTCACCTAAATTATGTCCCACGACCTCTTGTCACCAGCACTGTTGCTATTATCTGACTAATATAATATTCTGAATATATAGATATAATATATTGTATGATTATTAATAGCCCATTGTTCTCCTCGCACGCACATGTGAGCTCTATGTCCTATAACAGCAAACAAAAATTCAGAGTTCATACAATTCACGATAGCACACGACCACGAAATAAATCGCTCATCAGTGTGCACCCATATGCTATTAAAATTAGGCATCACACGGTATACACATCCCTCACTCCACATACATACGACGCACGTACTCGGCACATTTACTGGACACACTTTTACACACAATACACACCCTACACGCCGCTCCACATTCTTTAAAGCACACATCACTACCCATACACACATTCTAGACACCGTTACGAATGACCACCATACCACTACTCCCACCCAAAAAACACATATCATCAATACATCCGGTTGACTGCGTAAAACATCAACCATCCCACACCGCACAATTACACGTGGTTGTTTGGGGGCTGTACACACTGTTCTCTCTCTCTTCATCTCATCTATCCGTTCTCTCTCATTCTCTCTTCCTCTTTCGTGCTAACATAAGCTGTACGTAGCACCATGGCAGTCACTACCACTCAGTGCAAACCTTAATAATGTCGTGTGAGGGGGAGTGTGGGTGTTGTGGTAGACCATTACGAGTTCCTAGGAAGGTATATTGGTCTGTTAGTAGTGTTTGTTTGATTTTGTTAGCTTGAACTTAGGGTGTGGTCTTGAGAGTCTTGACTTTTTTACCCGTTGTGCAAAGGACTGTGAGTATGGCGGAGTTCGCGGTGTTTTAAGGTAGTGTCATTTCGCTAAACTGCTTGGGTGCCGACAAAGTAGTGAAAAATGGAGCTGTTCATACCTCATTTTTTATGTACGTTGTTCTAGGATACTCGACAGGGAGATTTTGCGTAATCTGTAAGATGAACCGCATTGCCTTCAGATGTATCATATTACAAAAGCAAGCCAATGGAGGGATATAAGGAGTGGTTGAACTTGATGATACTTAGAGACCTTGAGGACAAGTCTGGCTGCTGAGTTCTGGACTTTTTGAAGCTTGTCGATGAGGTGTTGGGGGCAGCCATACAATAGTGAATTACAATAATCTAGTTTAGAGAGAACAAAAGCGCAGACTAGTATTTTAGTAGTATCTATAGACAGGAGATGGCGAATCGTACCAATGCGACGCAGCTCACAGTATGCTGACCGACAGATAGTTTGAACTTGTGAGTCAACACTCATATCTTGAGAGATGTGGAAGCCAAGATTTCTAGCAGAAGGAGAAAAAGGTATTTGAGTGTCACAGACAGAGATGGAATCAGGCTTTGGGTACGAAAGTTTTCTAGATGGAGAGTGGATGAACAAGGCCTCCGTTTTGTCGTCATTCAGCTTCAGTTTGTTTTGTAGCATCCATGATTTGATGTTGCGAATGCAGAATTCAAGTGAAGATATAGAAGGAAGAATGGTAGATGGGGATACAGGCTTGTGGAGTTGTGTATCATCAGCAAAAGACTGAGAATCAACTGAATGAGAAGTGATCAACTCGGACAGGGGTTTAGTGTACATGATGAAGAGGACTGGTCCAAGTACTGAGCCTTGAGGAACCCCACATGTGAGGCCAACCATTGCAGAAGATGAGTCATTGATGGAGACAGACTGAGTTCGACCAGAAAGGTAAGACGAGAACCATGACAGAGCAGTGCTTGATATTCCATAGGTGATTTGAAGCCTCTTAAGGAGTATATGGTGGTCAATAGTATCAAAAGCAGCTGAAAGATCCAAAAGAGTTAATATAGATGCGTCACCAGAGTCAAGAGCTAAGAGAATGTCATTAGTTACTTTCAACAGTGCCGTTTCAGTGCTGTGAAATGGCCTGTACGCTGATTGTGAACAACTGATGAGTTGATGTTCATTGAGATAGCCTAGGAGTTGATGAAGAACTAATTTCTCGATGATTTTTGATATGAAAGAGAGGTTGGATATAGGCCTATAGTTCTTGAGAGTGTTTGGGTCAAGGGATGATTTCTTTAGAAGTGGTTTGACAATGGCAGTTTTGAACACAGATGGAAAGGAGCCAGATGTCAGAGAGTTGTTGACAATATGGGTGAGAGTAGGGAGTAGTTCATCAAGATACTCTATGAAAAGTGGCGTCGGTATAGGGTCAAGAGGACAGGAAGTGGGTTTAGCTTTTAGAATGATCTTCTTCAATTCAAAGGCAGTAACTGGCTGAAATTCCAAGAACGTGGATGTTGTTCCTATTTGGTCTAGCAGGGTGGTAGGCCTAAGTGTGGAAGAAGCCTGATCAAGTTCGTTTCTGATGAGCTGGATTTTCTGAACAAAGTAGTCGTTAAAGACATCAGGAAGGTCACTGACAGGGTGGGTGGTAGGGAGAGGGGTGCTTTTTTCACGCCCCAGTAGTTTGCTGCAGATAGAAAACAGCTGACTAGAGGTCACTGCATTGTTTATTTGGTCAGTGTAAAAGGAGGATCTTGCTGTCAACACTATGTTCGCTATTTTTCGTTTCGCAGCGTTGAAGATTTGTTTTGTAACGGTAAGGGGGGTCTTAAGCCATGCTCTTTCAGCTACACGCTTTTCTGACTTCGCCGAGTTCAGTTCAGTGCTAACTAAAGGGTACCACGGCTCCAGTCTATCGGCACGCTCTTGGCGGTGACGTAACGGCGCGTGTGTGTCGATAACGCGAGTGAGAGCGCTGTTAAGGTTGTTGACCGTGGGGCATGATTCAGGGCAGATAGTCGCGCGCAACTCTGCT
Source organism: Phymorhynchus buccinoides (assembly GCA_017654935.2). NCBI lineage: Eukaryota > Metazoa > Mollusca > Gastropoda > Neogastropoda > Raphitomidae > Phymorhynchus > Phymorhynchus buccinoides. The sequence goes on from CM065686.1 coordinate 29,879,712, forward strand.
TGAAATGCTGATCTATCCATGCCGCGTACATTACGAGACTGTCTGTACGATGGGGTGTCAGACGGGACAGACAAACATAGTTCACAAACAATACAGAAATGGTCAGAAGCAAGAGATTGAGTGACATGAGTAGAGCGTAGCAAATCATCATCTGGTCTATAAATTACCCAGTCCAGAATGTGGCCACGTTCATGAGTTGGCTCGGTAACAGATTGACTAAAGTGAAACATATCCAAAGCATTAATCGTCTTAGTAGTTACAGGGTTATGCTGAGTATCAAAATGAACATTAATGTCTCCTAATATAATACACTTTCCAGAAAGGTTATTACAGTACTCTAAAAGGTCAGGGAATTCACTGAGAAACATAGCGTCTGTCAGTTTATTTTTGCGGCTTGGTGGAGGTCGGTACACGCAGATGAAGTGGACAGGAGAAGACGACGTTGCCAGGGTAACGCGAACTGCTTCAAAGCTGAGATGTTGGAAGGGAAAGGCAGTGGAGGTAGAAAGATGCTTGGCCAGAGAGTTCTTAGAGATGAGCGCAATCCCCCCACCGCGTGAAGGGCGGGGGAAGGAAGAGAGTGTGTAGCCAGATGGTGTCAGGTCAGCACACTTTGCTTCATCGCCTTGTTTTTGAAGCCAGGATTCTGTTATTACGAAAACATCACAGTCATTGTCCGTAATGAAAGAGTGGATCTCTGCTCGTTTCAGTGGGTCGCTAACAGATCTTGCGTTAAAGAGGGCCAGTTGTAGACTGTTGGAATCATTACGTTGTGTTGTACTGGAGGGCCCATTGCTAATTGGAATACGTATCAGGTTGTCAGGGGAACGCTTGGTTGTACAGCTAGTATTTGTACAGTTCAGGGATTGTTCCACAGGATGGCAGTGAGAGGGAGGTAAGGGGTAGACAGGCAAGGCGTGTCGACCGACCCAGTGTTGGTTGATGTCAGGCGTTGGCAGCTTAGTGGTGGCCGAATCAGGTCTGTTACCACACACTGTGCTGATCTTTCTCTGTTTCCGCCGGCCACCACGGTGTTTCCGGACCCGAGGAAGATGGTATCCAATTCCCACTCCTTTGATGGCCTCTATTACACCTCACCCTCACAGAAACTAATGAAAATGTAAGCAAGTAACAGGATGGAATGCATCAATACATGCATGCACACGGCCCATATTCTCTCTCTCTCTCTCTCTCTCTCTCTCTCTCTCTCTCTCTCTCTCTCTCTCTCTTATTTATAGTATTAGTTATGTATTGCATGCCTAGAACCAAGGACAGAATGGAAGACTAGGCCCAGCCTAAATTATTTTCCTTGTAAAATAAAGTTTCTGAGTTCTGAGTTCTGAGTTCTCTCTCTCTCTCTCTCTCATTACCTCATCATCACGCATATTTTGAAAGAAACACACACACACACACACACACACACACACACACACACACACACACACACACACACACACACACACACACACACACACACACACACACACACACACACACACACACACACACACACACACACACACACACACACACGCTCCACTGTCGACACCTTGTTTCCTGACCGTGTTAGGGGATCTGAGTGATTAATTTACTCCTGAAGTTTTTAAAGGCACCCGTCAAGTTTGTTGAGGGTCTCTATAAAGAACTTAGATATTACGCCCTACCCTTATAATTGAAAGGCAACGTGATGGAGT
>CM065686.1:29886405-29891405 GCA_017654935.2 Phymorhynchus buccinoides
CCATCTGCAGTATTGTGGATTCTTCTGTGACATATCTAAAACAAGGTCTATCCTTACTTCCCAAAACTGAGACAATAGGGTCTTTGGATAATAGACCCCAATTTGATGCCTTTTAGGGACATAGGTGTTAAATCACTGTGGTGCTAAAATGCGACTTTGGCGGTGAAAGGGTTAAGCGACGAGAGCTAGTGGAGCGCTAGTTTAGAAAATAGAGTACTAACAGGTCTGCACGCTGGTTGGGTACGCCCCCCCCCCCCCCCCCCCCCCCCCCCCTTTGAAATCGTAGAGATTGTAGAGAAATCACGTCATGCTTACGTCATTTTTTCCAATACCTTTCCAATACCTTAAGAGGTACGCAACCCCCCTTAGTACTCTATTTGGAACGACTCTTGATAAACAAGTTGTCTTCTGTTTGTTGTTGCAGCACTATTGCTGATGTTGTTGTTATTGTTGTTTCGGAGATAACAATTAACGCTTTTCCCTTCCATTTCAGGATATGGTTCCCTCTCGGCTTTTATGTTTTTTTCTTTATTTTTTTCAAACAAGCCTGCTATTATTTGCCTCGTAAATCTTTCTCAAAGCGTGTTTCTGTAAATATCATAGCCATTTATCTTCGTTGGAGCGTTTCGTTTCTTGTGTAAATTTACCTCTTGAATATTCAACAGAAACCTTAACAGGGTTCTAGCAATTTTAAATTATTCTGCTGTGGATCAGTATTTTCTCTTCCCATCCCCCCTTCCCCTCTCTCTCTCTTTCTCTGAGTCAGTTCTTGTCTGTCTCTGTCTCTCTCTGCCCCCCCCACTCACTCTTTCTCTCTGTGTCTCTCTGTGTCTCTCTCTGTCTCTCTCTCTGTCTCTCTCTGTCTCTGTCTCTCTCTCTCTCTCTCTCTCTCTCTCTCTCTCTCTCTCTCTCTCTCTCTCTCTCTCTCTCTCTCTCTCTCTCTCTCTCTCTCTCTCTCTCTCTCTCTCTCTCTCTCTCTCTCTCTGGCTATATCATTGGAAAATAAAGTTTAAGTTTTCAAGTTTACAAGTTCTCTCTCTCTCTCTCTCTCTCTCTCTCTCTCTCTCTCTCTCTCTCTCTCTCTCTCTCTCTCTCTCTCTCTCTCTCTCTCTCTCTCTCTCTCTCTCTCTCTCTCTCTCTCTCTCTCTCTCTCTCTCTGGGTTATATCATTGGAAAATAAAGTTTAAGTTTTCAAGTTTTCAAGTTCTCTCTCTCTCTCTCTCTCTCTCTCTCTCTCTCTCTCTCTCTCTCTCTCTCTCTCTCTCTCTCTCTCTCTCTCTCTCTCTCTCTCTCTCTCTTTATCTATATCATTGGAAAATAAAGTTTAAGTTTTCAAGTTTCAAGTTCTCTCTCTCTCTCTCTCTCTCTCTCTCTCTCTCTCTCTCTCTCTCTCTCTCTCTCTCTCTCTCTCTCTCTCTCTCTCTCTCTCTCTCTCTCAGTCTCTCTCTCTCTCTCTCTCTGTTCGTATGTGTGTACGGTTGGTGTTTTTATGCGTGCTCTTATGCTACGCCATCAGTCTCTTTGTCATTTGTGTTTCTAATAGCAAAGTGTAACGCGCGGGCGACGTGGTTTTGGTACCGCCCACTTTTTGTGCTTTGCCGTTTCATATGCTCTCTCTCTCTCTCTCTCTCTCTCTCTCTCTCTCTCTCTCTCTCTCTCTCTCTCTCTCATTTAACGGGCTAAAGGCAATGAAGACGGTGATGCACTTGACGACACTGACAACTCCGCTCGTCAACTGCCTCGTAAATGCCAGCACAGTCCCCCCCCCCCCCTCCCCCCACCACTCCCGTTCCTTTCCGTTTACCCCCCCCCCCCCCACTCCCCCCATCCTCTCTGTTCTTCTTTCTTCTTGATCTCTTTCTGGTGGTAATTGCGCCTTGCGTTACCCTTCACAGAGCCTCTTTCTAATATAATATATGATTGTCAAAATATACGTATGGTTATAGTGTAGGCTGTATTCAAAATCTTAAAAGCATGAAACAGTACGAAACAGTACAAACATCATGTTCCTATTATCTTTGTTATCATGATTATTCGCATTTTACGCACAGTATGTAGGCTACATATGTTTTGTCATGATTGGAGGGGTTGAGGAGCATGAATGTGAGAGAGTAGTGTTTTGATGATGGCTTGTTCTGCTTGTGTGTGTATGTGTAAACTTTGTCAAATGTTTGTTTGGAATAAAGACCGTTTTATAAAAATGAAAAAAAGACACAAACAATTCAACAACATCAATAACCAAAAATACCAAAGATATCAACACAACTATTGCCATTAATCACAGCACAACTATTACCATTAATATCAACACAACTATTACCATTAATATCAACACAACTATTACCATTAATATCAACACAACTATTACCATTAATATCAACACAACTATTGCCATTAATCACAGCACAACTATTACCATTCAGTAATATCAACACAACTATTACCATTAATATCAACACAACTATTACCATTAATATCAACACAACTATTACCATTAATCACAACACAACTATTACCATTAATATCAACACAACTATTACCATTAATATCAACACAACTATTGCCATTAATCACAGCACAACTATTACCATTAATCACAACACAACTATTACCGTTAATAATCACAGCACAACTATTACCATTAATCACAACACAACTATTACCATTAATCACAGCACAACTATTACCATTAATATCAACACAACTATTACCATTAATCACAGCACAACTATTACCATTAATCACAACACAACTATTACCATTAATATCAACACAACTATTACCATTAATCACAACACAACTATTACCATTAATCACAACACAACTATTACCATTAATCACAACACAACTATTACCATTAATCACAGCACAACTATTACCATTAATATCAACACAACTATTACCATTAATCACAACACAACTATTACCATTAATATCAACAAAACTATTACCATTAATATCAACACAACTATTACCATTAATATCAACACAACTATTACCATTAATCACAACACAACTATTACCATTAATATCAACACAACTATTGCCATTAATCACAGCACAACTATTACCATTAATCACAACACAACTATTACCATTAATATCAACACAACTATTGCCATTAATCACAGCACAACTATTACCATTAATCACAACACAACTATTACCATTAATATCAACACAACTATTACCATTAATATCAACACAACTATTACCATTAATATCAACACAACTATTACCATTAATATCAACACAACTATTACCATTAATATCAACACAACTATTACCATTAATCACAACACAACTATTACCATTAATCACAACACAACTATTACCATTAATCACAACACAACTATTACCATTAATCACAACACAACTATTACCATTAATCACAGCACAACTATTACCATTAATCACAACACAACTATTACCATTAATATCAACACAACTATTACCATTAATCACAGCACAACTATTACCATTAATATCAACACAACTATTACCATTAATCACAGCACAACTATTACCATTAACCACAACACAACTATTACCATTAATCACAACACAACTATTACCATTAATCACAACACAACTATTACCATTAACCACAACACAACTATTACCATTAATCACAACACAACTATTACCATTAATCACAACACAACTATTACCATTAATCACAGCACAACTATTACCATTAATCACAACACAACTATTACCATTAATCACAACACAACTATTACCATTAATCACAACACAACTATTACCATTAATCACAACACAACTATTACCATTAATCACAACACAACTATTACCATTAACCACAACACAACTATTACCATTAACCACAACACAACTATTACCATTAATCACAACACAACTATTACCATTAATCACAGCACAACTATTACCATTAATCACAGCACAACTATTACCATTAATCACAACACAACTATTACCATTAACCACAACACAACTATTACCATTAATCACAACACAACTATTACCATTAATCACAGCACAACTATTACCATTAATCACAACACAACTATTACCATTAATATCAACACAACTATTACCATTAATCACAACACAACTATTACCATTAATCACAACACCTTCTATTACCATTAACAACAATACAACTATTACCATTAATCACAACACAACTATTACCATTAATCACAGCTCAACTATTACCATTAATCACAGCACAACTATTACCATTAATCACAACACAACTATTACCATTAATCACAACCCAACCCAAAGAAAGAAACGCCTCTCCACATACAGATATTCACAACAACATCAAAACCCACAAACCCCTACAGTATTAAACCAATAGCATCATAAAGTTATATACTAGCATGCTGGGGCCATGCTAGAATCGACAGACCTTGGGCATTGTTTAATTCACAATCTTAATCTTGAAAACGAAAATTATTGCAAACAGTTCCACGCGCCCAAGCATCTCAACTTTCCTGCATTGTAACTTTTAAAAACAATGTGTTGGAATACCTGATCCGCGTACATTGCTTGAACATTTTCAGACTATCTCTGTTTCCATACCATAATATTGCTTTTTAAAATAATGTCATTAAAATCTGTCCACCAGTATTGTTTTCCGTTTCTTTGAGCGTTACTTTGTGCTGGGTAAAAGAACAGACGCGTAAAATTAGCAGCTAAGCATAAAGAAAAATAGCATATTATGAAATAATTCATAAAATAGAAAGTAAGAAAAAAAAGAACAATTATTGTTCCTATTAGTATTAATAATCTGTTGTGTATATAGCCTTCATAGGCTCCTACAACGTACATAATCCAGATCCAGATCCAGAATCTTAGCCTAGTATAATATGAACATTCGGAGGATTGTTCTCCTGCTGGCTACGAACAGCTCAACCCCCAATAAAATTATGTCAGACGAGGTCCATAATCTATTGAGAATAAATTGTGACAAGAAGAAGACACTCTTTTGAGAAAACATATAACACAAC
>CM065686.1:29896405-29903905 GCA_017654935.2 Phymorhynchus buccinoides
GGGGCGCTGGCTGGCTCCTCCCCCTATTATTTTACCGGCAGAACTGGGTGAACTTTTCCCCTGGTGAAACTGGAACCGGTTCACGGAGGGCTGATGTCACGTGGTGTTAGCGCCGATGCACAGGAATGCCACTGATCCGGAACCGAGAAAACGATCAAATGGTGGCGGGGGTGGTGCTAAGTGTCGGGGAGAGGTAGACCCAAGGAGAATGTAAAGGGGGCTTTCGCCTTTCCAGATTAAAGTAAGGAATATATGGCGCGCCGAATGACTAAAACTATCTAGCAGTTCGACAGAGTTTAAAAACCATATCGAACTGTTAGATACAGTTTCTAAACTATAGCTAGCAGTTAGATAGTTTCTAAACTCTGTCGAGCAGCGGTTTCTCGTCGTAAAACTATATCGAACGCGCCATTTTGATACTTTTTTTAAACGAAGCATTTCATTGGTAGATAGGACTAGTATATTTGACTGTGACCTACACCTAGCCTAATAGGTGGCATTCTACGAACTCGTTTAGCGGCTTCAATTACAGATGAAACGCCAGGAAGATTCGCTCGTTGAAATCGTTCAGCTGCCATGTTTGTTTGACTACATGTAGCCATGTACTAATCAGAAATCGCGATAGAAAAACTATATCTGGATAGGGTTATTTTGTAGAAACCCTATCTAGCTGTTCGACAGAGTTTTAAAACTATCGAACAGCTAGATATGGTTTTCAAACTATATCAAACTGATAGATACAGTTTCGAAACTCTATCGAACAGCTAGATAGAGTTTTGTATCTTTGGCGCGCCATAGGAATAATTTAGGATGGTTAAATGAAAAAAAAACAATCGTTCAGTTTTCGAATTTTTGTTCGAACTGTTGAGAACGTAACCTTTCGAGCAGTTCTGAACAGCGAGTACTTATAAAGCAATATTGTGTGATGCTGTTGGCCGAAATCTTGTGGGAGTCGTCTATCTTTGTTGAATAAAATGTCTCATCCTTCCTCTGCAAGCCTATTTCTGTGTTTGTATTGAAACAATCTTCGATATTTTACTTTGTTCCGTTTGTTGTTTGTTTATGTGTGACGTATGCAAGACTAAAAGCCTTTTTTCCCCTTGAGGTGGTGGTGGTGGTGGTGGAGGGGGGGGGGGTTAAATTAAAGTTAGTGTGTGTATGTACCTTTCTGTCTTCGCCGCTGTGTTAGATGAAGGGCACATGAACACACCTAATCACGAGTGCGACTTACATAGTTAACACGGGTAGTAGATGTGGATTAGACGAAGCTCCCCAAACAACCAAAACGATTAACCCGTGTTAACTGTTTAAGACGCACTCCTGGGGCTTACTTTGAAAAACAACACCACAACAACAAATGCCTGGGTTTGCTGTTCGCAGCTAGGGGAATGCGTGCTAAAGGTGTCCCTGATATTGGGTGTGTGCCGTCTAGGAATGGATATTTCATTGTCTTTGTTGGAGTTACTGTGCCGTGTTTCGTCTGTCCAGGCCCCTTGCCCGTCCATGGCGATACCTGTTGCTTTTTTGCTTTCTTCTCCCAGTGAGGTCCTGGCCGGGACCATGTCTAATTTGCCTTCTGGTGACTGGCAACAGCTGTCGCGTCTTATTCCCTGTATAGATCGATAATTAAAACGTTTGAAGTAAGTCGTGGCCACGAAGCGCAAAATTGGGACCAAGTGGGTTTGCGCAACACTTTGAGGCATGATGACATGATTTTCACAGCGTGAGATAGTTTTTAAATATGTAGCCCCCTTTGCCTCTCCCATCACCTCCCTAATGATATGGACATAGAGAGAGGTGGGGGGGATTCGCTATTAATCTTAATACTGAAAGTGTTCACAGACAGGCAACGTTTTTGTGGGTTGTAAAGGAAAAGGAACTGCTGTTGCATTTTTGTTTTCGTTGTGGTGTGTGTATGTGCGTGTGCGTGTGCGTGCGTGCGTGCGTGCGTGCGTGCGTGCGTGCGTGCGTGCGTGCGTGCGTGCGTGCGTGCGTGCGTGCGTGCGTGCGTGCGTGCGCGCGCGCGCGCGCGCGCGCGCGCGCGCGTGTGTGTGTGTATGTGTGCATGTGCGTGTGTTTTGTGTGTGCGCTTGTGTTTTAGAGAGTCTTAGGAACGAGACGTGTTGCCCTTCAATCTGTGGGTGTAGAGTGTATCAGGCCTTTACAGCTGTCGTCGATTTGGGTTCTGTCGATGGGTTAGCTGGGTGCTGCGGAAGGACGTCCGTATGCATGTGTTCTCTAACGAAAGGGTAACAGGATAAGTGTTGAAATCGGCAATGCTAACAATGCCTTTATCTTTTTGGTCCGGTTTTTGTTTTTACAAGTTTGACCAAAAATCTTTAACTAAAACCACAGCCAATGGAAATAACATTGCGCGCTTTCCCCCTTGGCCTCTGTTGCATGGGCCACGTTGTTCGTGTTTTCAACTTTCGGTTTTTGAATACTTATGCACAATATGCGCCTCTTGTGGATGTATGAATAGCAGGTGCTTCTTAGCAGCACCTTAGGAAGGGCTTGCGTTGTCCGACTTGGCAAATATTACATGGTCTCTCGTTCACCCTTAATCAATCGGTTCCATAAACAGTCTGTTACGTTACATAATGTGTTGCACAGTTCACGATTAATCATATAGTAAAAAGCCAAGTGTCCGTCCGTGTGTCCGTGTGTGTGTGTGTGTGTGTGTGTCTGTGTGTGTGTGTGTGTGTCTGAAACACGAAACGGGCCTTATAACTCTGCCGTTTTTTGACCGAATCGCTTCAAATTTGTTGTGAGCCCTAACGGGGCGATGGCAACGGCAACCGAGGCGGCCGTATCATTTGCGCGGTTTCGCAAATGCGCGAAACGCGCATCCGCCGGCCTCTCGGCGCCCATATCTCCGGCGTTTCTGGGCCGATTGCCTTCGAATTTGGTAGGTAGATGACCAGGGACAGTGACTATCGGTGTGCCAAACAGGAAGCGAATCGGTTCAGAAAAGCGCGCGCTATACCACTCCGCCGTTTCTTAACCGAATCGCTTCACATTTGCTGTACTCAGCGTTACCAGTACTTGGCGTTACCGTTACTAGGCGTTACCGTTACTAGGCGTTACTGGTACTCGGCGTTGCGCTAGTATAAATAATATGGAAAACATTATTTGGGCAAATAAACAAGAGAGATGGACAGTAGCATTTTTAGCAATGTTACCCCCTCTGCATTCCTAATGGCTTCCATTAGGGACTCCACGATATACATTAATAATGCATTAATTGGTTTTGCATTGCTTACTTAAGCGAAATACTGTTAACCTCTCTTTTCCTCTACCTCTCTGTTTCTTTAGTAATACCAAGAATAGTAGATAGTAATAGTTATATAGGGTTCTTGGTAATACTCCATACTTTTGTCCCTTTCTCTGTCTGTGTCTCTTTCTCTCCTTAGTTTGCCTTTCCTTCGACATCAGCCTTCTTATTGTGCTCGCTAATTCTACAGTCAATTATTGTTTCTACGTGACTTCCCATTTTTTGTAGGTATAAGTGTGTATGTGTGTGCGCTGTCTAATGGAGTAAGTAAAGACTGCCATTAGGGACGGCGTGCAGAGCTTTGGTGATAACCCGTGATTTATGGAATAGTCTGTCATCGACATGCATTCCTTTACATGTCTTCTTTCCTCGTTTACTACTATTTCCCTTTCTCCCCCCTGGTTTAAACTTCTTTATTTCTTCGTTATAACGTAACAAAATAATAAATATGAGAATAAAGGGCAGCAACAAGCCTTCGGCTTATATCGTGCCCGTACACATTACACAATTTAAATTTTATGAGACGGAACATAAACAGCACATAAACATTTTCCAAACATTTCCAATCAGCATTTAGATACACCAATATATGAGTTGAGCAAGTTAGGAGTTTCTCCCCCCTCCTGTTTTGTTTTTTAATGGTCTTTTTGCAAAGCTTCTCTTTGCCACCCCACCCCAAACTTTTACTTTATGTTCTCTTTCGCCAAAGAAACTGTGTGTGGTCGGCTGCACTATGATTATGAAAGTTTGTTTCTTTTACCAGATGACGGCGACGCGGGAGGGAGATGGCGGAGACGTCTGTTACGAAACCCACCTTTTAAGATCATCATGTAAACGACACCATGTAATTTCCACTCCTCGGTGGGAGCAGCAGGAGAGGAAGCCCTGGGAATGACTGGCAACGCGATCTACATACCGATGCGAAGGATGTGGGTCTGGACGTGGATGCGGAAGACGTGTCCAGAGATTGAGGCCCAGGGCGTTTCTGGGGTGGACGTGTCTTACTACCTACACGGCCAGAGTGAGTCTGGGATGGGTATTGGGTTAGGTGTGTGTGTGTGTGTGTGTGTGTGTGCGTGTGCGTGCGTGCGTGCGTGCGTGCGTGCGTGCGTGCGTGTGCGTGTGTGTGTGTGTATCGATTTTCTCAAAACCTACTGGACGGATATTTTTATATCCAATTTATCACATTTCTAAGGAAGCTTCCATTTGATATCTATGATCTTGTTCATTGTGGGTTTAAAAAAAATCCAGATTGGTCCAATATCTTCATAAACTACCTTACTGGTGGATTTTATTACACTTGGACAAGTGTTCATCTTAATTGTCATGATCCTGCTGATTTTGGTTTATCTGTTTTTTTAACCTATTCCTCTGCGCTATATGGAAATCCTTTAGCCAGTGCTGAGTCACTGTGTGACCGGTGTAGCAGGCAAGAAAGACTTCCAGGCAAAAAACACTCCCAGTGTTTTTTTCCTAGGCAAAATGCACTCCCTGTGGATTATTTTCCTAGGAAAGAAACACTCCCCTTAGGTAAACAACACTCCCGTCACGCAGGAAAAAAATACTTCAGGAAAAACACATTCCCCTTTGGTTTAAAAAACAATCTTACGGAATTTGATATGACAATAGCCATAATTACTACCACTACCCTTTTCCCCCCTTAAATCACGATTTTACAGTTATTTGGAGAGAACAATTCAACCAAGAAATGGTGCAGGTAGGTTCTGAGTAAAGTTCAATGTGTTTCAGTTGCTCTCAAATAAGCTTTCTTATTAGGCTATTTCACACTGGGCCGCCCAAAGGACAGCAACGCACTTTAGGCCAAAGAAAATCTTCTGCATATTCAGAAGTTTTTAGAAGACGGATTTTACCCCAACTGGTGTCGGAAGAATCGCGGCACAAAAGCGAATTGGCGACGGATGTGTGAAAAATACGTACTGCATGATGGATACTTACACAAGAAAACGAAAAGAAATGGTGCAGGTAGGTTCTATTTGTCTGTCTGTCTGTTTGACTCTCTGTCTGTCTGTCTGTCTGTCTGTCTGTCTGTCTGTCTGTCTGTCTGTCTGTCTGTCTGTCTGTCTGTCTGTCTGTCTCTCTCTCTCTCTCTCTCTCTCTCTCTCTCTCTCTCTCTCTCTCTCTCTCTCTCTCTCTCTCTCTCACTCTCTCGCTCCTCTCTCTCTCTCATGCTCCCTCCCTCTCTCTCGCTCACAATAGAAACACTGATGAAAAAATATATTTGGTAAATATGTGTGCCCATTTTGAAAGATGTATTTCATGCTCAACGAAATCAAAAACACAGCCATGAAAGAAAAAACGATCAGGGAAAAACAAGTCAGATGACGATCATGAACATGACAAACAATATTCTGAAAAAGAATATGGATATGACTAAAATATGCCTTTTAATTTAACATTTATTGTTTTAAGATCTTCCATTTAATTTGAGAGAGAGAGAGAAGAGAGAGAGAGAGAGAGAGAGAGAGAGAGAGAGAGAGAGAGAGAGAGAGAGAGAGAGAGAGGAGGAGGAATGAGGGTTGTGCAAAATTATGGTATCAGCTCCATCATTTCATACTCATTTTTTGTTACTATTTTTAACACTGAATAAAAGTGTGTTTTCTTTTTATCATTGTCTAGGAAGCTTTTTCAAGAGAGAGAAAGAGAGAGGGGAGAGAGAGAGAGAGAGGGAAAGAGAAGAGAGAGAGAGAAGAGAGAGAGAGAGAGAGAGAGAGAGAGAGAGAGAGAGAGAGAGAGAGAGAGAGAGAGAGAGAGAGAGAGAGAGAGAGAGAAGGGGGGGGGAGAAAGCGGGAACGATTGAGTTATTAAGAAGTAAAAACATTTCCTTTCCATTTTTTGTGTGTGTTTTTTGCCTGGGGAGTGTTAATTTCCTAACGACAGTCTTATTTTCCTGACGACAGTCTTATTTTCCTGGTGGAGGGAGTGTTTTATTCCTAGGCAAATAACACTCCCAGTGTTCTTTGCCTAGGTACAAAACACTCCCTCAGTGTTTTTTGCCTGCAGTGGTTTTTTACCTGCAACACCGGTCTGTCAATGACTGGACAGTGAGACAGGGGAAAGGGAAGTGGGTGAGGAGGGGAGAAGATGCACACACGGGTTTTGAGGTTCGCACATGTGTCGGTCAGTGTGTTCGTAACGCGTCGATCTGGCCGGACTCTTCACTGTCACAGTGCAGTTCTAGTCTACTGCTGGAAGACGTGTTCGTGGTCGAGATGCCTGCAGAACCCTTGTTAATGGCTAGACAGAGTCATAGTCGGCTTGGACACCATGACGGATATCCATGGTGTAGTCTTAGTACTCCACACTAAATTTTCTCTTTGAAAACTTAGTGTTCACTAAAGAAGCAGTATTTTACCCTGATCAGGAAAGGAGACAGGTTAGGACTATAGGTTAGGGTTATGTGCATGAAAAACATGGACATAGAATGCTGAATTCAAGAGGGGGTAGCTGAACCACGCCTTTTCCCAATAGTCCAATGGTCGACTTATGGCGATTTTTTTTTCACGCCAGAGGGCAGTCAATGCACTAGGGGCTTATCACGCGATTTTCTTAGTTGGGCGTAGTGAGAGACAGAGAGAGATGGTGGGACTACCTCCCTCCCTCTCTCTCTTTCTTTATCCCCAACTAAAAATATAGAGAGGATTAGCCCCACACGAGCGTCATGCCCTCTGGCGTGAAAAAAATCCCACTGTCTCTCATTGCGATGATACGTTTTCACTCCGTACACGACGTATACTGTCATTACAATCAAACAAATGTGTCCTTTAAAATGGAGAGTTTTCACCTTCAGCATCAACAAATAGAACGTGTGATTTTGTTGTCAGTTTGTCAGAAACTGTTATTATAATACTTATTCGAAGACGTAGCTAAGTGAGGCTAGTTGGGATGGGATGGGGTGTGGGTGTGAATGAGGTGATGGGAAGCAGAAGGCAGACAGACAGGGGAGAAGGCATTGCCATTTTTCTTCTCACGCCTCTTTGACATTCGGTGCACTTGCATGTCCTTTACGAAGAAATGAAGCGAAGGGCTGACGCTTTGGGCAACGATCGCTTCGACCACTTGTGAAGAGTTCATAATTCAGCTTCGTCATTGGTGCGCTTAAATGTCGTCCGTCTTGACGTTATGGCCTTAGCAATCTACGGGCGATCGATTATCATTTGTGGACAAAAGCAATAAACGTTAACCACCGGTTACCTTAGAACCTCCAA
>CM065686.1:29908905-29926405 GCA_017654935.2 Phymorhynchus buccinoides
TATTATTATTATTATTATTATTATTATTATATAACCTTACCCGCAACCATGGCCTTCATGTTTGTTTTTGTTGGTATGTCTGTCTATGTCAGTGAAGAAGATTCAGTGTTACTAAATACTGTATAGGGGAAGATAAACATCCGGTCTCTTTTCCCTATATGAGTAGTGAGGACAGAAACACTGGTTATGTCCCTTTGAAACGTGACACATTTTACACATCGATAGGCCAGTTGAATTCTCCGTTCAAGTTCCAGTCCGAGTTTTTGGATAGCCTCCACTGTGAATAGTGTACACGTCCGCACTAACGATAACTCTATCAGCCCGGTTCGCCGAGCTTTTAAGTAATCCATCTTACCCTTTTAGAATATCTTTGGTGTTCCCAAACAAAAAACCCGAACTGCCAAACAAGCAAAGAAAAAAGTGTTCATATTTTCACGAACGTTTGCCTGGATGGCAAAGTTAGATGCACAAGTATGTATATTTTGCAAACTCTCAAGCTCCAGACTAAAATCTGGATAACATCGTGTAGATCAAGACATAAGCACTTTACCATTTTCTAGGGTCGGTCTTTTCTTTTGTTTTCTTTTTTTCCTTTCATTTCTAGCAAGCAAATAGACTATTTTCGGAGAGAAAAAAACTAGGGGAGAGCACTTCGTGAAAATTAGAGTTGATTACCTCGACTTACTCGGTCAAAACCATAGCAACCATGGCGGCATGGCGTCGAAGCTTGATGCGAGTCGCAAACATTGTTTGTAGAAAAATGAGGGGCGGCCAGTATCCACAAACTGATAAAACTTGCAAAATGTGACGTACAGATATAATGACATCAATTTTAGAATGACGCACGGTGTTCTAAGTGATGCAAGGCTACTCAAACACACGAGGCGAGAGCTGGGGATCTACCTAATGGTAGAGTAACTTCCACTGTTTGACCAATTGAATTAGGCAAGATCACTCCCACACACAATGACATTACTCCCTTTGCTTATTCCCGAACAATTCCTGTTGTCACTGAGCCAAGCGTTTGTAAAGTAGCCACAAGATCGCAGCATTGGTGTTGGCTGGGTGATTGTCTTTCGGTGCATGCCTTTTCCGGAATGCATGTGTTTAAGCCGACCAGTTTGAAGAACTTTACACGTTGCATTGGTGTTGGCTGGGTGATTGTCTTTCGGTGCATGCCTTTTCCGGAATGCATGTGTTTAAGCCGACCAATTTGAAGAACTTTACACGTTGCATTGGTGTTGGCTGGGTGATTGTCTTTCGGTGCATGCCTTTTCCGGAATGCATGTGTTTGAGCCGACCAATTTGAAGAACTTTACACGTTGCATTGGTGTTGGCTGGGTGATTGTCTTTCGGTGCATGCCTTTTCCGGAACACATGTGTTTAAGCCGACCAATTTGAAGAACTTTACACGTTGCATTGGTGTTGGCTGGGTGATTGTCTTTCGGTGCATGCCTTTTCCGGAACACATGTGTTTGAGCCGACCAATTTGAAGAACTTTACACGGTAGAGATAATTATGTAGAAAGATAGACGATCCGGGGTCTCATGATTCTTGGGAGCACGTTTGGTTTAAATGATTTTTTGTTTTTCAAATGCACATTAAACAAATATTAAACAAACAAAACGGCAACAACAAGCTTAAAGCTTATACTGTGCCACTTTACTTCATATAAATTTTAGCATGGCGGCTGGTAAGCACAAAATGATGTTTAAAACAATTAGAGAAAATAAGGATATACATTTTGAATCCTTCGTGAAACCAACATTCGGAAAAATGATAAATCAAAACTTTGTGATATACTTAAAGCACAGAAAAAAAGAATTAAACATATACACGAAACGAAAACAGATAACATTCAGAATATAAAAAACAACCCCCCCCTAAAAAAAACATGAAGATGATGGGGAAGACAAAGCTGTGAAGTGAATCAAATACTAATTGTAAGGGTCATGAAGCATCTATCAACAGAAAGAAGTTCATGCACCGATACATTATACATACCCACATGTACTAATGTAAACTTGTATAATACACAGTACTGCATATGCAGCCAACATTTATGCATATTTTTGAATTATGAACAAAAATATGCATAAATGTTGGCTGCATATGCACTACTGTGTATTATACAAGTGGGAGCACGTTTGTTGGGAGGAAGTTGTGTATTGTGTATGTACAAAATACATAACTTTGGTTATATAATGATTGTGTTTATCTTTCTAACTGTGTTTTTCAAACCTGGATCCGACAAATAAGCGGAAGGGCTGACGTTTCCAGCACTGCCTAGACTTATGGGCTACAGGTTACAATGATGGAGGTGTCATGTCCTGAATGGGAGACTTAGTGGGATTTTTTTCACGCCAGGTGGCGTGACACTCGAGTGGGGCTAATCCCCTCTATATTCTTAGTTGGGGATAAAGAGAGAGCGAGAGATAGAGAGGAGTCCAACCCTCTCTCTCTCTCTCTCTCACTACGCCCAACTAAGAATATAGCGTGATAAGCCCCTCTCGAGTGTCACGCCATCTGGCGTGAAAAAAATCCCACTAAGTCTCCCATTGTTCTATGCTTTATGTCATGGGTTCAGGATGTGTTGCGTGGTGATGTAGTACGTTATGATGACAGTTATACGCAATTTGAACATTACGTGGTGACAGTCCTGAGATGTCCATATCTATTGGCGGGACTATAAACGACCAACTAACCAACCACGTACCACGTGTCCACTAAACTATTTCTAAACTAAGCTCAGCTCTTTTAGTGCATTGTTTCAAACTTCCACCAGTGACTGTTCTCTGTAAAACAAAAGAAGTATTTTGGCTGTATTTCATCAGTGCACCATATTACCCCCCCCCCCCCCCCCCCCCCTCACTGACCCCTTGCTGTCTTTCAGTGTTTCTTCCTCTCGCTCTTCTCTACATTCACTTCTAACCATGACTATAGACTATATCCATTCGTTCGTAAGATACATTGATGCGCGTTTTGTAAGGCCCGTTTTGTAATGCGTGGTAGGGCTTTACGTGGTGACAGTCCTGATATGACCTTAGCTGTGACTAACTGACTGACTGACTAGATCTCTTGACCTTCATCACCACTAACCCCCTGACAACTTGCTCTTGGTACCCCCACTTCTGCTTGCGTAATTGAATAAAAAATAAAACAATGGAAGCTTCCCCACCCTGGCAACTTTGGCAATGGAGGCCTAGAAAAGTTATGGCTGACTGGCGAGGGACGTCATGTGTACCCAGTGGTGCACCGTTCGAGCTTGATTGCGAGGGGCAGGGTTTCGCTTCATTACCCCCACAGCAAAGGGCAATGCGCTCGGCTTGCATTAGCAGGCACCCGTTGTTCAAGGCTGACCACACCGCAATGCGGGCGCACTGCCAGGAGTGCTCGACTTTTCCGGGTGGCTGACCGGTTGTCCCCGAGAACGGGGCAGGGGTAGTGGTCAAGTTGCGTTAAGAGTTGACCGGCAGAACGTGTCGTTGCGAAACTGTGTGGTGGCATGTGCGCTTCAAAAGAGAAGAAAAAGAGAGAAGGGGCGGTAACTAGATAGGCCTAAGTCGCTTGCACGCGCGTGTTGTGTGTCCGTTTCTGCCTGGAAAATGGTCGTTGGTTTAGTTTAGTAATACATTACATTATTTGTAATAATTATTATATGGGTTTTCTTTGAAATGATTTTGGACATCACTCTTGGGTTGATTATTGGAAATTTATTTATGTGTGTATGTTTTTATATTTCTGTGCCCAAATGGGCTATGAAATCAATTTCTTGCCTTGCCTTGTTTGCAAAATAAAACTTTGTGATAAAAATGAAAACAGCTTTTCTTTCTTTACGATCTTTCGGTATAAAATCCAACAAGAGCCCGTTCTCCAACTTAAAGACCCCCCACGTCACGTGTCACATTCCCTCTTATGCTTAGAAGATTTCTTAACATATCCTTACTAGCTATAAGAGGGAAAACACGTGAAAACCGTGATTTTGACACGTGACGTGCGGGGTCTTTAAACTGGCCCTTTTTTATGATCATGACATTGACTCATTTCTTACGGATATTTCTGCGTATTCTCATATTTAACGTTTACCACTTTTCTTAAATCCGTGCATGCTACGGAGGATTTCAGTATTTATCTAACCGTTGTAACAGTGCTGCGTGTACACCCTTAACAATAGTTTCCAGGACACGGACCTATATTATTTTGTTTGTCCTAGTAAGTCGTCGTTATGTAATGACCATGGCAAAAGAGTCAGTATGCAATGTGCACGAGCTCCTTATGATAACGTTTACTCACACACGGGCTTAAAATGTTGCTTTCTCCTACCGCAAAACATTTGAATGAATGTGACCCAGATGGCATACTGTGTGTGTGTGTTTCTTTATTTATGAACTCCCGTTACTACAACTACCACGGCAACACCATCGCCATCTTTAGAAAAAACAAAACCCCAAAGCAAGTGGGTCTTCTGCTGAAAAACAACAAAACCACGGCATACGTTTGAAATTTTGAAAGGAAGCAAAATAATCAGAAAACAGGTTTTTTTAAAAAAAGAATAGCATAAAGGCTTGCCTATTGTTCTTATGGTTTAAAGAAATGTTTTATTAACACACTTTTGCAACAACACAGTATATATGTAGACAAGAGTACAACAAGCCGAGGCTTATAAAAGTACTCCACACATAGACATCGTACTAGCAACAGGCTGCATCACACTTTGCAATTAATGGAAGTCGGTCACACTTTGTAAGATAAGCTAAATAATGATCAATACAACTGACTTCTTATGAATGATTTATTTTAAAAGAAACAAACAAAAAACAATAAAAACAGAATGATTGCTCTTTCTTACGGTATAATAAAGAAGACAAAAAACCCTAGGAGGAATCAGAATCAGACGTTACCGGTATTTTTGAAGCAGTTACGGTGTCATAGCTACGCTCTACTGGGTCTTGCAGGGGTCTAGCGGATTAATGGCGCGAGAATGGAGGTGGTAAGATGAAGTCACTGGTTGTCAGGTGGCGTTAGGCTTGGCGACAAGTAAACCCCTTTGACTAACCACTATTATATGAAAGAAACTGAAAGAAAGAGAAGGGAAAAAAGAGAAAAGGTACAAAATGTGCTTTAGTCCAGCGCTTGACCTTTTGACAGAAGTCAATTGCAATTAATAATTATAGCTTCTACTACTAAATGATCTACTCCACACAACATGGTCTGAATAGGTTAGTTTCCTAAAGTTGCCATCATGCTTTTGATGTTTTTGTAAATGCTGTTGGTAACATTAGCTTATTATAGAAAAGAACCGCGCAACATCATAAACAGTGCTTAATACTGCCATGTTTCTCATTTAGCTTACGATAGCACACTTATGGAGCCACATCCTGACACCTTGTCTTCAATGCCATAATTACAATAGCGTACACAAACACACACGCAGATACAAAAAAATGTAACATGCAAACGCACGCACGCACGCCCCCCCCACCCCCACACACCCCCACACACACACACACATACTACACTCACTCACTCACTCACTCACACGAGCGCGCGCGCCTGCCAACGTATGCCATTAATTCTCTGTTGACAAGCAGGTTTGAAATCTTCCAAACTGTTTTACATGTATTAATTTTTTTATTGTACTGTGTTGTTTTGTACTGCATTGCGGGACATTGTATTCCTCACTAGACATGGGTTTGTTTGGTTTTATAATGCTATAGAACACAATGTCCACAGATTCAAGCTGCTTTTAGCAACGTCAGTCCATGCTTATGTTTTCCTTGGATGGGTTGGAGGAAAGAATGGAGGTAAGGGTAATGAGGGGGTAGGTGGGGTCACAGTAGTACGAATCCAAGTGGTGGCGGGCACGTTACCTGTAGAACGAATATATTCCTTGTCCAGTGGCATCAGTTGATCCAAATTTCGTTTATTAGTGATTGTTTTTTCTTTTTGTTTTACAATGTGAATCTTGGAAATATTACAATATCTCAGATAAGGCTGAATCTGAAGCCTAAGGCTGAATCGTCAAAAATAATGAACATTGTTTGGTTCTCGTCCAAATAGACAGAGTGAGTGAGTTGAAGTGGTGCCTTTAGTTGAAAGGTTCTTGAGGGGATATCAATCCCGCCACTGTTGTCCAGGACCGAAGAATATCTGTTGGGAAGAATGGCGTGTGTGTGTGGAGAGAGAGAGAGAGAGAGAGAGAGAGAGAGAGAGAGAGAGAGAGAGAGAGAGAGAGAGAGAGAGAGAGAGAGAGAGAGAGAGAGAGAGAGAGAGAGAGAGAGAGAGAGAGAGAGAGAGAGAGACAGAGAGAGAGAGGAGAGAGAGAGAGAGAGAGAGAGAGAGAGAGAGAGAGAGAGAGAGAGAGAGAGAGAGAGAGAGAGAGAGAGAGAGAGAGACAGAGAGAGAGAGAGAGAGAGAGAGACAGAGACAGAGACAGAGAGAGAGAGAGAGAGAGAGAGAGAGAGAGAGAGAGAGAGAGAGAGAGAGAGAGAGAGAGAGAGAGAGAGAGAGAGAGAGAGAGAGAGAGAGAGAGAGAGAGAGAGAGAGAGGATACATCAGTCATTGACAGTAATGTTATGAAAACAGGGGCTATTTTGTGACACTGGGCAGGGTGGTTGATTCTGTTGGTGAGTGACAGTCTAGACAAAGTGTTGACAACACCAGGGTATAACGACCTCCCTATTGTCAACTGGGCTAAACCGGAATCCTATATTACTTAGTAATAATAACATAGTAACTGATGTTGAAAGACTTTGAAACAAAGTAGGCCACGTTATTTCCATTCAGCTGTTTTATTATCATGTCTCCGCATCGAACGAACCAGCTTCGTTATTCGGGTATAGT
Organism: Phymorhynchus buccinoides; assembly: GCA_017654935.2. Taxonomy (NCBI): domain Eukaryota; kingdom Metazoa; phylum Mollusca; class Gastropoda; order Neogastropoda; family Raphitomidae; genus Phymorhynchus; species Phymorhynchus buccinoides. The sequence continues at coordinate 29,915,749 of CM065686.1, forward strand.
TTACAGTGGCTATGGGTTCAATGGGAAGACTGTAACCACACAGTCGAGCTTCATCCGCTTAACGGATGCGATTCTGAGAGTGTTGCTCTAATTGCAAGACCAACACTGCAGGTGTCTGTAGTTCTCGGGCCTGGTTAACGCCGGGATACCATTACGAAAGGAAGCGTAGCATACAGCCCTGTCATGTAGTCTCAGACCGATACGGAACTCCATAGCATCATCATCATCATAGTCATCCGCCTCATTTCCATCAAGCATTAAAAAGCAAAATGTCTCAAATTATGTGGCTTTGCGTGCCCTGCTCTCATGGTGACCTCAGTTTCCGATCCAGTCTATGCCTTGGTGCGTTCGGGTCAAAGTCATGGGGATCAGCCTTGTGTTCTGGGGAGCTGTCGGTGGACGGTCGTGGTGGCGCCCTCGGAGGAGGACCTCACTCACGCTGGCTCCGCGACTAAGAGAATAGTGTCGTCAGTTGGGGGCTTGGTAGGTGATGTCCTGAATAGACTCCACTGAACTCCACCGAAGTGACTCAGCAGCAGTGCAGTGTCTCCTCGGTTGGTTGCCTCCTGACGGCCTAACATAGATTCGCTCCCCTTGAACTGCTGGTCTGGGATTCTGCGACCTGAACAAGCCGGGGTGTGGCTACGGATTGGGATTCGAGATGAGCGGCGTGGGAGCAACGCCACTGTACGGCCCATTAGATGGGACAGCAAAAAAACAACTGTGCTAGCTCTATAGGACCTGCATGACGTGATACGCGAGTGTTACATGAAAGTTGGTTTTTGTTGGGAGGGGAGGAGATTTGGACACAAATAAATCATGGTGGGCAAGGGCGTCACCCTAAGTGCATGCATTTCCTTTCATTTGTAAAGTTCCTGTGGATTGGTGTATGACTTAAGTTGTTAGGGAGCAGCTGCATGATTCCTCGAAATAAAGCTGCAGGCGCATTTTCCACGTTTAGTTGTTTGTGTTTCTTGTTTACATTCTTGTTTACATTCTTGTTTACATTCTTGTTTACATTGTTGCAGCGAAGAAAAGGTTACCCATTAAAAATGAAGCTTTAATTAGTCGTTCGTTCACAGAGACCCGTGGTCCGCTGGACTGAATTATAATGAATTGTAATAATCTTCACTTTTGGCGGAGGTTCTGCTTGCTGTTCAGAATCTTTTTATAACATTGTTTATATTGTAAGCATATTTTGTAATATTATTGAAAAAGCGTGGAATTGTAAGGCACAGCATATTAGTGGCAGCTGTGATTTGGGACTCTTTGGAGTTAAAGTGTATTTACTGATAACTCTAGAAAGTAACAAAGCCTTTATCGATCAAGTAACATACACTCATTGTGGTAGTTCAATGTGGTGCGTTGTTAGAGAGAGTGAGAGAGAGAGAGAGAGAGAGAGAGAGAGAGAGAGAGAGAGAGAGAGAGAGAGAGAGAGAGAGAGAGAGAGAGAGAGAGAGAGAGAGAGAGTGAGAGAGTGAGTGAGTGAGTTAGAGAGCTCAAAATAATTTGTAATGCAGCGGTAAGAAATGCATAGATGTACATAAAATTAATGTCGCACGCGCACACACACACACTCTTGCATACAAATAAAGCACAAACTCTCGCATGCACCTGTCTGTCATACACAGATACACACAGAGTTAACCACACACAGTCAAACGTACGCACGTGCGCGCACACACACACACACACACACTCTCTCTCTCTCTCTCTCTCTCTCTCTCTCTCTCTCTCTCTCTCTCTCTCTCTCTCTCTCTCTCTCTCTCTCTCAACTCCAAATGTACAGGTTAATAAATGTTGAGTTTATTGGCATGACCATCTGAAAGTAAATGTAGTAGTAATAATAGAACATACGTTGTCCTTCCACCCTCCATCTTTTGCACCGTTTGAATGAAACATAAAACAAAACAAAACATTTCCGAGGACCCAAAATCAGCATGTTTGGGTCAACGACTCAGTCTGGGTTGCTGGGTCAGTGACCAAAAAAAGTTTGGGTCACCCAATCAGCCTCAGCCGGGTCAGTCAGTGGCCCAATCTGTGGGTCAGTGTCACTTCAAGGTCATTTGACTTTGACCTTGCACAAACATCAAGAACCAAATCTCCAGAAAGGAAACAAACAAAACAGTCCACATTAACACAAACTGGATAACAAAAAAAATATCCCGACAATGTCCGACATTGATATAGAGAGATATAAACCACAAGAAAAAAGACCGGGGTGGGGGAATTCAAACTAGTTTTAAAGGGCAATCAGTCCTAGACACCGAACTACTGTCAAGGGAAAGGGGGCCCGTGGGTTGATTAACAACCGGCTAATTGGTCATTTCTAGCATGTAAACTTCGACTTTCGCGTTCGAAGGTGTGGTGGTGCTATATTAAGTAGAGGTTGGAAGAATGTTTTCATGAAAAATGCACTGAGAGTCCTATGATTTGTATGCAGTGTTGTATTGTGTCAATTATTGGGTTTTTCCCCCTTTAATTATCAGTCGCTGTAAGAACGTGAAAAGAGGACTGCATTAGACTGAATCATATTCATATACAATGATACAAGGAGAGGGTGGGGGTAGATGCACTGCTGGGGTTGCTTGACGCAATCCGAGATCATATTTAATAGACGATTTTCTGAAGAAAAAAACACACTAGGGGAGAGCACTTCGTGAAAATTAGAGTTGATTACCTCGACTTACTCGGTCAAAACCATAGCAACCATGGCGTCGAAGCTTGGAACCGCAGGATACGAGTCAGCGACTTGCAAACATTTTGTTTAGAAAAAATGAGGGGTGACCAGTATCTACAATCTGATGGAACTTGCAAACTGTGACTTTAAAATATAAATGACATCAATTTTAGAATGACGCACGGTGTTCTAAGTGATGTAAGTCTACTCTAACACACGAGGCGAGAGCTGGGGATCTACAATGATGATAGAGTAACTTCCCCTGATTGAATTAGTCAAGATCACGCCCACACACCATGAAATTACTTCCCTTAATTATTTCCGAACAATTCCTATTACGACAACCACGTGTTTACAAGTGAATCGCAAGAGCAACTTGGACATACAAAAGAAATCAAAGATGTTATTTTCTGTCATTTAGTTATGCGTGTTGGCAGGGTAGGGGGGGGGGGGGGGTAGTGGTGGTGGCGGTGGTTGTTAAGCAATGAAGTGTCTTTCACGCGAGGTATATAATGTGCAAGAGAAGTGTACGGTATGTCTACTTGTTTATAAGTAAGGATTTGTTTTTCTTTTCCATTTTGTAATGCATGCTCAGTCATATTGACCAGTCCAGTGATCAGGTTTCAACTAGTAATTATCAGTAAAACACTGATCGGAAAACCAAAATACTGATAAACACTTACCCGTCACTCCCAAGGACTGATGAAATGTTGCTAGGACTCATAAAATTTAATGGTTTGAACAGAGGCTTTGATAGTGTGGGTTTCACTGGGTTTTGTTTTCCCGGGACTGGGTTTCGACACTGGTTGTTGTCGCTGATGGGACTGCTTTTCCCAAATTCCTAGCGCAATCTCACTGCAGTCTGTTTGCCCTTTTAATGTTGCTGTCATGTTAGTGTTAGTGTCCGCTAACGCACAATAATGTCATTAATAACAGAGGATAGGTGCTAACCAGAAAGACATAGATTGGCTACCCCTCTATGTATGGGGATTAGTCTAAAGGGGGGTGGGGTGGGGGGGGGGGGCATATAAAGGATGGAGAGTGAAAAAGGGTAAGACTGAAAGGCCAGCCACACGTCCACTAAAATCGCACGACTGTACGATACGATTCGATCACGTGGTCTCCTAGAACAAATGTGATTCGCGCTTCGAGATCACGTGATCGAATCGTATCGCACAGTCGTACGATTTTAGCTGACGTGTGGCTGGCCCTTAATTAAGAGGCGGCAACCACCTGACATCAGACCAGTTATCATCATAGACAATCCATCTTTGTATGGCACAAAAAAAGAGCAATAATCATACAGTAGTCCATCCTCTTGTTGTACACAAACAGCATACACCCTGTACATATACACACACAAGCTCAAATCCCTGTCTTGTAGTTCACATACAACATAAAAGCCATTTTTTCCACATTCCAAATCCATAAACATGCAATGTTTTCAAACCTCCAAACAAAATAAAAAAGCTCGATGTATGTATATTAATGAGAGAAGCCGAGAGACAGAGAGACATAGAAGAGAGCAAATAGTGCCAGAAATCACTTAAGTACTGTCATCGCTAAACGTGACAAAGTTTAAAAAAAAATCAAATCTACATAGAACAGAAAAGGCGATAAAAATTCACATTTTCCCATCAGAGGAATAAAACCGAAGCAATTTTCTTGTCACAGAACAAAGTAATCTAACAGAAACAACAAGGATAATAAAACTTTCGGTGAGATGCAACAACATGAATATAGCCTAAGCATTGTAGTCATGGTGCAGAACAACAACATGAATATAGCCTAAGCATTGTAGTCATGGTGCAGAACAACAACATGAATATAGCCTAAGCATTGTAGTCATGGTGCAGAACAACAACATGAATATAGCCTAAGCATTGTAGTCATGGTGCAGAACAACAACATGAATATAGCCTAAGCATTGTAGTCATGGTGCAGAACAACAACATGAATATAGCCTAAGCATTGTAGTCATGGTGCAGAACAACAACATGAATATAGCCTAAGCATTGTAGTCATGGTGCAGAACAACAACATGAATATAGCCTAAGCATTGTAGTCATGGTGCAGAACAACAACATGAATATAGCCTAAGCATTGTAGTCATGGTGCAGAACAACAACATGAATATAGCCTAAGCATTGTAGTCATGGTGCAGAACAACAACATGAATATAGCCTAAGCATTGTAGTCATGGTGCAGAACAACAACATGAATATAGCCTAAGCATTGTAGTCATGGTGCAGAACAACAACATGAATATAGCCTAAGCATTGTAGTCATGGTGCAGAACAACAACATGAATATAGCCTAAGCATTGTAGTCATGGTGCAGAACAACAACATGAATATAGCCTAAGCATTGTAGTCATGGTGCAGAACAACAACATGAATATAGCCTAAGCATTGTAGTCATGGTGCAGAACAACAACATGAATATAGCCTAAGCATTGTAGTCATGGTGCAGAACAACAACATGAATATAGCCTAAGCATTGTAGTCATGGTGCAGAACAACAACATGAATATAGCCTAAGCATTGTAGTCATGGTGCAGAATACAAAACGTCATCAGCAAAAACGGGTGCAGTTACTTCCAAGCACTTTTTGTTTGTCTTCCGGTCAACGTTGCTGCCTCAGAATATGCACCAACTTGTATCCAGACAAAGAAGGGTGGGGAGGTGGGACAGAGAGTGCACGACTTGTACTATGGTAATGAGGGGAGGATCGTAGAAGTGAAAAACATGAGATAAGCGGAAAGTGTAAATAAAAACGGTTGCGTTCAAAAGGTAAGAAGGAAAAACACTAGTGCCAATTCATTTCTATTTAAAATTTATACGAGCTCTATAATCAAATAGAAACATATCGAAACAAGTGCGTGTGTGTGCGTGTGCGCGTGTGTGTGTGTGTGTGCGCGCGCGTGTGCGTGTGCGCGTGCGTGCGTGTGCGTATGCGTATGCGCGTGTGTGTGTGTGTGTGTGTGTGTGTGTGTGTGTGTGAGAGAGAGAGAGAGAGAGAGAGAGAGAGAGAGAGAGAGAGAGAGAGAGAGAGAGAGAGAGAGAGAGAGAAACAAATAAAACTTTATAATAAGTTAAAAACCTAGGACCTTTGACACAGTTCACTTTCAGCAGCAAATCATGTAAATCAAAGCGATTAGAAATATCAACCATGTCCTTTTTGCAACCGTCGTTTTAGAAGAACCCATGGTTGTTAACAAAGAATTGTATAAAACACACTTGTAGAAAAATAAATTGTAGAAGAAAACTCTGGCCTTGAATGGGAGCTTCCGCTTTGGAAGGTATGTTGAGGGCAAGAGTAAAATCAATGTACACAAAATATAAAATGAAATCAAGTTTAAGAAGTGAACAATGTCATTTTTGAAAAAATAAGAAGAGAAAACGTGAATTCAGTTGGAAAGATCGTTCTCGTCATGTTAGTTTGAGATGCCCCGACATAAAATATCTCAACCCACAGAACGTCGTCGAAAAAGGAGCAGAAGAAAGAGAAGAGAAAGCAAAAGAAGCAGAGGCAGCCATTTTTGTTGTTGTAACCATAAAAAAAATTAAAATAGTACAAACTCACTCACTCCTTGGCAGCTTGAGTTCAATAAAAGTGAACTACCAAGAATACAGCTCGAACAAGCACGACGAAACGACCTCAGAGTCTTCCTTTGCAGGCGTCGTGTTATAGAAAATGACGTAACCGCCGTAACCGACACATGGTTCATGGCAATTTGAATATTAAAAACCGAAAGGTTAAAAAAGGGTGGGGTTAGATGAGCAATAGAATTTGAACGAATCTTAGCTAACAATATTTCCTATTTCTGGTTGACTTCCATTGTTTTCAATGTTTTAAAGGTTAGGCTGTCTGAAGTCAAGGGGGTTTAGATAAAGAACGAAGGAAGTTAGTAGATATTTACTATAAGAAACAGGGTGGTTCTCTAATCATTGCTACCAGTTCCATTCAGAGTACAGCTTCCATGCTTTTCCTTCAGTACACTTCTCTCTCCCTCTACTCCAGAAGGATACCGTCTCTGAATCGCATAGAAAACGAGATTTTTCATGTTCGTAATTACTTGAGATGGCTACAAAAAATTCCTACTGGTATTGATAGCATGATGTTTAAGAAGTATTATAGTAAAACATCGCCACTTATATCTTGATCAACATAAAGAAATATCCGTTTAAATACAGAATTGTACGTAAATTCTGTCTTTAAACAGATATATCTTTGTATTGATCAGGATTACCGATATAAGTGGCGATTTTTGACCTTCATACTATCAATACCAGTTGGAATTCGTTAGCCATCGGAAATAATTAAGAAAATGAAAACTCGTTTTCTAGGCGATTTAGAGACTGGTTCCTTCTGGACTACTCGTAGTTCAAAGGTTAGGAATAGAGATTGGTAATTTCAAGAAATGATTACAAAAAAGTTCCAAAATGAAAACAAAACGAATGTAGGGGGCAAGTTATAGCCTGAAAGGCTAGAGAGGCTGGTTATAGTACTTTTGGGGCTTGCGCCTGTTCCACTCTCTGTACAGGTCATCAAACAGCAGCACACACAACAGGAGTTAGTGTTTCCCCAGTCAAAAGAAAGGAAAGAGAGACCCAGGCTGGGGATAGTTGTCATTGCTGCCAGTCGTCTATGACTTTCTAAACTTGCAAAGTATAACCTTATAAACAAACCGCAATCGTCTCAAAGTACTAACATTTTTACTACGGACCAATGTTCTACGTTTTGGTGGCCTTCAGATGTAGTGTGGGTGGGGGAATGGGAGGGGGAAGATTTAGTACACTACTACACAGTGATATGACAACATATCTTCAGTGTTCATCATAAATCCTTACACATCACACAAATAAATGACATTTTCCATGTGGACAAAAACCCACCCACACACACAACAAAAACGGACCCAAAATATAGAAGAAAAAAAAGAATATGAATTTGAGGTCTGAACCAGAAATGTGTTGAACTCTACAAGCAGCGTCAAGATCTGGCTGGGTGACTGAAGCCAATATAGGTCAGGGCTCCCAGGGACCCCCATTTGGGGGTCTATGAAGCACTAACATTTTAAAGGACCCTCTAAACGAATGTGCAGGGGGTCCCAGGGATGCATTAGAAAAAATCTTTTTAGCATTCGCAATGCCGCGGGGACCCTCTATCCGTCCTCTAGGGCCCTCCCTGGGACCCCTTGTTTTGCCAGACGATTGGGAGCCCTGATAGGTATCAAACTACATGAAGCGAGGAAGATCAAAAAAGCACATCGATTTGATCTCATCACTCAAACTAAAAAGAAAAGTTCCACATGACATCATCTACCCCTTTTCATTTAATCCCCAAATCTCGATTCGTCTACATGGAAACGGAAACAAAATGAAATACTTGGCCGCAAGAACAACAACAACACATAGTGTTACTGTCAGAGATTGTCTTTTCTCTACCGTTTAGCGCATTTCCCATTCCTTTAAAAAAACCAAAAGTGCACCCGCCACGCAAAACAAAAAGTTAGAGGATATGGGTCATTAGCAGCTGCACTAGGACATGCACACACGCGCGCGCACACTCTCACAGGCAACACACAAATACCGCAGATAACACCAAACCTAAAACAGAAGAGAAAACCAGAAGGGCTCTTCTACTTCATGCCAGATGCGTTGTCTCTGTCTGAGCCTGGTCTTGCACAAAGACGGCTACTGCTGCTATGCTGACACAACAGCCCGCACTACGTCTTCACTCGGCGGATCGCCAGATCCCGTCCAGTTTGAACTCGACACTACTCTGTTACTCTTTGCTAAACGGAGAGAGTACGGTAACCGCCAGACCCTCGCTTGAACTCGGTCTCGAATTGTACGGCAGTTTCTCGAGAGAAAACCTCTCTTCTGGCAAAGTCTTCCAACAGCCGACATTACGAAGTCAGTTGTACTAGCCTGTATTTTCCCGGATGCCTTCGGCTTCGTCTTATCTGTGTGTTTTTTTGCTGGAAAACAGCAGATAACGACAGCTATAAAACGGGCCGTACAAAACGGGAGTTCTATCCCAGACCTGGTATTGCAGTACCTCCAGGATCTGCTCAAAGCATTGAATGATGGTTGGTTGATGGTTTGTTCCATGTGTGCTGTTTTGCAGCCGAGTGGACGTAAAACCTAACTTTCATTCAGTTATATCCCAAAGCGCTCCCCTTCACCACTGAAGGTCAAGTAATAACAACAAGGTTAGTACAGTAGTTGTGGTATAAAGAAAGAGTGACGGTATTGAATCCCAGCCTGAAGTCAGGCATTACAACCCATTCACCTTTAAAGCAGGGGTTTCCACTTGTGTCTTCTTCGTCAATAATGTTCGTGAAGGGGTTGAGAACGAAGCATCTGCTGCCAGTGTGAGATGCGCGCAGGACCAGCTCTAGTCCCAAGCCACAGCAGACCACAGGGCAGTCAACAACAGTCCTTAGTCAACCAAGCCACAGCAGACCACAGGGCAGTCAACAGTCCTTAGTCCCAAGCCACAGCAGACCACAGGGCAGTCAACAGTCCTTAGTTCCCAGCCACAGCAGACCACAGGGCAGTTAACAGTCCTTAGTCCCAAGCCACAGCAGACCACAGGGCAGTCAGTCCTTAGTCCACATTCCCAGGCAGTGATGGTGATTGAGGAAGGCCTGCTGATAAAGAGGGGTTCGTCAGAAATAGTGATGGTGTAGAGGGCAATAGAGTTACCTGTATATTGCCACATGCTAATCTCTTGATTAGAGATTCTGCAGGCGGTTTTTAACCTACACTGTATTTCACAGACCCTATGCACTCGGGAAGCAGAATGATCTCAGAACACAGCTGATGGCCTGGTGATGATATCGGGGAAAGCAGTCTGATGTGTTTAGCGATGTAAATGTCATCTACTCTTCCAAAGGACGGTCACACCGGTCCTAACAAACTTGGCGTCTTCCTCGATTCCTTCTCCACGCCCACCCCCTCCCCTTCCTCGACCACTGGCAAGCTCAGCTCCTGTTGACAGTACAGCCTACACCGGGCGAGTCATTACTGGCGGGTGGGGAGGGAGTGGTTGGGCATGATGGGGGGCTGGGGTGGCGGGGCGTGAACTGGCTGCGGCAGAAGTTGTTGATGCTGGAAGTGGGGAGGGGAGGACACGGCCGGGGGTGAGGACATGGACACGGTGCTGGGGCTGGGGCTGGCGGGCACAGGGGGCGGGGGAACCTGGTTAGCGGTGGGAGAGGCGGGGTCATCTGGCTTGGCGGGTGGGTCACCAGGCTTTCTGTCCAGGTTGTGCTCCAGCACTTCCTTCATCAGCGGCTGCAGGCCGTCCGGGTTGATCTTGAGCAGGACCTGCGAGTGCTCCTCGTTGAGGTTGCGGATGTCCACCAGCTTCATCAGCAGCTTGGGGTACATTATGCGCACCACGTGGCACGGGTGCTTGGACTCCAGGTAGCGCAGCAGGAGGAGGGCGTATCGCTCCTGCTCCTGGGCGATGTACTGCTTGTCGGTGATGGACGGGCGGTCCGGGGAGTAGAGGGCGATCATCAGCAGCAGGATCAGTACCGTTTCGTCCGCCTGCAGGTCCAGGGCCAGCGACTTGACGAACTTCATGTGGTCCTCGAACAGGCTCATGCCGCCCAGGTCGCCCATGGCGGGCGTGGCAGCGGAGTCTGTGGCGATCTTGAGCTGGTCGGTGGTCATGGCGTACTTCTCCTTGTCGTAGGGGTCCAGGAACTGCTGCTTGTCCTTGTCGAAGGTGATGACGGAGCGGATGATGAGCAGCTCTATGCTGCCGCCCTTCAGCAGCCCGATCTGGTCGGCCTGGGACAGCGCCTTGAACGACTTGATCTTCTTGGACATGTCGATGACGCGCCGCACGCTGATCTCGGCGATGTTGACCACGTCGATCATGGAGGGCTTCTCCCGGGAGATGTCGGACTCCACGCAGATCTCCAGGGACTGGTGGTAGGCGCTGACCACCTCCGTG
>CM065686.1:29931405-29933905 GCA_017654935.2 Phymorhynchus buccinoides
ATTTATTACCTCTCTCTCTCTCTCTCTCTCTCTCTCTCTCTCTCTCTTAGTTTCTGAAGTCTGAAGTCTGAAGTCCCCCTCTCTCTCTCTCTCTCTCTCTCTCTCTCTCTCTCTCTCTCTCTCTCTCTCTCTCTCTCTCTCTCTCTCTCTCTCTCTCTCTCTCTCTCTCTCTCTCTCTCTCCACCAGCCCTATATCTTTCTCCCTCGCCACATGGTTTTTTTTTCCCAATTTTCTCGGCAAGGCCAAAAGAGGCAAACAAGATGCATGGTGCCGCATAGAGTTGCCTACTTTGCAAGTAAATGGACCGACTCCTTAGTTTAGCCAAAAGGAAGAGGGAGGGGTAGGGTAGGGTAAATGGAAGTGTTTCCTCCCTTTAAACTCGTCACATTATCCGTTCCATTTTAACCTCCATTCCATGCTCCGGTAATCCCCAACAATCTAACAAAAAAACAAAAAAAGAAAGAAAGAAGAAAACATGTTAAAAAGGACAAAATAGGCAGAAGGGCAATTTCAGGTTTTGGCAGACACCCTAGAGGTGGCGGCGGCTGAAAAGTCGAAATTCGTTTAGGGTGTTTATGGTTTAAACTTCTTTATTTCTTCCTTATAACGTAACACAATAATAAATATGAGAATAAAGGGCAGCAACAAGCTGTTTATGTGGTGTGTGCATGCGGTGTGTTTATGTGGTGTGTTTATGTGGTGTGTGCATGTGGTGTGTTTATGTGGTGTGCGCGTGTGGTGTGTTCATGGGGTGGGGAGGTCTAACGTGTTTGTGTCCCCCTTCACACACATGTAGATGTAAAACACATGCACAAATTCATACTGGTATTATTATTGCCTTCTGCGACGGTTTGTTACACACATTACACCCCCCCCCCACCCCCACCCCAATAAGACGGAAAAACGCAATGAACCACAACTGTGACAAATGCCGCGGGGGGGGGGGGGGGGGGGGGGGGGGGGGGGGGGGGGGGGGGTCCTATTAGATAATGGCCTTTATCATGACTACGATTAATTATTAAACAAAGATAATTACCTGAAAATGTTCATAAAATACAGCTTCATGTTTGGTAAGAAAGGCAAAACCGGAAAAATGGAATTAACCCGAGAAATGTAGGGGAGGGGGGGCACATCTTGACCTTTACCCAGAGAGAGAGAGAGAGAGAGAGAGAGAGAGAGAGAGAGAGAGAGAGCGCATTTGTTACTTTTTTGTCATCTCTTAAGTTGAAACATGACTATGCAAAGTGATATTACACGGCAGGGGTACAGAAAATGAATGAATGAATGACTGAAAGAGCGCTAGTAATTGACGCTTTTCGTGGCCGGGTGTGAATGACATAACATTTTGCTAAGGCTTGGAAACACATTCACATGTCGATGATAACGTTTGCATGGAGGATGGGTTTTTTTCCACCCAATGTATCAGTTTATAACTACTAGCGCAACGCCGAGTACCGGTAACGCCTCGTAACGGTAACGCCAAGTACTGGTAACGCTGAGTACAGCAAATTTGAAGCGATTCGGTTAAGAAACGGCGGAGTTATAAGGCCCCGTTTCCCGTTGGCGCTGCTCTGAGGGTGACGCGCTCTCCCTAGTAACGGCAACGCCAAGTACTCGTAACGCTGAGTACAGCAAATTTGAAGCGATTCGGTTAAGAAACGGCAGAGTTATAAGGCCCCGGTTCCCGTTGGCGCTGCTCTGAGAGTGACGCGCTCTCCCAATTCTCTTCAAATTTACTGCCAGGCTTTGCCCCGGCCACAGCAAGCCAGACAACACATTTGAAGCGATTCGGTTAAGAGACGGCGGAGTTATTTGTCAAAAGGTGAAGCGGCATATATCGCACGCGTTTCTGAATCGAATCGCTTCCGGTTTGGCACGTCGATAGTCACCGTCCCCGGTCATCTACCTTCCAACTTTGAAGGCAATCGGTCCAGAAATACCGGAGCTACCGGCGCCAAGAGGCCGGCGGATACGCGTTTCGCGCATTTGCCAAACCGCGAAAATGACACGGCCGCCTCGGTTGCCGTTGCCATCGCCCCGTCAGGGCTCATAGCAAATTTGAAGCGATTCGGTCGAAAAACGGCGGAGTTATAAGGCCCATTTTGTGTTTCAGACAGACACACAGACACTTGGCTTTTTATTATATGATTGGGAGCACAGAAGAAGAAAGAATAACTAGGTAGCTAAATTGTATTTCGTTCATACTAGCGCAACGCCTTGTACTGGCAATGCACCGTACTGGTAACGCCTAGTAACGGTAACGCCAAGTACTGGTAACGCTGAGTACAGCAAATTTGAAGCAATTCAGTTAAGAAACGGCAGAGTTATAAGGCCCCGTTTCCCGTTGGCGCTGCTCTGAGAGTGACGTGCTCTCCCGATTCTCTTCACATTTGCTGCCAGGCTTTGCCCGGGCCATAGCAAGCCTGACAGCAAATTTGAGGCGATTCGGTTAAGAAACGGCGGAGTTATTCGTGAAAAGGTGAAGCAGTGTATAGCGCG